>JAEQBH010001641.1:0-600000 GCA_016808115.1 Tetrastigma voinierianum
GATATAATCCAAAAATATGGAGATCAATTCAAGAATGGAATGTCACCGGATTAGTGGAATCCCAGGATCATAGGCCCTCACTAAGAGAGATAGTAAATTCTGACTTGTTCGGGCTTAAGCGCCCATGAAGGAACACGCCATAACGATAGGATGTGTATTATCATCCCTTAAAGAGAAGGGCAATTTAGAAATTTCATGAGCTGGGTGGTTTTCCTATGTGCTGGCTTCCTTTTATGGAACCCTAACAAGACTAAGCCATTTCACTCACTCCTCTCATGAAGGGTGTTCTTGAGAGATAGGGATAGTATTCTTTAAAAACAGCTCCTCTTAGTGAGATATGGTTTCGGCTTCCTTCTTCGGATCGAGGATTGGCTAGCACCGAGACTTCATCCGAGATCACGCCTCGAGGTTACTCCGCCCACTTTTCGCTTTGAATACTGCTACAGAACTTAGGACTTTATTCGCTTCGCCTCGCCGCTCACTTTATTGGATCGAGATTTTTGAAATCGACACAAGGTAATCTCACACCCTCCTGCATCCCACTCCCATGATCCATCCCACAGCATCCCAACAGGTCCTCTAAGAATTGTTTTATGGTTTGCTTGTTTTGGTAAATCATATGTCTTCAAAGCCCTTTAGGTCGTCATATGGTGGATATTCTTCTTATGCAAGATCAATTGGTTCTAATATACGAAAAACCTAAATTCTTTAAGAAAAGTCTTTTGTGGATGCTCTCAGGTTCAAAGTTTAACACATTATTTTAGAGCTGATTCCAATATTCTAAGAGGTCTTGTAGGACTTGGTTTCACCAAGCCAAAGCACACTAATGCCGCAGTGGATAAACTGGCACTTCCTAGTTTAGCTTACCGCAGGAGTCAACCTATATTTGATCATCACGCCCCAATTAGATGGTCGTTTTTATTAAATTAGATTGGTTGAATTTTGTTCTAGGTAAAGTGGTTAGAATTGATAACTAAAAAGCTCGCTTTTAGGATTTACCTAACCCTATCGGGACTCCCTCGAAAGAGACACAACCCTTCTCGCATGTTCCGGTGAAGATATTCTTCATCAACTATTTGACATTCCTAGCACCTTGCTAAGTTCCAAAGGAAACTAGTAACTAAAGGCAAGAAAATCCTTAGTGGTTTCCTTGCTCGAGATCCTAGTATACCACTAGCTACCTTCCTAGGCGCCCCAAACTTATTAATACACTCCACTCAATAGCAATTAAGTAGCAACCATTTCATACCTATGTATTTATGCTTGTATCCCTGTTTTACCACGGTGAGTGGCTGGACTGAAATCCAAATCTCGGTAAAGGTATTTGACTCACCATCTTCGGTAAGAAACCTCCACTCAAATATGTAAAAGAAAATAATACTAGTGTGCTTTATTCAAAAAAATGAAGAAATACTAAGTTGATTAATCTAAGGTTTAGATCCTAGACATCTTTCGATGGATATCAAACATGTAAAAGATACCTTTAATATCTTAAAATCACCTTTAGTAAGTTTATTTACATGACTGGGGAGCGTATTTAGGCATGTTCACAATGTTTCATGAGTTACTGCAGTGATTAGGAATCCTAAAAGGAATGAAATCCTGCAAAAATTCAAAGTTGGGAATGCCTTGGGATTTCTCCTAAAAGGCACAGGAAGCGAAATCTTCCTCTGGCTAGTTTAGCGCTATCCATGCTGAGACGAAATGATCTGTACTTGCCATCTTTGCTCAGTTTCTTTGTTCGATCTGTGCTTTTGGGGATCCTCCAGACCCTTGCATCCTCCTCTAAAACTTCAAAACAGAACTGAGAAACTGATGTGCCTCCCATTGCTTGACCTTATGCCATGAGGGCCGAAAAGTACTAAACAAAAACACTGTTCTCCATAGGAAGCAGTAATAATACGGGTTAGGGACATATTTAATGCATAAATGACTCAGTAAAGTCTTAGCATCAAAGTTTTATAATGAAAATTAGTATCTAGGCTCATAGGCAGTTTTTGAGTGGTTATTACCTCTTGTCTTCAAATTCTTCTATAAGTGATGCTACCTTGACCTCCGGCTCTAAGTTGTCTTATGAGTGGCCACATCTCATGTGGGTGGTAGTACAGCTCTTCCATATCTGCTCGGTGTCCTTACATCTTTTGGCCCAGTCATCAAGAATAAGTATAAAAACTCCATGGCCTCTTCCACCAGAATTTGCTAGAAAATTTGTTCATTGCATGGATTCTAATATTTGCTTCCATATTAAGATTAATCAGCCTCACTTAAGAAATAGTAGGCCATCATGCTAGCCTTTAAAACTATGAAATTTGTGAAACATTCATTGTTTACTTCTATATATATCCAACAAAAATGGAAGCTTTCACCTTCTCGACGATGAATTTACTAATTTGCTTCCTTAGAGAATGATTATTGTGCGGGAAAAAACTTCTTCAATAATGATTGAGTTTGCAAATCAACCCATGTGTGAATACTCCGGTCTTAATGAGTTTGACAACAACTTTGCTCTATCTTCATAATTGAATTGGAAAAAGAGTAAAGTCTCATCACCTCCATGGATGTCATTCTGAAGTGTTGACATGGTGTCTTGAAGTCATTAGTATATTGTGTAGGGTTCTCCGCTCTTCTACTTACCATGGAATGTAAGGTGGTTGAGACAAAAAGCCGATCTCACTGCAAAAATGTCCTCTGCAGGGCAATTGCACTTGAAGGTGCATTCAACCATAAGTGAAATTTGTATTAGCTGGTCTGCTTGATGATTGGAACCTTTTGTTAATTATTTGACCATTTGAGGGCTGTGACCAGGTTTGAAGTGTGTTAATGCATGTTGGGGAATCATAGCTGTATCTCCATGCGAGGCCCTTAACTTAATAACAAAAATCTTTAACCCCAACCGCTGGATCCCATAGTGTCGTCAAGATACACAAAAGCCCGTAGAAAAGGAAGAAAGGTCGTACCTTTGCGGGTTCAGAACTTCTTTGTATATCCTGTGGTGTCGACCTTTAGGGAGTTGATCTACTGGCAAACCAAGTGTTTGAGTTAGGGCACCTGCAATGATGATCCACATGAAGGCACATGAGGGAAGAGAAACCTCCACAGAGGGAGATTAGCCAAGAGACTCCAGTGCTGGGTGCCTGTGTAGAGTGATGAAGGATTGATCTTCAAAGGGGCGGCAAGGAGAGAATTTTGACACTCGAATAGCTCTCTCAATCACTATGGTGGACTTCTCTCTCAAAGAATTATGAATGGGTTAAGTATAATGTATTTATATCTGCTAGCATGTGCAAAATGACGGGAGTACCCATTAAAGAAGGGTTGGAAACTAGCTTAATCTCATGAAATTTGGGGGCCGCTCCCATGAGCCGAGGCCGTGTACGGCGAGCCATCTCTACAAGCACTCCTCATGGCCATGAGGACTATGGTCATGCACATACCAAGGTTAACTAATTCGAAATCTATTCATAGCTTTCCTTGGTTGAATCAATCTAATGGTACGCCTTTCTTTGCACCTTGAAGTGCATTGTGACCCGATGAGTTCATTAGAAGCGAGTCATGAGGCGGTATCTGGCGGCATCGTAGTCCACTAATAATTGGCCAGGAGTAAGTGGTTTGGTATGAAACGCCTTTCCATAGACAATTACCATATCTGATTCATCTTGCTGCCATTCTATACACGCTGAGTTTAGGCATGGACCTCATCGTGTGAAGCCAAGCTAGGTGACCAGTCACCTGGCAAGTGGTATTAGTTTTGTCTACCTGGGACTTGTGCTCATCGGTTGTGCCGTTGAAGACATTCTTCATGACATTTCCACTACGGCTGGGATTCTTGAGTAATGAGTCTTGACAAAGAGGCCCATGGGAGTGTCTCCTCAGCTATCTTCATTTGAAAAATAATCCACATATGATTGGCCTGAAGCGGGGTCTGGGCGTAGACCTAAGCCCCTTGAAGCATCACATGTTAACTTTAATTATCACAATGATTATGGTTTTATGAGATCTACTATTTGATCAGTTCAAGAAAGTCATAACATGTGCTGAATCTATAGAATCAACATTAATCAGTCTTGTTGATCTTGTAATCAGGGGATAATTTAGATACTAACATAATTTCACATGATAGAAATCTCATTATCATGATCCATCTGCTTGAAATTCCTTCATCATTATGCTATGTATCATGGACTTCATTAATTGATTTTAAGATGATAACAATTCATATAATAAATGAATGTCAAATTAATGAATATGTGCTTTTATTACATAAAATATAAGTCGTACAATAAGTGCTAATGGTGATTGCTTTTAGAGTATTTCTCTAAAATGTTTGCCTTTCAACACCTTGGTTCTCATCATTCCTTGATTGATTTTAAATATTTACTTGAGGATGTATGTTTAATTAAGGATGTAAGTTTACTTGAGGTTCTAATCCACTCTAATAAAACAACCTTGACTATCTCGTTCCCAATTGTTCATGGTACTTAACCTGCAAAACAAAAGCTAAAAACAACCAAAAACACTAGAAAACTATAAGTAGGGTTAGTCCCTAAAAAAATAAAAATGAAATAATCGAAATAAAGCAAAAATAAAAACAAAGCAAGAAAAACTAGGTCACTAGTAAGAAGGCACCACCATCGACAAACGTCTCCATGTGATTTCATCGAGCTTTTGATGTGGAATGAATGAAATCACAAAAAAAAAATTAAATCTATCACTCACCAAGGTAGCTTAAGCTCTTGTAATTTATAAATGGCTCCTAGAGATTAGTCACGGGATGGAGTTTCTCCCAACAATGCAGACTTTATTGATTCTACTTTATGGAAACATAATCCTGTAAGCTTTGAGAGAAATTGTGTTAAAAGAGTGTGTTGAATAAATATTAAATTAACTTTACTATCTAAAAGCCTTAGGACTTAGTTTCACCAAACCAACACACACACTTGATGAGGGTCTAAGGATATAGGGTTCCCAATCGTCTAAATGAGGATTCAACCTATATTTGATCACCAAACTCTGCCTATGTAATCCTCTTATTAGATTTGGATTAAGCATAAAGTCGATTTGAAAACTATATAAAGATACATTTAGGATCTCATCTAGGCTTTTTTGAACTCTTGACAAGAAACAATCATTCATGCCGGGATGAGGGATGATTTGTTTGCTAACTCCTTGCTTTCTCTTTGATTTTTAGAGACCAAAAGCGGCCTTCGGACCAATAGTACAGCAAAACTACCAGACTAGTTCAATCTCGTGATCTTCCAAAAACTTGTTAAGGCAGATGGCAGTGAAAAGTTGTTTCATATTATTGTATATCATGTTACGTAATTAAAATTTGTTTTGTCTAAATCATTACCCAAGTGCAAATGTCATACAAGTAATAAAGTGGACTTTATAGTCGTATATCGATCTCCACATGGATTGATTAGAAAATCTAAGCGCACTACTCAAGATCATTTTTATTTGAACCTCTAATTTCCAAATGATGAGATTAAACTTTCAAGAATCGAATAAATTGAATGAAAGGTTTTCTATACAATGTTCTGTAATGTCAAAGAAATTTAAAATACATGGATTAGAGAGTTCAGTAAAATAACATTGGTAAAAAATCGATTATGATGACTATCAATTTGCAAAAGTTCCCAAAGAAAACAGTTAAGGTCATGAACTGCGGAATTGTCAAAACGAGAAGCGATGCTGGCAACAGAATGCCCTCTGACACCCACATTTTACTATCTGATGACCCTTATTTCTAAAAACTGCGGTCGTGAGGTCTAAGAGCTACTTGGGACTTGTTTCTCATTAAGATCCTAAGCATTTCCTTCTAGGTACTTACCGACCATCTCTTAGGACTAAGTGTACCCCAGAGTAGGCAGGAGATATTATAAACCTTCTCTAATGAATTTGACACCTCAGCCATCAATTCATTAAAATGCTTGTCTCCTTGAGTTGAGATCTTAGCTAACACAGGGATTAGAAAGTTGTTCTCTTAGTTTTAGGTGAAACCTCTACCAGTTAAATTCGATGGAGAAAATCGATGAAGTGGCTGTATGCATAAAGGAACACCGCTCTGGCATGCCAGCCGAGGAACCTTGAAGTCAGAGGTTAGAACATCACTAGTGTAACATCAGTGAAATCTTAAGAGTGCATTAGTTCTATGAATATCAGTCTTGACCTTACTACCCCTAAGTGATTGCTCCTTTGCTCTCAGTCGTCCGTCGCATGTGCTCGGGGGATGAAATCGAGAACAATACAACTCTTCTCGGGTATAGAACACTTATATTCATAATGTACCAATGTAAGAGCAATTAATTAAATCACCCTGCATTTTCATTCCTAAAATGTGTTACTAAAAATACTACAAACAATAATCAAAACAATGATGCCTCCCCAAAGGAGCTTAGCCTTCCATTACCGACTACAAATAACAATGACTAGTTGATCAAAAAATTAATTGAAATTGTAATCAAACTGAATAAAATGAATTCTAGAAAAGTTTCATATTCCCTTTAAAGTTCAAACATAAACAGTTTTGATTTACAATCAATCCAAATCGACCAGCTCAACCACTACTCTAATCCTAAAAGAAAGAAAAATAATCAGAAACAAAAAAACAAAAAAGTAAAAACAGAAAGAAAAATAAAATAAAAAAAAAATATATACAATGAGATTTCGCTCCAAAAACACAAAACTCGATGAAAAACAACTAAAGCTACGCACTCCTCCCTAGGAGCTTCCCATTACAGATAGTGGTTTCTCAGACATCGGCCTTGAAAATGAGGAGAAAATCACACCTTCTTAAAAGCCCATGAAAGCTCCCTTCAGTGTCAAGTCATGGGCAATGTCGTACCAATGTCGCGACATCGGAGCTGCTATGTCATGGATTGAATCTGGTGTCGCGACATTGAAAATCTGCTGAGGTAATTCTGCATTCTAAGTTACTAAGAAATGTCATGGTGATGTCGCAACATTGGAGATGCAAAGTATCGTGGATCGCGGCGGTGTCGCCACATTGCCTCAATATTATCGGCTCGGCTGTCACGACATTGACGCTTGATGTCGACATTGAGTTGATATTCTTAGTCTTGATGTCAATGTCATGACGTGAATATGATGTCGCGACATTGGTCGGTTCGTTTAACACGATGCGAATTTGATGTCCCGCGACGTGAGTTGTGATGTCCGCGACATCACCCTTGAGTCTTTGCGATCCTAGTTTGATGTCACAATTGATGTCACGGCGTGTGGTGTGTTATTGATTTTAACCTGCGCTTTGGCCGATGTCGCAACATTGAAGTCATGTCAAGACCATTCTCTGCACGTGTCACGACATTAGTTGATGTCTGACATTCTTCAATCAATGTCGTGACATTGTTGTCTTTCTTTTACAATCTTGATTTATGCTTCTTTTTTGTTGATTTTTGTTGATTTTCTTTAAATTCATGCAAAACATAAATTTGAGTGAAGACTCCATAATTTCACATTAAATTAGACTTTTAAGCCTTAAATATACATGAAAAATGGGCTTAAAAATAGATGAGTTTTAGACTCATCATCGTGTGAAACTGCTAAGTATCAAAGGAAGTAAGTGATCTAGGTGTAACGCCCAAAATACCTAAATTTTATAATAATTTTGTATATATTAGGGTATGAATTATGAACCAAACTTAGGTTTTTAAGGAAGCGATAAATTGTGAAATGTGAAATGAATATATGAGCATGTGATTAAATGTTATATGCTAAAATGAGAAATTGATTGAACAGAAAATAAACCTAAGTGTAAGAAAGAAAATTTGGAATTGATAAATAAGGACTGGGGTCAAGAATAGAATAAGCTTAAATGTAAAAGTGAATTAAATGATAAATGAAAGTAGAAATGAAGATTCAAAATGAGAAAAATGAGAAATGGAATTTGTGTGTAAACCCAGACATGACCTTACTTAAAATGAGAAATAAGACAAATGTGGTGCTTAGAAGAGCTTGTTGTGCATTTGACAACGTTTTGAGAGGAGAAAAAGTTAGGGTTTGAAATAGTTGAAGGTGGTGTGAATCTCCATGTTTGATTTCCAAGATATTGCAAGAAGAAAAGAAGGAAAAGGCTAGGACTAGGGCTTCAAGTGCAAAGAGATTCAGGTATGACCCTGGCTGCCATAGATTTCTTTAAATGATGTTTTGGTTAGAAAAACCCTAATCCATCCATGGGTTTTGCTCATGGTTGGTTTAGGATGATATTAGAATGTTATTGGGAGTGATTCCCATGATTTGTTTTGAGATTTGAGTGATTTTTGGAGAAAATCGCAAAAAGGAAAAACCAGAAAAATCTGGGCATAACAAGCTCCGTGGCGTAGGGGCCCACGCCCTGGTGTAGCCTACCTTGGTGTGGGGGATGCCCTAGTCGCGGCGGCCAGAAGGCCAAAATTCCCTACAGCCGTGTGGCGAAGGGCTACATACGCGTAGATCTTTATTCACTAAGAGCAAATTTGGATTTTGTTAAAGTGCAAATGATGATACAGGTGTTTAGGAACCACAACAAATGACTAATGGAGGTTCAAATAAGAATGAAACTAGAGTGAAAAGCATCGTATCAGTGTGAGATATTAACTAGTTTACAAAATGTGGTGTGTGGTTATAGGGAGCAGTGAGGATCACCTAACCTAGGACCTATAGGTGAAGTCGAGCAAAAAGAAAGAGATAGATTGGTTTGTTCTGTCATTCTATCCCATTCTCATTTGAGATTTGAAGTATTTGTTCTAAATGTATAAGAAAAGCATATTGATTTCAACATTGATTTGAGGCAATTGATTGTGAAATGTTTGCATATGAAAAATTGCATAGGTAGTGTGACGACATACAGTAATAAATTGTACTATATTTTACTTCTCTAAGGGTTTGGCGTGTAATAGAATGTTAACACGTTTATTTACGCGTGGGATGAATTGGTATCAAAATGGTTAAGTGGCGTCTTTATGTTCAATATTGATGTGTCACTCGATCAACAACCCAACGGGACTTAATATCGGTAGTGTTCACAGTGGTACAATAACCAATGAATGGGCCCAGCGAGGACCGAGAAGCTGTGGTGTAAAACAAATGTTTTATCTTGGCTACGCAGCCCAGCGGGAGCGTAGGTGTATCGCAGAAAATATAGGTTAAATTCATTAAGGACAGAAATAATTGATTTTGAGATTGTTGACATATTGGAATTGAAAAGCATGATTGTAAATTGAAATGAAAAGAGCATTGTGAAATGCATGATTTTGTTATAAATTATTTATTGCATATGAAAATGTATATTTGGATTTATCAATGAATCATAAATTATTGTATATGAAATAAGTATATGTATTGTATTGACATTGATCATCCAAAAGATTTGCAAGTTTTGTTTAACAATTACATGGTTGACAACACAAATAGAAGAATAGAGAAATGTATGACCATTCAAGCATGAAGAAATGCTTAAGCGTATTGTTTTATCAATGCACGGAGTGCAAGTGATGGCTTAGGTGATTGGCGGTTTGCAAAGGTTGAGGCTGGAGTCGTCAGAAGTTAACGGGTATGCTCAGTCGCCATCCTCACCATTTGCAGCATAACTGTTTTGTATAAAACTAAATGGTGTAACTCTGAGAGTATTTTGCTATCTCTAAATTGATTTTGGATATTATGTTGTAAATGGCATAAATGCAGTTTTTTGGTTAAATGCATAATTGTAAAAAGAATTGTGATTTTAAATGTTTGTTGGCTTACCCAAATTGAAATCGCTTCATAAGATTTGATAATGAAACGCTTATATTGTGAAATGTATTTGATAAGTAGGCAATAAAGTGATATAGTGGTAACAAAGCATCCAGAATGGATTCTGGGTCCATTGTCGGGTTGTCGGGTCGGAAGAAGGGGTGCGACATAAGGAGAGAAACTCCTTCTAGGGTTCGTTCGAGGATCTTAATGACATTAGTCGCCATAGCATGGCGTCCTAAAGGTCTTTCATATACCCTATTGATTTACACATAGAAATGTGATTCTGTTACCTTCAGGATTACACAAACTTACCCCTTTAAGTTACCATAATGGGTGGCTTGGATTAGCGAGCCCTACAAGGAGAAGTCCTGCTAGCTCATGGTGGCTGATGTTGCACGCATCCATAATGTGTGAAACAAGCCAAAACATAGAAAGAAAACCCGAGAGAAGCGGGCTTTTAGCTTGAAGATTGAAGGATGAAGAACAATGATCAAATCCTTCAACAAACAATTATAACTCATTTTGATCGCCCTGGCTCTAGATAAGGGAAAAAACATATTGGGAGCACTTTGGAAAAATTACAATAATCATATATTTACATACCAAAAACAAAGTTTAATTTCAGGATAGAATAAAAAACATTCCTAATCTAGACCTTCGGATGTTTAAACTCTGCTTCCAGGAGTAGAGAAAATTTTTCTCTGTCTTTGAAGAGTATGAATTTGGGCAGAGTGGCATTTTCACACTACCTCCTTAGGGAGTGAAATTTTTTTGCATTGCTGAGGAAAGTAGTGTGAAATTTGCCAAAAAATGCTCCATGTCTCCATCTCTTCGTTTGATCATGCTTCCAAAGCTTCAACTCATATGAATTTCATCTTGGAGCTTCCAAAGATCCCATGATAACCTCAATGCTTGACCTCATGCTTTCAAGAGCAAAATGCCTATAAAGGCATATAAAATACTAGAACTCAAGCAAAATATTGATAACGAGTTAGGACATGAAAAATTCATAATTGGATAGATGACAACTCCTTTTCAAGGGTTTAAATGAGTTAACGAAAATGCGCACGTTATGCGTTCACGGGTTGTATTATTAGTTCTACGAACAAACCACAGGTAATATAAAGGAAGTAAAGGATCTCATACACTTAATATCTTTGTATTATTTTTCCTCCAGTTGTATTATAAGAAGCATGTCTTTGTGGTAATGCATTCACCTTTGAGCAGGTTAAGCTGATTTAATTCATGTTGATTTTTATGTTGGTTGAGTTAATCAAATTAGTTGGTTAGGTCGAGGTGTACAGTTGAGTTCTTAAGAACTGTGGAATTACAAAACTATTTGATTTTTATATGAATTTCAAAATGATTAATTTATTAAATAAAGTGAAAAAAAATCATGAAGTGAAAAAATGTAATAATAGCATTCCAAATTTATAGGCATTCAAAAGTGAAAAAAGCTACAAAAAGTAAATCACTCATCAGATTACCTAATATTTCCAAAAGAAAGAAAAATAAAATCAATAAAGTTACACTCCTAGTCTATTGATTTAAAAAAATATGGATTCAAAAACATCATTTTCTTTCTAGATTTTCTCAATAAACATTTGAATCTAATATAGAAGTTAATTATTGAAAATGAAAACGATTATAAGGGTACTTTTAGGTTTTTAACTGAAATGGATAAAATGCACGACTTGAGAAAATGATGGTTGACCAAATTAGAAACCTCAATAAAAGCAGTTTTAAAAATTAAGCTTATAAAGAAGCGATGGCGATGGCTTAACAATGATGGCAACAATTGGACAGATGTAAGTAAAGCCATTGAATGGTGATGGCTTGTGAAGTTGCGGAAATGTCGAATTAGTAAA
The DNA here is from genome assembly GCA_016808115.1 of Tetrastigma voinierianum. Lineage (NCBI taxonomy): Eukaryota > Viridiplantae > Streptophyta > Magnoliopsida > Vitales > Vitaceae > Tetrastigma > Tetrastigma voinierianum. The sequence goes on from JAEQBH010001641.1 coordinate 11,601, forward strand.
AAGAGTTTTTTTGGTTCTTATGTCTTAGGTTTAATTATGGACATTCATTTAAACAAACGAATTTAATCAAGTTGTTAAAAGCTGAACCCAAACCCGACCCTAAATGTATATAGTAGGTGCCTGTTGTTTAACATGGGTTAGGCTTACAAGGATTGGTGGGTTAACTCGCCCAAATTGCAACCTTAGTAGTATATATTGACTTTTCTCATGTGATGGTAGTATATATTGACTTAGTAGTATATATATTATAAAAATAAATTTATATATAGGTTGACATTGTCTCTATAATTTGAATTATATATGTATCATGTCACTGTATCAGTGACCAATCTTGAGAAAAAGATTTTTTGAACATGGATTGAAAGTCGAAGACGTGATTTTGTTGTATGATGATGAAAACTCTCTTCACTTAGTGGCGGTCCACATTCAATGTAAAAGTTAAGAAGAGCTTCGGTTCTGAGAAGAAGACATTTGGATGCATTAATGCATTCAAACCAATGGAAAAGAATGAATAAACAATTCATGTTCTTTCAAGTGAAATATTAAGTTGTTTATTTTGATATAACATTGTTGTATTGTGTTTTAATTTTCTAATGCTTTGTGTGACTTACTTTTGAATTTAAAAAGAATTTTACAGACAAAGACATAAAATTTTTGATTGTAAATATTTGTGATACCTCATTTCAAAAGATATTATTTATGAGTATGTATCTTAATGAATGTTATTGTCATAGAAAACAATTAAAAAATAAATAAACGTTTATTAGAAGAAAAATTATTCAATTATTTTTTTTTATTATAAAAAATAAAACATAAAAATATTTACCATTATTTTTACTTTAATTATTTTTTATGACATATCTTATAAAAAAAAATTCATAAAAACATAGTCATTGTTGAAGTAATATTTAGTTATTTTGTAAATTTAACCATGTTAATTACGGTTAACAAGTGATATGTAGTTAGCAGAAAATTTGATTTAACCATATTATTGATAATAATGTTACTAGTTTATATAAATAGCAATCGATGATTTGTTTTAATAGCACAAATAGGTTAATCGAATCATGCTCATCCTACACACCTATTGTAACTTTTAGAGAACTACAGACTATTAGTGTTTAAAGTTATAATATTATTTGGATAAACAGGACCTTAAGTATTTGGGTTTTAGATTGAAAATATTTTATTTGAAAAAAAAAAATTATAAAATCGGAGTTTGGAGCACGTATTCAAGTAATAAGTAATAATATTTGTTCAAAGTAATATATAATGTCGTTGTTGATAATAACGATAATAGATTTTATCTGATAATTATCATAATGTGAAACAGTGAAATTTTATTCAGAGTCAAAGCTCAGTATTTGGGTGAGCTTTGATTATCATCCATAAAAAAGAAAAAAAAGGAGAAGGATTAAAGAAAAAAATAGAGAGAAAAATGGAAGACAAATATCTGAAAGACTAAAACCCCAAACAAAGCCACAGGCGGCGCTTTAAAAACAACGGACAGAGCTCAAATTCATAAGACGCAAAAGCAATACAGAAATGGCCCTCTCTTCATTCTCAACCACTGCCACTCCGTCAAGCCTCTCCTCTATTCACGGCGCTCTTTAAACCTCGCCCACACTATTTATCTCATATCCTTCTTTTATTTATCTAAATCCAGTCTCAAATTTCGACATTAAAAATTAGCCGTCTTTGCTCATTCACTTCAAACAGCTGCTTTTAGTAGAAAGAAAGAAGGGAAGGCTAAAGCAAGGGTTTGCATTGCAGTAATTAAGTTGCTGCTATTTCGAGGGTTTGGTGGTGAGAGGGATGGCAGAGTGAAGACAGGTTTCGGGCTCTGAATCGAAATCAGTGCCATATCAGCCTCTGCCGCTGCCAAAGCCACCGGCGGGGTTCATCTTGGATGATCAGGGGAGGGTTGATGGAACATAGAAGAATTGACTGCATTGTAAGCCCTTCTGTTATTTTTGTTTGTTGTTTGTGGGATTCTGTTTGAAGCCTCGTTGGCTGATTTGAATCAATTAATTGTGTATATTAACTTTGTACCACCTCCATGAGAAAAAATATTAATCGAGAGATTATTATCCTTCAAAATAGGCAAAAAAAAAAAAAAATCGCGGGTCAATTTTTTTGAAATGAATATGCGCGCTTGTGTTTACTGGAGAAGCAATTCCAATAAGTGTTTTGTATTATTTAGCATTTGAATATCTACGAATTTATGGTATGAGATAAGCTAAATCTCATGAAACCCTTCTCTGAAATGCTTCGCCAAATAGGCTCGATGGTATTGGTGTGATTTTTAATACAGATTAAATGTGAACACAGATGTTTGCTTGTAACTTTATACCTTGTGGAGACAGCACTTGTTTACTTCTGAATTAAGAAAAAAATATAAAATGAATAAAAAAAAGGGAAAACATATAATAGGAAAACTTGATAACAATGAGGTAGTGCAAAAACCACTAGTAGTTCAATGAGGAAGCATAGGCTTATATAATAATTTTATCAATGTGCTCTTAGTTGATGAAAAAGGTAAGTGGGAGAGAAACATGGTTACATATTAAGTGAAATATCTTCTCTTAAAGGATGTGTTTTTTGATCATGGTTTGCAAAGGCTAGGTATGGAGAAAATTTACTTTGCAAGAAGTAAGAGTATGAAAAATTACTTATAGAAAGGAAATGTAGGGCTCTTGGAATCGGTCAACAGATTAAATTTGTCAAACTTATAAGGGTTCTTAACCATTATTGAGAGGGTGGTTTCTCCCTATATTATGATTCAGTGCTCAGGATGAGTGATCACAGATTCACACTCCTGGATTTAAGTGCTGTTAGGTTCAGACATTTGCACATTCCAGATCGTAGATTTAAATTTGTTACCGTCACAGATGAATGATGAAGGAACTCTCTGGATTATCCTTTTAAACAATATGGCAATAAGTCAAGAGTAATGGAGAAGAGATGGAAAACATGGAGGGATTCTGAGTGGGAAGAAAGTGTGATTACCTATATTGGTGAGAGGCAGAGTATAAATGCTTAGGTTAGGCATGACTTAGGAACCTGATATGTAAATGGCGGTGACAGTGGTTTTTAAAGCACATCTCTCATTAAATTTAAGGATATTGCTTACCGTGAAGAAATTTCCATGCATATGAATTTGTTCTAATGCTGTTAGATGCAATACTTCCTTTATGTATTTCTGTCTTTGCACATATTATTTCAGTCTGTGTCTTGCAGTTAGTTCTACCAATATATTTTCCATTAGAGTGTGTTATAAGGAGAGTATTCAGAAGTTCAAGGGCTGTGAGTGTATATCTGTGCCCAGTTAATCTGTTAGTTGGTTCTCCCCACAATAATTTAATGTACTGGAAGTAAATTCAATTTTTATCTTTTCTGGGTATATTCCTAAGTAATGGTTTTCTTGCTGCAGGCCTGTACCAGATCTTAGAGTACAAATTTTGATGGATGGTCAGCTGCCATGTGCTTTCTGTTCAGCTTTGCAATTTTGTTGCTTCTTGAATGGAAGCCAACGAACTGATTATTGAAGTACACTTTGAAGTGTCAGTTTATTATAGCTATGATATTATTGACTAATGGAACTGCTGCTTGAATAATATTATAAGTCTCATTGCTGTTATAATTTATGATTCTAGATACTATAAAAGTCTTGAGTCTCAACCTGATCTGAAGACTAAGTGGAGGAATGAAGTGAGTGGTTTCATTTTCAAATATAAAATCTTTTTGGAGTTCTCAGTTGGAGGGAAGACGGGAAGAATGTGTGTTCATAGTGAAAGGAGTAAGGGTTTGTGTTTATGATCAGTTTTCAGAGGTTTGAAATCATGTAAAGTTCTTGAAACATAGGAGAATGTGGTTTAAAGATCTTTGGGTGGAGGAGAACAAAAAGGACATTAGTTTGGATTTGAGGAAAATGTTGTTGGCAATTTTATCCTTTGCTCAGTGAAAGATCTGAGATGGGGAAAAAAGACATAAACTTTTCTTTTCGGGAAGGAAAAGGGCTTTGATGAGTTTGGTATTGTTGCATGAGAAACTGCGTGCTCTTTATCAGCGATGAAGAAAAAGGAAAGGGAGCATGAGTCAAAGATCAGAAAGGGGAAGCTTCTCTAGACGAGGCTTATCCCATGATCTTTCTTTTGCGGAGATAACAAAGAATGGAGGTAGAAAGCAGGAAACAGTGTGGCTGGATGTTAGTGACTGTTTGCCAAGAGGGGATCTTGGAACTTTAAAATATTGTTTGGTGGGGAGGTGGAAGACGAGGCTAGACCCTTTCGTTGCTGCAAGAGTTGGAATCTTGGGCAAAAGTTGTTTGGAGGCTGAAGGGACACGTGATGGTGGCTCTACAAGCCGAGGATCTCCTTTGCACGGGAGTTTAGTTCATGGGACAAAATGGGTCCTAGAGAATGGCAGCAGGGTTTTCAAAGGCGATGCCTTGCATTTGGAATGGTGGAATCCTTCCATCGGGTGTGTGTGCAAAAAAGATCAGGCTAAAGAAGCCTGGATCATAGTGGTAGGCCTCCCTCTACACTTGTGAACAAGAGAGATTTTGGAAAAATTAGGAGACTGTTGTGGGGGTTTCTTGGCCATGGATAAGGGAACAACTCTAAGGATGGAGGTCTTGTGGGCAAAAATCCCAATAAAGATGGACGGAAAGGAGAGCACTCTTCGGTAAATATCTAGCGAGGGGCGAAGCTACGAACTACAAATGCTGGTGGCGAGATCGGCCTTCGGTGGCAGTTTTCTCTGAAAAAGCCGAGAAACTCATGAGGTGTGCGAGATTCGGTGGAGTAAGGCAGCTTGCACCAACAGGACGATTAGGAATATCATTTTATTTTGGAAGGCGCTACATGTGGCGTGCCAAGAAGAGTGACTGAAAAGACAAGAAATTCTGGAAATACCTGAGTTGAGAGAAAAGGGGGTTTTCAAGCGAGGGTGAGGTGCGAGACCATAGAATGAGAAAATTCGGGTCCTATTGCCATCTTTGGAAGCTTGTTGATGTTGTCAGGCTTGAAGCAGAAAGCGGGAAAGGAAAAGGCCAGTTCCAAACTACCCTTTCAAATGAAAAGGTCTTATATGAGTGGGCTTATCTTGATTAGGCTGTGCCTCTTGTTTGAGATCAGGCTTTCTAAAGAAGAGATGAGGCCTTTTCAAAGGTCTAGCTGAATACCACTTGAATGATGGTTGAGATTGGGCCTTCTAAAGGCTTCTGTTTCTCAGGTTTATAAACAAGAAAGAAATTTTGGGGTTGTTGACTTTAAGAAGGTGCCTCGAAGCTAATTCTTTGTTGTGGTCTCTTGAATGGGCTCATGGAGGATCACAATCTGGAAGAAAGAGCCGCACTTACGAGAGGTCTCATCTTGGAACGGAAAGATGATTCAAGTCTTGGCCAGAAAAAATGAGAAAGGAAAGAACAGCTCAGAAGTGGGGACCTCAGTCACCTCCATGTTATTCTTGGCTTTCTACTTTTTAGTAGAAACCCCTTTCATCGGTGGAATCTTTGGTAAGAGAGGGTTTTGGTGAAAGAGGGTGATGATTGCATAGTTCTTGGAGTGGAGTTCAAGCTATTAGTTCACACCATTGGATGTGTCAGACACCCTCGTTTGGCTATGATTGAGGAGAGGGGTCTAGAAGAAGTCCTTGTGTCGTTAGAGGGTGATGCGTTGTAGCAGGAGGAACAAGTGAGAACTTGGGAGGAGGATTGCTGTGTGTTTAAGCAGGGTTCTTGTGTTTGGTCGATGGCTAGCCATGAAGAGGAAATTGTAGCAAGCGAACAATGTTGTGAAGAAGGATGTTTAGCTCAAAGGAAAGAGGTTCAAGGGACCTTAGTTGATCTCAGACTGAAATTAAAATGGACTATGCGGGAGAGAGGAGAAGAGTAGTAGGGGTTTTCTTTGCCAAAGGCAGGGTGTTGCTGTGAGTTTAGTGTGAAGATCAAAATTTTATTTGGAGATGGGGGCAAATGATATTTCTAAGAAGAAGTTAATTAAGGCCTTCATTAAAACTTCAATGACATTTGATGCACGTAGGAAGCTCAAAATGACTATACAAAAAGGGTGTAAAGAGTGGGCCTCTAGTGGTGGTGCTTTAAGTCTTATTTGTGGGGAGCCTGCGGTGGTATTATTGATCTATGGGACTTTAAGGTGGTTCAGTGATCTAGGTGGATGATAGCTATACCTTATCATGGGTCCCAAAACTATGGGATGACTTCATGAATTTTACGAGGAATTTATGGACCTAAGGGAGCTTAGGGAAGGGAAACTGCGTGGGGAGAGATCTTGGGGCTATTAGGAGGTTGTTAGGAAGACCCTTGGTGCATGGGAGGTGAGCTTCGTGTCTTCGATTCCACAGGGAGAGGAATAGAAGGAAGATGTATAGGAGCTGTAAGACGATTCTCGGATTATTGATGACTTAGAATTTGAAAGATACCCACCTCAGGAGGTTGCTTTCACCAGTCGGGGGCCAGGGAATCAAAGAATGGCCAGGTTGGATAGGTTCTTGATCTTTGATGAATGGGAAAATTTCTTTGGAAATGTCAATAAGAGAATCCTTCCGAATCCCCTTTCAGATCATTTCCCGATTCTCTTGACAGGAGGTGGTAGCATTGTTAGAGGGCCTTTGCCTTTCCGTTTTGAAAACATGTGGCCTAAGCGGAGGGTTTAAAAAAGCTTATTGATGATTGGTGGAAAATCTTTGAAATTAGGGTGCACCGAGTATTTTGTGGTGGCAAGAGGAAGCTACAGAATCTCATGATTGATGCTTTAGAATAGGAGGTCTTTTGGGAGGAGGAAGAGAGAAAAAACCAAGCCTTGAAGGGCACCGGCACATTAGGACTCCATGGGGCTCAGGGCCCACACAAGTCATTTTGAGCTAGAAAGAAACAGTGGAAGAGATTGGAGAGTTTAAAAAAATGGGCTCACTTGAAGAGATCATGTGGGTGGAGACAAAAAGTCTAGGGAAGTCGGCTTAAAGAAGGGGATATAAATACAAGGTTCTTCCCACGAAATGGCAAACTCCTGACACAATGATGTCACTAGACTAAAGTGTATGAGTTTGGTTTAGGGGAGGTGGAAAAACGTGAGGGTGTTGTTGTGGTACTTTTCCAGGCCTCCTAACAAGGGGGTGAAGGTAAATTTGTGGGTCTTGTTTTTCATTTGGATGAGCTTTCATTGTAAAATTTGCTAAGCCTTTCACGGAGGAGGAAGTCACTTTTGCTTTGCATGAGTTGAATGGGGAGAAAGCCCCAGGTCTGGATGGGTATACAATTGCTTTTTGGCAGTTCAATTGGGAAACTGTCAAGGATGAGGTCATGGCAGTCTTCAGGGATTTTTTTGTGTTTGGAAGTGTGACACGAATTCAACTTTCATAGTGATGTGGTTCAAGGAAGAGACTGAGGTTCGGACTTTTGACCTATTGAAAGTCTTGTGGGTGGGTGCACAAACATTGCTGGGTTCATTTTCAAACATCCCGAAAAAGTGGACTGAGTGGTTAACAAAGGCCCCGTGCTTTAGTGGAAGACGGACGGATGTGGGCCTTTTGGCCAGCATAAGTAAATTGGTCGACTCAATGGTGAGAAAGGAAAAAGAGTATCTTATGCAAACTGATGTGAGGCACATGACAAGCTAAATTGGAAGTTCATGGTCCTTAGGAGATGGTTCAGTAATAAATGGATAGGATGGTTGGTGTGGTTGTATTTCAGCTCTTCTCCATAATCATTAATGGGCTTTGTTGGTTCCTATTCAAAAGCTCTAGAGGTTTAGGCAGGGGATTTGCTCCTTATTTGTTGTTCTGGGAATGAAAAGTTTTCTCTTTCTAATAGATAAGGCTGCAATGGGCTGATTTTCTCTCAGGTTACAATATCACGAGTAGCAGTGTAATCTGAATATCTCCCATTAATTTCATGATAGCCTGTGGTTTTTGCAAGGAATTTGAAGAGCAAATGTTTTTCTAAGTTGGATACATTGGTTTGAGCTTTCTGGAGCTTAGAGTAAACTTGGAAAGTTTATCTTGATGGGTGATGTTTGGAGAATTTAGATCGTGGCATGTGAGCGGGTTGTAAGTTGAGACCTCCTCCACATATTTGGAGGTGTAAAACCGGATCTTGTTAGGGAAAAGGAATATTTTGATTCTTATTATTTACAAAGGAGGAAACATACATGTTATGCTCTAGTGTTGGGGGCTAAAAAAAAGGAAAGCAGAGTTAGAGTCTAGTAGGAGACTAAGAGAGAAGAAAGAATTCCAAATGGATTAGGAGACTAGCCTTAACACTCTCTTAAGTTAGACGGATAGATCCGAAGCACTAAGCTATGCATATAACCTTTATTGTTTCTAAGAGACTTAGTGAAGATATCTGCTAGTTTGGTCATTAAAGGTTGACAAAAATAGTAATCTAAGCCATCCGATGCAATCTTCTATCTCACCAGATAAAGTGGCAATCACTTGATGTTCTTGAGTCAAATACTCATAGGCTTGGGTTAGATGAAGCTTGTAAGAACGATTATCACATAGCAAGCGTATCATCATTTATCCTTCCCAAATCTAGCTCTTGGAGAGTCTTCAAACGCATGGTTTACCTTTGTTGCTAAGACCATAACTCGATGCTCGACTTTGTATTCGTTTGTCTCATTCCCATTCATTTCTTACTCTTTGGGATATTAAAGTTACCATTGACCCACAATACTGCTGATGTGGAGCGTCACATTTGTGGATGAGCCCGCCCGATCTACAACGTCAGCGTAGCAATAATCGAGATGACCCTGTTCTCTTGGCACCTGAACGGTGTTCTTTGTATAAACAGCGAAAGAATACAGCTGCTGCGACATCCGATGGTTTATCACGGGTGATTGAGGTCGTTAACTATGCTCACGAGGGAAAGAAATGTCGAGGTTGGTGATAATTGAGATAGTTAGGTTTACCTACGAGTGTGATATCTGTGGATCGTCGAAGCTCCACTGACTGGCGTGCAGTTTGATGTTGGATCCATAGGGTGGCTCTGACCTAACCTGATCTTCAAACCGATTATCACGCTTAATATATCCAAGGTATACTTCATAAATAACCTTGATTTAGTTATTTCACCTAGTGCACAGAAAATATGAGTTTCAAAGTCTTTTGTTTGAATAATATTTGAAGAGTTGTTTGGGGTTTTAGAATAACTATCCTGATCCTTGCTTTGTGTGATATAAATAAACGTAAACAATCAGTAAAATACTGTCAGGTAAATGAATGATGATAAAAAAGCGGAATGGTTTGTTTGCTTTTGAATCATGCCAAAATCTGAACCAGGCTAAACCAATTAAACCAAGCTTTCGAGAAATTGTTTTTGGGCCTTATAAAGAAACGACATAGTTTGCATACCAAGCAGTTATCACACGAGCAACAAAACCAGATAGAGGAGTGTAAGCACAAGATGATTGGTGAAGAATCCCATGGGAAGACATAAAAGAAGAGACTGACGTAGAGAAATATTCGTTTGCATTATCACTTCTTATAATACGGATAGAAGCATTGAATTGAGTGCGAATTTCAGCATGGAATTTTTGAAAGATAAAAAATAACTGAATTCGAGTTTTCATTAAAAATAACCAAGTGCATTGAGAATAATCATCTATAAAAGTAACAAAGTAACGAAATCCTAAAGTAGATGTGACTTGAAGGATCAAACCTCAGGTGTGGACAAGGTAAAGAGGCTTTGTCAGAGATTTAAGCGGCTTTGGGAGCGAGAGCCTTGTGAGGAGTATGTTTCCGGCGACAGGCTCACACTCAAGCGAAGATGACCTCAAAAAAAATGAGGAACCGGCTTCAGCATGGAAGTACAGGATGATTGGGGAAAGAACGTTGTGGAGGAGGAGGAGCTTCCATGGAAGTCTGTTGAGTGGGTGGAACAAGAGCGGCGAGGTGAAAGGAGCCTTGTGAAGGTTGCAAAATGGGTGGCAGAAAAGTAAGTACACAATGAAGGTCATGAGTCAACTTACTAATGGAAATAAGATTAAAGGAAAATCGGGAACACTAAGATGTAGAGGTAGAGCGGAAGGGGAGGGGACAGAAGCCGAGGCAAATGCCTTTAGCTATGGTTTGAGAACCATTAGCTAAGGTAATAGTGGGTAAGGAGAGGCAAGGGTGCAGAAGAAAGAAAAAAAGGTTCTTGTGCAGGAGATATGATCGAGGCTCAGGTTCAAGGTCCTAGGTGCAGGATGGATGTGTGAGGCAAGCAAAGACATTACCAGTTTGGGCAACATAAGCAATGGAGGAAGATTTGGCTGTTTGAGTGAGACAAAGGTATACCTCATATTTACTTAGGGTGTAGGATGACCCACGAGGTGTGGATGAAACCAGCGGGATGAAGACTTCGAACTCGGTGAATGATTAGAATACTTTACCAAATATGGGAAGCGATGCAAGGGAGGTCGGCCATGTAGCGATAGCTGAATCCTGGGTGTGTCGAGCCCTGGTATACGTGAGGGCGTTGTCCTCTACCTTGAATTGCTACCAGTGTTCTCTGCTGCTTTGGAATCGCCGAGAATGGTGAGAAACCATCACTGAAGTATCAGGTGTTTAATCTGATGCATGGCCAGTGGCAGGTGGAGGTATGTGAGTAACTAGCGAGCCTTATCAAAGTTTGGGTCATTGCATCTGAGTAGTGTTTGTTTTCTGGATGTTCTCAAAATCAGCCCCGAGGTTGGTAAGAATGATCATAAAGACGCGATCCATCTTGGACAGTGAAGTCTCAGTATTAGTAGACTTTGGCAAGATAGAGATAAGTTCATCCTTAAGGGTAGACATTCGTCCACCATAAGAAGATATATCCATACCGAGCTGTTTCAAATTGGCAATGGAGGATATTACTCGGTAGAGACGCTGAATATTATTAGTGTACAGTTTCTTCACCTGATTCCAAAGAGTGTAGCAAGTTTTATAGGCCCCATTATTATATAGAGTTTTGGCATCAATAGATTGCCAAAGAATATTGCATTGTAAAACTTTAGTTTTTTTCCATTCAGTATGTTTATCTTCGAGAATACTTGTGTCTACAATAGTAAAATGATCCTCACAACCATTATCAATAAACCAAAGGTCCATCGGGAGCCCGCTTTATGATCGGATAATTGCTTCTGTGAGTTTATCCGTGAATCACAGAGCTCCAAATACAAAAGCACTAAAAGCCCGAGACGTCTTTTTTCACCATAGAGACATCTTTTTTCACCATAGAGGATGAGAAATCAATGTAAGGTCAACATAATCAACAAAAACAACTCCCAAGGTCCTAGCTGTGTTAGTGAGCTCAAAACACAAAACAATGGAGATTAGGCGATGTATCAGCTCAAAAATAGTAATTAGAGGAGAAAAAGTGGAAAATGAGGGCTTTTCTCGTGATCTACGGCGCATGGAAAGTGGTCGGATGTGCTCGCATGACTAACCCGTTGGAGGAGGCGCTGCGGTCAAACAATGTCTCATGTTCGCCACGCGCCGACATCGTGAATTTCACGGACCGGGAGATAGCTTCTGTGTGGGTGCTTCGTGGGAGGTATTTTTCAAGCAGGCTTCCATCGAAGGTAGATCGTAGAGAGGTGCCTTTGGCTGGGTGTGCTCGCTGATTGAATGGGAGGTCGTCTTGAAAATCTCATTAACTGGCAGTAGTATTCGATGGCGATCAGGCTGCTAATTGACCACATGGCGAAACTCTAACCCTAGTATTCTCAAACTCTTTTATGGCTTTAATACCATGTTGAGAGAAAATGAATACTCTGATTTTCACTAATTTACAAATGAGGAAACATACATATTTATACTCTAGTGTTAGGGAAAAAAAGGAAATAGAGTTAGAGTATAATTAGGAGACTAAAGAGTGAAGGAAAAAAATCCTAAATGGATTAGGAGACTAAATCTTAACAGATCTAAATAGAACTCGGTTAGGGTTTGGAAAGGGATTGAGGAAAAATTTAGAAAAAGACTTGTTGCTTGGAAGAGAGTATATTTCAAAAGGGGCATACTCACCCTAATTAGAAGCATTTTATCAAATCTGCCTATTTAACTCCTTTTCTCTCTTTAGGTTGCCCAAGAGTGTCAAGTGCAGGCTTGAAAAAATCCAAAGAGACTTCCTTTGGGGGGGTGGATGTCTAGCTAATAAAATTCACCTCGTAAAATGGAGGACTGTCTGTCTGGGCAAGGAAAAGGGTGGTTTGGGGATCAGAAGACTTGACCTCTTAAATAGGGCTCTTCCGGGAAAGTGGGCTTGGAGGTTTCTAGTAGAGGAAAACTCAACCTGGAAATCTTGCATAAGTGCTAAGGATGGCTACAGAGATGGGGATTGGTTCACTCCTTTACCCAGAGGCAACCATGGTGTAGGTCTCTGGAAATATATTGCTAAAGAATCTGGCCAGCTAAAGAAAGATTGCATTTTTAAGATGGGGGATGGAAGAAAAATCAGATTTTGGGAAGACATCTAGTGCGGCAGTGAGCCTTTATGTGAAGCTTTCCTGGTTCTTTACACCATTGTGGGCACAAAAGGGGCTAAAGCTGTAGGTGTGTGGGTGGTTCATGGGGGTTTAGGTGCTTGGGACCCAAAGTTTTTGAGGCCATTCAATGATTGGGAGATGGATGCTATTCAGGCTTTTATTGTTTTAACAAGCAACAATGATATTGCTCCTTTGGTAAAGGATAAATTGATTCGACTGGATTTCGTCGTCTACCGATTAAGGCTTACTTTAATCACTTGGAAGGTATCTCCCCATTTTTCAGTTCCTACCAAAATGCTTTGGAATCCTTGTGTCCCTTAAAAAATTGGTTTTTTTGTTTGGGAGGCTTGGTGGGGCAAGGTCCTCACTGCATCCCAATTAAAGAGAAGGGGTTTTCACCTAGCAAGCAAATGCCCATTCTTTGGGAGGAAGGAAGAAGAGATAGAGCATATTCTGATCCACTGTCCTTCAGTTTGGGGTCATTGGACTAATCTTCTTTCTGCTTTTGGTGTTCATTGGGCCAGTCCCTACCTAGTCAAAGACCTTCTATATAACCGGTTACACTTTCTCGTAAGGAAAAAAGCTATGGCTATTTGGAGGGTAGCACCTCTGATTATTTTTTAGGCTATTTGGAAGGAAAGGAATAGAATCATCTTTGAAGATGCAACCTTTTCAACTCTCAGATTGAAGGTCTCTTTTATTCGGTCACTCTATACTTGGGTTGGTTGTATTCCAAATGCGGTTATCTCTTTTATGAGGATACTTTCATTTAGATACTATGGCTATGCCTAGGTTGTTGGCTTTTTGGGCTGGTTTGTTTGCTTTTCCCCTTAGCCTTCTTTGTTTGGTTCTAGGGGCCTTTCTTGTATACTCCCTGTATACTCTTTTTCGATCAATAAATTTTGCTCTTTATCAATAAAAAGAAAAGATGTTTCATATTTATTTTGCAATTTGTTCAACCTTTCCCTCTGCCATTGTCAGCACCCTTATGTCCTTAGAGCTCTTCTTACTTGGTTGTAGCATTTTACTCTGTGGAGGGGTCTTGTCTTCTTCATATTATAAATTTGAGCTCTGTAGATCAGTTAAGCAAGCAGCAAAGCACTTAATTTCTTTTGTTGGAGACTTTTTCCCTCAGTGTATAAAGTTTATAGCTCATGTACATTGCTTTTCTGGCCTATAATATTTGCCAATAGTTTGAGTCTTTTTTGGAGCAGTATATATTTTTACATTTGGATCAAGAATTGTACATTTTGGAAAGATTTCTTGTTTGTTTTTATTATTCAATGCAATGGATATGTTATTTCAGATCGAAGGGAGGGGAAAAACCCAGTGTCAAAGGTGTCGCTTACTCTTGGCTGAGATTTTTGGTTCTCTTTCTCAGGGCTCTTCTTGCTTGATTTTCTCTGTATCCCATGGAGGGGTCTTGGCTTCTTCATGTTAGAAATTCCAGCACATATTTAGCTGTCTTTTGGCTGAGGTTTTGAGAGAGCTCCTTCTCTTATTGTCCTGCAAGATCAAGATATAACTAGGATGTTGAATTTGTGCTGGGATTTTCCTTTTTCCTTCTAGATTCTGTTCAGCCTTTAATTTAGTTGCTACTGTTGCCAGAAAAAGGTTTTTGAGGGCCGATGGAAATATTGTATGATCTCTCTGAAATTGAGTATGCTGTGTTATATTATCTCCTCTATATGCTGGGGGTTTAGGATGGTGTGCTTGGTTCTGGGGTTGGAGGTTTTGTTTGGTGGGATTTGTGGGATGGGGGGTGGTTAGGGTTTATAGAGCTGAACTTCATTCAAATAAATTGTTATCACTTATGTGGCTCAAGTTACATCTGGTGAGTTCGGTCCTTTGTGGGACTTTCTTTGGTAGCAGTAAAAGATAGTATGCATCCTGCATTAATGTAATACAAGACGCTTTGGGTTTACTTTTCTTGTTCTAAGTTCTATATCTAATTATTTTCATAAAAAATTTAAGTTAATAACTAATAATGATTATATTACACCATATGCATCTAAGAAAGGCAATTTCAGAATACGTGTAGTTAATAATCTATATGCTTCCACATTTTAGGTTAGTGATGAAGAAGTAGAAGCTATCCTTCCTGCTGCTGCTTATGCTCTTGCCAAGATACACATGCATCTGGTACATAGCGGGTAGGATCTCATGTCCCAATTCACCTTTTTCCTCAGTTGGTACTCATGAAAACAGTAATGGTTTCTATTTGTCTCTTTGCTTTTGAAATTTTGTCTCGGTTATAGGATCTTTAACATCATTTAGTTCCTTGTGTTTCTGTTCAGGTTTTGTTATACTGCACGGGGAGGATTTTGCTACTCAGAAGATAACATATTTGATTTTCGTACAGGCAAGGGTCTTCTCTTATCTATTTTGTTGTCCCTTAACCATTGACATGGTTTCAGTTTCTCCTGGTATCTGACTTCTTTTAAATTTTATAAATATTGTCATTTTTCTAATAAAAAGAACTGCTAAACATTTACTTCTGATTTTTCTGCTGAATGAAAGAATGATCTTTACTTGATAAGGTTATGTCTGTATGATAAATTCAAGTAGTAGGGTTTTGCCAGTTCTTCGCTAATATATAGGCTTAAGTGAAAACGTTGAAGCAAGTCAGCCTTAGAATGTTTCTTCCTGGGGACTAATTCAATATGTGGTTACTAAAGAAGGATCCTTTTAGAAATATTTGAATGCTCATCTAATATCTCTGTGAGGCAATATCTAGAGTATCAGACGAAAATAATTTTTTTGAAAAAAAAAAGATTAAATTAGTTTGGTTTTAATTGCTAAAATAGTGCGTAATAGCCCAAACTAATTGCTATAATTGCTAAAATAGTACATAATGCCGCTGTCCATGATAGCGGCAATTGAAAAATAAAGTCGACTTAAACCATCAAAAGTCGCCATCACGGCAACGACACTGCTTTGTCAAATGCCGCTGTCCATAACAGCGGCAATTGGGCTTAAATATTCTATTCAAACTGCTAAAAGCCGTTGTCATGGACAACGGCATTTGACAATTTATGAATTCCAATTGCCGTTGTCCATGATAGCGGCATTACGCATTACTTTTGTCTTTGTTTTGGTTTCCAAACTAATTTAATAAATTTTTTTTTTTCAAAAATTATTTCCGTCTAAAACTCCAATTTCTAAGTGTGCAAGGTAGTGAATGATAGTATTGGGATGAGTCTCTAATACTTTTTCAAGAAAACAAAGATAAGGAGAAGAAGGAAATAAGAAGAAAATTTACTTAATTAAGTTATTTAGGTTTAAGTATATTTATAGTTGGTTACCTATGTTTGATTAAGAATTTGAAAAGTTTCTATTTAACTCATTTTAAAGATTACTAGTCTTATTTCTTACAAACTCTTATTATAATAAGTCTTTATGAAGTTTGTGTTTCTAATTCTAAAAACAAACGTTTCAACCTTTTTTTATTATAAAATTTGGAAGATGTAGGAGTTTTAAGGGAAAAAAATGAGGGCCTCTAGGGGGAAAGTGTTTGTGAAAATAGTTCTAAAAAGTAGTTTCTGAAAATAGTTTTAAAATGCAATCTTTTTATTTTTTATGTTTTTAATAACAATTTTCTATTCTTGAAAGCAAGAAATGATATTTTGTTGAGTTAATAAAGGGAGTTCTAGAAATAAAACAAGCAAACAAAAAACTTATATGAAAGTTCTTTTAAAAAAGTTGAGTTTTCTCTTCTATTATTTTGATGTTATCAATATAAACAATTTATAAAGTTATACTTGATTAAGACAAGAAAAATTGTATCCATCTTTAGTATTTCATATCATTTTAAAGTAATCTCAATATTTCTTAAATCAAATTTAACTTTGTAAACAATTTATTTGCATTCGATTTTGAATCACATTCAGATAACTTTTGTTGGTGAGGTGGAAACTTGGATAAAAAACCTCACCTAGTGAAGTGGATGACGGTGTGCTTGGACAAAAGAAGTGGGGGCTTGGGAGTGAAGGACTTAAAGAGCTCAATAAGGTGCTTCTCTCTAAGTGGAGTTGGCACTTTGCTGTTGAGACTTAAGAGAGGGGCTATGTGGAATGAGGTAATTAGAGGAAAGCCTGGGGAATAAGGAGGGTGGTGTTCAGTTGAGGTGAGAGGTAGGTATAGTTTGGAAATGTGGAAGGAATTTGGAGATGGTGGCCTCTTGTTAGTCAGAGATTATCCTTTTCAGGGTTGGAAATGGGAATGATGTGAGGTACCAAGGGATGTTACACCCTTGTATGTTTTTTTTTTGCTTCTTGTTTGCTTCGTTAACTTTCAAAAGAGGCGTAGAATGTGGAGATTGGAGTGGCCATAGTTGTGAAAGGTGCAAGACACAAAGGCATCTTGGAGCCTTAAGGTGCAAGGCATGCCTAAGGTGTGGGCTTTTTTATCTAAGGCTAACTCTATGTTACATTTATATTTAATCAAATTTTTATGCTTGTTTCCTATTTTTATGCTTATTTTCCACAGTTGTTTTTGCAATATCTTGGCCCCTTTTTGGGGTTTTTCCTTCTTCTATTCTTGTATAAGGGGCTGGGGATGATCAAAATGACGTCGTTTTGGATTGTCACTAAAAAAAAAAGGCCATCGAGAGATGTTGCAGCCAAAGGAGAAGGGTCCCGAAAACGTACCTAGAGGCTTGAATGGTCAAGGCGTGCCTGAGAAGAGCTTAGGCATGCCTCGACTTGAAAGCTTTTGCACCTTGGGAAGGCACATGCCTTTCGCGCCTAGTTGCCACCTTGCCGGGCGGGCATCGGGCCGACTCTCAGCGAGGCGCCTGCATGTCACGCAGCCGCTGCACTAAGCCCCGCCTTCAACTATGGGAGGACTTTGATAAGGGGAGGAAGGTCAGAACCCCTTTATTCATTGATTTTTCACCCATTTAGCTGGCGATGGAGAGGTCAAGCCAGCGGGCTTAGGCGGTTTATTTTAGTTGCTAAAAAAAGATAGGCTCTTCTCAGTTAAGTCGATGTATTGATCTTTATGGTTGGGCCTGAATGTTTCCTTCCGTTGGCATATTGTGTGGAGATCTCGTGGGACTTTATAGTTGTGGGACTTATTAATTTCTATGTTCACACACGGGTGATATCAGTGGTTGATAAGAGAGATTAATTTTCGAAAGTTAGAACGGTTGTTTGGTTGACAAAAAGCGAAAGAAGGTGTGGCAAGCGGGACAGTCTTGTTTGTTTTTTTTGGTTGGGAAGGGGTTTTGCTCTTGTCAACAAATGCTACCTTTGTCTTGAGTTTGAGTAGTCTGTGGATCACCTCTTCTCCATTGTGCAAAGACAAGACTATTGTGGTCTTACTGCTCTCTATGTTTCGCACCATGTGGGTGATATTGGGCTTGGTGATGGACACTCTTTTGAGTTAGAGCAGATTTTTGGTTGACAAAAAGCAAAAGGTGGTGTGGCAAGTGAGATCATCTTGTTTGTTTTGGATGGTGAGGAAGGCTAGGAATGAGATTGCTTTTAGGAATGAAGTGTTGTCCATATGGAAACTCAAGACTTTGTATGTTTTTCTTCTCTAGTTGAAGACTAAGTCATCAATAGTGGATGGTCCTTCGACTTTAGTAGCATTCATTAACTAGGTGAAGTATAAGTGATAGGGGGCTAGTTTTTAATATAGCTTAGGTGTTTTTTTGTGCGATATAGAGAGAGTGAGTGCTCTTGTTCCTTTGTAATCTTTGTGCCAGGACTTTAGTTTTTTTTTCTTTAATATACTTCCATTTACTTATCAAAGAAAAATCAAGTTGATTTTCAATATTCATATTCACACTTATAGTAAACTCATAAATCATTTGATGATTTATTTTTCCAGTTTTTATCATAAATGCATATGAATTAGGTTTTCATTTAAAAAAAAAAAATCATTCAAATAGTTCAAGACACTCAGACAACTTTCTAAATCAACAGTAAGACAACTTAAGACTGTAATACTGTACTTATAACACCATCATCTAAACCATATTTAATATAAGATTAATAGAAGGTACATATAACATAAAAGCCATGGTTCTTGGATTCATAACCACTATTTTCTTTAATTTCATGTCATTTTCTCACATTCTATAGAAACCAAGCATACCATTAAGATAGTCAATCATCAAGGGTCAATGACAGACAATAAGCGATAGCTAAAATAAGTTCTATCAATACATAGAAAGAGAGACAAAAGCTCGAACTTTTTCAAAAGGAAAGGTATATAAAAAAACTGATGCTATCCCAAAAATATCACGCATATTGAACACCTACAAACACTGACTAATGATCCTCACATCCTTTAGAAATGTTGAGCCTAACTCTAGCAACGAAGATGGGTTTTAAATTGATTGATTTTGGGGGTTGAGTTCCTGAATCCATTGAATTTATTGTGATGAGAGGTGGATTTCATGTCACGATTTGCACTTTCTAGGGTGCTTGCATAAGCGAGTTTTAGCCTTTTGCACTGGAGAAGAGGTTGTTTGTTAAGGACAAAAATGGTAGTGGGGTTGAGTTGGGGAATCCATTGATGGATTTTTAATGAAGAGAGTGATGTAAATTTGCATTTCTCTAAGATTTGTAGATATGGGTTTTTGCCATTGGGTTGGAAAAGGGGCTGTTTATAAGTTTATTGCTTAGTTTTTTTAAGTGAGACTTCTAGAAGGCCTTAATGAGACTCAAAGATTTCCTATCTTTCTTCTTTTAATTTTCCTTTTCCTATCATTTCTTTTCTTATCTTTTATTTTATTTTTCTACTGTCATAATTTTATTACTTGTCCCTATTCTTAGTCTTGCTAGGTTGAAGCCCTGGTCCCACTTATTTGTTTTGAATGCTATAATTCCTATTTCTGATGGCCTATCTCTTTGTCATCAGTGGTACATTGAATTCCAAGGTCAATACCTTAAGCATATATTCTGTAATTGTCCAAATGCTTTATCTTGAAATACAGGATTATTGTCCACTGATGTCCCATATCAACATTCTTTTCTTGCTTGCATAAGGCTTTCTTATGCGTTAGTTCGAATGTTTATATAGAATGTTCTCAATTTTGCAGATGATGGTCAAGATATAGATGGCTTGCCAAATGAAGGTGTAGAAATTACTTGCTTCCACCTGGTAATGTGGTATCCATTTCATTGTTATGTATTCATGTTAGATTGGTAAAAAGGAAAGCGTTCTCTTCTTTTGTGGGATGATTGTGAATGATATATGTTTACTGTACTTACTGATAAAAAAAAAAATATATGTTTACTGTACTGGCTAGCATGCCTGCACTTTTTGTCCTGTGAAGGACTTAAGTCATTGATTTTCTACCATCTTTTTCTCTTTATCTTAAAAAAGGGCATGACAAGTGTCATGGAATTTCACGAGTTTCTAATTGAATTATCATATGCCACACATTACTTCACAGATTGTTTTTTTTTTAAATATGTTTTCTGCTTCACCCCCATCATCGATTTTGTCACATTCCTGCCAAATATTTTGGTTCTGGCTTCAGCTTCATAGTTTTGTCATTCAATGAACTGCTCTATTAGACCCATATGTTTGGTAGTTGGACCATTTTCATCAGACAACTCCTTTTATAAGGGGCAACATATGAACTTATGTACGATAATTAAAGAAGGCATTAGCAGTGGAGAGAAAGGCTGCACAAAAGAAAAAGTATTCAATCAAGATTCCCCTAAATAACTAACTAGAAGAGATTTGTCCCTGGTCTCAGGGTGAACCAAGATACCCTCTCAAAGTGCTTGATTATGGATGACTCCTTGGTTTTGCTACTAAAATCTGCTTGACTATTTGCTAGTCTAAAGGACATATGTCTCTTATTAACAAGACTATCACATGCCTTTTCTTAATATTTTGAAGCCTCCATTCAATGTGGCCATAATGTTGAGGTCACAAAGGGAATTAAGATAATCTTGGAAATTGGGATCAGGTGTGTAAACCAAAAAGTTAAGGGACTAGGGTGCTGGGAGTATAACTTTGAGGAATAGAGCTCCATTAGGCAAGTGGTTGTGGAGGCTCTCTTAGGAGAGCAATACTATATGGAACAAGATCGTCTTGAGTATTTAAGGGCTACACTCTAGTGGTTAGAAACTTAGGATGCTTATATTATTGTTAATCCGCAGTCGTATGTAAGGGCTGGTGGGTTTTCTTTGCCTTCTCTTTTGGCTCTCCTTTTGTTCCCCGCTTTGGCTCCTCTTTTGTATACTCCTAGTATACTCTTTGGCAGCTTGCGGCGGCTCCTCCTT
Organism: Tetrastigma voinierianum; assembly: GCA_016808115.1. Classification (NCBI taxonomy): domain Eukaryota; kingdom Viridiplantae; phylum Streptophyta; class Magnoliopsida; order Vitales; family Vitaceae; genus Tetrastigma; species Tetrastigma voinierianum. Next base: position 32,320 of record JAEQBH010001641.1, read on the forward strand.
TTTGATCAATATATTTCTTTTTACCGATTAAAAAAAAGGCAGTCTCTTTATTGTCCTTGAAAGGTCATTACGAAGGTATTTTTTTATTTCAATTGTTTCTCTTGGTATATGGTTTGTTAGGTTTGAAAATTTGATTATGGGATGATACTTAGTAGTGTGATCTACTTTTTATGTTCAATTGATAAACTTCTATAAAGTTGTGTGGGAAAGGGGTGCCAGTGTTTCTTCAATTCCGAGTTTGATGTCCTCTATGTGATGGAATCTTAACTTCCATCACATCCTCTTGGAACATGCAATAAAAGAACTTACCTAATGTTAACTTTAGCAACATGTGTTTGTTATGCACTTTTCCTGATAAGAAGGTTTGATCTCTGACATTCCCTGTTTTTATTTATTTATTTTTATTTTTTATTTTAGTCAATTATTTTTTAAAGCCCTTACTGTCTTTGCCTGCTCAATTCCTTTTCAACCTGGATATTTCTGCTGCAAAGCTCCTAAAAATCAAGGCTTTTGTGTGGCTAGTCACAAATAAGAAGTTAATACAAAAAAATTTCCATAGAAAAAGAGACCTTATTGAGATTTTGACCCAGATTGGTGTATCAGATCGGAGTATAAAATCAGTGGATCATCTTTTTTCTACATTAGTTGGTGTTACTGTTAAATAAAGGCTGTCCGGACTTGGTTTCCAGAAAGTGCTAAGGAAAGAAAAAAAATGTGAAAGAAAATCATTTTCTTTTTGAGTGTACTATATAAAAAATATGAAAGAGAGCCAAATATAATTAAAAAGAAAAAAAAAATTTACATACTTGAAAATGATTTATTCTTTATATGTAAATATTGAATTAGTGAAACGAGTTTGAAAAAAAAGAAATAAAAATGACTTATTAACTTTAGATCTATTTTATTTTCTTTCACTTTTTATTTCCTCTTACCTTTTCGCTATATTTTCTTTCTTCCAAATCTTCTCTCAAACTTTTTGGAAACAAAAATAGCCTAAGTTTTTATCTATAAGCGGTGCATATGCTGGCTATTTCTTTGCATGGTTTTGGAAGCTTTCCTTGAGGCAACCCTTTAGGCTTGCCATTTTCTGAGCTTTTTAGGATACACCTTCTGGTTGGACTCTTCCAGTAGGTGTTGTCAAGTTGAACTTTGATAAGAACACAAATTTTCGTGGAGCATTAGTACAAGCATTCTCAAAACATGCTGAAGAGGGCTAGCCATTGGGACATTGATCTTAGCTCTGTCAGAAGGCTTTAAATTAACCAAACTGAAGGTCTTCTCGATCTTTTATTTAAGGGAGATTTGACTATATTCATATCTTGGGTGAAGATTTATTTGAAGTTAGATGGGTGGATATAGGCATATAGCTTTACAGAGGAGCAAAACATTTGACCTGCTTTGCGGGAGATTTTCTGTATCCATGAGAAATTGACTTTGTAGTCGTAGTCTTTCTTTCTAGGAAAATATTTGTTAAAGGGTATTCTCCTTTTTGGGTTTTTGCTTTCATTAGTGGTAAACTTATGTTTGTATGTGCTATAGAAAATTGCAAACAAACAACATTCATTAAAATTTTTGGACTCGATTGGACATTAAATTATACTTTTGTTTCCCTTTATTTATTTCTCCAATCACTTATGGTTACTCCTTTTATCTTAGTAAGTTTTTTAAAATTGTTACATCAATGAGTCAAAGTGTTCTGATGATCCTGTAAACAAGATTGCTGAAACATCTGACCCTGCAAACAATAATGTCTTAACAGCTGTTTCACATATAAAATATATGTTTATGCTGTAGCTCAAATAATTTATATTCTACTGCATTTTAAATTTTGAGTTCTGTGGCTGCACTTACTAGCTTAGATACTATTTTCATTCTGCTCCTCCTTTAATCTTGAGTTCACTGGTTTCAGGATGGTTCACATTACATGATTTATACACCGTCTGATCCGCTCCTTTTTGTTGCTGTAAAGGTAACTTACTAGTTATCCTGTAAATTGTGGGAACTAGTCTTGCTTTCCTGAAACCAAGATTATTGTTTGACAGATTATATCTTATTTTCAAAGAGGAAGTTCATTTAAAGCCCTTATGAAAATGACAAGATTATTAAATTTCTAGAAAAATTATTCTGTTAACTTGATTATTCAATTTGATCAAATTAAAAGCAGAAGCCTTGAAGCTTCATTTTGTTTCTGCAGGATCAGAATGGGCAATTACAAATTGCTGATGATGTAAGTCATCTTGTTCATTTTAATAGTAGAAATGGTTGATTATCTTCTTCTCTCTATATGTATACTTCTATTTTTTTTTTTTTTGAAAAGAAAACCTTATTCATCTTTTACTTCCTTTTATACCTTCTGAGACTTGACACTGTATGGGCTTCCTTTTCTTATGGTGAACATTTCTAGAAAGAAATGGTTGTTCATAGTTGAACGTTTCCTATCTATGTTTAACTTTTTTGAACATTTGAGTATTTCATGGCTTTGGTTGAGGATTAGTTATTTGTGATAAAGGGTTGCAATTATTAGGGTGACTCACAGAAACAGTAATCAAATATATCAAGTGTCTTTGGTGGATTGAAGAATAACTTCACTCATACAGAACAAATAAACTGTTATCTCACCATTTCAATCAAATATAGTATGAAAATTTTGATAAGAGCAGGCCTTGTATTTGTGCATGTGTACTTGACCAATGTGTAAGCCAGCCATATCAAAGCACAAACAGATTGTTGCATCCTTAAGTTATCCAAGCAAATCCTCCCCTTGCTTCTGAAAAGTGAAAATTGAAAATCCTGTCATCTTAGTGTGTATAGGCTTGGATAGAACCGATGATCCTCCATGCCAGAATTAGTATTTCATAAGAAATTTCAACTTATAGTATTTTTCCGGGTTCTATGGTACTATTAAATGCTTTTGACACTTGAGATTTTTGCAAAGGAAAATTCTTAACAAGTGCTTAACAGCATTTCCAAGGATTGGTCTCTTATCAAACAAAATTGAAGAGCATTTCACTTGGCATCAGAGTTAAAGATCTAACCATCTTAAATCTTGAGTGCCTGCAGCCTCTTCCAGAAATTATCCCTTAAGAGGGTCTTATATGACCATACTAAAACTTAGTTTGTGCTCTTCCTAGATATCCATTCATTTGCTCCTCCAGTTCACCAATTTATATATTTCATGCTTTCCTTTTGTTTCTAGTACCTTGAATGTTCTGGCAGCAGAATTTCTTGTACCTTTTCACACACTTCTTCCATCTCTGTGACCTGTAGACTTTAGATGAAAATAAATAAATAAAAAAGAGGAGGGGAGGGAAGAAAGACCCCACCTTGCCTGAAAGGTGGGAAAGAAAAGCAGCTCAATATTCCTCAACTCACGAGAGACCACCAAATTAGGGTTAACGGCTTGCTTCTCTAAGATTAATGTGTCTGGAAAAAAAAGTAATTGTACTTTGAATCTGACTTTTGTGAAGTATGATCTTAAATTCTAGTTGCTTGAGGTTCTTTTGTCATCTCTCAGGCAGTTTCCTGCAGTCTTGAGTCTAATGCTCTCTTAATTCAAGATGTGAAGTTTGAAAGTGAAACTGAAATTAATGCTTGAACACTTGTAGTAATTCATGCTTTCTGGTTATGTAAGTTGTAGAATGTTTGCTTCTGGTAAATGCTTGCCCCCAATATTGGTTGAGTCATGTTGAATTTACATGGAGGTCTTCTGGAATGGAGTAAAATGCGAAAACAAAAAAGGGTAGGGGAAGAAATTTCTAGTTTTCTATGGAGTCCAAGTCATTTGAGATTAATAGAGGATTTTGAAGGTAAAGTGAGAGGAGTGATTGTGGAAAGGATTAGGGGTTTCTCCTCTTGGATTCAGTTTGGATTGAAAAGTCTTAGGAGGCTTCTACAGAGGCTGGAGAAGTATTGCAGAGATGGAAGGCCAGAAAATAGAGAAATTGGGACAGATGTAGAGAAATTGCGGAAGTGGAGGATGAGATGGTGGATTCTAAAGGAGGATTTAAGAGTGTCGAAGTTGGTTGGCAGGTTCTTTTTGCTTGATTTTGAGAGATAGAGGAGGCAAGCAAAGTTTTACGAAGGGGGATTTTCTATTTCCATTGAAGAGAGTTGACAGTGGAACATTGGGGACTAGAGGCAGGATGCTTACCAAAGCACTCAAAGGGAAGAGAAAGATGGGTGAGGTTGGCTTGGCTTTTTCTTAAATTCCAGAAATGGGAAGTGCCGCCTCAGGTTTCAGCAGTGGTATTGGCCTGTCATTCTGGGGATGAGTTGTAGAAAGCCAAGGAGGTGGGAGTTGTGGAGCCACGTGCCGATGGTGGCGTGGGTGGGGAAGAGACGCATTCTTAGTTGGTAGAGCTTGGGATGGCATGTTGGAAAGAAGACGAATTTGATGAGGCTGGAAAAGTCTTTGTTCTTGACGTAGGTGTACTGTAGATCCTTTTGTAGAGAAAGGTGACGGGGAGAATAAGGTTGCCTGTTGGCCTTGTCTTAGAGCCCAAGCAGTTGAGGAGAATGTTAATGATGTTAGGGCTTTGATATGTATCTCATACATATAGGCAGCGGAAAAAACAAAATTTTTTATCAAAACTCAGCCATGGATCACTTGGATCTTGCATAGTCGGATCACACATAGAATAGATAGGAATAAAGTTCATACCTTTCTTGTCGTTTGGGTGTAGTCGGCTTCCTTTGATGTAGATCAGCCTCCAATGGTGTGGATATGTAGCAAATTGAGTGCTCCAAGTATAGCGGCACCTCTAATGGTGATCCACACAAAAATGTGGAAGGAAACCACAATGGAACAACCTCAAACACCTAGGAATGGTGCTTGCCACTCTAGGATTGAAGAGAGGGAAGGTTATGGAGAAGAGACCGACGTTCAGACTTTCTCTCTCTCTCTCTCTCTCTCTCTCTCTCTCTGTGACGACTAGGTCTAGAAAATTTGCAACAAGGGTGTTGTTTGACCTTTTCTATAGGTTGGAGAAGATGAATAATTGGAAACACTCAAAAACTTAGATGGAAAAGTGCCTTAACACTCATATTCTCTCCGCAAGTGCACTGGTTGTACAAGTAATAAAGTGGACTTGAAAGTCCGGATATCTATCCCACAGGGAATGGATTGTAGTGCTTGAATAACCAAGTACCTTAACTAATTGAACTTTTCACTATTTAAACTAATAAAACGATTTGAAAATTGAGATTTTAAAAACTAAAAACAAAATAAAAACAAGGGAAAGATTAATGCTCAATTGCAAGGAATGAATCAAAATAGACCACTCTAGGATTGAAGAGAGGAAAGGTTATGGAGAAGAGACTGACGTTCAGACCCTCTCTCTCTGTGACTGCTAGGTCTAGAAATTATGCAGCAAGTCTAGAAATTATGCAGCAAGGGTGTTGTTTGACCTTTTCTATAGGTTGGAGAAGATGAATAATTGGAAACATTAAAAAACTTAGATAGAAAAGTGCCTCAACACTCATACTTCGTATGCATGGGTCGTATTAGCACAAAGTGGACTTGAAAGTCCGGATATCGATCCCACAGGGAATGGATTGTAGTGCTAGAATAACCAATTACCTTAACTAATTGAACTTCTCACTATTTAAGCTAATAAAATGATTTGAAAATGGAGATTTTAAAAACTAAAAACAAAATTAAAAAAAGGGAAAGATTAATGCTCAATTGCAAGGAATGAATCCAAGTTAAGGAAAGAACTCAAGGTAAGATCCTAGGGTTGGTTACTTCAATTAATGCATCAAGCTTATATATGATAAGTGCAAATTATAAAATGTAAGTTTGTTTGCTCAAGGGAGATTGATATGAGGCTCTTACTCTCGTGACTCACCTCAATTTCTAGCACTAACCCTCTATTCACTGCTAGGTCCTTCTAGACGATTAAGTGCATTACTTTTCTAAGGCATTTTCCCCTTAGGTATCCTATTAGTACTAGCCATTGCTAATTTTCTAAATTTCTTTGATTAGGCTAAGTTAATTTTACCAATTGAAATACATTTCAAAGACTTGGTTAAGGCCTCGGGTCAATTTCCAGTTGTCACTATGGAAGCCCTAGGTCAATCTTTCCTAATCTAGGTTTTAAGCACAAATCCCAACACATTTCAATTGGATAAAACCATAAAAATTTCAGATCTGCATCAATGAGCATCAACACAAGCAACATTCACAAAGTAATTCTAAAAATTATATAAACCAAACACTAATGTCAGTAACCAACCTTAGAGGATGGTTTAGCTACTCATTACAACACTCAAATATGTCAAAATCATGTTTATCTCAACAATAATCAAGAGAGAGATGAGGAGAGGAGTCCAAGTTAGAGAAACAAACGAAATATATGATGGAGAGCTCTAAAAACTTCGATTCCAGTTGCAAGAGATCCTCTAGTTGGTTGATTCTTCAAAATATCTTCAAATCCAAAGCAAAATATAAAAAAATTGTAACCCTAGGTTATTCTAAGAATGAGAGGTGAGAAACCCTAGGGAAGGTGTTCTATGCCCTCAAAACTTACCCTAAAAACATGTATTTATAGTGTCTTGGGAAATAGGCCTCAAAAAGGGTCGAAAAAGGTGAAAAATGCTCATTTTTGGGCTCCCGACATCGCCATGTTGCGACATGAAAGGGCTTCATGTCGTGACAGCACAAAATGTGTGGTTTCAGCATTTCTACTGCGATGTCGCAACATCACATAATATCAACAATTAAATTTTGACCTTGTGACTTCAAACGATCATAACTCTTTCATCCGACCTCTAAATATGATGATTTTGGTCTCTATGGAAAGCTAAGAGAGTAGAATCCATCCACTGCTTCTTGGAGCCAGAGGCCATTAGGTAAACTGAAAAGTCACAAACTTGAGGGGTGCTGCATGTGTTGTTTTGGAAAATCCTCCATTTGACTTCACGAGGCCATATCTTTTTCGTCCGGACTTCGAATTGGGTGATCTAGGACTTGTTAGAAAGCTTGAGAAGTTTAAAACACATTACTGGCAGAGTAGAGCCATTTGATGCCACCATTAACACGGAAAATCAAAAGATCAATGCTTGCTGTGTGTGGTGGCTTCTTGGTCTTCTTTGGTTCCATTTAAGCTCATTTTTGTTCCTTTTTCTCCAAAGTTGACCTAATTACCAAAATGAGGCATTTAAACATTAAAACACTAATTATCATCATAAAAATCATTAAAATGCACAGAAAATAGGATGATAATCATGGTATGAAATGCACTAATCAAAGGGTCCTATTTATAAGACCCAAGGGTGAGCAAAAGACAGGAGTGCCTCTCATTAATGAGGGGGTGGTCGGCCCACATGCATCCCAAAACCCTTTGCACTCATCCTTTAGCAATCGGGATTCCTCTAATCCTATGTTAGCATAGTCTCAAAGACTCCCTAAATGAATTGGGATCACATCCAAAGTGTTTCCCTGAATTTGGATCCAATCAAAGATTGAATTACTCCTTCACTTTTTCTAAGTGTGTGACCCATTAGGTTCTCGGGACATGTTGGCCCTCAAATCAACTCGAACTACAAGTCATGAGCGGTATCTAACACATCACGACTTAATCGATCGAGAGTCAAAGGTTTGACTGCAAACCTTTTCATAGACAATATACTGTGCCATGCTTTCTTTTCACTCCACACTATACCCTTCTTGGTTCAGAGCATGGACTATGCATCGACTACCACTAGATTTGCTATACCACACAGTCTTATCTTGTCTTCGAGACCCATTACTCATAAAGCTTGCCACTTAAGATGCCCTTCATGACATTTCTACTTTTGCCAGAGATTTCGAGGAATGATCCCTATAAGAGGCCTAGGGTATACCTTCCTTTTATCAGGAGTGGTGAATCCTGTATTGGCTACTCAATTACTTTCGAATACCTCAAGTTGTACCCAATTATCATCCTATAAGCAACCTCTCAAAGGCAACAAGGATCGAAGTTAAAGTATAGAATCAACATCTAAGATATCCGTAAGCACCTCAAGTCTAAGGATACTTCGCACTATCATGGCATGTACTTGCACTATCATCGATGCTTGAATAGATAATCCATATGATCAGTTCCCACAATGTGCCCTCGATGTACTTAGCTACTCTTAGTAAGCATCCATATGTCAACTTTAATCATCACCATGATTATAGTTTATGAGATTTACTGCTTGATCCAATTAAGTATAACAATGCGGTTAGTCTATCCCGATCAATAATGTCTACCTCAAGTGATCCTATGATCAGGATCATTTAGATACTAACATAATTGCACATGATAGGAATCTCATTATCATGATCACATCATGATATCCTTCATGCTATGTTATGTATCATGGAATTCATTAATTGATTTAATATCGGTATCAATTCATATAGCAAATGAATATCAAAGTAATGAAGATGCGTTTTATTAATGAATATAAGACGTATAATAAGTGCTAAAGGTGGTTGCCTTTAGAGCACTTCTCGAACAAATGAGGCTTAGGGGTTGTTTGGAGTGGGCCATAGGGGTTATAGTCTGGATAAAAAATACTTAGTCGGTCAAGTATCCCAAAGGTTAAAATTGGCCCTATGCTGAAGGAAAAGTTAGGGGTGGGGAATGTTGTTGATAGATGACTCATGGACTTTGGAGTGAAAGGACTGGTCCAGTTCATCTTGTAGCTAAAAGGAGCCTTTCTTCTCCTAGGTTTGGCATTCTCAATTCCTTTCCAAGTGCATGTAAAAGAAGAGATGGGATGGAGGATGGGGAGGTTTTGATTGACCTTGAGGGAATGAAAGCTATTCTCTTTAAAGATCATGAGGAGAATAAGCTCAGGCACCACACACTCTTTTTGGAAGGGGAAGTCTCTTCTTCTTCTTCTTCTTTGTTCTCCAAGGGTGCAAGGTTGTTGGCGGTGGCTGTCGTGGACCGAGGTGGCACAAGGAAGATTGTTTAAGGGGGAGGGGAGATGGATGTTGATCCATTGAGGGTAGTATGAGGTGGATGAGAGTGACAAAGTTGGGGCTAACTGGAAGGGGGGTGGGGGGGGGTTGATGCTGATGAGTCGCTCAATGGCAGCTTTGTCAATTTCTGCCATTGTTTGGGGGTGCCGCCAAAGGTTTTAAGAAGGATAATGCAAGTCTTCTTTGGAGGATGAAGGAAAGAAGAAACGGGAAAGGAAAAGGGGAAGAGGAGTGGTCATAGGTGCTCGATGTTTGACCGTGAATTGGGGAGGTTAGAATGGTCGATGAAGAATTGTGGGAAAAGAAGGGTGTTCAAATGAAGCTTTGGATATTTTCTTGGAATTTTAAGAGGAGCCAACAATTAGGAGAAAAGAAGGGTAATAAAGCTAGTGTTGAAATTGCAAAAAGTGGACTTGGTGTGTCTATGGAAAACAAAATTACAAGAAATGACTTTACGAGATTGTGAGGAGCTTGGGGGGGTACGTAGATGTATAGATTGGAGTACTCTTAATTCAAAGGGGTGATAGGTGGGGTTATATTGTTTTGGGATAATAGAGTGCTCCAACTACAGAATGTTTAAGTGGGGAGATTCTTTGTATCTTGTAGGTTTAAGAATGTTGAAGATAATTGGCATTGGTGTTGTATAAGGTTTCATGGCTCAACTTTAAAAAGGGATAGAACGGAATTCTGGAATGAGCTGGTGGCCATTTGAGGTTTGTGGGAAGAGCCATGGTGTGTTGCTAGTGATTTCATTGTCGTTAAATTTCCTAAGGAGTATAATAGAGAGGTAGGTTGAATGCGGCAATGAGGAGGTTCTTAGAGGTGATTGATGACACAAGAGTTGAGGGATTTGCCTCTTTAAGGAGGGTTGTTCACTTAGAGTGGAGGCCTGAACAATCATTCAAAATCAAGGCTTGATTGTTTCATGATTTCGAAGGATTGTGAAGATCTTTTTAGTGATATGGTTGAAAGCGTATTGCCTCGACCTATTTCATATCATTCCCTGTTATCCTTGTTGGGGGAGGATTGAGAAGAGCGCCAAGTCCTTTTAGATTGAGAACCTGTCACTTAAAGAGGAGGGTTTCAAGTCAACTTTGCAGAAGTAGTGGTAGGAATTGAGTTGAGGAGATTGCTAGCTTTGTGTTAGTGGAAAAGTTGAAGCCAAGGAGAATTTTAGGAAATGAGCTCTCTTACAAGAAGTTTCTTGGAGATAGAAGTCTGGGCAGGTGTGGCTGAAAAAGGGGGACAAGAACACGATCTTTTTTTTATAAGATAGTTAATGTGCAAATAAGAAGAAACCACTTGTCTAGAATTAAAATTAATGAATCGTGGTGCATAAAGGAAGATGATGTGGTGGGAAAGAAACAAACTGGTTTTTGAGGATGTGAATATTTCAATTAATAGGATGGAGTCTACTTTACTTTGTAATCTTTGGTCTTGGGTCAACTTGTATAGTGTTGAGAGACCTATATCTTCGGTAGATTTTTTTACTTGGGTGTGTTGTAAATGAGTTTCATTGATTTTTGTTGACAGTGGGTAGGTGTTTTCTTTTCCTTGCTTCCCCTTGGGGGCCCTTTTGTATATCTTTTGTATACTTTGGGTTTTCCTAGGGTTATTTTTGGTGGCTTAATACACTTTGCTTTTATCCATAAAAAAAGGAAGATCATGTGAAGGTGAAAATTAGCAGAGCTTCCTAGGAATTGATGTCAAAGTGTAGAGAGTGGTAGCCAAGTTCAAGTGGATTGTCTATAGAGAGGGTTGATGCCTATGAGGCTGATAGTTTGGAGTCTCCCTTCTACGAGGAATAAGTTTTTAGGGCTTTAGCTAATTCTAATGGTGAGAAGGCTCCAAGACCAGATGGGTTCTCTAAAAAAATAATTTCCTCGGGATTCCGTGAAAGCCAAGGTTATGTGATCTTATAAAGGATTTTTATGAGCGTAGCCGATTTGTTCGAAGTATGAACACTACTTTTATAGTGCTAATTCTGAAGAAAGGGAGAGCAAAGGATTTGAAGGATTTTAGTTTTATAAGCTTGGTAAGGGGAGTCTAAAAAGTGGTTGGAAAAAGTGTCAATCAACAAGTTAAAGAGGGTGTTGGCTGAGGTAGTGTCAAAGGAGTAGAATGTCCTTGTGGAAGGAAGACAGATTTTGGATACGGTACTCGTGGCTAATGAAGCTATTGATTCAATCTGAAGGAGTAACATGAGGGCTAATCTTTGCAAGATCACTTTGAGAAGATCACTTTTGAGAAGGCCTATGATCACGGTGGGATTAGTATTCCTTTGTTTGATGGGTTTTAGAGAGAAGTGGATAGATGGGTAAGATGGTGTATATCCCCTTGTTTAATTCTTTGTTTGGCTCTATCAAAGATCTAGAGGTCTTTAGTAAGAGGATCTCCTATCCCCTTTTTTTTTTGTGCTGGTAAAAAAGCGTAAAAAAGTTTGGAAAGTAGTTTCTTTATATATATTTTGGTTGGTGTGGGAGACATGGAATTGAGGATTGCTTTTGGGGATGAGATGTTGTCCATACAACGTTTGAACGCTTCTTCTTTTGTTTTTCTTCTTTGGTTGGATACAAAAACATTTATAGCGGATGGTCCTTCTACCTTAGTTGATTTCATTGATTGGGCACAATGTACATGAGATTGGGGTTGTTTCTGTAAATCTTTTCTTGGTATCTTACGGTTTTCTAGGGAGAGGCTGATATTCATTTTTGTGTTATTTGATAGAAGAAGGTAGGTGCACCTACTCGTCTCTTGTATCTCTTTGACCGCTACTTTTGTGTCTTCTTAATATACATAGAGAAATTGGTTTAAAAGGGACAAATTCTTAAGTTATTTGCAAAAGTAACCTTGAAAATGTCCATTTTCGGACAAAAATGTCTCTAATAAAGCAGTAAAGACAAGTATCCAACATGATAACTAAATGCCTAGGGTCATTTTGTCCCATCCCCACATTATAACTAAATGTCCAAGAGCATTTTTTTCGAAAGTGTGTTTTTTTGTACTTGTGTTTGGATTTTATTGAAAGAGGTTAGTTTTGCAATTTTTGTTAGGATTTGTCCCTTTTAAACGGTTATCCCATCTACTTATTTCTTATATATAAAAAAGAATAAGTTCCGAGTTAATTTTGCAACAGCCTTACTCTCAACTTCTTATATAAAAACAAGAGTTTTTGACAAAAATAGGTTATTTTAGAAAAAAATTAAAAATATAGGTTGAAAATCAAAATAATGCCCAAATTAGTGCTTTTGAGTCATGTAGGCATACACATTAGCAATATTGCAGTCACTGATTACATCATTGAAATTCTTTTTAAGTTAATACCGCAGTTACTGTCTATGGTATCGATTTTTTTTTTTTTAAAAAATCGATACCATAGTCAATGACTGCTGCATTAGAATTTTTTTAAGTTAAAGTTATAGTATTGACTACAACATTAACTTAAAAAAAATTTCCAATGTACATTGTGCATTTATTTACTGGGTATTAGTTTGTTTTTAAACTATTTTAGTTATTTTTTTTTAAATTTGTATTAGTTTGGGACAAGAGTCTAAAAATATTGCCCTTTTATTAACAGAACTTGGATGACCCAGCCATCATAAGCGTCATAGACGAGGAAACTGAATTCAATGCCTTGGTGGTATGTGCACGTAACGGGCCTTTGGAAACACTTTTGACATATTTTGAATTTCATAACATAATTTTGCTTTGCTTTGCTTTTCTTTTATCTTTGTGTGTTGCTCTCTGTTTTGGTGGTTTCTGCAGGAGGAAGAAGCTGCTCTTCTTGAATCTCTGCTGGGGGAAAGATAATCCCAGGAGGAAGAATTTGTAGCTAGCTGATAACACCGATTGTGTATGTAATTTTGCTACTTTTCTTACTCGTCCCAGATATATAACAGCTTGCCTATAAAAAGCTCACTCATACGAGCTTTAGTTTATAATCACATTGAGAATTTTATCTCTCGAGATCCGCATTAAAATTCTCATTCGAAAAACGCAGATCTCAAGAAATAAAATCACCATATAACGGTGAAAAACTTGTTCTCATTCAAAAACAAGTTTTTTATAGCTGAACCCTATAACAAATTAAATTTTGTTCACATATTTAAGCCATCCTGTTTTATTTTTTGCATTTCTGTGATATTGTTTCAGATCTGCTACATTAACATTGAAATTGTAAAGCACAAACTCAATTAACGGTTCCTTTAAATTAAAAAAAACAAAAAACATAATAGTAAAGTCTAAAGATAACTTATGTCCTTGAAATTTTGTTTTTAAAAAATTTAATATTGAAATGAAATATACCATTTTTTATCTTTTTTATTACGCTGCTATTGTCTAATGCTTTATTTAATGATTTTCTTACCTTATAAAAATAGGAAAGAAGAAGGATGTCGAAATAAACCCGGAGGGTAGCTTAGTTGGTTTTGTTTTGTGTTTTCTCACTAATGATCATTGGTTCAAGTCCTCCTGTAGGGCTAGTGAGGTTTATTCTACCGCTGACATTTCTAACTACATTTAAAACATGAACATGATGATGAATTTCTAAACTACATTTTTGTGTAAAATAAGGATGTGTGGACTTGTATAAAGATATAGTATTTTGAGGTAAAACCCTGTATGTGGAGATGGATAATCAATAAAGAATATCTTATTTTTTATTTTGTTTGAAGAGAATAATAATTCCATTAATTCAAATTAGTAATAAATTGATGAAAATATAAAATCCAAATCGCTAAAAACCACAACGTATGAAACATCTAGGTTAATAACATAGTCAAACGACTCAAAACATATGTATTTGATAATTGAGTTTATACGTCATATTATTACGCGATTAAAATACATACGACTTGTTTTCAGAAGATAATCGACTGACCTATTGATCTGGACTATTTCCAGACCATCATATATAAGAGTTTCGGGCTATTCAATCGCCTAAACATAAATAAACGCCACATAACAACGACGAAACCAATCACTATATCGGTATCACAATAACCAACTATACCAAGCATTTACGATAACCACGAACAAGATGAAGACGACGACAATCACACGCGCATCACAAGGATTTATCACTTAAAACAACATAGATTGTACTTTAATAACTATTTTATCGGTAGTTAAAACGACAAAAGCTGGCAGATATGGATTTAAAGCCAAGAACAGAAAAAATCACCCATCTGCTTAAAAAGAGGCTAAGAGAAGCAAGATAAAACAGACTCGGGTTTGAACATATTTAAAAACATATCTCATTTATCATCCAAAAATATATAGCAATAACATGCATTTTTATTTTTATAGTCATTAGAAAAGAAGCAATAATCTCATATCTGAATAAAAATGTTACATCACTGCATCTCCGCTCTCCCTCATTTATTTATTTATCTTTTAAAGATCTATTGAATGTTAAAATTTAATTTTCCTTTTCCCTTTTTTTTTTCACGTGTGGGAGGATAAAATAGAAGTTTTGGTGGGGTTTTTTTTTTATTTTTACTCACAGGAAAATTAGATTGCATTAATACTTCCAGAAGATTTAAGAAGTCTTTTCCTGTTTTTTTTTTTTTTTTTTTTTTAAAATTTTGTTTTAATTTTTTAATTCATTAGTAGTTGATGAAATTTTTGACATTTATTCATTTTGTAATGCATGCATTATTATAGTACTTTATTATATGAACTCGAGTTTGGACCTATGCTACACTCATCCCTTATACCATTTGATTGAAGCCCCAAGAAGGGCAGTAAATTATTAACCGGATCATGACACAAAATAAAAACCGATCGTCGTTTTTGGTTTTTTATTTATATAAACAAAAAATTTTAATCTATTAATACTTTTGCTAACTTCAAAATCTTCGATTAACTATTTGTCTTGCTAATCATATATCGGTTTTCGGCAACTATAATTAAAATAAATTTGCAATTCCATAATCATATATTAAAGTTTAAAATTATACAATTATAAATACACTATAAAAAATGCAAAGAAAAAAGAATACAATTTATTCATTTGCAATAATATCATGATATTTGGCATTTATAATACATCCACAACATATATAAAAATGAGATTAGATAATTTAATCACGATTTTGTAATCAACTACATGTTTTAACAAATTCAATAGAAAAAGAAATATATTTGGTTGGTTAATCGAAACCATGTTTTTTATATTCAGAACCGAAATCAAGATTACAGAAACAAAACCAAACAAACCGCCGGCGGTTTGGTTAACGATTTTCTAGTTTGGGTTTAGTTTTTCGGGATCGATGAATTTCTTATATTTTTTTGGCCCATTCCTATTATTACGGATGTTAGATGTCTACGTGCATTGTTCATGTCAAATTTTCCCTTTTTAAATTTAGGTTTTCTAATTTTCCATAATTTACATTTTCAACCATTCCAATCTAAGGTTTTATTGATGGAAATACACATTTTTAGCTCCAGCAGCTTCACATTTTTTATAACATGTACCGCTATACACTTTAAATGTTTAAATTAACTCTTTCAAAAAAAAAAAAAAAAAAAAGGTTTAAATTAATTCTTACACTTTCATGATTATCTCCACTAAAATGCTTGAAATTAACTTTTCATACTATCGAAATTCGGAAACATAAAAAATCACCACCTGAACTTTCATTTTTTTTTACATTTACCCTTATACTTTGAAATGTTAAAATTAATTCATCACGTGGTCACAAATCAATTCCACCTGTATTTTAAAAATTTTTATTTAAAAATTTATTTTCTCAAAATTTAGATAAAATTTTAAAAGATTGATTTTTTTTTTTTAAATTTTTCTGATAGTGATAAGACATGCATCGGGCTGACATTTCATTCACAACTAAAAGAAATGTGGCGAGACCGCACCCCACTCAGAAACCTTACATAGTGCCTCAAACAGATAGCCTGGCCATTGAGCCAAAACACGATTTGGAAAAATAGATGGCCCATACTACTAAATAAACCATATCTTTACAAATAACAAGATAGTATTCCTGCAAGCACGCCTGCCTGGCCCAATCAAGTCCTATTATAAAGGAAGGAAAAGAACAAGACCGTTAGTCAAGATACTCCCTAATAAGGAAGGAGGATTACTCCAAACTCCTTCGACTAACTTATCAAGCAACCTGCCGACTACGAAGAACCTATCCTCCAAAGTAAGAACCCCTAATCATCGTCCAAATCACGACATCCATTATAAATACAAGACCGCTCTAACACTAAAAGCGCACGCTTAATTTAGCACCTAAGCATCCCCTTTCTCGTAAAGAATCGACTGTAGCATCTGAAATGTCACTTAAATGCCCCCAAATTCTACTCTTCCTTCCTTCCGCTCTTCTGCGAGAAATACAAGACCCGAATCCTATAAACCAAGATTTGGGTAGTAACTTACCTCAAATTCCAACATCCGACATCCTTCGCCAATTTCTCAAAGAAATTTTCATGTCCAACTCCAACGACCCAACACGCTCCAAATTCCTAGCTCCGGCCATTAAAAGACATCATCGGGATAGACATGCGATTATTTTTATTTAAAAATTAATTTTATCATAATTTAGATGTTTTATTTATTTTAATTTATCTAAAATAAGTATTATTTATTGAAAAGTGACATAAAATGTAATTATTTAAAACCAAACTGCATTTTTAAAGTAATAACTTATTTTAATTTATCAATATCAATATAATATCGGCATTATTTTAATAAATTTATAAAAATAAAAATATTTGATAAATAATATTTTCTTAAAAATAAAATACCCAAAAAAATATTTCTCATCATACATTATTCATAAAAAATGTATCTAAATTCTTGAGATTTAATCTTTATCTAAAATTTGAGAAAGTAAATAATAATCAATTTTCATGTTTTCAATAATATAAGGAGTTAAGTCCATATGTTTAGAGCGTTCAAAGTTTAGAAATACACGACCTCGAGGGTGTGAGCGGGTCCCAATCATCATGACAGTTTACTACATAACAAATGTGCTAAAAAAAAATAATATAAGGGGTTAATTTTAACATTTTAAAGTGTAAATGGTAAATCTAAAAAAAAATCAATGAATATTAGTATAGGGGTAAATCTAAAATAAATGTGTAGGGGTTACATTATAGTGTAAGACTAATTTTAACATTTTAAAGTCAAGGTATATATCAATAAATGTGAAAGTTCTGAGGGTTAATTTTAATATTTTAAAGTAAAGGGCCGTAGATTTGCGCTTTATTTTTTGTTGTATTATCGCTATTTTATCGGGACAAGCTGATTTCGGCTGCTGCTTTATCAACGTTTCGATTGCTGTCTACTTTATTACGACGTGGGTATCGCTTTGTCATTTACAAGGGACAAGCTTTATTTCAAAGACAATCAGTATTGCACAGCATAAATTTCGTTAAACGATATTTGGCCATTATTTTATCAAATTTATGTGTTTTACGTTTAATTCTATTAAGTATTATTAACATGAATATTATTTTATTTTATATTATTTTTAGCTATTTATATCTTAGATTTATCGAAGTTTAAATCAATAATATTATTTTTTCTTTTCAAATTTTTTTTAAAGTAAAGGGTAAATGTCAAAGAGTGAAGTGCAGGGCCCAGAATGCATTTTTCTTTCCTTTATTGAAAAAAAGCAATTAATTGTCACTCATGATACTGATACCTCCAAGCTTCAATTAATTGGAATAACAATCAAACCGCATTCCGCGGTAATCTTGCTCTCCAAACTCTTCTCTCTCTCATCCCTACATTCCTTGCGATTTTCTTTCTAATGCTTTTCATCTCATTCATCATTCTCCGAACTACTGAATAGAATCAGGGTTTAAGGATTTCAGTGGAAATTTCGAGTTTGTTTGGATTCTATAATAGGGTTTTATGAACTAGCGATTTCAGGCTTCAGAATGAGGATTTTTCATGGTATTAGGGTTTCGTTTCTCTTTATTGTTAATTGGAACGTTGAATGTAATCGGGAATCGCGTTGTCCAATTACAGAATTCGAATATAGTTGGAGTTCTAGGTTCTTTAAACTATAATTTGGTGATTATGGATAGGATTACGGTTTGGTTTCTATCTATGTAAAGTTTAAAGGGTATCCCAGTGCAGAATGATGCTGATTGATGTGGTCGGTTTGTAAATTTCCAATATAGTGTTTGTTGAGTGTTTCAGAATAAATTATTTCTGTGAGTGTAGTTTATAATTATATCTACTTTTTTGGGATTAAAAATTACATGATCATTGATTGTATTCTTTGTTTCAGAATCACTGTGTAATGTAAACAGCTTGGCTGATTTGCTTTCAATACAGACTCACTGCATGAATGATCCTAAGTTTTTGGGAGATGTCTTTCTTATTATTCTTGTTTGTTTTGTGAAGTTGTTATGAACTCATTCTTCTCCTTAGGCAGTTACTACAATTTTGCTTATTTTGCTTCCATGTGTTTCTTAGCTAATGCTACATTGACCAGACACCTGTTCTGAATTGCTTTTTTTCAGTAGATGCATTGACATGGATGTCATTTATTGCATCATCAAGATGACTAGGGAAAAGTGGTCTTGGGATTGTTTCATGTGGTTTTGTGTTCCTCATTTTTTTTATCAAAAGCTCAGCTATGTTGGTGGATAACATGGATCAACCCTTTTAGTATAAATTATGAACTAGTTGAATGCTTATGATTCATTGATGATATGGAAGTAATAGACTTCTCTTTTCCTTGCTAAACTTTAAATGTGAAACCTCCTTAAAGAATAAAATTGCCTGAAAAAGAAAAAAATTCGAAAGAAGAACCAACGATATTATATGTTAGTGTTTATTTTTTGGCTAGTTATCACCTTTTCATGTATTGACTGGTTGAAATTAGAATGTCTCTGTTTTTCAACCAGATTAGAGTTGTACTTGTGCATGACCAACTAGAATGGAGTCGATATCAAGCGGTCCAATTAGAGGACGGGGCAAAAACAAGCGTGTGTGGACATCGAAGGAGAATGCAAAATTGATTGAATCCTTGGTTGAGTTATGTGTTTCTGGGAAGATGAAATGTGATAATGGTTTTAGACCAGGCACATTTGCTCAAGTAGAAAAGTTATTGGAGGAGAAGCTACCAGGCTGTGGATTGAAAGCAAGCCCACATATTGAGTCTCGAGTGAAGACTTT
Organism: Tetrastigma voinierianum; assembly: GCA_016808115.1. Taxonomy (NCBI): domain Eukaryota; kingdom Viridiplantae; phylum Streptophyta; class Magnoliopsida; order Vitales; family Vitaceae; genus Tetrastigma; species Tetrastigma voinierianum. The sequence goes on from JAEQBH010001641.1 coordinate 51,429, forward strand.
AAGAAGGCAATATAGTGCTATAACTGACATGATTTCACATGGTGGTGAGTTCTCATGGGATGAAAAGAACAAGATGGTCCTTTGTCATATAGATGTAAGAAAGATGGGTGAAGGTAAACACACTTAAAATGGTTTCTATGTTGTTTCATGTTTGATACTGGATTTAAATCTTATTATTCTACTTGTTTGAAATGTAGGACCATAAGGATGCACATGGATTGAGACTTAAACCTTTCCCTCACTATGAGGACTTGAAACTTATCCTTGGGAGAGATCGTGTCTGTAAGAAAGAAATTGTCCCACCGGCCTCTGTTGAGAAGGAGCTGCACCTACACCAAGAGGAGTTCGCTAATAATGACATGGGTTTGACTTATAAAAGCTGATATGTCAGTGACTCAAATCCTGCATCCACAGCAGCTTCATCTTCTACAGAAGGGTCGGTACAGTCTTGTAGGAAAAGGTCGAGGGAATATGCAGATTTAACTGAAGTAATGGTGAGGACCTGTGAGGCATTTGAAAGACTGGTATCTAGAATTGTCCGTCAAGACGAAAGAGTGGATAAAGTGGTGGGTGAGTTGGTGAAGCTTCCAGGTCTTAGTAAGTTGGACATATTGAAATTAAGTGAAATGATCATTAGAGACCCTGTGAAAGTCACACTTTTTTTCAGCCTTGATGAAGATCTCAAAAAGGAATGGATGGGGCAGCTTCTTCGCTCAACATAGCATGTGCGTATCGCTTCCTCCAAACTTTTTTTTTTTTTTTACATTGCATATTGTTTTACCTTTTAAATCTTGAATTCGAGCGCTGGAATGTGAATGAATCATAGGAACCCTTAATTCCAAAAACTCCACAATTTTGTTATTCCATTGATCAATATTACATATTCCATTCCTTGAACAAAAATAAGTAGGTGAATTATTTGTATCTCATGAGACTGCTGCTGCCTCATGCTTTTTGGTGAGCCTGGGAGATGTGTTGAGCATTGGTGTGAAGATTGCAGGCACTGATGCTTTCTTGATTCATCACCAGTGTGTAGAGTAGGAAATGAAGGTGGCTGGAGCTTTGTCCCTTTGTCCCTTTTTATGGCATTTGGTTAGATATTTAGTAATTGGTTTACACCCCAATGGTCTTTGAGTCCTCTCAAGGCCTGGAAAATTTATCGGGTTGTTAATTTCAGGACCCATTAAATACTAACTGGTTTGCACTCTAACGATCACTAGTTTCGAGTACTCTCAAAATTATTAGAGAATTTATCATAACTTGAAAATTATTATTTTTAATTTTAAAATTAAATTTTATTTTTTCTAATACCTTAAAATAAGTAAGATAGGGTAATTTTCTCTGCTTTATTCAAATTTTTCGAAAAATGTTTAAAAAACGCTGCTTAAGCACGGTATCAAAGACGAAACAAATTTAAAACAGCAAATGAACTGATCATCTCCAACATTTTATATACGTAATCGTAAAACGCGCAGTTCGTTTTCCTGCTTTCGACCAAATTCAACCAAATTCAACCAACAAAATAAACGAAGTCGCATTTTCAACCAAATTCAAGACGAAACGCATTTTCCAAAAAACGAAAAACTAAAGATTGTAATACATCAAAATTTTCATATTCTCGACCTCGACAGAATAAAATTTTCGAATCAAACGTACTTTAAACTTCAAATTTATTTTATATTCATAACACAAATTTATTTTCTTAATTTTCAAAGTTCGTATTATGACTAAGGATATCCAAGTAGAAATGTCATTAAAATGAAAATACCTATGTTTAAAAGAAAACTTTTTAGTACAGGGTATAAATGACAAAGTCCTAAAAATTGAGGATTTAAATTGGTATTTTCCCTTTCTATTATATGTTCTCAACCCCTCCTCACAAATCGAAACTGTGGCTCAATATAAGCCTAATTTAAAACTTTAATGTGAAAGAACCTCAAAAACCCAAATCCCAACCAAAGATAAAGATGGTGAATTGAAATCTACGATCCCCAAAATCGAATATTGTGAACTTTCTTGTACTAATAATTTTATAAATATAAAATTAATTTTTTAATCTGTTTTTATTTATTTTTATAAATTATTTAAAAATAATTATTAAGTATTGAGAACAGCTAAAAGCAAAATGTTATATAAATAAGTTTTAAAAAATGTATTTAAAACATAAAATAGGGTAAAAATGTTTTTTAGGTTTTGTGCTATTTATTTTTTTAATTTTAAAACGATTCTAAAACCTAGAATTATTGAGGCAGAGCCAATATTTAATATTGATATATATATATATATATATATATATATATATATATATATTTTTTTTTTTTTTCTCTTCATTGGGAGAAAGAAAGAGAATATATAATTTTTTTAAATCCAATTTATGACGATAAAAAAAAATGTAATTGAAAGTTGTCTTTTTGGTTATCTTGAAAAAACTAAAGAAAATAAGATTATTTTAAATTTTTAGAAAAAAACAAAGAAAAGAAAAAATAAGGAGGAAAACAAAAGTAAAAAGAAAATAAAATAGACCTACAATAGATAAAATGATTTGGTTTACTACTTAAACTTATTTATTTATTTTAACTCATCAATATAAAAATTAAATAGTCTAAAACGTACAACTTTGCCACCAATTGTATACCCTTACAAGAATATCTCTATAATATTTCTTCAAAACTATCGACACTAAAAATAATTTTACTAAATTAAGAAATAAATCGATAGAATAAATATGTTGTGCCCCCAAATTGTGCAGCCCCAACCACATGATGTTCTCGCCCACGGCGATCATCATACGAAAAGGTCTAGGAAAATTTCTGTAATTTTTAAAAAATTTTCAAAGCTGCCAACAGAGAATATTGAGACTTTGTTTCAAAGGCAGATTATGGATAAGACTTTTTTTCCAAGTCAAGACATGGTAGAAAATGTGAATAGTTACTTGAAATTGTGGAAAATTACTTGAGGAGCAAGATTCCTTAGTAGAGACATGGACAACTATTAGAGAAAGTCGACTGGTGTAGTTACTCAAAATTTCTTATTTATAGAAAGTCGATTGGTGCGGTTACTCAAAATTTCCTATAAAAGGATCGGCATCACGATGTAGGATTCAAAACTCGATGATCAACACCGAAAATCGAACAAGAAAGATTTCACTTTCTACAAAAGCTCAACAACCTTCTTTCCATATTTTAGTTGTAGCTGACACTGTTCACCAACCCGTAAATGAGGGTCGGCCGCTACTGGGGCCATCTACCATAAAAATCGGATCAAAAGTGGTTGATCTCGACTGGCCCGTCAATAATCGGGCTCGATCCGCTGGCCTGGTTTTTTCGGGTTGGCCTTGAATTAAAAAAACTAAGGTTTTGTAAACGGTGGTAGGATTATCCTCTTACTTTCCTCTTCTCTCAAGATTCCCTAAACACGCAGTTCTCACGTTACCTCTCATCTTCTATTTTTTTTTTCTTTGTAAATCGGTTTGAAGCTTGATTTACAATGGAAAAGCTTGAAACTCTGTAAAGAGATGACCAAATTGTTATGGTTTTTTTTCCTTTTGAGATTTTAGATTTCATATTGTTTTCTCAAGAAAGTTCGAAACTTTGTAGAGAGATGACATGTATTTTTTATATTATTATTATCTTTGATCGATAGTTTTTATCGATTTCATATTGTTTATGAGAATTTCTAATTTTTTGAATTTATTTAATTTTTTCCTAGACAGATTGGTAGTTTAAAGTTTGGGTTAGAGTGGAAGATATGGTACAGATCTGTGTTATAGTGGAAGATATGGTACAGATTACAGATTTGAATGTTAGGTTTATTGGAAAATTTGAACTGATGTGGGATTCCCCATTTCCTTCTTGGAATCGGTTTCGAGTCTTAGAATCTTAGGTCTATTTTAACATTCTTAGTCATTCATTTTAACATTCCAATGCTTATAAAATGCATCTCACTACTGAATAATATTCTGATTGATATGTGATTTCTAGACTCTGCTTTACTTCGAATATGCCCAGAAACATAGAATGACCATTCTGGCATTTTGGATCATTAATTGTTTTACATCTTTGCCTCATTCTAAATTTCATGAACAATTTCATTCATCTTGTGGAACTTTTCTCTTATTTACTTGTTTTTTGTTTTGGAACTTTAAGTGTTGGTTTATTGAAAAAAAGTAGGCTATGTTTGGTTTCTAGTAAATTTGAGACTTGTTTAGCCTGGATGAGATGCTTAAAATAATATTTTGCTATCATTATGACTTTTGAGAGATAGAAATCAACATTGTTTTACAGTTTGAAATGCTGAAAATTCCATTTGAATTTCTACTAAGGCTTTAACCTTTTTTTTGGTACACATAGGCTAGGGTTGACCCTCTAGCCCGCTTAAGATGGCATAGGGCTGGGCCTGGCTAACAAAATGGCGAAACAATGTAAATTAGGCCTGTTTCACCTGTACCAACCCGGGCCATCCACCTAGATTGACAACTCTATTCTAAATTTTTGGGCTTATACGTTTTCTTTCCAAGATTTCATATTTCAAAGTTTTCTTGGTCTAACATTGATTTTTAAATTAATTTATAATGAATCACATTTTTCAAGCTAGTCCATTATGTTTCCTCTTAGCTTTCAATTAAGTCTATGTAATCTAATTTTCAAGTTATTTTTCTACTTAGAATATAGGAATCACAAGAATTGTGTGATCCATTTTTCGCCGAAACAGTAAGCTTAAATTTCAGATAGCTTGGGGTCGTAAATACTATAATTTCTTGGCATGCTTGCACATTCACCAATTTATGTGCTTTTTGTATATTCGAGAATTCCACTAAAATCCACAAACATATTGTACGTCAAGCCGACACGACTTTGTCGCACGCCACTAAAATTGGAGTATAAGATAATCATAGAAATTTCTGACTATGATCCGACGGGGTAGGCAGCATAGAATAAGAGTTCAGCTCAAGCTAATGCATAAAAACCCTAAATGACTCCTCTAAAGATGACAACAAAGGGAAATCCATCCAATACACCATCAACAAAAAGGAAGGGGTATAGGTAACACGGATGCCTATTCTTTCTCTAATACTCCCAATGTAACTCGTGTCGGTATGCAATAAATAAAGAGCCAATGTAAAGGATCATGACTCCGCCTTATGAAGAAATGAAGCAGCAATCTCAATCCATCTTGGAGAACCTTAGAGAAAAAGGGAAACCAAGGCAGGAAGTTTCTTCTAAGCCCGAAAGACAATTTTCTAACGAACTCGGGGCAGATTCGAGAACCTACGGTCAAAGTAATTTCACCACTCACCTATGCATGTAGAGGCTAGATACCTTCCTCTCCATAGGAGAGAGGGTGGTACTATGGAGAACGTAGTCGGGGAAAGACCTAATGCAGCCAGAGCCACAGTCCCTTAGAGGATTTTTGCTCAGACTAATCCATTTACACAGCTTGGAACATATGAAGGGGGCTTTTCTTTCAATGGAGGCCTAGAGGGGCACTGCAGCCGCCATGTGGAGTGAATGACAACATGGGACAAGCCACCAAGTTCCCCGCAGCCTGCACCAGCCCTAGTACCAGATATATGAGCAATTAGAGAGGCGATGCAAGAGTTATAATGGGCTGGGACCAAAGAATTAGCCACCTTGAAGTTCTACAAACCTTATCTTAGAAACCAGAATGACTGCGCCACAAAGAGTGCATCTAACAACAAAATTCGGCATCCTAAATCCCATTACATAAAGAGCTACTGGCAAAGATAAATTACGCAAGGTCGAACACAGTGACGATTTTTCTTTCGTACAAATGATTTGCAGGAAACGATTCAAAATGGTGAATTTCAATTTGGATTTTAAGGTTTGCTAAAACAAGGCTGAGTCGGATGGTTGGGTAGCCGATAATAAAACAAGAAAAGAAAAGAACTCCTCAAAGACGGCTACTCGGGTTTGAGATCCTAAGGCAACTGAGAGGTCCTTCGTCTATTTCGCATTGGGAAGATGACTCATACTATTTCCGAACCTGATCTTCATATTTAGTTTTTAAAATTAAACCTTAAATTATTATCCTTTGAAAAGCAAAGATTTACAAGAGCATAAGTGTTCCCTGCAGTGAATACCCGTCCCCTGATCTACCCTACAGTGACTCATAGAAGACAACTAACCTAATCTCAGTGGATCTAGCAATAAGCATCCACTGAACCCAAAAAGATTGCCAAATACTGGTCAATCAAGGCATCTCAAGAGGATTTAAACCTAGATTGAAGGATTGAAACCTAAATGCTCAAAATCGCCATGCTTAAAAAATAGGGGGAACCAAAAGTTTACCTTAAAAACCGTTCAAGAACTCCTCTTCAAGGAGAAAAGCGGTCTAGCCAACCATCCTCCGAGTTGTCGTCCTCAGGGTGTTTGACAGCCGAGAAAGGGAGAGAAAATGAGGGAAAGTGAGGAAAAAGAAAAACGTGGGAGAGCTGAAAGCTTCTCCCAAAAAAAACTTTATTAATTAAGCAATGCCCTAACAGTGTCTGGTCTTGGGGATTTTGTAGTCAAAGCCCCTTTACAAAATTACAAAAATAACATTGCAAAACCTATTACAATGGGGGGCAAAAAAGGAAGAAAACTAAAAGAGGACAAAGCAAAACGGGCAACAGGAAGGAATGTGAGTAAAGGTGAATAAAGGCTAGAGGCATGAATAGTGTCGTTAGGATGCACTACAGTTGGCTCCATTTTTCTTCACCGCTTCTTCTTCTTTCCTTCCGATCCGACCGCAACGATGAGTTCAACTCGGGTTCTTCATGTTTGAATTGACTCGATAATTTTGACCCGATTATCTTGCAAAAACTACAAAATTAGCCACAAAATGTGATCAGTAGAATAGGAGGGACCTTAATGTGCAAATCGGGTTAATTACGCTGATTAGTACACAAAGTGCTCAAACCTTAATTAAACAGTGCCTGTAATAAAGACTTCAGCTGACTAATCGCAGGGGGTAGGAGAACCCCTACCCAAGGAGTTATAGTATCCCTGATTTCTCTTTATTCTCTAGAGAAGATGACCAATCCACCTTGGAGCATGTTGCTAAATTCATTGTGCAATGTGGGGAATTGGCTAACTACGAAAATTTCTATCATTTCAAGCTTAGATTGATTCCTAACTCTTTGATTTGGGCATCATTCACTTGGTATACAACATTGCCAAGGAACTCCATTCGAAGTTTCCAGGAGATGGAAAAGGCATTTCCACACCTAGCTTTTCAAGAATGAGCCTGCCGCTGCGACGCGAACTGGTCCAAAGTGACTCAAAGAAATGCTGAGACCGTTGATTTGTTCATCCCCCGGTTCCAGAAGATGAGAAACAGATGCAAGATCCATCTTCACGAGATAAAGTACGTGAAAATGGCCTAAAGAGGTTTGGACATTGAGTTGAGGAAAGAATTCCAAAGGTATGGAATTTATATATTTTAATGAACTTGCAGCTAAGGTGATAGAATATGAGGAGCTTCTCAAGGAAGAAAGTTATTGGAGGAAGAAGTCCATGGGAACCTATTGTCAAGAGGTGAACTAGGAGGTGGTAGTGGCAGATCTATCTACTATAGGGACATTCATCTGTTCTCTTTTGGTAGAAAAGACACTTGATTTGTGGAAGAAGGCACAAATTGTTGATACACAGGTCCAGTATACTTTTGAGGTAGTGAAGACAGAGGAAATATTCGATTTCCTGGTAAAAGAAAAATTCATTACCTTCCCTAAAACCATCGGATCCCCAGCAAGGATGAATTAAGGGGAAAGACTTACTGTAAGTACCATAATTCATGGAACCAAACTACTAATGCATGTTGGGGTTTCATAAATGTCTTACAGAATAGAATCAATAAAGGGATACTCAAGTTCCTCGACAAAAAAAAAGGCTATGGCACTCCATGAGAATCCTTCACCAATGGCCTCAATCAACACTGCCAGCTTCGACCTAAGAGCATTGATAGAATCCAAGAAGGCGGGAAAACTCTCTCTAAGAAAGGTATGGGTCCTTAAATATTGTCTGATCCGTGTTGATAAGTTGAAAAATGAGTGGTCTGTAGTTCGTATTATTATCCCTCCATCGTGAGAAATTGAAGGGGATGCAACAGTGGAAGAGAGCAACATAACTGGTCCAAGAAAATATACTTTCCCAAAGGCAAGATGAACTCCTAAAAGATGGGTTCTGCCTCCTGCAGAAAAGGTCAGAAAGGCTCCACCCCTCCACTGGGCAGTTCACCGCCCAAGGGAAAATGATGCAAAGTGTGTCTGGGAGAATGTTCCTTAAGAAACATAGCCTTTTCCCTAAGGGGTAAGTTCACTCCTCCAAATGACAAAGCTGTAGGGAAAGTTACTGTTCCAAGAAAGAAGGTAAACAAACCTGTTTTTCCAAGGGAGAGAGCTAATGACAGATTTCCAAGAGGTGGATCTGGGGATAGAGTTGTTCCTCTAGGTAAAAGAAGGTTTCTGATAGAGAATAGAATCACTCCTCCAAAGGGTAGATTCTTTCACCGAAGATAGAAGATTGCAAACAACTTCGCTTCTTCAAGGGAGAGGGTAGGGGAAGGACATGTTCCTCTAGTCATAATTGCCTGTGAGGCGGACCCAAGCCTAAGGTACGTAATGATGTCTCATGTGTGGACAAATTTATCTAAAGATATGGTGGGAAACAAACTCGTTTTTTCAAGGGAGAGGGTTGAAGAGATGGAAAGGCATGTGAGGTGTAGCATTCCTTCTAGGGTTTCTCCTGGTCAAAGGTGACGTATGGTATAGCACAAAAAATTTTCCCAAATGTTTTCCAAGACCTCGTAAAAGGAGGATGCGAAGGCAAAGAGCAATGATAAAGCAAAATTATCGATGTACTTGATAAAGCACTTTAAAGGAGGCCATGAAATTAGAGAGCGATAAGAAGGAATGGTTCTGCTTGGAAAACAAAGTTCGGGAGGAAAGCTATCGAGATATGGAGTTAATGAGTAAAGTAGATGAAGTAAATGAACTCCTGAGGCCTTATTAATCGTGAAATCCCTATTTCTTTAAATCGCTCCAATCGCTTCTTTAACATCACTAACCATCTCAAGTCAAAAAGGCAAGAGGAAGACGAGGTCACTGCGGTCACCATAGAACTTTTCAAGAATGCGCACCCTAGAAGGTAATATTACTGAGAAACCCTCTATGGAAATGACAAGGCACCATAGCCTTGATACCGTATGAGCCCATCTCAATGGATGACCGGTGATCCAAGGTACCATAGATAATGGATCGCTGGTAAATGTAATGTCATCAGGATGCCAGGTTAATCGTATACAATAGATCTGATAGAAACAGAGGTGGATGTGTTTGGCCTTTACCGGAGAAGCATCTACATCTGGATACTATTATCTATAGATACTCACCATTGGCGCAAAACTTCATTATCTCGCCTTGCGGATGTAATTTCACGCAAATTACAACATTTTGCTAGGGAGGGATCAGATTCATGCAAACTAGTGTGTGCCGTCTTAACAGCTTCATCGCTTTTTGTAGCGGTGAAGCCATGGAGTTGGTGCAGAGCGTTGCTACGGCGCCATAGCCTTGGAAGCCAAGTGTTATGATACAATTCCATTCCGATCGTTCACCAGCGTAACAAAAGACGTGGGTCCTAAGGAGCACACGGACTCAAAGGGCTTTGTGGAAATCCAAAGGAGGTGGACTACAACCCTAAAGCAGACTATAATCGTGGCTTTGACAGATCGACGAGTGGTCTAACTATCGAGGAGATCGATGATGACCGACATTCTCAAAAGCGAGGCAAAGATAAGAGCCTGAACTTCCATATTCAAACAAAATGCAAATGTGACAGTGGAAAGACCACTAAGAGCACCTCCAGACACCCGTGGGGCTATGATGATTTTCAAGTGGGATGTATATGAAGAAGATGAAGAAAATACGATGGAGGATTTGGAGTACCTTCTCCTAAGTTCAAAGACACGCAACCAAGCATACATGACCCTATGGAGGAAGGAAACTTGACACCGTGGAGGAGCCGAGATTACTTATATTAGTTCCTCGTCGCCTTCCGACTCAAGGAAGCGGATTATCGTAACACTACAGAGTTCAAAGATCGCTTTGCTTGGAATTATAATGAGATGCTAGGGGTTTGATAGAAGTCAGGAACACCGCCGCCTATCAGTCAGAGTTCCACCCTTTCACAATCACCCGTAAGAATGTCTAAGGAGGTAGAGTCAAGGTGAAAGAGGAGATTGAGAAGCTTTTGAAGGCTAAATTCATCAAACTCTACAAGGTATGCAAGGTTGGCAAACATCATTCCCCGCAATGAAGAAGAATGGGAAACTTAGAGTTTTTTGTAGACTTTAGGATTTAAATGATGTCACCCTAACGACATGTGGCGTAATGCCTATTACTAACATGTTAGTTGACTCCACTACAAATAATGAGTTATTGTCCTTCATGGACGGTTTCTCTGGGTATAGCCAAATCCTTATAGTTGTTGATGATATATATAAGCTTGCCTTCAGATGCCTTAGTTCCTTAGGAACGTTTGAATGGCTGGTCATGCCCTTTGGTTTGAAGAACTCTGGTTCAACTTACCAAAGGGCTATGAATTCCATTTTTCATGATATGTTAAGCCACCAAATGGGGATTTATATCAATGACATTGTGGTTAAATCTAAGAAGATTGTCGAACATGTGAATCATTTAAGGAAAAGTTTTGAAAGGATGAGACTCCATCAACTAAAATTCAATCCACTCAAATGTGCTTTTGGAGTTAAAGCCGAAATTTTTTGTGTGGTTTTTGTCTCACCAAAAGATGAGCGGAAGTGGATTTCAAACAGCCAAGGCTCTTCTCTAAAAATAAGAAAGAACTTCGGTCTCTGGGTCAAGTGAGCTATTTAAGGAGATTCATCTCTAATCTGGTAGGGAAGACTAAGGTGGGCCTTTGATCTAACTGCCGAAAGAAGTAAGAGTTTAATGGGAGGAACAACACCGCGCCTTTGATGGAATCAAAGGCTACCTTCTAAGCACCCTCGCTTTAATGCCACCTTGAGGGCTCACACTAAATTCTATCTATACCCAAAGAGTCTATAAGATGCCTTATGGCACGCTCAAAATAATGTCAAAGCCATGAGCGACTATTTACACCTGCGTTTGGATGGTGGTCCTAAATTCACAGAACACGTATACACCTACTGAGAAGTTGCTCATTTTATACTTGCATGGGCGAAATTGAGACATTTGTAATTCGAAATATACCCTAGTCATTTAACATGTTTGTGGTATTTTTGTGTGTAATTCAATTTTTCGTAATTTAAAATGCAAAACATGAAACTGGCGTGAAACCCGGAAATGCAAGGGCAATTCTTCTGGAAATTAGTCAAAACAGGATATAAAAGTCATAAGATAATAAGATTATATGCCAAAGTGCAATAATGAGAAGCTGTGGTGCAAATAGAAAGGAGTTGGAGGACCATAGTGTAATAAAATGAAAATTGAATCAAAAGGGGATAAGACCAAGTTGGTCTCTCATTTTTGGAGAGCCAAAAACGTGAAGAAGAAGAGGGGAGAAGAGAAGAAGTAGAGGAAGAAGAAGAAGAAGAAGATGAAAGGTATGGAACCTATTTTTGTATGGAAACTTTGAGTATGAATGCTATGTTTTTGTATGGAACTTATGGAAACTTTGTGTAAGAAATACTTATATGGATCACTATAGATTTGTATGGATTACTATAGTTTGAGTATGGAGAAATATGGATTGTATGGAAACTAGGCATTTGTATGGAGATGTATGGATTTCTCTTAAGATTTTGTATGGATGGCTACGGGTCAGGGTATATGGATATTAGTGGTTCCATTTGGTGGTTTGTTTAGGAATTAATATAACCCTAGATTTGTTGAAAGTCAGTTGGTAAAACCTTAGTTTGTATAAGAGGAGTATGGATTCTCCATTTGAGTATGAATTCTTGACGGCGAGATGTAATGGATACCGTTCGTGTTAGAAAGTTAACCTAACTTACAAGAATTTGAGTTCGGGTTTGGAAACCTAATTAATCTCTATGTTTGGTTTCGTCAAGTTGTAACACACTTAGAGATGTTTTTCTGAAGCTAGTATATGGGTATTCTTTTTGTTTTTGGTTGGATTCTCGAAAATGATGAAATGAGCAATAACTGGCAATTTCTGGGTCTTACGTCGCTACAGGATCCCCACCACGCAGCTACCGCAGGGTCCACGCCGACATGGTCGAGAGGAGGTCGATTAAGCCTCGGGTATACGCCGCAGCGAAGACCGCTCACAACATGGAAATTCACGTGGTTTTGTTTGCTTGTTTTTCCATTATCAGGAGCGACTTGTCTATCGACTAATAAGTGACCCTATAAGTGTATGAAAGTAGCCCATTCATGCTCAGAAGGTAAACGAAAAGAAAATTAGACCGCACTCGCCGAAGTCGCCAAGTAAACTAAATGTCTCTGGCTCAGGTGATAAGGTCATAAGTTCCCGAATCATATATAATCATAGCTCCGCCAAGACCGATATTGAATGACATGGCACCTTTATTACGTGGGCAGGCACGTATAGTACTGCGGTACTCTCTGATTAGTGTGACGACACTCTCTGACCGTACTTCGACACATTTAGTACTTTGGTACTCTCTGATTAGTGCTTCGATACATTTAGTACTTCTGATTTTTAATTAGTGTGCGACGATAATTTCATCAATGCTTTAGCACTTCTCACGTTTTTCCTAAGACTCCTCGTTGCGGCTACGACACCTCTCGGGCATCGTGATCGCACCTTCCTGATACTTATCAGGCCGCAGCCCTACTCATTTCTTATTACCTACCTGTGCATCAAACAGCTTATATGATAAGAGTCCGAATAATAAGAGTAAAGTAATGTACTCGCTTTGCTATGAATGTACCTACTAAAATGGTACAAGTATAAGCTCGAAGACTACGGTACCTCCAGACAAGTATAACACCGTAACTCCTATGAGCTCCGAATAAAGATAAAGATTTATAAGCAAGGCAGCTGTGATAAGTTTGTTATATGAATCTTGATAATTCTAATATTTACACGCGATATTTGTTAATGTTATATGCCTACTGTAAATGAGTATTAATGCATGTGTATACGCATAAGTCATATGTTTCCCACTAAGTGTAAAGCTTAGCACGTTTTAACTCGTGTAGGTACAGAGGAGGATCACATCTTCTCCGCATACCGTCAGCCGTGACACTGTAGGGTCCATCACCCGTAGGTTTCGCGCTCCGATTATGTAAAATGTAAATGTACGCTTTTGTATATGTATATGTAAACGGGACTCGGATCGTATGTATTGACATTTGTAAACAATTCACTTATTGTAAAGGGTAATTTTATTTTTTCAGATATTTGCATGGCGATATTTTGATTCAGCTATAAGACTCGACACATCAATGTCTAAAAAGCAGTAAAGAATCCCAAAAGATAGCTCCTCACTTCACTTCGTCCGTCTAAAGTGGCCTGGGGCGTGACATTACTTAATCAAGTCTCAAATGTATGTGGTCTCTTAAACTGACTTGATCAAATGCATGCTAAGCCGACCCTTAATCACTGGACGAATCAGGAGCAGGTCCCTTGCTTTGTCATAGTTCACCTTGGACTATTTCCCATAGAAATCATTCAAGAGGAAAGCTTTACTTAACTTTAGCCGGACACCTCATTAGAAATCAAACTAGAAAGGATGTGGGAATTGTGGATATATGAGGTAGAAAGGCGGCCTGGTTCTTAGTGCTCGATGGCTCTAGCACGGAGAATTCTGCTAGAGCTGGGATAGTAATCATCTTACCAAAAGGGATAAAGAGTACCCTATATTTCAACTTGGCCTTCAAGTGCACCAACAATCAAGTTGAATATGAGGCTTTAGTGATCGCTTTAGGACCCGGCCGAACTTGAAGAACAAGCAGGTATATATCATCAGACTACTACACTAGTGCTCGACAACCAATGTGGGAATAAATATAAATGCAACAACTTATCGCTAACTCCCATTATACCGTCTCCACTCAATCATAGGTTCTCCTCCTAATTTTTGCGGGATTTTGAATATGTGCCTAGTGGAATCTAATCGGGAAGCAAATGAGCTAGCATAAGTAGCTCCTTTATAGTGTGAACCGAGGAAGAATTGACTCTAAGCCTATCAGATAGGAAAGAAGAATCACCCCTCAATTTACAAAAGGGGAATCAAATTAGAAGTCGTCAGTGTAGATGCAAATGTTGCAGAAGATTGGAGAAATAATATTAGAGAGTATTTAGAAGACCCTAACAAAGTGTCCCCATCGGGTGAAAGCTCAATCACGTAATCCTCGTTTCACCGGAAAGGGAATTGTACATAAAGACCCTGATGGATTATCGCTTAAAATGCCTATCCTTCCTAGACAAAGAGGAAAGCATGAACAAGTTCATGAAGGGGTTTGTGAGCCCATCAAGGTGGATAAAATGCGATGGCCAATTAGAGACATGGCTATTTTGCCAACCATCCTAGGTGATCGCACACTACTTGGCGGCTGTCAATGTCAGTGCATGGCAACATACGTAGGATACCAAATGGCGGAACTCCACTCACTGCGGAAACTACGGCCTTCAGTTGACGGGCCATGGACTTAATTGGGAAAATCTACCCAGCTTCATCAAAGGGACATAACTTCATCTTAGTTGCTACAGACTACTTCACTAAATGGGTGGAGGCAGTATCCTTGAAGAAGGTAGAGTAGAAGGATGTGATCCAATTTCTCAAGGAGCAGATCATTCATAGATTTGGAATTCCTCAATCCATTACAATTGACTAAGGCACCATGTTCACTGGGGATGAGATGACTTATTTTTCCAAGGACTATGCATTTAACTCATCAGTTCCACCCCTTTTTATGCCCAAGCAAATTAGCAGGTAAAAGCTTCTAATAAGGTGTTGATAAGCATCCTAGAGAAGATGTTGGAGGATAATCCTAGAGATTTGCATAAAATTTTATCTGAGACCTTATGGGCTTATAGAACTTCTAAAAGAGGTTCTATAGGGGTAAGTCCTTACTCTCTAACCTATGGACATGATGCAAATGTCTAATGGAGGTGGTAGTTCCTTCCTCTCTAAGGGTATCCGTAGAATGACCTTAATTTCAAGAATACAATGAGGCCATGATGACGGAACTCGAGGCATCGGGATGTGAAGAGATTACAAGTGCGCTCAACCATCAGCGATCCGTAAAAGAAGATGATCAGCTCTACAACAAGGGTCAAGCAAGGGAGCTTGTTTGGAAGGTGGTGCTACCCACCGGTTCTAAAGATAGAGAATTGGGGAAATGGTCTCCTAATTAGGAGGGACCATTCAAGGTTCACAAAGTATTGCCCGAAAATGGCTACTGGATATCAAGCCTTGAAGGGGAGCCACACAAAAGTTTCATCAATGGGAAGTACCTCAAGAAATACTTTCCCATAATGTGGGTAATGCTGGACACTGCTAAGAAAAACTAAGGTAAAGAATGAGGGAATAATACAACAGTCCTATCGACTACTTTTGGATTAGAACTATTCCTAGTAGTTACTTTGAGCAATAAAGTAGTCTGTTTTGGCCACTCACTGCTCAAACCTTTTGTATTCCCTAATGTCATACTTGTTGTACCCTCAATGTCTTATGAATAAATAAAGTAGGTCTCCTGACCTCTTTAAAATTGGGGAAAATATGTACCATCTTATGGGTTGAAAGGAAAGTAGGCTTTTGTTACCGTTCTTGCTAAACACAAGAAAGCATGAACATGTTATCATATTTAGGGACGGAGTCAACGAGTTCCAGTTCAATCAAGTTTTGAACATCAAGCTGGATAAGATTATTTAGGCCTGTAATTTCCTCGAGGAGAAGTGGTCTCCCAAATCTGTGATGATTGGTGCGTAGAGAAACCATCATACCAAGTTCTTTCAACATGGATCATTTGATAATATCCCACATGGCACAATCATAGATAAATAAAGCTCATATCCACTTAAAAAAATGACTTTTATCTTCAGGCACACGCTGAAACGGTCGGGTACTACTGTGCCAACACATCACTAGGTTCAGGGGATGAAGCTGGTTTCTTGTCAAGAGCTCATGAGTCATATTCTTCGTCGGCGTACCAAAGGAGCACTACTAACATATCATTGCTCATATCCGCTATGCCCCACTTAGCAACCGCCTGAGAGTCTCGCTCTGGCGAAGTTTTGAAGACATGTTAGAGACATCCTCAAGCCAAGGTGGATTGACATCAGTAGGGCCTGTTCCCGTCCCTCAACTCCCCAAGTTGTAGGAAAGTGTCTGCAATTCCATGTCTGCTTGTCGAGACTTGATGATCCCATACACGGGGGAGGGCTAACAATGATCAATATTTTGCCCCCAGAAAGGAAGAGGGTTTTTGCATGTGTTTTCCTTAAAGGGTGGCAGCACCTTGAGTACCATTTCCATCTTTCCCAGGATCCATATCAAGACACTTAAAATTGAAAGGATTTAGTACTTCAGAACACAACCCGAACCTAATTATATACAGTGTTATATTATTTAGTAATGGAACAATTAAAGTCTTCAGAATTTGGTTAATATAAGGAAAATGGATATCTGAATTATATATTAAGATATTATAATTTGTCAATTATCTTAAGGCATTATTAAATATTAAATGTTATTTTAACTTGATAAACTTGATATTTATCAAATTGAATAAAGATGGAGACTAAAAGAGCAAAGGAAAAACTTCGATCCTTAATTGCATGAAGACAACAACTCTGGTCTTATGTAAGGAAATCTCTCCATTTTGGCACAGGAAGTTTTGGCATCTAGTTGTGTTTGGAGAATAACCAAATTTTTTTTTGTTTGCTCTCTCCATTTTCTTTAGCTCTCCTTGTTCACGTAAAGAGGAGGAAAGGAAGGAAAGGAGATGCGAAGGAAAGGACGAGAAGGAAAGCTAGGTTTGAAGCTTTCAAGACAATCCAAGTTAGGAAAAAATAAAATCATAACTCTTCCCGTATTTGTGTTTTTGTTGGTTTGCTGGGTTTGAGGTTGGCTTGATCTTGTTGGTTTGTTGAATTGGTCCCGTGATAAGGACTAAAATGCAAAGAGACATGTAGGTATTTAGTGGGCATGTCCAAATTCTCCCTAAAACTGGTCTTTTTGTTTCGCTATTCGCCTACGACCTCCACACTTGATGATTCCAAGTGAAGATGAAACTTACAGGATATACCTAAAAATGTTTAGAAGATACCAAGAGCTAAACTAAATCCTTAAATCTCTTGAAATTGTGTTCGACATAAATTCGCAACTTTTAACATACATAAATTTCATCCTTCTATTTTCAAACGACCATAATTCTCTCATTCAGGCTCCAAATTTGATGATCTTAGGCTCTACGAAAAGCTAAGAGAGATTATAGTCTATCCATATCAAGCTTGGATTCTATGTGTAGCTAAGAATGTCTAGTATCCGTCCATATCAGTCTTGAAGACATGAGCCCTATTTTAGCAAAGAAACTGTCCTGTTTTGTTTCTGAACTTGCTTTGATTACACCCCGATCTTCAGTCACTAAATCTTAAGGGGTGATAGGCATAAATTAAATTGACGATCCTAGAAGTGAATAAGGGATTCAGATATACACAAGATATAATGCTATTAATTACTACATAGAACGTATGTGAAATGAACATTTCAGTATGCATGAGGAAAATATAGTCATAAGAATTGACTAAGAGTATAACATGAATGTTATTAAGAACTTGTGATAAAATGCTCGGTTAGTATATATAACGTATGCCTACTTAAGACCGGATAGAATAAATAAGGACTAGTTATTCTAAGACTTGCTCCTTTACTGACAAGACGTCTGCTCAGCTTGCCAAGTGTAGCACCCGCTCGCTAATACTATTGCCGACTCCGCTTACGGCCACTGCTCATTGCATCGCACCTACAGTGCATCTAGTACCATGTCCCTGTTATTCATTTTTACTGGTTTATGCAGGCAAACATTTATATGAAATGTATTTGAATAATGAACCATATAAACAAAAAAAAAAAAAAAAAAAGCTCGGATGCTAAGGCATACCTCTCGTTTCAGATCGAGTGTACCTATCACGGTACACCTTATGTTATGAAATTTACATGTAATTCAATGGAGAGATAAATACTATGATATGTGAAATATTTATACATGCATGTATACTGTGATTAAGGATCACTGTAAGTGGTTATATATGTTATTTTGTTTTCCCGCTAAGCTGGAAGCTTAACACGAGTGTTTCATCCGTGTAGCTTCTGAAGAGGTTGCTAGGGACATCCCGTACTCGCCAAGGCAACACAAAATTAGGAGTCTTCCTTATGTAGGTCCTTGATTTTTTTTTTTTGTAATAGAAATGTAAAGGTAATATTTTGTTATAATGAAACTTGTATGAATACAAGTAGTTAGAGACTCAAGCATATATGAACAGAATATTTTAAACACCAATATAGTGGTAGTTTTACAAGGTTGTGATTTGTAGTCAAGAATTTTCATAATTCTACTTTTTGAAACAAGTTTATGTCACTTATAAATCTATGCTTGAAATGGTCTCAAACAATGCTAGAAAATTAGGTTAACATGTCTCATCTCTGTGTGGCGTCCCCTTACTTGTCGTAGTCAGGGGAAGGGGCACTACAATTAGTGGTATTAAAGCTAGGTTTAGGCGTTTTTGGAAAACTATTAGGTTAAAAATGTACCTACATAGTATTGTGTTGGCCTAATGCGGATGCCCTTGTTTGTATATTGACTAGAATGGACCAATCCCAGGAAGCTATGGAGGAAACAACCGAAAGAGTCAATCCTATGGACCTTGATCCATCTGTCTCTAGTTCATCTGAGTTGGCTAGAGGTGAACATGATGTTTCTGTCATGTCAACCGAAGCGTTGATTAAGATTTCCTAGGATATGACAAGGGTCTTAGATTGACTCATGGCCCTTAGAGCCCCGATTGACTAGATAAGAAAGCATGGAGTAGAAGAATTCCATGGTACAAGTTTAGAAGAGTCAGATAAAGCTGAGTTTTTGCATGAGAAACTGCAAAGGGCTCTAGACGAAGTGAAATGTCACCCTGAGCAGATGGCCAAATGTGCGGTCTCACTTATGCAAGGTGCAGCTTATGATTGGTGGAAGTTAGTTATAAGAAATCCACTACTTCCAAACCCAATTACATGGGACTTCTTTGTCCAAGAGTTTCATACGAAGTATGTCACCGATGATTACAAAGATACCAAGAGGAGGCAATTCCTGAATTTGAAACATGGGTATCTAACAGTGGCTGAGTATGAGAAAGAGTTTAGCCGCCTTAGTAAGTATGCACTAGAACTAGTTCTTACTAAAACCTTCCAATGTAGACAGGTTGAGGATGGCCTAAAGGAGTCTATAAAAAGGTACCTCACAACTGTTACATCATTGCAAGTGGTGAATTTCTATTAGTTAGTGCAAGCTTAATTATGAAAATCGAGAACTGGAATGATGAAGTCAGAAAGAAATCTAGAGAGAAGTTCTCCAAATACGGTCCTTAGGGTAAAAAAAACTAGAGAGTCTCAAGTTGAATTAGTACATAGTTCTGCTACTAGAGGTAGAAGGCAGGGACCTACAAGGACACCGAGTTCTAGTAGGGGCACTTCAACCGGACAAGGTGAAAGACTTTAATGCCCGCACTGCCACAAACATCATTCTAGTACTTGTAGACGGATAAATGGGGGGTGTTTCCGATATGGAAGCACATACCATCTTTTAGTAAACTATTTGTGAGGATCTGGAACTTTTAGAAATCCTCAAGGAAGTAGCAGAGGAGGATCAAATGTAACTCCACTGACTTTTGATAGGGGTAGAGCGCGAGGTAGTTCAAGGCAGCATAGAAGAAGTATTGCATTAGAAACAGTAAATCGCCTTACTACTACATTCCCAGCTCGAGCCTATGCTTTGAGGGCTCGTGAAGGTCAGGATGCACCAAGGGTTATAGCGGGTAATTTCATTCTCTATAACATTGAAATGCATGCTTTAGTACATCTAGGCTCTACACATTCTTATGTATGCACTGAACAATTAAGTGATAAATTGCCATCAGTAGAGCCTTTAACATACGACATGCATGTTACCAGTCCCCTGGGGCATAGTGTTAGAGTCAACCGAGTGTATAAGAACTATCATCTAATGATCCATGATAGAGAGTTTTCGGCTGATCTGATTGCTTTGCCTTTTCATGAGTTTGATTTTATTTTGGGGATGAATTGGTTATCCAAACATTGGGTTATAGTTGATTGTGATAGAAAATAGTAGTGCTTAAATGTTCTAACTTGTTAGAGGTAATTGTACATGGTATTCGACCGACCAAGAATTCGCCATGGCCGACGCTTTCTTAGAAAAGGTTATGGTTTTTCGACTTTGGTGCTCGAATTCTTAAGAGGGGATGTGTAAATTTGGAAAATATTCTGATAAAGGAATCGGATGTAAATGTAATATTTTATTATAGTGAAACTCTTCTTGTATGAATACAAGAAGTTAGAGACTTAAGCATATAGAACATGACATTTTGAACACCACTCGTAGTGGTAGTTTTGAAGGTTATGATTTCAGTCAAGAGTTTTCATAATTCGCTTTGAAACAAGTTAATGTTACTTGGTGAATCTATGCTTGAAATGGTCTCGGGGCCACGCTAGAAAATCAGGTTAACAGGTCTCAACTCTGTGTGGCATCCCCTTACCTATCGCAGTCAGGGGAAGGGGCCCTACAAACCCCCAGAGTCCTCCAACACTAGGACGAGAGTTTTTATTTTCTTGACTCTATGTAACCTAGAGATGGTATAAAGTAGGTCTCATGACCACATTGAGGTTGAAAACAGGTGCTAAGACATGGGGAAAGTCTAATAGTAGACTTATGGTCACCGGTTTATCACATACATCCCGTTTCTAAGGGGCGTGATTCTTGGGTAAAGGCTGAAATAGGTCCTGTGGCCACCCTAAACCTCTGAAGTAGACACCGATATATGATTGGAAGGTTGGGGCAGCCAGTGATCCCTATTGATCCTAAATAAAGGCTTTTCCCTAAGAATGGGCTTGTTTTGTCATCAATTCTTCAAAAGTAGGTTCCATGATCACTTTAAGACTGGATAAATACGAGATGATTTAGTGAGAAAGTGGCTTCTTGGCCATTGCATTCGCCAACACACTAATTTCTCCATGGGTGTTCTTGTTCCCTCTTCGGATTTCTAAAAATCCCATAAGTAGGTCCCAAGACTATTTTGATGTTGGAGAAATAGGTACAAATAAACTGGTTAGATAGACTTTGTGTCAATGGTTTCTTAACATTCATACTTTTCTCCAGAAAGTCTATCGTAGACCCTCAATTCCCTAAAGTTGGTCCCTTGACCACTATAGGTATGATACCAGTTCCAATATAGGATTTGAGGTAGTAAAATTGGCCTTTGGGCACTTCACATAAAAAACATAAACTTCTTCAAGATTCTCTATTGATTTCCCAAGGAAGACTTCTTGACCACATCAAGATCGGGGGAAATAAAGTGAAATATCTGAGTGAATAAGGTAGGTCTCTAGGCCACTAGGTACATATATTTCCCCAAATAGAGTGTCACACCCCCTGACCCCCGCCTAGGCAAACGAAGGGGAGCGAAACCAAAACTGGGACTCCTTACTTTATTTTTCAGACGTTGGTGGGCTCAAGTCTTATAACTGAATCTCAATATCATATCCAAAGGATACAAAATAAAACTACTAATCGTGAAGGGTGTTTATGTGATCAATACATACAAACTCGAGTCCCATTTACATATACATATACAAAAACTGTACATTTACATTTACATATTCAGAGCGCAACTCATGCTTGACGTAGCCCCTACTAGTGTGTCGCTCAGCAGCATGCGGGAAGATCGCACACGCCCTTCCTTCGTACCTACAATTCGACATTAAACCCGCATAAGCTTTACGCTGGGAAACATATGACTATATATGCCATACATTGATACTCTCGGTAATAACAAGTACTATAACAATGATAGATATACAAGCAAGGCATATAAGGATTTATCATGAATTCATATAACAAACTTATACATATACTTGTACTTATAGCAGACTTATACTTGTTCCGACTTCTCAAGGAGTTACAAAGCTTATACTTATACAAATGTACCCGTAGGTACATGTAACTTATACTACATGTAGGTACCCTTCGTAGGTACTACGTGAATGTAAAAGATGTATTTTACTTCACTCTTATTCGATATTCAAACTCTTATCATATAACTATTGGATTGCCTAGACCAAGAATACAAACGAAAGTAGACACAACACAAGTAACCAAGGTACGGCATGCATTGAGGTGCCGTAGCACAAAACAGGAGTGCCGAAGCATCGATAGAGAGTGCCGTCGCATTTCAATCGAGAGTACCGCAATAAACGTAGAGTGCCGGCACTAAATAGAGAGTACTCTATACTAAATGTGCCAAGCAGCCGTAGAGTGCCGTCGCACTAATCAGAGAGTACCGAAATACTATACGTGCCTGCCCACGTAACAGAGGTGTCATGTCATTCAATATCTGGTATTGAGCAGTCTTACAATTATATGTGTTCAGGAACTTACTATTTTATCATAGGGCATTTAGTTTGCCTCCTTCGAACTCGCTCCGCCGAGGCGGCAAGGTACGGTATAATTTTTCCTTTACATTACAAACATGAATGGACCCTTTCATACACTTATAGGATCCTCATTAGTCCAATAGACAAGTCTTTGGAATAATGGAATAGCAGAACAAAACAAAATACAACATTTTTCATGTCAGGAATGCTTTGCTGGGCCTTCGCAGCTAGCCGAACCCGAGGTCGGGTCATTCTTCCCACTGCCTCAAGCCGTGGAAGACTACTTCATTGCAGTGAAGCTCGACGAAGGACCCTCGATCTTGCCTAGATTTTTGACCATTTCTTCCATTTTTTTAGAAATCAAACCAAAACTCTTAAATACTCCCAAGGCATCACTGAGAATAACTCCCAAATAGGTTCTAACCCAAGCAAAACCAAACATAGAGAAGAATTAGGGTTTTTCCAAACCCAAACTTAATCACATGTAAGCTGTGACAAATTCCCACCCAAACATGTCTCCAAACACCATAAAACCAAGAATCCATACAATCCATAATTATCTTATACAAAATAGGGTTTTACCTAACCTAACTTTCAAGACATCTAGGTTAGATGCATTCCCTTAACTAAACCCTAGGAATGGAACCACTAATATCCATACAAACACATCATAGCATCCATACTCAAAGTCATAAATCCATACAACATAGTTTCCATACAAAATCCTAGTTCCATACCTTTCTTACCTTCCTATTCTTCTTCTCTTCTTCCTCTTCTTCTTCTCCCTTCACGTATGAACCTCCAAAATGCCCAAATGAGAGACCAAAATTGGTCTTATTTGGTCTCATCTTATAAGGCCTTGTTTGGCCATCAAAAATGTATTAATTGACTTAAGTTTCCTTTATTGCCCTTTTAGTCCTTCATCTCTCCTCTCTATTTCCTGTTCACAAGTTATGCATATTTCACTTTGGCACATAATCTTATTACCTTATGACTTTTATATCCTCTTTTAACTAATTCCACTTTTACCCTTGCTTATTTTCGGGTTTCTGAAATTTTCACGTTTTGAATTTAAATTACGAAAAATTCAAATTATCCCTACAAAATACCCTAAATATGCTGAAAACGACTAGGGTTTATTTCGGGGTGTTACATAGAGCACATGAACATGTCTCATGAGAGGGTATCATAATCGCCTAAGATTGGAGGGAAATAAACCCCTCATGTTGAATCGAGGAAGGAGTGGTCTCAGAGCCATTGCACATTCAAATGCAAGATTTCTCTAAAGAATTGGACCTGATACATCATAAAATTACACCAAGTGATAGGTCATCCCTTGGGAGAAATGGAAGAAAATGAGACATGAATCAAGCAAATTGGATGAGAATTGAAGAAATTGTGCAAATTGTTGTCATAGTCACGACTATGACTCAAGACTGGTGGCAGATTGGTAGTCAAGACTTGATGTAGTCGTGACCATGGTCATAACTATGACACCTGCTTATTGTACTTCAGGCAAAGGATATAGATTATAAGGTTAGGACTGAGAATTATATAGATTTCCAAGGATTATACAATATGCATAAAAGAAAAGTTAGGTTCTATAGCCATTCTAAGCTTAGAAGGGGATCTAAGAGTCAGGAGTAAGGTGAAGTAGCTCTTGGCTACTAAGTATGAAAATGGGTTTTTGGTTTTATCGAGTCTGGTCCCAATCACACAATAAATCAAGTAGCCTTATGGCTACCAAATTGAGGCACTATAACATCCTAAAAAATGTACTTGTCTTAACAACAACAATCATTCAAGAATTATTCAAAGTTATTCAAAGGTAAGCCTAGTGCCACCTTGGTCCACTAGTTCATCCACATGCAAGAAGTGCGCCAATGCAAATGTTCATTAAGCACACACATTCAGAGGTAGGCCTAGTGCCACCTTGGTACACTAATGAAATGTCATGGCCTGCAGCACGTGTGTGCGTTTAGCGGTAACACACATCCAGTTGCAGCTCTAAGGCCACTTCGTCCACTAGTTCATACACATACAATAGTGCATCTGTGCAAATGTCGCTGAGTTCAATGACATACCAACTGGAAGAAGGTTGGCCAATTTCCACCTAATCAAGAAAATGTAAGATGTTGGAAGATTATTTAGCTACTTCCAAAAGTATGTTAGCAAGAGACAAAAGAGACGAGCTCGTATGGATAATGTCAAATGTCCATGGCCATGTCAAAACTAGTAATCATGTAAGATTTTTCTTGGAGTGAAAAATCAATCTACTGCAATTGGGAGGTCATATAAGCAGCTTTTCCCCTCATAGAGGATAGAAAATCACCCAAGGAAATAGTCTTTTGTTGGTGCTTTAGGCCTTAAGCATGAATAACCTCACTCACATTAGAGAAGACAAGTTGGCTTTTTCCCTCTCAATTTCTTGAGCCAACAATCCGGTTCGCTCTTCCTGGGCATCATACTCAACTTTTACTTCCTCTAATTTTTGGATGCTTTGGTTAGTAGATAGCTTGGATTGCTCATACTCGGATTCTGCCCTACCTCCCTCAATTCCTACAACTCAGATATCACTTGAGCATTCTCCTTCACCACATTCTAGATGGAAGAAAATATGTTAAGAGCATGGTTTATAATCCCAAAAATGAAAGCCCCAGCCTTAGGCTTAAGAGAAGCGGATTGTAGCATTGCCATAACCACGTGAGTGCGCTTTTGATGTGGATACGGAGCAGTAAGGTTTAAGCTCGTGATGACTAATAGTGGAGCGGCAACAACTACATCCGACCCATCAGGGTGGCCGGTCCAAAAGATCCAATGAAGGAACTACTACTGCCTCAAGTTGCAAGGTAGACCAAGGAGAAACCTGAGAAAGACAAAGGTAAGGAACCTGAAAGCTGATAAAAAGGAGGAAAAGGAAAGGTAAAGTGTTCATCGGAGGAACTGAAGGTGAAATGGCCGGAGGAGTTTGTGCAATGGAGCCTTGACTAGTTGAAAAATGGCCCTCTTTAGATTATGAAAGGTCATTGGAGGAAAGACATCCCTTAGATGACGCTAAACTATCTTGCTTTTTGGATTCATCTTCAGTAAAGTCGATCTCTTCCCTTTGCACCGATCCCTCATCTTTGGCTTCTTCAATCTATATAGGATCATCTAGTGTGTTAGAAAATTCAAGCTTGGGACCTATCCTATGAGATCTCCGCTTATGTTTGGAGGAGGTATTCTTCACTACAACCAGTTTAGATTGCATAGGCTTAGCAGCAGTAGGCTTAGACTGCCATTGCCCTTTCATCAATTTTGCAATGGGCCTACTGGAAGAGGAAGTGAAGCATAGACTCAAAAGACAAAGTTAGAACTCAAGGTGAAAGTTAAAGAACTGAATGCAAGAAACAATGAACATAAATTCATATACATGAGGAAGAAGGCGGTGAACTCCATAAGCCTATTAAACTGGATGGACTACCAGTTAAGAAGGACTCCACATCTGATAGCATAATAGTCTTAAGGCCACAAGTAGGAGTCTCGTAAGATTGAGTCAGTTGCTCTACTAAGGCTACAATAGGTGGTCCTGAGGATTAAGAAGGGAATGAGGGGATAAACTAGGTAAATTCAAACTCAAGTGCCCATGTTATGGGCAAGTAGAGTAAGAAACTCGAGAAGAAAAGACACCGAGGGAAAAAGCATAACAACCCCTAGAGATCAAGACCCTTCAAACTATGTTGAGGAATGCTGATGGATATTTAAAATATAGCGAGTAGGGGGTAAAGGAACCTGGTTTGTCAGTTAGATGGGCTAGAAATAAAGTATAAAGGCAGTACAACTGGTGTGGCAAAGAACGGCCTTACCAAGCCTGTAAAAAGATGAAAGTGGAGTTGTGGACATAGTCCTAATGGACCGAGCCGCACATGAGGGAAAGAATCAACACCCACAGCTTAGGAAAGATCTAGATTTGGACAAACCAAAGGGCCCCTCCCACCCTATGGTAACATACCTCAGTCACATACTTCCCTATGGCCTGGTATAAGGAGGCCAGGAATATGGTACCCAAAGCATAGGGCCGCCCAATGGCAAGGGCCCTATCCAGAGGAAGATACTCCATGGAAGGCTTACCTGAATGAGGAAAGCGCATAAACGGAAAGTTAAGAACCCATGTGAATTTATGTGCTCTGCGGGCGCAAGGAACCCCAAAGAGAAGTTCGCCACTTCTATATGGCGGATGAGTAAGAAGTTTGGGAGGTGGAAGAGACTTTAAGATGAGGAAGTGATGGGTCATGGACATCTATAAGGCATACGACCTTTGAACCCTTTATAGGAAACCCAGTAAGGATAGAAATGTCCCTTAAGGTGATGGATGTGGGATTGAAAGGGAAGCGAAATGAATTCAAACTCTTGGAGAAAAACCTTAGGGCGGTACTCATCAAATCCAAATCCAGGGTTACGCTCACCTTGGTAAGCTTAATGAATTGGGCAATACCTAGGGATTCCCAATGTCCTTGGAAATGAGGGGATAGTCTGTCCACCCAAGGCCCAACTTGACAGAGAGGGCATGCCTTAGGCCATGATTTAACCGATAGAAAGCATAGTTGTAGTTCTTTTCCAATAAGCATCTTTGATGGTGACGCCATAGGAAAAGGAAAGGTCGGGATAGGAATAGCCACATCTCCAACTGCATGAGCAATCCTAAACTCTAACAAGGACATGGTAAATGCATCGGAATACGTGAAAGAGTATCGAATCAAGGGTAAGAGAGAAAATGAACACTGCATAGAAGTAGTAAGAGAAATGCCCTTTGAGGTAAATTGCCTAACCATGTTAGGAAATGGAGTAGAACCTACATAGGGAGAACCAAGAAGAAATCAAAGCATATGGAATGCTAACAGAGATTGATAGGATAAGCTATTTTTGATGGAAAATTTCCAATATTTTCAATGGCAAATATTGCTACATAACTTTGAAGTCTCTGCGAATCTTATACTGGAAGACATATGAGAAAATATCTTTTAAATACTAGGTAGGCATGACCCAACCTAGGTTTCCCAAGGCAAGGTCGTTAGGTCCATCAAATAATAAGGTTGAGGAATTACCTTTGTGATGCCTCCACTAGTAGATGAGACGAAAATATAGAGTAGAGGGAGAGAGACCGAGATCTGCATACAAAGTAGAAAAAGCTTCTATAAGAACTAGATTTTTTCTTAAATTTTGAAAGACTTTTTTGATGAAGAATGAAGGATTTGAAGTTCTAAAATCGAAAAAGGATAATTTCTTGAGTTTTAAAGACTTTTTTGATGAAGAATGAAGGATTTAAATTCTAAAACTGGAAAAAAAAGATAATTTCTTGATTTTTAAAGACTTTTTAGGTGAAGAATGAAACATTTCAAGTTCTAAAACCAAAAAAGGATCATTTCTTGATTTTTAAAGACTTTTTTGATGAAGAATGAAAGATTTGAAGTTCTAAAACTGAAAATGGACTCTTTCTTGATTTTTAAAGACTTTTATGGTGAAGAATGAAGGAGTTGAAGTTCTAAAACTGAAAAAGGACTCTTTCTTGATTTTTAAAGACTTTTTCGGTGAAGAATGAAAGATTTGAAGTTCTAAAACCGAAGAAGAATGAAAGATTTGAAGTTCTAAAATCGAAAATGACCGTTTCTTGATTTTTAAAAACTTTTTGGGTGAAGAATGAATGATTTGAAGTTCTAAAACCGAAAAGGACTCTTTCTTGATTTTTAAATACTTTTCAGAAAGACTAGTGATTCAAAATTCTAAACCGAAAAGGATCATTTTTACTACTTTCGATAAAGAATGAAAGATTTTGAAGTTTAAAACCGGGAAGATTTTCATTGGAAAGGATTTTTGAGAATGTCATGTACACTTTCCGAAGAAATTCCTCGGTAAAAGATTGATTAAGTCGAAAAAGGTCTTCATTAATTTTTCCTTTTTTTTTTTGGTAAAGAATGAGCCTTTACCGAAAGCTCTATTGAAAAAGTTTTTTTAGAGAGTTCAAACACTCATGGTAGTGCCGAAAGAACAATCAATACCGAAGCTGCCTATTAAGAGCAAAATCCAAAAGTTCCTCAAGGCATTGTGATTGTGCCAAAATTTTACCTAAGGAATCGTATTTGAGCAAAGCACAATCCATCCACAAGCAATCAGCAAAGGAAAATCAAAATCAAAACAAAACTCACCAATGAAAGGGGAAACTCAAGTCGTGGAGGGAAGGGCCGAAGGCCGAAGGCTTTGAATGTCAGAGTGGTCGCACGCCTGCTGACGAAAGCACCTGTGTGGAATTTTCTCGCGATGAAGCCCGGGAGCAGCTTCCCAAGGAGAAGCGGGCGCGATGATGGGCTTTGTGGCAAAGGGACGCGCCATAAAAACCAAAACTTGAGATGGAAGAAGGATCGATGGCGACACTAGCAAAGAATTGAGCAAATTTCTCGATAGTAAAGGTTTGATACTCGACAATGGTTAGTGTCGCCGACAACTTAAAAACGGAGCGACGATCGTTGCTAGGGTAGTAGAAGACGAAACGACGAACGACAATAGCAAAGTGTTGCTTGCCTAAGAACGTGAAAAACGGCCCCTGCGGCGCTTCGACCGATGGTGATGATAGAGGAGCGCAAGGCGTGACTGATGTGCTCGATAACGGAACAAAATATGTGGGCTGGAGTTTCGGCCAAGAATGAGGAAGAGAAAGCAGGAGAAAGGGGGAAATGTGGAAGGGTCGGGTAATGTAAATCAAAGGGGTTTCCTTTCCCAGGAACCTTCAAATCCTAAAGGAGCCGTCTCTTTCGTGCAGCAAGAGAAATAGTTGCTCTTTGGACATGACAGAACGGGTTGTGTAGGGGGAAGGAAATTGAAAACAGCAGGTTTGAAGGAAAAATTGGCGGGAGGCTTTTCTTGAGGTATTACTCTAGGCTTCTTCAATTCATCCACCTGCCTGTTTCGCTCGTTTCTTCCGCTGATAATCCACGCCCAAAGGGGTAAGTTGCACTTTCTACTTCAAGTGGTAAAAAATGGGAGGAGAGCAAGGAAGAAGCCCTTTGACATAAAGCTTTTTCATACAAACATGGCTCATAATACATTGTATGTGGGGGCAATTCTGACACTAAAATAATTTTGTGCGAAATGGTAGTGGAATGGGCTAAATAGATATGCTAAACCTAAATCATGTGAGCCCAACCCTATCCGATAAAGCCCAAGCCCATGAGGATTAGCCCATGAAAAAGGTCAAGGGACATTTCTAGAATTTTTAAAAATTTTCAAAGCTACTAGCAAAGAATATTGAGACTTTGTCTCATAGGTAGAACATGGAGGAGACTTTTTCTCCAAGTGAGGACATAGCAAAGGATATGGACAGTTACTTGGAGTGGTGGAAAATTACTTAAGGAGCAAGACTCCTTAGTGGAGACATGGACAATTATTGGAGAAAGTGGGTTGCGTGAATATCTATATCTCATGCATCAAAAATGTTATCAATTATTATAATATCCCAGTACTACATTGAACAATGAAAACTGAGTAAGAGCATTTTAGCATTTCTACAAGTTCATCAGCCTTCTTTTCTAGATTCTTAGCTTAGTTTTATATGTTTTTCTTTCCAAGCATTTTTTTGCTTCAAAGCTTTCTTGTTTCAGCATTTGATTTTTAGTTCAATTCTATAATGAAATATGCTATTTTTCTAGCTAG
The DNA here is from genome assembly GCA_016808115.1 of Tetrastigma voinierianum. Lineage (NCBI taxonomy): Eukaryota > Viridiplantae > Streptophyta > Magnoliopsida > Vitales > Vitaceae > Tetrastigma > Tetrastigma voinierianum. Next base: position 81,753 of record JAEQBH010001641.1, read on the forward strand.
TTTGTTAAGTTTCCTCTTAACTTTCAATACAGTCTATACAATCTAATTTTCAAAGTATTTTTTTGCTTAGAGTATAGGGAATTGTCAAGGGAACTAGGGGATCTATTTTTTTGCTTGAGCATAAGTTAGATTTCAAAGATAGTTTCATCAAAATACTATATTTCTAGCTATCTCAAAAGATATTCACCAATTTTATTTGCTTTTTGTATGTTATGATGAATTCCACTAAAAAATCCACCAAGAAATCTTATCAAATAAAATTTTCTAGAAGATCAAAAGAGACTTTAAAAAACAATTAAAAAAAAAAGACTTAGAAAAAGTTTTGATGAGCAGTTAAAAAAATCATGTAATAAAAGAGTTTCATATGAATTCCCAACTTTGAAAAGAGAATTGCATCATCAATCTCAAATTAATCCAAAATATTTCTTAGAATTCAATCCTTATCCTTTGATCCTAATATTATTTATTAAATAATCTATTTATCATTATTAAAAACTCTATCGATTCTACTAATAAATTTAATTGCTTTTATTTTTATAGAAAAATTAGTTTTGAATGAAACAAAATCTTTTAAAAAGATCAAATAGTTTTTTCCTTATATTATGAACAAAATACAAGAATAATAATAAAATAGAATAAGAGGAAATATGAAACTATAATACTTACAAGTTAAAGAAAAGAAAAAATCAAAGTACAAAAGATTTAATTTTAATAATCTTATCAGAATTCACACTCAATCGGCTCTAAAATATTTTTATACATATAGTACAAAAAACTATTTCATTTTTTTTGTTGAATATTATAATATTAGCAAAAGTTTTTAGAAAATTATCACTCATACATATCCTCATTAAAACAAATTATTATATTCATAGAAAACAAACATAATGTCTCATAAAAGGAATTTTTTTGGAACATCAAAAGAAAATTTCGTGTTTACTGATAATATGATATTATATATAATCAAATTCTTCATGTTTACTCCATATATCTTTCTTGAGTTTTTGATTTTATCTAATATACCGAAAATAAAAATCCTAAGTCAACATCGAGATTGAAAAATTTAACCAAAGTAGCGCGTACTGCACAGTGGCATTGCCTAAGATTCCAACGCCGGTCTCAGAATTTAAAACTTTTGAAGCCTGCACCACCAACGCCGGCTTTTCTCCATTTTTAAAACTCAAAGCCTAAGACCACCAACGCCTAAGCTGGCTTCCTTTCTTCAAACCGGCACTCCCAACGGCGGCTTCGGACTCTTCTAATAACCCGACGCCCTTCCCCCTCTTCCTTCCCGCATTTCTTCTTTCCTCTCTATTTTCTCCTCCCGATTTCCTCTTCTCCTAAGCAGCCTGCTTCCATTATCCACCACAAATTCTCCTGGCGATCCGCAAGGGTTAAGCAACACAAACTTGAGCACCCGCCTACCGACGAGGCTCAGACTGAGTTCTCCACCCCAAATTTCTAATTTCATCTCACTTGCACCTCGCTTCCAGCTCGAGATTTCGAGAGCCGTGGAACGCTCCGAGCTCATCTCGCAGCCCTCGGGTTCTCAAATGTTCCATCTATTTCCTCACATTGCTGTGAGTGAATGAAACTCGTTTCTGAGATTCGCAGGATTCATTCATAGTGCTGATTTCATTTTTTTACAAAGATATGAATCCTTAAAGGTCGCTTCGATATTCTATGCGATTGATTGTTATATGGTGAAGCAGGCTTTTTATGCTTAGATTTTGCGGTTTTCTTTTTTCTTTTTCAATTTAGATTATTTGTGTGCTTATTAGGAATAGCCATTTTGGTGGATGGATGATCGTGACTAATCATAGTGCGCTGAAATTGAACATATAAATTATATGATAAAATTCGGTGTATGAATGATTTGGGTCTTAATGATAGTCACGCGATGAAGTTTCGTGGTTCGGCGGGCAATAGTGAGATACAAGAAAGGAAATTTTTGGGAAGTTTTCGCACTAAGATAGAATGCAAATTGGTCAAAAGCTTGTCGTAAATTGGTCTCACTTCAGATTTGTAGTTAAAAGAGGTACAAACAAAATTTGGGTTTTTTCATTCTTGGCTCATGGAGCAGATAAATTTGTTGTTGAAGATTTTCTTCCTCTCCTAAGGCCGACAGGATGCATGATCAATTGTTTCAAAATGCATGTGTCGAAAAGCCAGGAATATAATCTAAAATGCATTGTTGTTAATTATTGCGCTTCATCTCGGAAACCAACATATCACCAAAGCACTTGATTCATTCCCTCAAGACAAAAGATATTGGTCCCAATGAAATTCACATATGAGTTTTCTCGCATTTTTGTTTTGATCGGGTCGATATCGAATGTTTAAGCATTAAATACCATTTGCCTTGCTTCTAGTTTCCATAGGTCGATATTTATGTTGGATTTGCGTGAACGTTTCCTGCCCTCGAAATCCTCACAAAAAAAAAAATATTTTAATAAATAATGATTTATAGGATAGCATACTACTAAATAATTACATTTACTAAATAATTTTGTTTACTTCCATTTGAAACAGTCACTTATAACTGCTTCCTCTATTCCCGTGAATGTGTTACTAAGCAATGGACATATAGTGAGGACTGATAATGATGTGAAATATGATGGCAACAAAGCTTCCATTGTGCCTTTGGAAATACCGGTTGACTGCACGTTTGAACAATCTGGTGATATCATTTTTGCAAGCACACCTATTGACAAACTAAGTTCAACTTAGTCCTCAAGTGTAAAGTATCCTAAAATGTGGAAATAGGTTCCAAACCTTTTACAATATGGAATGACAGACTTCGCACTTAATGTTGAACATGGTTAATACAACCGCTACGAGGAAATTGAATTGTTTGTCGAGGTCGTTAGAATACAATCGGCTGGGCAGACTGATCTATCGGGCGCTGCGTAAATCAGCACGGCGTAAATTGACCATGGTCAGGCCTAGTAGCGCCCAGTAATTAGATACGTGGAGCATATGGAGATGATGATGTTTGCGCTTACGAAGAAGGTAATGATAAGAATCCGGTGAAGATTATGATGAATATGATTACTACATGCCCAAGTCGGGACACGTGATCATCATTCCACTACAAATCAGTTTCTTGAGAATGAGCGAAGGGTTATTTGTCTCTCGCAAGATGCATTACATTGTGATGTATCGAATATCAGAATGATGATGAGGGCCAATGAGCCAAATTTCTATCGAAGTATCACCTACCACCAACACCTTGTTTCAACATGTTGAAAAACATAGATATTGCTACTTCAAGCGGTCGGACTCCACGGGTGCAAGAGACAACCAGTTATGCGAGTGGTGAATTTATTAAAGGGCAAGTTTTTAATTCTAAATCCGAATTGCAAGAGGTTGCAAAGATTTACTCAATTAGAGCACACCAGGAGTTTGTTGTAGTTGCCTCCTCTAAAAAATTGCTCGTCTTAAGATGTAAGAAGGCCGAAGAATGTCAATGTCAATGGAAGCTGCGTGCCATGGTTGTCAAAGAAACTGGCTTATTTGTGATCAACAAATATGAAGGGCCGCATACTTGTGTAAATCCGTGCCTTAAACGAGACCATCATCAACTGGACTCAAAGTTGGTTGCTACTCACATACAGGCAATAATTAAGGCACAATTTACATTATCCCCCGCTGCTATTCAAGCAAGCGTTATGGAGAAATGGGGATATGAAATTTCATATAAAAAGGCCTTGGATGGGAAGCATAAGGCATTTAGACACTTATTTGGTGATTTTTCCCAGTCATATATAGATCTCCCACGTTTATTCTTGGCCATTGAACAAGCCAATCCTGGATGTGTTGTCATTTGGAAAACCACCTCTCATAGTGTGCCAAACAAAGAGACATTCCACGCTGTTCCGCTTTCTGTCATCTATCAAGGGTTCGCAAATTGTCGTCCTGTGATTTCTTAGTATTGATGGTACACATTTGTATGGAAGTATAAAGGACACCGTTGATTACAGGGATGATGGGAATAATCGCTTGTTCCCATTGCATTTGCTATTACTGAATGCGTAGGAATATTGATAGTTGGGGATGGTTCTTGGCATGTATCAGAAATATAGTAACACAATGGACGGGAATATGTGTTATATCTGATAGACATCCAGGTATTATGGCAGCTATGAGCGATCCTCATCTTCGTTGGGATGCACCATACGCCTATCACAGATCTCGCGACGCGTCATCTTGGTAAGCAATTTTATGACCCGCTTCAAAGATAAACTCACAAGAATTTGCATGCAGAGCAAATGCTGCAAATAACACCACTAAGGAGATGAATGTATATGGCTACACTGGGAGAATTAATCCTAAAGCACTACAATGGTTAGAGGCGATCCCTCTTCCGTTATGGGCACTTTCACATGATGGAGGGCGAAGATATGGGATAATGACAACCAATATGTCGATATTTAATGGTGGTTCTTAAAGGCTCGCGAAATTTTACCAATCAAGGCATTAGTTCACTGACATTTTCCACTTAACAGCCTACTTTGTTTCAAGAAGGGAACAAGTGTCGCTTAGATTGACATCCGATGAGCATTTCACTCCATATGCTGATGTTCGGGATTCATGATCGCAGGATTAAGGTCAATAATGGAAATTGCCCTTACAATCACTTACGCGGCGTATTTCACGTAAAGTCTAGAAGTGGACGATTCATCACTGAATCCTCATGAGAAGAAATGCACCTCGCTGTAAGACACTAATATATGGTTTTCCTTGTAGCCATATCACTGCAAGATGCCAAAGCATCGAATGTGTTGATTTTCTACTATTTGTTCAAGGCTACTACACTACGCAGCCTTATTGTGACACTTGGGCAAGTTTGTTTTATCCTATGTTCAATGAAGATGAGTGGCCTATTTATGATGGTCCAACGATCGCAAGTCCTGAGTCAATGAAACGGTAAGTAAGTGGCCGTCCTAAATCAACCCGTTTGCACAATGAAATGGACATTAGGGAGGGCAAAACCAAGGTAAAATGTGGGTTGTGCAAACAACAGGTCACACCCATGTCTTAGCAGTAGAAACCAACTTTAGTTATGGATGTCATGTAAGGCAATTAGTTGTTTGATCAGAATCTAGACGTCACTGCTTTTCTTTTTAGTTCCTGTATAAGACTCATGTACTAGTTATTTATTGTAAACGAGGCAATCGAATATTTAGTAGTTGTCTTATATCGTATTTATTCCTATTCAATGAAACATTCTTATCAGACGTGTTTATTGTAAATTTTCACTAATAATGTCATAAACTACTACAATTATGCCGGACTTGTTATATCGTAGATAGACATGCATGCTCAGAGGATTCATGATGCGGATCCGCCGGATACATCCGCCTTGTCTTTGCAAGACGTACACCGATCACACTTAGTAGATATGCAGAAAGGTGCACAGAATTGCTTAATAAGGCATATGGATATTAGTAGTCAGAACATGTACTTTATAAATAACCACATTCAAAATAACCCAGATTCAAATTTGTATGTTCTCGTTGGTTGCAAACAGAGATTCTTCCTACAATGCATGCAGCTTTCGCGTTCAGTGGAGTGATGGATATTCGCATCCGTGCCCATAATGTGATTAGGTCCGATTTTACTTAAGATATTCCGCTTCACTACATCGCGATCGATTGGCCACTCTATCACCCTACCGGGTCGAGAGAGATGGCGACTCCGAGACACACACGTCCCGATGTGCCGTTCCATGTGCGGTAGGGAGATGGCGTTACCTTACGGGGCGTCGCCATCCTCCTTGGCCTGCGTATCATGAATCCGGCGATCCTTGGCACATGTGCGTTCGATGTAAGCGGCGTTGTGTCGCGGAGTTCTTTGGGCGTCATCCGCTTCCTTCCAGCCGTCTTTGTTAGAGAATCACTATCTCCTTACTGGGTGGTTTATTAGACCCTCCCGTGTCGTCCACACCATCCCGTATGCCTGGTCAGGTAGAGGAGAGGGAGGAGAGGAGTTGATCACTGAGGTCGTGCTCGAGATGCAGTGTGGTTGCGTCATCGTCTGTGACAAAGGGAGTGGTCTAGGTACACCTGAGCCGACTATGCCTACTTCGATACCCTCCTATACTCAGCCTTCCACTCACACCGAAACAGCTATACCCCCACACACCTACACATCACCTTCCATACCCACTCACAATGACGCATCACCCACCCTACCCGCTATAATACATCACCTTCCATACTCCCACGCACTTACACGTTCCAGACCTTATCCCGCGGCCGACAGCCAGCCTCCATAGCATTAGATATCCCACTGTCGTCACAGCATTTACCATCTCATACATTGCATCCCACAGATGATACCATCGTTGACCTATTACCTGAGCGGGGTAGACTTCCAGGTAGGCGACTCTGCATCGACGTGGTACATCGACTACTCCATCCATCGATAATTCTACCCATCGCCTCCCTCACCCATTAGCTCCCCGCCTCCCCGCCCCGCCTCGCCTCCCTCTCGTACTCCACAGATCCTATTTGGTCAAGAGGTCGCGCATTTTAGGCGCCGCCCTAAGAGAAATATAAAGGCGCCGTCTTGTGGGACACATTGATACATATTATTTTTATATATGATATTCTGTATAAAATGTTTTAATATATTTACATGTTTTCGTGTATGCATGATAACTTGGGTTAATTTTAGTTTAACTTAGGTTGATTATTTTTTTCATATAAATCACAAAATTCGCTCAAAGATTTTCTATCATTTCATCAAAATTTTATAGTTAAGTCAAATTGGTTGAGTCAACCATAATACCCCATTTTAAACATGAAGATCAAGCCAACGCTGGGCAACAATGAGAATTTTCTTATTTTAGTGTGAAAAATATAATAATCTAATAAATATTTTTATAAATTAAATAAATTGGAAAAGTTATGACAAGGTACAAAGAAAGAATGAAAACAAAAAAATATCCATTTCGAATGCCATTAAAATGAATGGAACGATGAATTTATATTTACCTATAAATGCCCTTAACTTTTACTGCTAGCCTCCATCTCCAAAATGTTTGGATATGAAATACTAACATCAAATTAATTAATATTTTATTTATTAAATTATGTTTTCATATCTTTACAGCTTGATCATGATAAAAATAAAATTGGAAATAAAATTGGTATGCATTTCGAAGTTTTTAATGGAGAAACCGGCGTTGGTGGTGTTTGGTTTTGAGTTTTAAAATGGAAACCGCGTTGGTGGTGTTTTTACTTGAGTTTTTAAATGGAGAAACCGGCAGGTGCCGGTTTTGAGTTTTGGGGTAGCGAGAAACCTAAGGCATAAAATACCAAAGTTTGAATTTCGTGAAACCGACGCCGGGAATGCAAGTTTCAAGAAAGCCACCCGTACTCCAACACGTACTACTTTGCTAAATTTTCAATCTCATGTTGACTGGGATTTTATTTTCAGTATATTAGATCCGTACAAAACCTCTTTTCTGCCCATATGGAGAATTCAGATCTTCGTCAGACGCCGCGCAGACGTCGTGAAAGGTGAGCTGCCGCCGGGCCGGGTCAACTCGAGTTTATGAACCGATGGTTCCTGGGCCAGAACCAACAAGTGTGGCGGGAAGGGCACGTCCATCGAGAAATACTGTGAGGACGGCTCGGGACTTACGAACTAGACGATCGTAGGGAGGTGTCATGTCACAGGATCTGAGAGTACCTAAACCCGCTCAGACTGCTTATCACAAACTTAACTTGTCATGGTAGCACCTGGCGCTACTTGGGACTCAAACGCCAACCGCCTCCATACACTGAAAGTACCGTGAGGAGCCTCTTCTCTTGCTCCCGCCTTAGTTCGACACGTGGCCAAGAATGCTACAAAAAGAGACACTCCTCACATTGAGAAAGGGATCACAAATATTAGAAAGTGAAGGAAAAAGGCTGTCATAGTACCCGTGTACCTGATCTTTTCATTGGCGTCGAAAGTTATTAACAATGTTTTAAAACTGGATCGGATTGGTCGGTCCGATCCGTTTGGATACGGGATCGACCACAAAACCTAAGCTCGATTCACGTAAAAACCATCATGTTCAATGCAAAATCGCTATAGAATCAAGGCCGAACCATGAACCGCGGTTGAACTGATGAACCTGGGAGGTCGAACCGTGAACCGATGTACAACCGGTGGTCGAACCGCCAATTCTTACACTTTTTTTTCGTTAAAACGATGTCGCTTTGATGCTTTGTTACCGAAACGATGTCGCTTACTTAGAATTAAGTTTCTTTGTGGTTAGAAGACTTGTAACTAAAAAAATTCAATTAAATAATAATGTACATTTGAATTCGAACATGGAAATGGGAAGTTACAAAGGAACCACTCTAATAATTTTGTTGTCATTGTGATTATTTTGAGATAATAACAAAATTATATAGTTATATAAATAAGTTTATTCCATTTTTAATATGTTTTCATATTTAAACATTATACATATTTTTAAAATAAATTTGTAAGTCATTTTATTTATATAAAAATAATAAATAATATATTAAATATTAATAATTATATATGTTAAAATATAAACAATATATTTATTACTACCGGTTCAACTGTGTCAATTCACCCATTCACTGCCAAAGGAACTGTGAACTAAGAATCCTTCCGGGCTTCTTACCACCGTCCGATTTTTAAAATATTGGCTATTAGCCCACTGAGTTCTTTCTTTTAATATGGCTTAGCTCGTTGTCCGAAGTTCTTTCTTTTTTTACTATATATATATATATATATATATATATATATATAAAGATCTGACCGAATCTGGTAATAGCTGCATTGGACTGTCACTGGTGTTATATCATATCTTTAAATCTAGATCCATTACTCAATAGACTTAGTTCATATGGGTTCATCACCGACCGCATCATGAAGCTACCAAGATGATCTATCGTATTAAAACCATGTGGGAATCCAACTGACGATAGACTTCTGTGACCTTGCTCGGGGATCCCAAGTCCTGCTACCGCCATCCTACCGTATATGAGAAGTTTGTTATGGAGAAATATATTAAGGAGAAAATCACACGCAATATATTTATCCACGGATCTCCCAATATCCAAATTTGATACGTCTGAATAACATAAATAGTTAATAAGGGAGAATTAGTCATTGATAAGGAAAGAGAGATTTTATCATCTTCCCTATAATCAAGGAGAAATTTGAGTATAAAACAGAAGGACTCCCCACGAAGGAAAGGTATGCAATTCCAACTACACAAACTCCCTTCCTCATCTTCTCCATCATTTTGCTGACTTAATCATCGGAAAGGCGGCCGACACATTGTCTTTGAACCCCTCTCCTTTTTTTGCAGGTTCACATCACACCGCTGATGCCCGGAGGTCAGCTATAATTATCTCCGTCTGTGAGAATTGAACAAAAAGTCTCATTGACGACTTGCAAGAGCTTGGCTCTAAAGGCTTTCTAGAAGCCACTCGCAAAAAAGTCAGCTCCAAAGGGTTTCCCCAAGCCCCGCCACTAGTAGCCGCACTCGCCCTTCCACATCTGATTCGTCCGATTATGTTCCAATGTCAAGCAACCTGAAGATCCAGTCACTCAAAGATCAATTCTTTCATTAGCGTCAGGACATGGAGAGAAAGTAGGAGGAATAAGTAAGAAAGATAAAAGAGTTGCAAAGTCACGTTGAGCGCTTACAACATGAGAATGATCACCGCTGACCTGACGTAAAGTCGCAACTCGAAGAGGTATTATCAATAAAGTTTTCTTTAAAACATTCTCTTTCAATCTTTGCAATAGCCCACTATCAAAAGTCCAGATATGGTTGATATCTTGCTGTCACTCACAAAAGTCTAGACATGGTTTGCTGACATCCCGACATTTTTAAAAGTCCGTGACATTACTGCTGCTTCGCAGATTTTTAAAAGTCTAGATATGGTTGTCAGTTTCTACTCGGCATTTTCAAAAGTCCACATAGTTGTTGTCTTGGTGGTATTTTTAAAAGTCTAAACATGGTTGTTGTCCTGCTGACATTAAAAAAAAAAAAAAAAAGCCCATATATGGTTGTTGTCTTGTTGGCATTTTTAAAAGCCTAGACATGGTTGTTGTCCTATCGACATATATATATATATATATATATATATATATATATATATATATATATATATATATATATTTAAAAAAAAAGTCCAGATATGGCTGATATCCTGTTGGCACTTATCAAAGCCCAGATGTTGCTCCTAACCTGCTGGAACTTTCAAAGTCCAGATGTGGCTCTAAACCTGATAGCACTTTCAAAAGTCCAGATGTGGCTCCTAGCCTACTAGCACTCTCAATGTCCAGATGTGGCTCCCAGCCAGCTGGCACTTTCTTAGTGCTAAACTTTTGGCTCTAAGCCTGTTGGCCTTTTTTTAAGGCCAAACTTGTGGCTATAAGCCTCCTGGCCCATTCTATGCTAGATTTATATTTCTCAAATTCTAAATGGGACACTTTCTTAATGCCACTTATGGTTCTAAGCCCGCCGGGCTCCTTCTTAAGGCTAATTGTGGTTCAAGCCCGTGGGCCCTTCAAGGCGCATTTTGGTCTCTGTCTACTTTCCACACTTCTTTAAGGCACTTGTGGCTCTAAGCCTATCGGTCCTTCTTTAGGCCGCATCAGGCTCCCAAATGCCCACCGACACTTTCTTAATGCCAGACTTCTGGCTTTAAGCCTGTTAGCCCTTTTTTAATGCCAGACTTATGGCTATAAGCTTATTGGCTCTTTCTTAAGGCCAAACTTATGGCTCTAAACCTGCTGTCACTTTCTTAAGCTTGTTAGCACTTTCTTAAGCCTGTTGGCACTTTCTTAAGCCAGTTGGCACTCTCTTAAGCCTGATGGCTTTTTCTTAAGGCTAGACTTGTGGCTCCTAACCAGTTAACACTTTCTTAATGCCAAACTTCTGACCCTAAGCCTGCTGGCCCTTTCTTAAGGCCACTTTACCTTAAGCCTCCTCGGCCCTTCTTGGTTAAGGCTAGACTTTTGACTCTAAGTCTGCTAGCCCTTTCTTAAGGCTAAACTTGTGGCTCCCAGCCAACTGGCTCTTTCTTAATGCTAGACTTCTAGCCCTTTCTTATGCCGTGACTTAGATTTTAAGCCTTCTTAGCCCTTCTTAAGGTGAGACTTGTGGCTCTAAGCTTGTTGGCCCTTTCTTAAGGCCAGACTTGTGGCTTTAATTCTGTTGGCCCTTTCTTAAGGCTAGATTTGTGGCTCCCAACCGGCTGGCACTTTCTTAATGTCAAACATCTGACTCTAAGCCTACTAGCCCTTTCTTAAGGCCAGACTTGTGGCTCCAAACCGGCTGACACTTTCTTAATGCGCACTTTAGCCTAAGCCTACCGCCCTTTCTTGCGCCAAACTTGTGGCCCTAGTCAACCCACACCCTCTTAATGCTAGACTGCTCTAAGCTTGGCCGGCACTTTCAAAGGCCACTTGCTGCTTTGGGTTCCGGCCTTTCTTACGCCGACTTAGGTCTCCAAGCCGCTGACACTTACTTAATGCTAGACTTAGCTCTGTTCATCAGCACTCTCTGGGTGCCAGCGTAATTCTGTGGCTCTAAGCCCACCGGTCCTTTCTACTAGACTTGTGGTTCCTACCATTGACACACTTCTAAAGACCGTACTTCATGGCTTTAAACCTACTGGCACTTTTAAAAGTCCAGTCTTGTGGCTCCTAGTCCGCTGGCCCATGTTTAAACATAGTAATGACTCTAAGCCTATGGACTAGTGCACAAGTCCAAAACGGTGCCTTAGCTTCTAGCCCATGTTCAAACCCTCGCTATGATGAACCTCGATAGTTGTTGCTTAATGGCTGCTGGGACCGGGGGGCACCTGGGCTTCGTAAAGAGCCTTGGAGGAAGTAGTGAAGCCAACACCAGCCTATTGAGACCCTTTGGCCTATGGGCGCATCCACGTGGAAAATATAGCAGCAAAGTTAGGCATATCATCCTCTCTCCCCTTGGTTAGCTCACTAGAGTTGGGTTCACCCAATCCACAAAGCCTTCTAGTCTCGCACCGGCAGCCTTGACCTGTCCAACCTTCTTTTCCTTCTTTCTCTTCACCACCTGGGGGGCAGGCTGTGATTCTTTTTCCCTTAAAGGTAACTGATCGGGCCGAACGAAGCTAACCAAGGCCCCTTTAGCGATCTCGACTTAAGGCTCTCAAGTGGATCCCACTTGGGAAGAGCTACTTGGAATTGACTTCAAAAGATCAGTAAGAACAATATATTCACCCCGACGGCTCCTCTGGATACAAATGGGATGGGGATGATTCGGGCTATGTAAGGAAAGGGGTTGGAGCCTAACTCCTGCAAGTTCTTCACTGACAAGAGTAGCTCATTGCGCTCCCTCTTAGTGATCTCGAGCAACCGATTGATGTTGAGAAACGTGCGGTTCCCACCCGCTTTGTATCAAAACATGCGTTCAATGCACGCATTAACTCTCCAAGTCCCTTCAACTTTCTCCACTCGAGGTTTAAAAGCACCGTATTTTCCTCGACTAAAGAAGCACCGACCTTTAGCTAGGGAAAAGGGGGGCATTGTGAGTACTGTAGCCTTTAGGCCTAGACCCACTACTCAATAAGCCCAACGTCCGCACGGGTCCACCGCCTGACCTGCATCATGAAGCGGCCCAAGATGGCCTACCATATTAAAACCATGCGGGAACGAACTAGACGATAGAGTCCTAAACCCCATCTGAGATTCCGAGTCCCCCAACCGGCCATCCTACCTGATTCGGGGCCCGTAGGGTATTTTAAATCAACAAAATTTATGACCTAATACCTCATACTACCAGAAATATTGCTACCATAAGATAGCTGGCTTGGGATCGGGTCTCATAGGGATGGTGGGTTTTCTTCAGAGAAATGACTAATACTAAGGTTTACTAATCGGTGATCAGAGTTTGGATATCAGTTGTTATTAAAAAGGGTTGCTTTGAAGGGTTGGGTTTCACCGAAAAATAAACAGATTAGAATGTGGAAAAAGGTCCTTTGGAAGTGCCGTGACACAGTTTAGGTTTTTAGGAATGAGGGGTTTCGTGTCTTTACCTTGCATTGAGGAGGATAAATATATAATTATCTCCCAAAACTGCATCTTCATTTAGCTATAAAAAGCCGAATTCTCCTTAAATATCTTTTTGAAATGTCAACCACTCAGCCATTAATGTTCTTAGTCAGTAAAAACACAAGTCTCCTTGACTCACCTTCCAACGGCTCATAAATGGTAACTAACAAACATCACTGGATCTAACATTAAGCATCCAATGAGCCCTGAAAGCTTATCAAATACTGACCATTCAAGGTGATTTGAAGGGATAAAAACCTAAAGTTGAAAAGAAGAACAAAGAATGATAGCGACACGCTTGAAAACATGGAAACCCTTAGTTTGGCTCTTTAGATCCTTTTTACTTAGTGTCCCTCACTAAGGATGAGTGTTTTAGTTACTCATCCTCCGAGAAATCATCCCTGAAATGGGCGCTTTGGCTAGTGTGAGAAAAGAAAAGAAAATGAGAGAAAATGAAAGGAAACGGGAGTTTGTTCGACAAGCCTCCCTAAAACTTTAATAAATCAAAATCAAACATTGACTAAAAGTCCCTTTACAAAGTGTTGTTTGGGCATTATGTACCACTAAACAATACAAATTACCAAATTGACAAAGCAATAAACTATTACATAGGGATAATTTGGGAAGAAAACAAAAAATGAGAGACAAAAAGTCAAAAAGAGGGTAAGAAATTTTGCAGGCTGTGAAATTTCTCAACCCTTTCGAAACTGTTCTCTATTTTCTGCTTCTACGGTTCTGCCTTCTAGTTCTGCAGCTCTGAGTTCCAATTGATTTCTTCATGCTCAAGCTGCATCCCTATCCTCAATATATATAGCCTGTGAAAACTACAAAAATTGCTATAAAATTTGATCAAAAGCATTGCTAGGTCCTTAACGTGCCAATTGGGTCAATTTGCTTGATTACTACCCAAAAAGTGCTCAAAAACCGAAGTGTTGAGAGTATGGAACAACACTAATTGGGTAGTAATCACTCCCCTAACCGACACATTGCTAGTCCCTTAGTAATGAAAGAAGAAGAAAGCAATGAACTATATATACCCACAAAAAATGGTTTTTAAAAAATGAGGGGATAATGCCCAACTTTAAACAAGAGTCACCAAATCCTACCTAAAGACTATATCAGGAAGCAGTGTGCCATGAAAACTAAGTATCAAATAAAACCTTGCAGAACCAATCTCAAACCTTCCACACAAAAACCCAAGTGTTAACTTGATTAGTTTTCAAAATAGTCCTGGCTTAACTGCTCTCTCCCCCAACCTAGCCTCTATTCTCATAATACAGCGTAATTAACCAACCTAAATAGATCAGGACCCGCTTTTATTTCACAACTCTTTTTATGTTGTAGGGGTGCAATGCTGAGGGAATCAAATTCACAATTCTCCATGTAACGGGGGTCTACAAATGACTCCCAACCAATTAAGGTTTAGGGCATCAAGTCATAAGAATTTCTCAACCACTAACTCTTCAGGTTTCACCCCGGACTGTTAATAAGATTGAAACTCCAAAGACCTACAAACTGCAACTCCACCTACTCCACCCGTAACGAGCAACAAAGTCGATGACTCCCAACCAGTTGGTTTAGGGCACCTTGCTTTAAAGACTTTCGCCATATACCCCTCGGATTGCGCTTGAGTTTCAAGGCAAGTGCCACAATTTTTTTTTCTTTTTTTTTGAAAGATTTATTGGTATTTTATTTAGGGGTCTCAACCAATTAAAGGTGGTCAAAATTACTAGGCCAGATTTTTGCAAGGCTTAGGAGGCAAGGCAGTTTTTCAACTTATAATTGAAACCTAATGTACACAGTGTGTGGTTAGTTCAAAGTGGAAGAAATAAGGTTGAAGACAAGAAGAATTTCAACGGTTCATCAACTCAAATAAGCATAACACTATTCTAACATCAACAACATTGGGACAAGACTTCAATTTCTCATATAGTAAGTTGAGCATTACAAAAAGAAATATCTGTAAATGAGAAATTATAAACAATAACTAAAGCATGTGTTGAAAACTAAAAACATATACTTGTATTGTAAAAAAAAACAAACTAACTAGCAAGCCATTCAAATAATCAAAATAGACTTGCTCAAAACATAAACGACACTTCTTTCATTAACTCCCCAATCGACTCGATTGACTCGGTCCCACTGGCCCAGAGCGAAACTTAATGAAGGAAGTGATACCTCCTCAAGTAGTCGCGGAGGGTGGAACCTCATCCTCATCCTGTGTCTGAGTAGGAGCGGAAGGATGAGCAGCTGGTGGAGCTTGTGATTTTGTGGCTGCTACTGTTGGAGTGAGAGGGATAGGTGGCAAGCCCAGGTGTTGCTGAACCTGAGCAAGGATAGCGGTATTCTGAGCAAGGATGGCTTTGGCCGAGCTAAGGCGCCCAGCAAAGAGCAAAGGACTGATGTAACCGCGAAATTACGGACAACGAATTATGATGGTGTAAGAAAATCCTCGAAAGTGTTGATGTGATATATGATACATTGGTGGTGAAGATGAGCTGGGGCCAGTTGGAGCAATAGGAGCTAGAGGTGAAGAGTGTGCTACAATCACAAAAAGTGTGCACTGTGTCGAGGTGTGGATGCATACATCAGGATGCTGTGGGCCTGAGCAGGGGCTCGGAGGCATTCGACCTATGGGGATCTCATTCGGGACTCCACCCCGCCAGGAGGATAAGGGAGAGGAGGCCCCGCATAAACCGGCCACTTCTCAACGGTAAATGTGACCTCGTAAACTTGACGGAGCTCTCGATGGGGCTCAGCCGGAAAACCTAAGTGCTTCAATACATAGGAGAGAAACCTTGGAAATAGCAATGGAATGGTCTCAGCTTTGTTGAGGTGCTTCCTGTGAATTTTCTCCTCGAAGTGAAAGAGGGATGTCATAATAAGCTCCAGGGGGCTAAACCAAAAGCCCTCAAAAACTCGATATAGGGACTCTAGGGTGGCGCCTCGCCTCTGGACAACATGCTGAAAAGGAAACGGATTGGACCGCAACACGTGGTCCACAAAAAGCATCCCTGTTGGAAGCTGCCTCCGAAACAAAATAGGGCCAATTGATTTGTCTTGAGAGAGGATCCAAACCATCTCTCGGGGTGAAGGATGGGGCCACTACCTATAGTCCGTTGAATTAGCCAGACCACCGAAGTCGAAAAAAAGCGGCAGCGATATTCTTACCGGCGGATGCCTTGCCGCTATCAATAGCGGCGAATAGCAGCTGCGGCGGTCACCGTAGTCATGGTCTGGTAAAATTCAATCACTATTCTCGGATAGAAAAATCGGTGAGGAGTCATAAACGGCTCTAGAGAGTAGCACTGAACGAGCCCCATCGAATCCCGAAGCTCCGACAGATTGGCAAAAGACGAGATGTCATAGAAGTGTTCGTTGTGGAAATCCTTGTTGCTGCAGTAAGTGTTTCCTTCTATTGGAGCATAGGGGAAAAGTGGCCTGATCATAGTAGAGAGAATAGAAAGCCAGTGGACAAGGGAATGCCGGGCCGAGGCTCCCCGAGGTGGTGGAGATTGCAGGTACTCGCGGCCAGGATCGTGAAGACTCTCCGGGTGTCGTGAGGTCCTTGCCCACTAAAGAGGTGGCCAGACATCGGGTCGGGGCGAGGAGGATCCGCTCGGCATGAGCCCACCCCCTGTGGTCATACTTCGAGCACTCCGCGGGAGCAGGTGTGCGGCAAGAGCCTGGGAGGTTGTAGCAAGCTCCACAAGATCGGCAGGGGCCGACGGCACCGGCAGCAGCCGTGTGCCCTGGGCAGGCGAGGAGGGCCTCGCACGGTGTTGGGACGAAGAACTGTGTCCTCCTCGGGTCTTTGCCATGAGTCCTAACTGATAGAAGAGGGTTTCGCAGCATAGGAGGCTTTCCCAGGGAAGGGCTTGGTGTTTCGTAGGGGAGATGTGGATTTTGCAAGGAGGGTGGTCTCCTATTTATAGAGGATGATAAAAAATGGTGTGGGATGGAATGTGAAGGGAACTGGGGGAACAAGGAATGTAACCCAGAAAATCAGGTTGAGGGTTGCAAAAAATCCTACGAAACAAGTTGATCTACAAAATGCTTTACGAAATGTTTTTGGGCCTTCTAAATTTCACAATTTCGCAACCCTTGCGAATTTAACTGTGATTTTCCTTCTGAGCTACTGGACCTCCCTGCTTCAGAAAATTAACATAACCTTGCAAAAACAAACACAAGAAAATTCATAAACATAGCAGGAAAATGAAAAATAAGCTACAATTAAGACTGAGTTAAGAAAAGGTAAATTGAAGGAAAATTTTGAATAAATCAAAATAAATAAAAATAAAATAAAATAAAAGATCAAACAAAAAGAAATGGACTCTACAATCTCAGGGGAGACTAGGTCCACCCAATACCATTCTTTAGGTGTTGTCTAGTGGTGCTGGAGGAAGTAGTGGAGCTATTGGGGGTGATTGGTGGGGTTGATAATTCTTCATCAAATTCTGCCAAACTCTTCGTCAGCTCCCGTTGCAGTTTGAGCACAATGTTCCCCCACACTAGTGCCAATCAGGCAAACTTCCTCTAGACCTTCTTCCTTTGGATTGGCATGCTTGCTGTTGAGGTGAAAAATGTTGAGCTCCAGTGTCATATTGCCAAATGTGAGCTGCATGACCCCATTTCGACAATTGATGATGGCATTTGATGTGGCTAGAAATGGTCTCCCAAGTATGATGGGCACATGATTGGCCCCCATCGCCATTGGCTCGATATCAAGAACAATGAAGTCTACCGGATAGTAGAACTTATCCAACTACACTAAAACATCTTCAACTATGCCTTTAGGAATTTTCACCGATTTATATGCCAAAGATAAGTAATGGTGGTAGGCTTTAATCCTCCCAGCCCTAACTGTTTGTAAACTGAGTAGGGTAACAGATTTACACTGGCTCCTAAATCCAATAATGTTTTTTCTACCTAAATTCCCCCAATGTTCACTAAAATGGTAGGAGACCCTGGATCCTTGTATTTCACTGGGGTCTTACATTGGATGATGGAGCTTACCTGTTTTGTCAAGAAAGCTGTCTTATTCACATTCAGTCATCTCTTTATAGTGCATAAATCTTTTAGAAATTTGCATATGCTGGGACCTGCTTGATCATGTCTAGAAGAAGGATATTAATTTTCACTTCGTCTCAACACTTCAAAATCTCATTTCTGCTGTTTCAATTTCCTTTTTCCTTTGCGTTTGAGGAAAAGGTGGAGGCATGCTCTTTTTCATCATATCTTCTTTGATCACTATTCTTTCCGATTCCTCTTCTTGTTGTTCTTTGGTTGCATCTAGTGGCTTAGGTATTGGCTGATCAATTTGTTTACCACTTCTTAGAGTGATAATGGCTTTCACTTCATCCATCTTGGGAGTAACTTCTTTGGCACTAGCTACCTGATGGATTCCTTTGGGATTCTACTAGGTTTGTAAAGGAAATTTGTCCTTTTCCTGCACTTGTTGCTGATTGGTGAGCCTTGAGATGGAGTACTGCAGGTTGTCTATTTTCTGAGCAATATCATTTTGGAGCCCATCTATTCTTTTGTTCAGAGTGCTTTCCACAATATCGATTTTCTGATTCAACTGAGTATTGATGGCTTTATGCTCTTCCACAAAATTACCTACCACCTTGCTCAAGTTTAGAATGGCTTGTTCAACTGGAGATGTTGACTATGGTTGTGTTGGTTGAGAAGTTGAAGCATACCGTGGAGGAACAAGAGGTGCATACTATGGAGGTTTTGGCTTCCAGGAGAGATTTTGGTGATTTCTCCAGCTAGGGTTGTAAGTGTTTCCATTTGGTGCATTAGTTGATGGTTTGAATTGGTCAACAACATTCGCTTGTTCCACTAATATCTCCCTCATTGCTGGAATAGTTGGACATTGTTCTCCTAGATGCTCAATAGACTAACAAATGAAGCATGGCTTGTTTGGCACAGGAATCTCAGTCACTGCTTGTACCTTATGCTAGTTTCTCATTTCCAGTTCTTCCAACCTTCTAGCTAAGGTTGAAACTTTGGCTCTCATGTCTATGTCCTCCAGAAGGGAATACATGCCACCCCTTGTACTAGGTTGAGGTCTCATTCTTTCCATCTCCCTTGGGTTAGGCTCATCCCAACCTTTTGATGCTTCAGCCACATAACTCAGGAAATCCAAAGCTTCCTCTGGATTTTTGCTCAAGAAATCTCCTCCACACATAGCCTTTAGAAATTGCTTCATGGCAGGAGAAATTTCATCATAAAAATAGTTGATCAGCAGCCATGTGTCAAACCCGTGGTGAGGACAAGCATCGAGTGCTTCCATATATCTCTTCCAGCATGCATAGAATTTTTCGTTCTCATTAGCTGAGAAGATGGAAATCTGCCTCTTCACACTATTTGTTCTGTGAGTGGAGAAGAATTTCTTTAAAATTACATGCATCTCGCCCGCTTCGAATGCCCTCGCCTTAGGAGCCGAGCCAAAATTTTCTTTGATCTTCAATGAAAGTAAAAGCTTAAACCTCATTAAATCCACTGTGGTGGTCTCCTCCTTGAAGGTGGTGCAGACCTCCTCAAACTCCCTTATATGTGTATAAGGGTTCTCACTCTCCATACCATGAAAAGTAGGAAGGAGTGGCACAAGGTAAGGCTTAATAAGCATTTCCTCGGTTGGAGGCACTATGCAGGAGGGTGCATTCATTCGAGGAGGGTGTAGGTGGTCCCTCATGGATTTAAATGCATTGAGATTCCTTTCCACTCCCTGCTGACTTTGTTGTTCCTTAGGTGAAGGTTCCGTTGGGTCTAAATTCATAATCTGATTCCTGTGGAATATTGATTTTAACTAATCTGCCATTTGAATTCCTAAACCACTGGAACATAAACTCTTACATGAAAAACAGGACAACACCAAAAAGAAACAAAAACAATTCTACAAAAAGGGTTAATGTTAGCTTAAAAAAAGAAAAAAAAGAAAAAAAAATATATACATATATATAAACAGTGAAATGAAATTAAGTAACCTAGTAGTAAACTGCTAGAAAGAATGATAAGAGAAAAGAAATTCACTAGAGCTTGTGATTAGGATTACAAGTGTTCAACACATTGTCATTTGCACTAAGGCACCATCCCCGACAACGACGCCATTTTATTCGGGGCCCATAGGGTATTCTAAATCAACAAAATTTATAACCTAATACCTCATATTACCATAGCACTGCTACTATAGTATAGCGGCTCTAGGATTGTCCACAGGGATGTGTTTTCTTCGTAGAAATGACTAATATTGAGGTTTACACTGGTGATTGTAGTTTGATATTGAAGGTGGGATAAAAAGTGGCTTTATTTTAAGTATTGTCACCGAAATAAAATATATTAACGTGGAAAAAGGTCCCTTGAAGTGCTAGGACACTAGGCTTAAGTTCTTTAGGCAAATGAGGGGGTTTCCAAGTCTTTACCTTGCATTGAGGAGGATAACATATAGTTATCTCCCAAACCGGGTCTTCATTTAGCTATAAAAACCGACCCTCCTTAAATATCTTTGAAAATGGTATTCATTGGCCATTAATGTTCTTAGTCAGTAAAAACACAAGTCTCCTTGACTCACCTTCCAATCGCTCATAAATGATAACTAACGAACATCATTGGATCTAACATTAAGCATCTAATGAGTCCTGAAAGCTTACCTAATACTGACCATTCAAAGTGGTTCGAAGGGATAAAAACCTAAAGTTGAAAAGAAGAACAGTAATGACAGTGAATACCTGCTTGAAAAACATGGAAACCCTTAGTTTTCCTTAGGATCCTTTACTTAGTGGCCCTCTACTTCAAGGATGAAGGGGTTTTAGCCACTCATCCACTGAGAAATCATCCTCAAAGGGTGTTTGGCCAGTGAGAAAAGAAAAGAAAATGAGAGAAAATGAAAGGAAGCGGGAGCTTGTTCGAAAAGCCTCCCCAAAACTTTAATAAATCAAAATCAAACACTGACTAAAAGTCTCTTAACAAAGTGTTGTTTGGGCATGATATACCACCAAACAATACAAATTACCAAATTGACAAAGCAATAAACTATTACATAGGGATAATTTGGGAAGAAAACAAAAAAGGAGAGACAAAAAGTCAAAAAGAGGGTAGGAAATTTCGTAACCCTTGCGAAATTGTTCTCTGCTTTCATTCTACTGGGCTCTCGCTCTAGTTCTCAAGTACCTCGAAGTTCCAATTGATTTCTTTCATGCTCGAAAGCCGCATTCCTATCCTCAATATATATATTCGTGAAAACTACAAAATTGCTATAAATTTGATCAAGTATCGCTTAGGTCCTTAACGTAATAACCTGGTCAATTTGGCTAATTACTACGCAAAAAGTGCTTAAAACCTGGAGTGTTAAGAGTATGGACAACACTATTTGGGTAGTAATCACTACCGCATATGGGAAGTTTGTTATGGATAAATATATTAAGGAGGAAATTACGCACAGGATATTTATCCACGAATCTCTTAGTATCCAAATATGATACGTCTCAAAAACATAAATCTTTAATAAGGGAGAATTAGTTTTTGATAAGGAAAGAGAGATTTTATCACCAAAATCACGAGATTGTCTTCCCTATAATCAAGGAGAAATTCGAGTATAAAAAAGAAGAACTCCCCACGAGGGAAAGGTATGCAATTTCAACAGCGTGAACTCCCTTCCTCCTCTTCTCCATCCTTTTTACCGAATTTAATCATCGGAGAGAGGCGGCAGTCGCACACCGTTGCTTCTCAGGAACCCCCCCCCCTCTCTCTCATTTTTTTGCAAGTTCACATCGCACTGTTGATGCACTGGAGATCAGACGATCCAGGTAACTACAAAAGGAATGGTGGTCTGCATTAGAGCACCGGGTCATGGAATAACGGGAGACCCTCTGGAGACAGTTGAAGACACTAGTAGAGGCAAACTTAACGCTAAGGCATGAGAACTAGAACCTGAGAAGAAATGTTTAGACCCCTCATGACGTTGTAATATACAACTGTCCTCAACCATGACCAGGGCCAGATGTCGAAGAGCTCATTTGAAATGGGAGCAGGGGGCGTGCCCGCTCAGATCCGACGAAGATCAGGGAACCAGAAAGAGAGATGTAACCTCAAATACCACCAATTCCAACGAAGTTGTTAAAAAAGTAGAACAACGGAGGGCAATAACCTCAAAAGAGGGACATTGCCTCAAGTTCATGAGCAGCCATACATTATGGCGCTTGGATAATATCGTTACCATGCCTTTGACTTGGGCATTAGTGAAGTAGGAGCCACCGCCTGCATTCACGATGCCTAAATTTCAGATGTTTGACAGGGCTGAACACCTGTTTGATCACCTCATGCACTTCAGGTAGGTAATGACCTTGCTTAGCGATAAAGGCGCTCTCCTCTATAAAGTATTCTAGTTCAATTTAAGTGGGGTCTCCATTTCATTGTTTCACCAGCTCCTCGTTGGATCAATTTGTTCATTTAAGGAGTTAGAAATGTTTGCTACGCACTACCTATGTTCGGTAAGACAAGAAAAGCGTGGTCAGTCTGTTCAACATTAAGATGGAAAGCCGTGAAACCCTCCACAGTTTCATGAAGCGATTCAGAGGGGCCATCCTATAGTAAGACTCAGTAAGCATGGATACAGTGATGCAAGCGGTAAAACAAGTCGTTAAGCTTAACATGTTGTTTTTCAACTTCCTAGCCTTGGAATCCCTCACATCGATCGACTAGCTTTTGCAATGCGGAAAACAGTATTCTATGCTGGAAGATGACACATTGGTGGTGTCGCCACACTCCTTAACCGTTTCAAAGGATGACAACAACCACCCACACGGATCCAAGAAAAGACAATAGAAGCACTAGGACACGAAGCTGGGTAACTTGGAAAGAAGACGGAATAATCAAGGAAGAAGGACAAGACATGAGGGAGCTAGAATTTGATTCACGTTCCCACCGTCCCAGCTTTTTCCTATGGTGAAAGAAATGGAAGGTTTCACATGGCCCTTGCCCATGAGAAGTAAATCGGACTAGCGTGACAAACCTAAGTTCTACAACTACCATCAGGAGCAGGGGAAGATTATTGATCAATGTTGACACCTGTAGTATATGCTGGACTCCCTAGCTAGGGTTGGAAGTTGAACTCCTATATCGAAAACGGAACTCTAACCAAAATCAATTTGGGATTGGAGGGGGGTGGGGGCATCAATGAAACACAGCCAGAGTAGAATGGTAAACCACTAATAGCAACGGTAACAACTCATCGGAAAAGGAAAGTGACCAAAAACCAGGAGCCGTTGCCCTAGTACTTGGTAGCTTGCATAAAGTTTACCTTTTTGGCGAACAACAAACATCCAGTTGATGGTAGAATTATTTTCAAGGATGTCGACCTCAGAAGCTTGTCGCAACTGTCGTTACTTGGATCATTTAACCTCCAAGGCATCAGGGGCATGATGATAACCTACAAAAAAAGATGTCCAGCGGCGGTGTGCCAACTGCCTCTCCGATGATTAAGTTAGTAAAAAGGGTGGAGAGGAGAAATAAGAGAGTTAGCGCAGTTGGAATTGCATAACTTTCCCTCGTGGGGAGTCTTCACTTTTTACTCGAATTTCTCCTTGATTATAGGAAAGATAATCTCATAATTTTGGTGATAAGATATTTCTTTCCTTATCAAGGACTAATTCTCCCTTATTAAGGATTTATGTTTTTGAGACGTATAGGATTTAGATACTCGGAGATCCGTGAATAAATAGTATTGTATTATCCACAAACGAACTTCCCACATGCGTAGGATGGCCGGTCGGGGGACCTTGATCCTAGATGGAAGCGAAAACTCTCCCGTCCTGCTAGTTCTGCATGGTTTTACTACGTAGACAAACCTTGAGCCGCTACATGATGCGGGCTGTGTACGGCTCGCGCAAGCGCCTGGACGACGAGTAGTGGGTCTAGGCCCAAAGGCCACGGTAAATTCCTTCCACTCAGTTCATACTTATGAAAACACATATTACAACAAACAATCTCAAGTCAAGTATGAACAACAAATCTCATTCTTCACTCAATATCATTCATCAAGATATTCAACTATGCATTCAAGCAATTCGCACAATAAAGTTGTCTAATATTTTCTACTCTAAATTTTTTCACATTCCCCCAAACTTCAGCTATGCGTTAATATTAAGGACAAAGTGAAGGAAATGGAAATACTCCCCCTTGTAGCAATTTTCTAGCATATTTTTAGTAGTTTCAAATCTATTTTAATGCCAAAGTATGATATTTTCACCAACTTTGTGTTTTGCAGGTTTTAATTGAAAAAAGAGATAATTCCAGCATAAAAGAAGAAAAAAAGTGGCAAATGCAGCATTCTCTGTTGCGACATAGTATTTGTGTGTCGCGATAGAATTTCAAGGAGAAAGTGTGCTTCCTAATAACATCCATCTCTAATTCAACTTCCCTGTCCCTGAAATATAGGCAAAAACTACAAAATAAAATCTCTAACAAAATTAAAACTAAAACTTCAAACTTACAAAAGTTAACAAAATAAATCAAATTATCAAAATTAAAATTTTTCTTGGGTTGCCTCCCAAGAAGCTGCTTAATTTAATGTGTTTAGCCAGACATTTGCTACAGAATGTCTTCATTTCAACAAAATTCTATCCCCTTTTCAAAAGCTAGATCTAAATTTCATTTATGTTTCCTCCAAGATAATGCTTCAGTCTCTGACCATTTACTTTAAATTCACTTCCAGATTAAGCTTTTAGTGTTACTGCTCCAAAGGGTGTACTTGTTACCACTATGTAAGGACCACTCCATATTGGCTTCAATTTCCCTGGAAATAGCTTGAGCCTGGAGTTGTATAAGAGGACTTGTTCTCCTGCCTTGAATTCCCTCCTCAGAATCTTTTGATCATGCCACTTCTTTGTCTTCTTGTAGATTATGACATTGTCATAGTTTTCCATTTCTCAACTCTTCCAGCCATTCATTCGAGTAATATCTTTCCTGGCAAAATTTTGAAAGTCATAACTAATTCTTTGATGACCCACATAGCTTTGTATTCCAGTTCTAAAGGGAGATGATAAGGTTTTCTAAATACAATTTTGTATGGGGACATTCTAATGAGAGTTTTGTAAGTAGTTATATAAGCTCATAGTGCATCATCTAGCTTTATAAACCAATCATTCCTGCTTGTATTCACTGTTTTCTCCATAATTTTCTTTATCTCCCTATTGGAAATTTCAGCTTGCCTATTTGACTGAAGGTGATAAGCCAATCCTATCATATGTTTGATTCCATATTTACTCATGAGTTTTTCAAAAACTTTATTTGCAAAATGGCTTCCCTCATCACTTATGATTATTCTGGGTGCTTCAAATTTGCTCAAAATATTTCTTTATATAAACCCAACCACTGTGATGACATCATTTCTGGGACAAGCTATTGCTTCCACCCATTTGGATACATAATCCACAACTAGGAGAATGTATAAATTTCCAAATGATGATGGGAAAGATCCCATGAAGTCTATCCCCCATACATAAAAAATCTACACCACCAGGATTTGTTGCAAGAGCATATGATTTCTTTTGCTTATGTTGCCCATTCTCTGACAATTATCACAATGTTTTACCCATTTAAAACAATCTTTGAATAGGGTAGGCCAATAAAAACCTAATTGGAGAATTTTCTAGGTTATTTTATCTCCTGCAAAGTGTCCTCCATATGGTGATGCATGACCTGTTTCCATAATACCACTTTGTTCTGTCTCTAGAACACATCTCCGATGATCATATCTACTCATCTTCTAAAAAGTAGTGGGTCATCTCAAATATAAAACTGCACCGCTCTCAATTTTCTTCGCTAGTAGCCGAATCCGTCAGTAACCCACAAGCTAAGCACCCACAATATCAGCATACTAGGGTGTTTGAACTGACAACAAAAACAGCTGCTTATTAGGAAAATTTTCTGCTATTTCAGTTCCCTTTTCTTTTTCAGCATTCTTTTCCAATCTAGACAAGTGATCGCCATCGCTACTGTTTACCCTTCTTATCTTTACTCATATCAAACTCAGAGCAAGAAGACCCATCTCGATCGCCTTGGTTCGGGCCTCCTTGCCATTAGATATTTAATTGCAACATGATCAGTGTGTATTATAACATAGGACCCTAATATGTAAGGCCTAAATTTTTCACAAGCAAACACCATTGCCAGCATGTCATTTTCTGTGGTAGTGTAGTTCTCTTGTGCTTCATTGAAGGTTTTGTTGGCATAGTATATGACCTTGAATATTTTTTCAGTTCTTTGTCCTAATACAACTCCCATTGTATAATCACTGGCATCACACATAATTTCAAAATCATTATTCCAAATGTGTATCAACATGATGGGTTCTTGCCACTAACTGATTTAATTCTCATCAAATGCAGATCCGTGATTCATCAAACCAAAATTTGCATCTTTTTCCAACAAAGCCTACATAATGGTCTTCGATATTTTGAGTAGTCCTTTATGAATCTTCCTCGTGGAAACTAGCATGTCCAAGGAAGCTTCTATCCCTTGACTATTGTAGGTGGCAAGAGAGTTTTTTATAATAGGCAACTTTTGCTTGGTCTACTTCCAATCCATCTGCAGAAATCTTGTGTCCTAAGACAATACTTTCTGTTACCATGAAATGGCATTTTCCCTTATTTAAAGTTAGATTCTTATCTTGACACCTTTGAAGTATTGTTTCTAAATTTTCCAAACAATTCTCAAAACTGGATCCATATACTGAGAAGTCATCCATAAAGATTTCCATAGCCTCTTCCACCAAATTAGAAAACATAGACATCGTACATCTTTGAAATGTGGAAGGAGCATTACATAATCCAAAAGGCATCCTTCTAAAAGCAAAGGTGCCATGAGGACATGTAAATGTAGTTTTCTCCTGATCCTCTAGTATTAAGTAGCAATCGGGTTATAACCGCACATCCATCAAGAAAACAGCAATGGGAGTGCCTCGCTAACTCCGTCTGCAAAGATTTGGTCAATGAAAAGTAGAGGATAATGGTCATTCCTGGTAGTAGTGTTTAGTTTTCTGTAGTCTATACACACTCTCCATCCTATCACAGTTCTTGTAGGAATCAATTCATTTTTTTCATTTATGATCATAGTGAATCCTCCCTTCTTGGGAACCACATGAATTGGGCTCACCCAAGGGCTCTATGAGATTGCATTCAACCATTTCAGTACTTCTTTTTTGACTACTTATTTCATTACTGGATTCAGCCTTCTCTGATGTTCTCTAGAGGTTTTTGCATTCTCCTAACAGATTCAGCATACAGATAAAAGGAAGACCGATTCCTTTCAAATCTCTATGACTGCCATTGCTTCCTTGTATTTTATGAGAATTTGTGCGCTTGTTCTTCAAGCTCACTAATCTAGCCGAGATGATGACTGGCTTGGCCTTTTCTGGTTACAAGAAAGCATACTTCAAATAGTTAGGCAATTCTTTTAGAATCAATCCTTCAGAGCTTGTATTTTCTTGAACAACTTTCTCTTCATAACTGCTGGATTTTTCTGTACTAGTTTCTTCAACACTGAGTATTGCCTCTTTTAAATTAAATTTAGAGTTCAGAAATTCAACTTCAAGATGCTAAAGATACTAGAAATTCATCTCATTCTCATTCATTGAACTCTGAAAATTACAACCATTGGTTAGTTCAGAACTGAAGGGAATTTTTGTTTCTACAATCTCACAATCAGCATTAATTAATTCAGGCCGTTTCAAGCTGTGATTAAGATTGAAGTGCACTACCTCATCTCCAACTCTAAGAGTTAATTCTCCTTTCTTCACATCGATCAAAGCTACTCTTGTTACTAAGAAAAGTCTTCCTAACAGTAGTGGGTCTTATTTGTCTTCTTCTATATCAATAACTATAAAGTCCACTGGGAAAATGAATTTTACCACTTTGATAAGCACATCTTCTAGAATGTCCTCAGGATGGGCCAGTGTTATGTCTGCCATCTGCAAGGTCATGGCTGTGGGAATAAGCTCTCTTAAACTTAGTCTTTTAACCACAGACAAAGGCATCAAGTTGATGCTGGCTCCAGAATCGCATAATGCTTTTCCCATATTAGCATTCCCAATTTTGCAGGGTATAATGAAACTGCCTGGATCCTGCATTTTCTCTAGTAAAGACTTCTGGATCATTGCACTGCAGGATGCTGTTAGGCTCACTATCCCTTCTTCAACAATCTTTCTCTTTCTGCTTAATATATCTTTCATGAATTTTGCATAGTGAGGCATTTGAGTCAATGTCTCCGAGAAAGGGATATTGATCTCTATCTTCTTGAACATGTTCAAGAATTTAGAGAATTGCTTTCCAAGCTTTGCCTTTTGCAGCCACTAAGGGAATGGAACTTGAGGATTGTAAGCTTTAACCTCTTCCCTTTTCCCTAGATTTCCTTTTTCCATTTGCTGATCTTGTTGCATTTTTCTGCCTCCATCTTCTTCAAGAGAATTTCGAATTGTGTCGCAAATTCTTCCACTCTCGCATGTTTCTTTCCTCGTTGTCCTTCTTTAACTCTTCTCTTCTAGTTCTCTCGCTAATTTCTTAGAGTTACTCTTACAAAATTATTTGATTCTTTCTTGTGTCAATGGGGAATGCATCCTCGGGCTGATTTCAGATGGCCAGTGGCCACCCGCTCTAGCTAAGTCTCCATATTTTTTAAAGAGGCGTTAGTATTGGCCTGAAACGCAGTTGTGTTTGCTTGGAATGCTACTAGCTTAGCAAACTTCTGCTCATGTATGTTTAGCAACCTCTTATTTTCTCTCATGAAAGAAAGCATCTGGTCCTCAAAGGAACTTGATCTCCTTTGCCCCTGATTTTCTCGTCTCTGGTCCCGCTAGCCACGTCGTCAAGCCAGTTGGCTGGGTTGGAACCCAAGTAAGGCATGATATTGCCGTATTTCCCGGCCCACAGTCTTTGACCTTGTCGTGCTCCTCCCATATGAGAAGCTCCTTCACGTTCCCGAAGTATTGGTGTAGTGAGGGGTGTTGAGGTTGGGCTTAAAAGTATAGCTCCCGTTGGCATTGAGGCATCGTAGCTCCTCAACTCGGGGTAAGAATCGTTTCTGGTTAGTGCCTCATCAACACTCCTTCTTCTTTCTCCTTCATCCATCATCCCACTTTTTAAGTGCAAAGATGCATTCTTCCTCTCAAGATTTTAAGCTGCTCATTAATGATCTAACTTTGCTTCAATGGCGCCATTCGATTAAGCCTGATTACACCCACTCCCTTCGCATGATGTCAGTTTCCCCGGGCTTTAGGACGGAGCTTTAGAAGTTGCATTCGGGCAAGGTCTTCAATCAGCTGCCTTACCTCCTTTGCACTTCTTCTTTTGAAAGCTCCATAGCAGGCTGCATCAATTATACCCTTTGAGGCATAATTCATGGAATGGTAAAAAATGTTCATCTGAGTGGTCAAGTCTATCCCATGCATAGGCATCTTTGAAAGTCTCAGACTTATGCGTCAGAGACTTTGATCCTCCCCCTACTTAAATACTATAATTTCTCCTCTTCTTTCAGAAGTCAGGGCTCAGGGGAAAAATCTACCCATATAGGCCTCCACCAATTCTTCCCAATTTTCCACTGATCCAACAAGTAGTGACTCAAACCAAGTTGTTGCCACATCTCTCAATGAAAAGGGAATGAAATGCACCGATCAATTTCTGTTTCACCCATTTAACTTCGATCAGATTTACGCATCCCCGCGAATCTTCCCATTACGCCATCGGGGTCTTTTAAGTGATGACGAAAACTGCGCCGCTAAAATTACAGTGATCAAGGTCAGGCTTCGGGGCCAAAATTGTTGGCTTTATAAGTATCAGCTCTATAGAAGAACATATTCATCTCTGAATGTAAGGCTCCAAAAGTCTTCCCATAGTCATTTTCCCTGAGGTCTTCTCTCGCTTCGCTGCTTCTGGAATAGGTTGCAATCTTTCTCTTTGATTTGCCATACTTTTAGATTTTGCACTTGTAATCTTCCTCAGATTCCTCATTGTTCTCTCTATTTTTGTATCTAAAAGCAGCATGTCTGCTCCTGGTTTTCTGTGCATTTACTGTCTTCCTGAAATAGAAACACACTGAGATCAAATGAAATATGTGGGAAATAGCTATAACAGTTTTGGCTCATAAAAATATTTTAAGTAGGTTATTAAGCTACTGCTGTTAGACACTATTTTTTTTTTTGTGTTTTTCATTTATCTATGATAAAATAAAGAAAAATGTCCAAATTAGAAATTCTCTCTTTGGTTAGAATATTGATCTTTAAATTCATGTTCGATCCCCAGCAACAGCGCCAAAAATTTGTTGACCAATTTTTGTATATAGACCAGTTGACAGACCAGATCATATATATACAAATTTATGAAATTGTTATCAAAGGACTATTATCTAATCCCTGGCAATGTCGCCAAAAACTTGTTGATTCATTTTTGTATATGATATGCGTTTGTCTTTTTTGTAAAATGGATTCATTAAAATTTGTGTTTGGTCTTAATCACTGAAAGTGCACAGGTCGTATAAGTAATAAAAGTGGATTTTTTTAAGTCCAGATCTCGTTCCCACGAGGATTGATGATAAATCAAAAGACTAACTACCCTAACTACTCAAGATCATTACTATTTGAACTCCACTGTTAAGATGATGAGAGGACTAATAAAATAATACTAAAATAATTTCACTAATTTTACATAAAAATAATATTTAATAAAAATGGATTTGAGATTTCACTGAGTGAGACAACACTGGGACATGGATCAATGAATAATAATCAATTTCTACACCATATCGATTCATAGCTCAGCTATAAGTTAGAAAGTTGAATTTGTCAAAGATGCATTGTAGTATAGTTTGGATTTCTCCCTTAACCATACCTTTCACTGATTAGATGTTCATGTTCATTTCTAATTCATGTATCTAATTAGTTACTTGTAAGATATAACTCTCTTTCTAAGATCTGGGTATTTTTCCTGTTCAGTACTTCACATCCAAATCCTAGGACTGGAGAATTCTTACCCCTATAGATAGGATATTGCAAGCCTTCTCCAATTAGATTGACACCTCATCCTTCATTTTTGATGAAATTTTCCATCTCCTTGATTAGATCTTTGCCAACACTCATGATCAAATCTCTTCAATGACAGAGTCTGAGTGATTAAATTGATAGCCATCAAACTATCTCTTCAAATCATAGGTTAGTGATTTATCTGGGCCTCCAGAGTTCATTAGTTCCAAAGCATTCTCAGTCTACCATGTAACTGAGCAGGAATTGCCTATACTCTCAAGATTCTCCCATCTCCGTGCCCCTGCCACTGCAGGGCCTCTTCGAAATTCGGGGAAAGCAAGATACACATTATTAAGTACACGGTTTATTGAACAATCTGTTGTGTTTGTTACCAATCGCAAATTAAGAATTTTATTCACGACGTTTTTCCACTTTGCAGAAAAATAACAATCAGGTCATCGACCATTTTGCAGGGAAGCCAATATTAAAATCGGCTCACTCATACAGCTTACCAATCGACGTAGGCCTCATTCGAAAGTGTAACGATCCGAAATAAATGATTCTCAAGAAATTTTCCAAACTCCATTTTATTCAAAATAGTAATGAACGAGATGATTTTATAATAAATTCCACCTTCGGTTACACTTCAGCCATTACCCAAATCCAGAATTAAATACAAAACTAACTAAAATCCAGTGTTAAACAAAATATACTAAAAAAGGAAATAAAGAAAAAATAAAAAGAAAAGAAAATAATATACGTAGAGTCTTCAACTACCCAAAATCTGATTTGCGAAGTCACAAGACAAGGTCTCTATACGCTGCCTATTTATAAACTTTCCAATGTCAATGTACCAACCACAGTCGCGATCCCCAAATTTATGGCCCAAATTAGACGCTCTGTCGCGACATAGAAAGTTATGTCGCGACATAGAAAGTTCATGCGAATCGGGAAGTTTTTAGTCTCGTCGCTAAAATTTTCCGCAACATGTAGTTTTCTCATTGATCTGCCGAGCTTTTCGATTCGCTGTGATAGACCTTGATAATGTCAATGCATAAAGAGTTTTGATGCGGTGTTTTGTTCTTAATCATAATAAGAATGTTCAGGTCACAACACAAATTTGTTGCACCTAGTGTTTCTTTATACACTTCGCCTCATGGAAACTGCCGTGATGCTCTCTTTTCTCTTTAGTTTGTTTTACTCCGTCGCGATATAGCTTTTTCTTTTTTCGAGATTAAACTTTCTTCTAGTTTATCGCCGGGTCGAAGGTTTGTCGCGACAGAAATTTTGTCGCGACAAACATTGAATCGCTACCTCGCCCTCTTCAATTTCTTTCACGATGCACTTATCACTCAGAATTTTTATTATCAGAAAGAAAACTTCTTGTCGCATGTATCGGCAGAGATTCGCTTTCAATTCTTCATTATGTTGCAACATGAATTTCTTTTAATACTACCATTCCTCTCAGATTTCTCTTCAACTTCTTGTTGCGACATAGAATTCTTTGTCACGATAGAGTTCACCTCAACCTCATGTTTTTGGCTTTGTCGCGATGTAAATAATCTTTGTCGCGACAAAGTTCCGTCATTTTGTCAGTGGAACTTTGAATGTTATGTCTCGATAGATTTTCCAGACCGACAAATTGCTTCTCGGGTCATCCCATGTTGAAAACTTGTCATGCACAAAATAAATTTTGGGTCACAACCGACTCAGGTTATATCCTTACCATTTTCTATCACCACGACAGCCGCTTCATCGCAAACAGAGTCTTCATATGTCGACATCTTCATACTTTTATGTCGCGACAAAGTTCCATTCTGCCATTTTCCTGATCATTATCAAAGTTAAGAGTGTCGCGGCGCCTTCTTTACATTCTTCTTCAAGAATGTCAGATATAAAACTCTTTCAGAATCGACAAAGATTTTATTTCCGCTTGAATTCAAATTCTGACTTTGCGACATATAGTCATTGGTCATACATAGTTCTCCTGGGCTACTTGAAATTCTGTCGCAACACACAAATACTATGTCGCGACAGAGAATGCTGCATTTGCCACTTTTTTTCTTCTTTTCTACTGGAATTATCTCATTTTTCAATTAAAACCTACAAAACAAAAAATTGGTGAATATATCATAATTTGGCATTAAAATGTATCCTAAATCGCTAAAATATGCCAAAAAATGGATAAAAATAGATGAGCTTAGACTCATCACTTGCCAATGTGGTGGTCACCCTAAAGAAGCCGGGCCAGAATCGAGAGTATGTGTGGACTCTATGGACTTCAACGGCATGCCCAAAAGATGTTCTGGCCGCAAATGGGATCGCATCGCCGATGCCTCAACCGGGCAATGGATGTCATCATTTCGGACGCCTCTCCTGGGCCACTACCATATTCCTATGCATCCACCTGACGCGGAGAAAACGACCTTCATTACATCACATGGGCCATACTGCTACAATATGATGCTCTTTGCTCAAGAATCGCCTGAGCAACCTATCGAGACTAAGGACAAGCAGTATTCACCATGACGCAAGATCATGGAAGTCTATATCGACGATATGCTTTTCAAAACTAAAGAACGCCCTAATCATGCGAAGCGCCTATAAGAAACTTTTGAGCTGCTGTGCACGAACAGTATGAAACTCAATCCCTTGAAGTGTGCGTTCGGAGTTAGTTCAGGTAAGTTCCTGGGCTTTATGCTAACACAGAAGGGGATTGAGGCCAATCCTATTCAACTCAGGGCCATAATGGAATCTCAACTCCTACCTCTAGAAAAGGAGTGCAAATAACCGACTAGCCGGTCGGGCGCTCTAGCGATTCATCTCTCGCTTTATACCGATTGGAATGCTTCTTACCACTCTAAAAGGGCTAAACAGATCGGGCCGAATATAGAATCCACCAAGGTCCATGGCAATGAAGCAAGATCTCACCGAACCGCTAATCTCGCTAGCCCCGAGGCAGCGAGACACTCTATCTCTCACATACCAAGCCATAAAGCTCTGAGTGCGCTTTATTCAAAGAAGACGTAGAATATCTAAGCAGAGGCCTATATTCTTTGTAAGCAAGTCCCTGTCCGAGGTAGAAACCCTATATACCTGTCTCGAGTAGGCAACACTGGCTCTCAAGGTAGCTGCTAAAAAATTTTGCCCCTACTTCCAGGCGCACCCTATCACTGTACTCACCACCTCCCTCTGAGAAGCACTATACATAAGACCTACCTATCAGGACGAATGGCTAGGTGGGCAATTGAACTGAGTGAGTTTGGTATTCAATACAAACCTTGCCTGGCGTTAAAGGGGCAGGTACTGGCTGACCTTTTAGCATAAATTTCTCAACAGGAAATGGAACTAGACAGCCGATGAGTCCTAAACTCATCTATTTTTTTATCCATTTTTCTAGCATATTTTTAGTAGTTTCAGATCTATTTTAATGCCAAATTATGATATATTCATCAACTTTGTGTTTTGCAGGTTTTAATTGAAAAAGGAGATAATTCCAGCAAAAAAGAAGAAAAAAAAGTGGTAAATGCAGCATTCTCTATCGTGACATAGTATTTGTGTGTCGTGACAGAATTTCAAGCAAACCAGAAGAACTATGTTAAATCAGCGAGTCGTGATGTTAAAACAAAAGTCTGTTGACCTACGCGCATAAAATCTCTGGCCGCGCATTGTCAAGAAGAATGTAAGAAGACCGCCGTTAATTTTTAACTCGGCCGTGACAATGATCAAGGAAAATGGAAAAGGAAATTTGTCGTGACAATCCTAACTTTGTCGCAACATAAAAGTATGAAGATCAGCATATGAACTCTATCGTAACAGAAAATGGTAAGGATATAACACAAGTCAGTTGCGACAAGTGTTGTTTTGTTGCGACAAAGTTTTTAACATGAGACCAGCTCAAGGAAGAATTTTTGTCTCGACAAAGACAAATCTGTCGCGACATAACATTCAGAGTTCACAACAAAGAGCAACACTTTGTCGCGACAAAGATTATTTCTATCGTGACAAACCAAACATGAGGTTGAGGTGAACTCTATCGTGACAAGGAATTCTACGTCGCAACAAGAAGTTGAAGAGTAATACAAGAGGAATGGCGACAAAGAAATTCATGTTGCAAAATAATGAAGAATTAAAGGCAGAATCTTTGTCGCGACAAAGAAGTTTTATGTCGCGATAATAAAAGCTACAAAGTGATAGAATTTTGTCATGACAGAAGAAAATTCGGTCGCGACAGAAATTGAAAGAGAACTGAGAGTAGCCAAGTCAATGTTTGTCACAACAAAGATTTCTATGTCGCAACAAACAACTTAGCCAACAATAAGGACCAGAGAAGAAAAGTTTGTCGTGACAAAAAAAAACTCTATTGTGATAGAGTAAACAAGCTGAAGAGAAAAAAATGGGCCATCAGAACAAAGAGGGAATTATGTCAAGACAAAGAAAATTATACGCGAAGGCCTACGTGAGGTAGAAGTGTATAAAGAGCTGGGTGCAACAAACTTTATGTCACGACGCAAGACATTCTTGTCACGATAAGAACAAGACCGCTGTATCTATTGCGACATTATCAAGGTCTATCGCAACAGAATCCAAGAAAAAGCTCAAAGAACTGGTCGTGATAGAAAACTATATGCTGCGACATAAGCCAGCGGCAAAGACTAAAAACTCAGTCACGACATAACTTTCTATGTCGGGACAGAGCGAATAATTTGGGCCAGAAATTTGGGGATCCACAACACAATTTTGAAGTGCGGCCCAACATTGGAAAGTCTATAAATAGACGCATATAGGGCATGTGCCCAGCTTTCGCAAATCCAAGATTTTTAGATAGCTAAAGACTCTTTGTATATTATTTTCTTTTCTTTTATTTTTATTTTGTTTCCTTTTTAGTAGATTTTGTTTGAGCGTAGTTTTAGTTAGTTTTCTATTTAATTTTTGGATTTGGGTAATGAACAGAAGTGTAACTTTGAGCTGGAATTATAAAATCATCTATTTCATTACTTTTTTGAATAAAATGGAGTGTGGAAAATTTCTAGAGTTCATTTATTTCAATTTGTTTACACTTTTAGTTAATTTTCATGATCAGTTAGTCACTGATATGAGTGAACCAGTTTTGAAAGATTGAGCTCCCTCTAGGAATGGGTTGATGATGATTGTTATTTTCTACACAAAGTGGAAGAACGTCGTAGTTAGAATTCTTGAATTTATTTGATTGGTATTATTTTTTTTAAACTTAGTTGTTCCAAGTACTAGTACCGTGTACCCAAACAAAGCATTGTATCTTACGCTAATTTTGAGGAGGCCTTCTACGTGACACAGAGATGGAGAATCCTCAG
Source organism: Tetrastigma voinierianum (assembly GCA_016808115.1). Lineage (NCBI taxonomy): Eukaryota > Viridiplantae > Streptophyta > Magnoliopsida > Vitales > Vitaceae > Tetrastigma > Tetrastigma voinierianum. Next base: position 118,185 of record JAEQBH010001641.1, read on the forward strand.
GGTATGTAGAGCGCCTTTCAGGGTGGCATCAATACTTTGAACTAATGAACTTTGAAAGATTACTCGATAAATCACTAACTTACTCATGGTCTGGAGGAGGCTCGATGCAAAGACGCTTAATCACCGAGGTTTCCTCCCATTTATGATGAAATGATTATGATCCCTGTTAGCAAAGATCTAATCAAGGAAATGGAAAATTCTCACGTAAACGTAAGGACGAGGTGTCAATCTAATCGAGAAGGCTTGCAATATCTTTGTCTATAGGGTAAGAATTCCTTCGCCCTAAGACGGCTGAAGTACTACAGGGAAAATACCTGTGATCTTAGAAAGAGTTATATCTGCTAACTCGATTAGATACATGTATCGAATGAACACATGAACCTCTAATTCCAAGGAAAAGGTAATGGTTAAGGGAGAAATCCAAACTATACTACAATGCATCTTTGACAAATTCAGCTTTTTAACTTATGGTTGAGTTTTGAATCGATATGGTGTAGAAATTGATTATTATTCATTGATCCATGTCTCAGTGTCGTCTCACTCAGTGAAATATCAAATCCAATTTTATTAAATATTATTTTTTTTGTAAAATTAGTGAAATTATTTTAGTATTATTTTATTAGTCCTCTCATCATCTTAATAATGGAGTTCAAAGAAAATGATCTTCGAGTAGTCAGTAGTTTGTCTTTGATTTATCATCAATCCTTGGAACGATATCTTAATTCTTAAAAAAAAAATCCACTTTTATTACTCAGATCGATTACGTGCACTTCAGAAGGATTAAAACCAAACACAAATTTTAATGAATCCATTTTATAAAAAGGACAAACGCATATCATATACAAAAATGAATCAACAAGTTTTTGGTGCCATTGCCGGGGATTAGATAATAGTCATTTGGTAACAGTTTCATAAATTTGTATATATATGATCTAGTTTGTCAATTGGTCTATATACAAAAATTGGTTAACTGCAAGCCATTTAGGATACTTTAACTCTTTGATAAAACCTGCTCTCAGAAGATTGTCTACCTCTGTTTGAATAATTTTATGACGATTCGGGTGGAAACACCTTATCTTCTGTCCAATAGGTTTCGCCAAGGCAATAATGTTTAGTTTTTGAGAGGCTAGCGTCGAGTTGATTTCGGCCATGTCTGAGTGACTCCAAGTGAATACGTATGTGTTTCCCAACAATACGCGGTCAGAGCCGCTCTTATCTTCGCTGATAATAAGAGGCCGACATTTGTGAACTTTTTCGACCCGGCCCAACGCTTATTGTTCCGTGAGGATCCACAAATGATCCTTTCCTTCGCTCTACTGCGCCAACCTGGTCGCTACATGGGAAATGTGAGCCTCGAGGGGAAGACTAAGCTATTTCCCCTTTTTGTTCCCGTATGGATAATCGGGTAACACTGCCATGTATACTGACCGCCTAAAGGTCAACGTACTCGATCGGGTCAAATAATTGACTATATGACGACAGGTCAGGATGGCCTTCATCGAGTGTAGCCAGGTCCAACCTACTATGCAATTATAAGGCCCCAAGTTCAATGATTGAGAACAAACTTCCTCGTGACCGTCCCGCCAGAATATAGAAGTGTGATGTCCCCTGCTGTCGTGAGTTGTTATGCCGCTGAAACCAGGAGGACCTGCTCGACCGAAGTTCAACATTGGTGAGTACAAGGTATCGGGCACGCCAGATCTACCTACTCATGTGTACTTCAAAACCGCTAATACAAATGGTGAGTACAAGTGCATAATAATAGGGCACAATGACCCTGTTCAAGTTTACTAGGGGAAAGGATATGTAATATCTACCCGCTTGGCCTCTTCCTCATACCCCTAAGGTGGAGAGTGTTTAATTGGCCTCGACCGTACGCTTCTAAAAGCTTTTCCTGTCAAGGCTCGATCGTACTAATATTATACGGGTCCCCTAGTATATATTTACGGCCTGGGCCCGGATTCGAACTATAATCAGGTCGATCAGAATTTATCTATTGTAGCGTAGATTCCACCCTCGCTGGTCAACTTCCCTGACATATCTTCTAAGGTGCCCCACTTTAATTAGTCTTTCCACCAGGAATTTTAGGCTTCGACACCTGTTGGTCTCATGCCTGTGATCTCTGTGATAATTGCATCGTACAAACATGTTTCTTTAAGAGGGGTCCGTTTAGATTGGTGTGGGCCATTTGAAATATGGTAAGTCGCAAATAAGGGGTAGTAGCCTTTCATATGTGATGTTTAGGGGAGTGAATTGCGGGGGCTCCCTCATTTTTTGTGACTGATCTCAAGATCACTTCCGGCTGGTTTCTCTCACCTCCCCGGGCCTGCTGCGCTTCTTCCCTCCGACTTATCAGTTTCACCGGGCTTCATTGCGGATTATGACAAATAGTTATCGTGACCCGATGTTATCTTCCAACATTGAATATCTATTTGCCCTCTTGTAAAATTCTTCCATTGTAGTCGGCGGGTCTAAAGACAGTGAGTGGAAGAAAATGGTAGATGGCGCAAAGCTTCTCTTGAAGTTCTGAAGGACTGCTTCCATGCTGCAAACCTCTACCTGTTGGACAACTTGCCCAAACCTCCTGGTGAAGTCCCATATGGTTTCCTCTTCCTGCTTTATAATAGTTTGCAAAGAGCTAATATTCCTCTTCTTCTGTATTGAACAAAGATATTAAGAGACGAATACGATCCAAAGCTCATTGAATGAATTTATTGAATTACGCCAGAGCTTATGGAACCAAAGCTACAGAGCCCTCGGGAGGTCGGCCGGAAGACTCTCAGATAATAGATGGTCATTGCCTAAGGCTCGCAGTCATTGCCTGGTTGTAATGGAGCATGTGATCATAAGGGTCGCTAGAACCATTGAACATAGCAAAGTTGGCATGACGAACCCTCGAGGTGGCTAGTAATTGAGGATGTGTTGCCCTAAGGGAGAAAAGAGCATGTCATCGGGACTTCAATCGCTGCCGCAGCTATATGTAGCGAGTTCTATAATCAAGACTCCAGGTACACTGGGGGCACAGCGTATTATGCCCGTGATATGCGATGCGCTCCCGCACTCCGCTCGGGCTGGTCTCTATCCTTAACCTCGTTTTTCGCCACCGGATGTGCCGACCATTGCGTTGCTGAACGTAGTGGTGATATAAGCGCCTTTGACGCGACCCCGCCCTACTACTTTTTGGCCGAGGAGAGATTCGGTGAGTTACCTGGCTGACAACTCGCCGTCCGCCAGTATCTACTGTTAGGGACGACGTGGCTCCTTTCTTTATCGCGGCTATCGCGCCTCAGGCGTGGTCGCTATCTTCGCGACATTTTTCACCAAAGATCGCCTTTTTCTACCTAAGCTCGCCAACGATCGTTTTCATACTAAAGATGTTCAACGCGATCCTGCAATTCATCATCTCGTCTCGCTCGTCTTCCCTTATGTTTCTTCTCCATGTCTCATGCTAATGAAGAAATTGATCTTCAGCGACCGGATCATCTAAGTCAGCTGGTCATTACACCTGTGTCAAACGAATCAGATGTGGGGAGGGGAACCGTAGGAGCTACTAGTGGCGAAGGGCTACTGGATAGCCGTTGGAGCTAAGCCCTTGCAAGTCGTTGATGAGACTTTTTGTTTGATTCCCACGACGACCCACCTGTCGCACCGGATCATTCGACCGCATCAGCTGCCATGATAACCCTCAGATAAAGGGGGTCTCATGTCGTGTGCCCCGCCTCCCTCCAATGATTAAGTTAGCAAAAAGGGTGGAGAGGAGAAAGAAGGGAGTTAGCGTAATTGGAATTGCATACCTTTCCCTCGTGGGAAATCTTCACTTTATACTTGAATTTCTCCTTGATTATAGGAAAGATAATCTCGTAATTTTGGTGATAAGATTTTTCTTTCCTTATCAAGGACTAATTCTCCCTTGTTAATGATTTATGTTTTTGAGACGTATCATGTTTGGATACTAGGAGATCCGTGGATAAATATCTTTTTTATATTATCTACAACGAACTTCCCATATGCAGTAGGATGACCGACTAGGGAACTCGGGATCCTAAACGGAGTTTAAAACTCTCCCGTCTGGTTAGTTCCTGCAAGGATTTAATACGGCAGGCCGACTTGGGGCGCTACATGATGCGGGCTAGGAGGCGGGCTCGCGCAGGAGCTGGGCCTATTGAGTAGTGGGTCTAAGCCCAAAGGCCATGGTACTCACAACAACTACACGAAGTGGCCTTGATCTTAGTGCTAGATACCAATAACCATTGGGTGAAAAAAATCTTGATAGATCATGGAAGCGCTGTAGATTTGATGCCTATCCCAGTGTTAATCCTAATGGGATACAAATCGTCTACTTTGCATGCCTCGTGGTAAGTTTTAATAGGATTCAACGGAGTGTAGACTACCGCCATGGGAGAGGTGCTGCTGCCCATCATAATCGAACCTATGGTCATGTACTTGTTGTTCAATGTCGTAGACGACTCATCGCCCTTCAATGCCATAATGGGATGGACTTGGCTCCACACCATGAAAGCAGTTCCATCAACCTACGATCAGATGATGAGCTTCCTAACGGCCAATGACTAGATCAATATACAAGGAGATTAAGAAGCTTCAAAGTAGTGTTTGGCGGTGTGAGAGTCAATCGAGGAAAAATATATCAAACAAAAATTAAAGGACGAGGCCCGGACCCACGATGACAACGGATATCTAGCTGCGAAGCCTCTCAAGGGGCACTTCCTTAACATGGAAGGAGGAAAGAAACATGTATTCCTTGGCGCTGGATTAATTGATGAAGAAGTTGATGTTTTGATCTCTCATTTATAAAAGAATGAGGACGTGTTCGCATGGGCCCACAACGATATGGTAAGAGTGGACCCAAGCGTACCTTAGCATCATCTGAACATTAGACTGCCTCCCCCCGATAAAGATGAAAATGCGTCGTTACTCTTAGTGGCACGTAGTCATCAAGCAGGAAGTGGACAAGTTGCTTGAACTCGGCTTCATACGAGAAGTTCAATACCTCAAATGGCTAGTAAATGTGGTCGTAGTTCTAAAGAAGAACAATAAATGGTGTGTGTGCTTGGATTACTTAGGCCTGAATAATGCTTGCCTCAAAGACAGTTTCCCCATGCCACACATCGAATTAAATCAGGATGCAAATCTGCAAACCATGAGCCGGTTATTGTCTGCGGATTCCTACTTGGTGATAACCCGATCCCCACATTTCCTTCCGGGTTCGTGAAAGACGATGTTTACTGCGGCCGGGCTGAATGTTTTATACTAAGTGATGTCGCTCGCCTTAAAAACGCAGAGCAAATAGACAAGAACGATGGGGCGATGTTCGAGAAGGCCACCGCAGAACCATGGAAGTATATATTGATGACATGCTAGTAAAGTCCACGACGAGGCCAACACACCGGTGGATCAAAGGCGCATTTGAATTAATGACAATATCGGGCTACGCCTCAATCCGGCCAAATGCATCTTGTGAGTCAGGTCAGAAATTCCGCATTGTTGTGGATTCGCATAGACCCGTGTCAGGGTTAGCACAATAGAAAAACAAAAATTTCGTGCTTCATCCCTCCCATGGACCTCATAGATCGTCTAAAACTAACAACCATACATCATAGAGGAGGAAGAAATCGTTACCTTTGTAGTTTCAGGCCTCCATTAGTGTAAATGATGTTCCAATGGTATAGGACAACAATAAAATGAGTGCTCCTAGTGCAACACCTCTAATGGTGATCCACACAAAGGCTAGAGAAGAAAACCTACACAGGAAACGACTAAGACTTGATCCTTGGTGCTAAATTTCTAGATCAAATTCGTGGGATGTGACTACAGAGGGACAATTGGCGAAAGCAAGAGAGAAATGTTTTCTCTTATTGTTCTCTCATGGTGATGGCTCTTGCTTTTAGGTTATGATATGAGGCTTAAATATAAGCCAAGACCATGGAGAAAAAACTAGAGTGCCCTTCATTGTAGCGCGTGGAAGGGGAGGGAGGAAGCGCAAGGCCGCATACATGCATCCTTATGCATATAGTATGCACTCTCATAGGCTTTAGGCCCAAAAGTGAGCCTAATGACACTAATACCCATCCAAATGGTCCCGAAATTCCTTTAATCCCAATATGATCCAATTCCTAAGCATTCTCCTTCAATTTGGATCTCATCCAAGACCGTTTATTCCTTCTTCAAACCATCCAAGTGTGTGACCCATTAGGTTTCTGGTTATGTTGGCCACTCAAATCAACTATTGATCTTAAGCATGTCATGAGTGGTATCTAGCAACACATCATGGCCCCCAATTGACCGGAGAGTCAAGAGTTTGACTGTAAACCTTTCCATATGCAATATATTATGCAATGCTATCCTTTTACTCCGTATTATACCCGACTTGGTTCAAATCATGGACTATGCATCAGCTCCCACTAGACTGGCTATGCCACACCTAGCCTAAATGTGTTTATCTTGGCTATGAGATCCATTACTCAAATAGCATGCCACTGAAGACTATCTTCATGATATATTCAATATGGCATGAGATTCCAAGTTTTGATATCTACAAGAGGCCTAGGGTATACCCTCATTCTATCAGGAGTGATGAATCTTGTATTGGCTACACCATTACCTTCGAATACCTCAAATATACCTAATTTCCATCCTATGAGCAACCTCTTTGAGGTAATGAGGATCGAAGTTAAAGTATAGAATCAACACCCAAGGTACCTTGAGTGCCTCAAGTCAAAGGATACTTACACCATATCTATGATGAGACTATCATTGATGTTTGAATAGATAATCCATATGATTGTCTCATAGCAGGTCTTCGATGAACTTGACTACTCTTAGCAAACATCCATATGTCTACTTTAATCATCACAATGACCACAGTTTATGAGACCAAGTGCTTGATCAAATCAAGGAGTACAACATGTGGTAGTATGTTTGGATCAACAATGTCCAATCTTATTGATCCTATGACTAGGAATAGTTTAGATACTACATAATTACACATAATAGGAATCTCACTATCATGATTTCCTTTATGCTATGTAATATATCTAGGACTTCATTCATTTGATTTAAGATCAGTATCAATTCATATATTTATGAATATAATAGTTTAGATACTACATAATTACACATAATAGGAATCTCACTATCATGATTTCCTTTATGCTATGTAATGTATCTAGGACTTCATTAATTTGATTTAAGATCAGTATCAATTCATATATTAAATAAATATCAAAGAAATGAAGATGTGTTTACTATGAATGAATATAAGATGTACAATAAGTGCTAAAGGTGATCGCTTTTGTGAGCACTTCAACAAAAATTCAACATGAGGGGAGTCGGGAGGTATGCTTGTAGCAGCCGTAGTCAGATTAAACATGTCTAAGCCAACCACGATTAGACACATCCAGAGTCTAATTGGGAAGCTAGTCGCCTTAAACTGCTTTATCTCACGGTCTTTCAATAAGATGAAACCCTTATTTTCCGCCTTGAGAAAGGTCGATAAGAATGGATGGGGCTTGAATTGTGACGAGGCATTTGAAAGCATCAAGGCTTACCTATCGAAAGCCCCGATTTTAAGCTAGCTGGTCTCGGGGGAGGAACTCTTTCTATATTTGACCACGGACTCAACTGTTAATGTGGCCTTGGTAAGGAACGATAAGGAAGGACAACAAAAACCAATCTACTTCGCCAGCAAATTGCTCACTGACTATGAGACTATCAGATAAGAAACTTATTGAGGAAACTTTGCCTGTATTTCCAAGCACACCCAATCACTGTTTTGACCAACTATCATATAAGAGTAATCTTGCATGGGTTGGACGTGTCGAGTAGGCTGCTAAAGTGGGCCATAGAACTTAGCGAATACGAGATCTGCTACAAACCCATAGCCGCCTTGAAGGGACAAGTTATGACATATTTTGTTATTGAAGTCTTAGAGGGAGATCGTAGGGGTACCATAGGATGAAGAGGAATTCTGGATGCTGGAAACGGACAGATCATCAAGACGTACAAAAGGAGGAGCCGACATAGTCCTTAGTTCCCCAATGGGGAGGAACTAACCCAAGCCATCCCGTTTGCATTCCCCATTTCAAATAACGAGGCTGAATATGAAGCCCTAGTTTAAGGCCTCCAACTAACCCGCTCTTTGTTAGTCTCTCTAATAAGGGTGAATCCCAACTGGTGGTTGAGCAAATCCATGGCTCGTATGAAGCCCGCTACCTAGCATTAATCAAAGACCTGAGCACCCGGTTCAAACTCTTTGATATTGCCCATATACAAAGGAAAGAAAACGGGTTAGCTTATGCCCTAGTTGGATTTTGGTCAAAATGCCCCTTTGAGAGAATACCACGTGGACCTGGGAATACTTTATTTGCTCTCCACCGAAGCTTGTATTGTTAGCCTAGTTACAGATACGCAAGGGGGCTATTCAATGGTCCCTATAAAAGCACACCTAAAGACGGTCGTTCTGCCTGAAGACGGGAAGGTGGCATTCAAAGTTCGATCCTAAGCTACCCGATATGCTTTGGTAGGAGAGGAATTATATAGAAGATTGTTCTCGGGTCCGTACAAAAGATGCCTTGATAGAGGACGGACTCCTCGAGTGCTTCAAGAGATCCATGAAGGAGTATGCGACTCATATATCGAGGATGAGCATTATCTCACCGGGTAGCTTCTCAAGGATACTTTTGCCCCTTCATAGAGAAGCAAAAGAGCTGGAAAGAAATTATGATGTCTGTAACGCCCCAAAAATACCCTAGAATTTTTATAATAATTTTATTATATATTCCGGGTATGAATTGAGCCAAACTTGGGTTTTTCCGAGAAAAAAAAATTGGTAAATCGATAAATTGTGAAATGTAAATTGAAAGTGTGAGCATATGAATAAATATTATATGCTAAAATGAGAAATTGATTGAACCTGGAAATAACCCAAGTGAAAAATGGGCAAATGTAAAAAAATTGTAAAATGAGGACTTAAGGGTAAATTGTTATAAAGAATAAATGTCTAAGTGAATTTATGATAAATGAATGGCCAAAGTGTATAATTATAGAGATCAAAATGGAAAATCGATTTATCGGTGGCCAAACAAGGCCTATGAAGATTAAGTTATTTAAGACCAAAAAGGTAGAAAATGAGAAATGATAATAAATGTAGCCAAACAAGGCCTTACACTTTAAAATGGGTTTAAAAGACCAAAGTGGTCTTTGATGCCCACAGAGCACATCACGCTTTGGGAGAGAAGAGAGGAGAAAAGGGAGAAGAAAAGCTAGGTTGCAAGAGATCAAGTTTTGTTGGCTTTTCTCCCACTCTGCTCCTAAGAGATCAAACAACTTGGAAGAGGAGATTTGAAGAGGCTAAGGTAAGAAATCAAACCCTAACCTCATCTTTTTGTGATTTTCGATTTGGGGAAAAAGCCCTAACTTGGGTAAAGGGATTTCTTCTTGATCCAACCCACTTTGGAGCCGTTTCTGCTAGATTCCATGGTGGGATGTGAGGATCTATGAGTTTAGACGAAGAAATGTGTTTGGACAGATCCAGAAAATTGGTGAAAATTGCCATTTCCGGCGTAACACGAAAGCAAGCATTCTGCACTAATGAATGGTACCCTGCATCTATGGTGTGCATTTTGGTACAAGAGAAGTGGCACGGCATTCACTACAAAAGTGGCACCCAGATCAAGACATTTGTCCAGAACAAAGTGGTACCTAAGACTATCAAAGTGGTAAATTTGCATTTCATCAAGGTGGTATCTACAATCGATACCAGGAACTGGTACGGCATTTCAATGCCTCAGAATCCTTAAATTGACATATTTTGTAACCGTTAAGTCCTATATTCATATTAATCGATTGTTTAGGAACCCTAAGAAACGATTAATGAGGGTTCAAATAAGGATGTAACTAGCTTAAAACGCATCATACTCGCCTTTCTGGCGAAGTTCGCCTTTCAGCGTACTTTAGTGTCTTAACACAAACCGTTTAACAAAAGATAAATTTGTTATTCATTAAAAATATGATAATTACTTATCCACTAAGAGTGGCGTGATTATTGTCGAATTGTGGACGGGCGATGATCGCTAACCCCAGACCAGATCGAAGAGAAGGAAACTAGATCGCATAACTGGGTTTGTTCTCCTCGACTCTATTCTTATTTCAAGTATTTTGGTAGTTTACTAAGTAACCATGAAATGAGTATATGAATGAGTATATGAAATGAGTACATGAATGAGTATATGAAATGAGTATATGAATGAGTATATGAAATGAGTACATGAATGAGTATATGAAATGAGTATATGAAATGAGTACGTGAATGAGTATATGAAATGAGTACATAGATTGAGTATATCTTTGAAAAGATAATACGAAAGTAAATATGGAATTGAAATGTGATATTTGAAAACCGAATAAATGTGAATGATAAACCAAATTGTAAACAACCTGGTCACCTCGACATCTCGAATTGAATCGGGAGCATATCAGGAACCGCCTGACGGATGCACCACCCAGATTCACTACGAAGGCACCCTCAAATTGTCCAATGTCCCACTCATGATGCACCAATCTAAGATCCGTCATAATGACGTATGGCATTTAAATGATACCACATGTCGGGGTGCACCAAACGACATCCGTCATGATGAGAGACCGAATTGTTAAAAGTGATACCACATGTCAGGGTGCACCAAACGACATCTGTCGTGATGGGAGACCGAATTGTTAAAAGTGATACCACATGTCGTCGGGGTGCACCAAACGACATCCGTCATGATCGGAGACCGAATTGTTAAATGCGTAAGCACATTACCAAATGATAATAAGGGCGGGATTCATCAAACTAACTGTCACAAATGTAAATTGAATAGTCAAGGTGAAAGAACTATAATATTGATCGCTGAAATGGGATTTTTATGTATATGCTTAAATCTCATAAATTGAATTGTGAATAAATTGTTGCATTGAAAAAATGCATGTTGTGATATAGTAAATGATTCGGGAATCAAAGCATGTGAAAACTTAATAGCATGAGTATATGTTGATATAATAGGCATGGTTTAATGTTAAATGCATGTTTAGTTACATTGATATTGAATAGAATCAGATAAACCATTAAGATGAAACGTTAGCGATAGTTTTTTATCTATGCGCAAGTTTCGAGTAGACAGGAAAGAAAACGAGATTGTGAAGCGCAGAGTCATAAAGCGAGTTGTGGTGTATAAGTACATACCCCGCCATGCATATCATTTCCTTTTTGAACATGGAATATTTTGTGAACAATAGTTGAACTCCAAAGAAATGTTTTGTTTTGTATATCATTTTGAAAGGGCATAGAATGCCTTCACTGTAATTGCATTTTGTGAAATGTGAATGTTTGTGGGCCTACCATTTGAAAATGCTTCTACGCAAATCGAAAACCTAAAGGGGAATAACATAAAGAAAATGTTTTGATAAGATAATTGAAAACGTCGGAGTAAACCGGGCTCCGGTTCGGATCCGCTAACCGGGTTGAGCCGGGGATTCGGGTCGCGACTCTTTTGAAAAAGAAAATATAATAAAATGTAAAATAAAAAGAATTAACCAAAGGCCCCTGCCAAGGTTCGACTGGCCGACTGGCAGGACCTGCCCTGGGGTCGCTACAATGTCTACCAAAGGTATGGGAACGTGATCCAAATCCCTGGAGAAGGCCTAAACCCGGTTGCTAGTCCATGGCCCTTCGCTATGTGGGGCATTGACATCATTGGACCCTTATCCCCTGCAACGGTATAGTAATGCTTCATGCTTGTTGCTATGGACTACTTCACGAAATCGGTAGAAGAGGAGGCTTTTGCACAGATAAAGGTACACCATCTGCTTAAATTCATTTGGAAAAATATCATATGTAGGTACAGGACCCCTTATGCCATAGTGTTCGACTCCAATGCACGGATACGGCTACCTTGTGGAGTGTCCGTGTGTCGGACATGCGAACACATGGACACGTACCGGACACCCGTCGGATACGTGTCCGATACACCATGTGGCGTATCGTTGACCAAATAGCAGGTCAAAGGATTTGGATACGGCTTAGACACGGTAGAGACATGGTTGGACACGACGGAGACACGACTTGGACACGGCGAACAGATTTTATAGGCTTTTTCCTTCTTTGGGCTTAAAAAAACCCTAATTTGTCTTTTCCTCTCCTTCCTCAATGAGTAAAAAACCGATTGTTCCTCTTCCTCAAATACACAAAAACCACATGAAAGAAATTGGATTGGCCGACTCCGATTGGGAAGTGAGAGTGAGTGACAATTGACGACGCCAGAGATTGACACGCCGACAACGCCGACGACATCGGAGAAAAGGTGTGCTAAGTTATTTTTTTTTTTTTTTCAGACAAGGATCGATCAATTTGAGGGGTTTTTTTTTTTTTTCACCAGATTGCATTTTTTTTCTCATGATTCATGAAAACACAAAAAGAAATCTTTGCGGAACTCATCTATTATCACCCAAAGGAACTGCCTCATCTCATCACCCAAAAAAATGGAAAAATAAATTCAAATTACTGAAATTAGGGCTATCAAGATTAAAGAAGAAAGAAAAAAGAAGAGAGGGGAAGAAGGAATAAAGAGGGAAGGGGGAGCGGAGGTGTTATGCATCTTAGGCGTGGGAGTGCAATCGCGCATCCCGCTGGCTGCCGGGGGCATACGTCAGAAGCCGTACATAGCCATAGCCTTAAAGTAACTCGAAGATACTTAGGTATTGAAGAATGGAAGAGAGGTGAGGTTTGACTTTGAGACAAATTTTATCTCGAATCTGGAAAAGTGATGCCAGGTGAGGGGCCGAGGCTTGTGTGCCTCTATAGGAACCCGGAGAGGAGCTCCTCTCAAGATGGCGCCGACAGCTCGCGATCGGGACGCCGTCTCCGAACCTGCCGCAAGCCCGAATTGCTTGTCCCCTGTTTTTCCATTCATTTTCAATTTTTCAATTATGTTTCTTGATTCTTCCTAAGGCCCAAAACACTTTAAATAAAAGGGCCAAAACACTTTAAATACTTTAAATGAAAGGCCCAAAACACTTTAAATAAAAGGCCTAAAACACTTTAAATAAAAAGCTTCCAAATGTGCTAGCCTAAATAAAGTTTTGGACAAATTATAGCGCATTTTGAGATTTTAGAACAAAAATAGGAAGTTGAAAGTTGATAAAACGAATGAAGTTGAAGTTGAAATTTATCACACAATTTATTTATTTTATTTATTTTTCAAATTTTCTGTTTCACTGGTTTTTATGCTTACCGCTTATAGTTTATTAAGGAGAAGTAGAGAATAATTATATTAGATTGTTTTATAATTTATTTTAAATTTCAATGATCAAATATGTAAATTTTATGGAATTAGCCTAATTCAATTAAAGCTTATGGATGGATAAAAAATATTGATTGGGCTTTGAAATAATTTAGATTAATTTAAATGATGATTATTATTATTTTTATGATGCACTATACAATGCCTTAAGTGATCAACAGACAATCAAGACGACAATGCACCATTATGGGAGGTTTGTCACGAGAGAAGCAAATCAAAAGCGGGGGAGGAAATGTTGCTTTTCAAATGCAATTTTTCTAATAAATATACAAAGGGTCATATTATAGAGTCAAGGCTCACTTGTTGAAAATTAAAGTGGGCCTGGGTTGCAACTTTGTAACAAAGTAACAAATGAAAATTTAACAGATGCGGGCGGCGATGGAGGAAGGTGAACAAAGAGTGAAACACCCATCTTAAGCAAGTTCCTTTACCTACATAAGCGCTAAAAGACCTAATTTGAGAATTCTTCTTCTAGCAAGTTAGTAGCTGTAGAGCTATCATCCAAAAGGAGAAAGTGGGTTCATTTGGATCAATCGAGAAGACATTCAATACGGGTGCGTGAAATAGTCGAGCAGTGAGATAGCCAGGATGTTTTACACTAAAGGGGTTGTCTTTTTCACTTGCTGAAATCCTTATTATGCTGTGTCTTTAAAGTGCAAGTCTAACTCTATGTTATGTCCCACAAGGCTAATGCATTAAGAACTACATTATCATAGGCTGAGCAAAGAGTAATATTTAGAATTTATTTGAACCAATCAAGAAGACTCGAATGAGAAAGAGAGCATTTGCAGATGCTCAAAGAAGACCACTATTAACATCATGGCGGTTTCAAAGTGGGCCAAGCTCGTTTTGAAAGCAATAAATCGTGTGTAGTAGTGAGACTAAGGACAAGCACTTTATAAATTTCGATTTGTTTACTAACACTCATATAAGAGATCGGTCCTCAAAAAGTAGTTCAAGTTATAACTGATAATGTTGCAGCCTGCAAAGCAGCAAGACACATTGTGGAAGCAAAGTTTTGGCATATCTTTTGGACCTCGTGTGTGGTTCATACCCTCAATCTTGCTTTGAAGAACATATGTGCACCATCAACACACCCAAGATATGATGATGACGAACAATGTGGTCGATCTCTCGTTTCTATGATGCCTTTCACTTCAAGAATTTCATTATGAATCATGCAATGAGATTTAAATGTATAATAATCATTGCAAGTTGAAGTTACTTTCATAATGATACATCGCTGCTTCTAACTATTGTTATATTAAACGATTTAAGACAATAAAGAGGCTTGGAGCAATTAGTGATAAGTGAAGAAATCAGGAGATGTATAAAGAAGATGATGTAGTGAAAGCTGTTAAGTAAGGATAAAAATCCTAAATGAAGACTTTTAGATGGATGTGGATTATATCCCCAATTTTTACAATTCTATGTATGAGATGCTTCAATTAGCCGACATCGACAAAACCTTTGCCTTCACACTATTTATGAGTGGATTCGATGATCGAAAAGTGAAGGAAGTCATATTTATAAGAAAGAACATAAAGTTTCTACGTAAAATTCAAGGTATAATTATTCATTAGTTAAATATTCTAGTTTTGATTGAAAGTTTTAATTATATTTTGAACCCTCTATGAATTTGCTTTTAATTATACTAGAGGGTGATGTGTGCCGATTATTACGCTGTATAAAATGAATGCCTATGCTAAGTGCAATTAGCCCCAAGGTAATATAGTGTACTTCACTTATTTTGATATCGATCCACAGGAAAGGTGTTGACTACATGTATGTTCTCGCTCTCGCATAATATCTGAATAAATGATTCTAAGATGGAATTTAGATACTAATCAGAATCTCAAACTATTGGTTTTGGTGAATCATAATGTGTGAGCCTGTGGTTAAATTTCCCTCACAAAGCATCTTCGATGGATTATTCTCCTAAAGATGTTGTTATTCGCATTGTTTATGTAACATATCAATGGCGAGGTGATCTTGCTCTACTTAGATATCCTCTCTCGAGGTATATTCGCCTATTCTTTCTTCGGTGAATAGAATCGAAAGTATATTTCTATCTCTAATTCTAAGATTCGTAAATGCTGCAATGTTCAACCCTCAAACCACCCTCATGTTCTAATACCTACATCCGACCCGCTAAAGGCTACTCTATCTGCATCTCCTCGAATACCCTCATCTCGAATCTCTGGATTCATGTAAGTATGTTAATACTTCGCCAGATATTACCATATAATTAACATGCAGATAAGAGAAAGTGTGATGTGATAAATTAACAACAATTGATTAACATGAAAGGTTAACTTAATCCATTGCCTGAGGATGTGGCTCGATAACCCTAGAGGTTTAGAACATCATGAAGGAAAGAAATACATATAATACGGCGACATCCTCATGCGATCCATAAAATAATCAAAACAATAAGGAAAAAAAACTAATACAAAAATCCAAGGAAATCTTTGAAGTCTGTGTTGCAGGTTCTCCAATTCCGTCCCTCTGGCCGCACGTCCTTCGATGCCCTAGATTCCCGAGCCCCCTCGCATTTAATGATGAGATCCAGAATTTTGAGCTGACGTCGCGACGTGATGACGTGGCGACGTGGGGACGTCGCGACGGGGACGTCAGCGATTAGGGACGCCGCGACGTGGGGCGGGCTGACTGTATAGTCGACTTCCACGCCGTGATTTAGTGACGCCACGACGGAGACGCCACACGGCAAAGGCTTCCGCTCTACTCCTTATTGCTCCAAAGCTTCCAAAAGATGTTCTTCTTGCCTCATCAAGCCCCAGATTTCAAAAAATAAACACTTAATAAGAGATCTAACACCCAAAACTATATAAATAATGCCAAACAACATGAAAACGCGAGACTCGACGAAAGGTAACTGAGTGTTTTAAGCACTCATCACACCCCAAACTTAATTTCTGCTTGTCCTCAAGCAAGAACTGACTCTAGACACACACATAATAATTTAATAATCCATGCAACTAACACTAAGACAATGTGTCATGCTGAAAAATAATGGACTCAATTCGACTAATTCGCATACTCAATGTTTTGCTCGATGTTCAATGAAGGCATACAGATACTGACCGGGTAATCCTCGATTGAAGTAGGTGAAACTGATATGCATCAACTCCCATGGTATTCAATGGCCATCTCCAAAACCCCTATGTGCTCACGGTGGACGGCCTGCATCATGCCTAAATCTGATACTCCCCAAACTTAAGTTCAACTTACCTATTAGGAAGAAGCTTAACTAAACAAGGATACGAACGCACCTATTTATTCATGACAACAAAACTAGAAATTTCTATGTAACAAAAGAAAAGGAAAAAGAACCTAGTGCCAAGCGCTTTTAGTTAAGTGTCCCCAGAAAGGGTTCCATCAGACTTCACCGCTTGGTTAAGGGCACCAGCATCACCCTCTCAAACTTCACCTCGAACACTCAACCAAACTCAATGGCCCTAGGTTATGGAACGATCCATCTTCTGTCCCATGTAACGGCAAGGTCAATGACTCCCTACTACTGTCGTGGCATTAGGCTTTGATAGCCCTCAGATCGCGCCCTGGATTCCGATTGATGATCCCGCTTATTCCTATACTTATACTATTTTTATCATTTTTCTTTTCTTTCTTTTTCTCTTTTTCTTTTCTATTGTTTGTATTTTCTCTTTCGTTAGGGCTCAATGGCAATCCTCTTTCATTGTAAGTCCTATCACTCTGAATGGTTCGAATCTCCCAGTCAGTTGAACTTTAGTGGTTGTTCAATTTATGCATACTCGTGAAGTCACTAATGTGTGTGCGATGTGGTTCTTTGAGAATTGCAAACTGCCTACCCTGAATTAGTTCACTCCGTCTTTCACTTATTCAACCCACTACCGAGTACGACTATATGCCTCGAGCACTTCTATAGTGCGTCAGTCCAAAATGATCCTGATTTTTCAACACTGACATACATGTGCAACTATCGCTGTATGCAAAAAAAAAAAAAAATGTCTGAAACAAATAAGTAACTAACGAATGATTCATCCAATCATAAGCAAAAAATGCAATGCACAAAAACTCAAACAAATAACACTATACAGCTAGCATTGCAATCTTTTTAAAAACAAAACACCCCAATGCGAACAATAACAATACTATAAACTCTACTAAAACTAAAACAACGAAAATAAAGCAATGATAAGCAAAACATAATATCCGAACAAAATACCCCAAAGCAAAAGATCCGGTGTCCCATTTGGCGTGAAAACAAATATAGAAGGACTCCCACGCAGATCGCTGCGGTGGCGGTGGCGTGGTGGTGGAAAGATTTAGGGCTGTATTTGGGCTTTGCATGGTCTCTTCTTCTTGTGCAGGATGCTTTGATTGGCCGGAAGCCGGTGTGCATGTCGGCACGCGGCCTGCTCAGTGTCTGATGCTTGAGGACTCGAGTGCTCAGTCCTCCCAGTCTGTCAAAGCCGCTCGAGTCGAGAGCAGGGTCCTCGAGATGGTGAGTGGGAACGGCCCGGCCAGAGGCTGCGGGAGTGGAGGTGGTGGAGGTAGGAGCGAGGGCTGTGATGTCTCACGGGTGTCGCTGAGGAGATCCATCGCCCGGCGAATGTCTGGGAGGCTCGATCCTCGTGCGAGGCTCGTGTCGAGTCATAGACTCCCTCGGGTTCTTTGGGACACCGGGTGTGTCAGCTTAGTAAGCATCTCGGCTTTTATTGGATGAAGCCGGGCCTCATTGGTGTCTAAGGGCACCGACTTGTTCCTGGCTGAAAATCGAAAAGGGTGCGGGTTCATCTTGGCCTCCGGGTTATGGAGGATGGCATCCTCTATAACATGACGTCAAATGGTATATCACGTGAGATAAGCGTAGTTGTGAGGCGGCGATCACCTCACACACGTTAAGTCGTGGTATAAGAGCGAAGTGATGAAATAATTGCGGACCTTATGGAATGAGCCGTCGCCCGGCCTTAAATTCTGCGCGTGGCCGTGTTGATCGCGCTCCTGCGACCTTTGGTCAACACTCGGATGACCTCATGATAGTCAGGGTGCTCGCGGAGCTGATCGAAGGGGCCCGAAGGGATATGCTCGAGGCCATAGTAGCTATTGATCGACTCGTATTTGAAGTCGACGATACACCTCGCACCTGACAGCACGAGGGCGTGGGAGAAGAGGTTGGCGATAGGAAATTCGAACCACGCTCATGGCGGTAGGCGAGGGGTTGGCACGAGCACGCGACCTTGGCCTCGATGGTTTCCTAAAATCTTCGGGTGGTGAAACCCCTTCTTAATGAAGGATCGGTTTTGCAAATTATCTTCAAGCCCAGATCCCGCCGGCGTGCGTTTACAAAGCATGAAGGCGTGAAGGCGGGATCGGGGCCTCTTTGTTTGGGCTTTCAAACTAACGGTGGTTTACGCCGCTTGCGGACATCCTAATCTAGACAAAACTGGAAACACCTAATGTGCAATACACTACAAGAGGGACTAAAGCTACTTAAGACTTAACCACGACCCAAATATGACTCAAAGTAACTCTAAGAACCTAGTTAACCCGAAATGAAGACCTACAAGGACTACACAGACTAAATGAAAACGAAATAAGCCACTAGTCTAATGTACCCCCGAACTAGAATCGGATACACGGTGGTGGGAAAGGCCTTATGATCTGAAACCCCAGCTACAATGGGTGACTTACGGTGGGTTCGAGCAGATGGAGGTCTGACCCAGAATTGAGAACCACGAGGCTTGAAGGTCCCTTTGGCGCCGTGACGGAGGAGGCTGGGGTTTCGGGAGAGGTTTGTGCGAATGAAGGCGAAAATGGCTATTCTGCGGTTCAAAGCAGGTCTCACGTCGCGACGTGCGGGGACACGTCGCGGCGTGTGAGCATATTTGCTTGATCGCGACGTGAGAATCCGTCGCGACGTGGCGGCGCGTGCAATTGACGTCGCGGCGTGGGGGACCACGTCGGGACGTGGCGGAGAAGAGTGACCAAATGGCGTGTGGCGTGAAATTGTCACGTCGCGACGTGATAGAGGGTTGTTAATATGAGTGCCCAAAACACTTTCGGATTACACTTCAGCGTCGATCCTCGCATTTTCATGTTGTTTTGGCATTATTTATATGGTTTTGGGTTGCCCCTCGAAGCGTATGTTTAATGTCGTTAGCTCGGCGACCACAGATCTCGATGTGTGATATTCTTGGAAAAGCTGGGAAATTTTTTTTTTTTTTTTTTTTTTTTTTTGCGTCCTTTTTGTGGGCGTACCCGGGTGCTCTAAGGTGGATGAAATGCTCTTTTGTTCATGCCTTGCCCTCTTCGGTCATCTTCACATTGCAATAATAGGCTTTTCCTGGAAGTTATTCGCATTGTCTTGCAAAATCTACGTGGCAATGAAGTTGAGGTATCTTCATTGGGATCGTCGTCAGTTGCTTCATGGGGTACGGAATCATGGAAAGTGATTTCGTCTCCTTGGACTCTCAATTTGAGCTCACCTTCTTGCACATTGATTTGGGCTTTCAGTGGCCGGAAGGGGTCACATAAGTATGATTGGGCCCAGGTTGTCTTCCTCCGTGTCTAGAATGGCCAGTCTGGCTGGAAGAACGAATTTACCAACTTTTTTACTAGGACATTCTCGATTATACCAGGATGTTGATAAGACCTATCTGCCGGTTGCAAGTGATTGTAGATACGATTTTGGTTCCCAAACTAAGCCTTTTAAACATCGGCTTTTTATTGAGTTGATCGGCCCCCAATCTGGGGCTTTTCCAGATACTTGGTTCCCTATAGAGAACGGTATAGCAAAGCTACCAGGATCCTGAAGTTTTGGGGGGAGCTTCTTTGGGGATAGCCTTTGCATTCCTCGAGTTAAAGCTATGGTCCTTCCTCAGCTTCTTCTTACCCCAAGCTAAGGTCTTTTTCATGAATTTCACGTAACTTGGCATGTTCTCCAGTGCCTCCAAAAATTTTTATTAATATGTAGTTTCTTGAAGATGTCGAAAGCACACCGCTAACTTCTCTAACTTACCTTTCTTTAACCTTTGAGGATACGGGATTGGTATGGCAGGTTCATCTGTTTTTATTCGTTTCTTGATTTCTTCCCTGACTTTATTATCATTAGCGCTCCCCAGTTTCTCGGGGTTGCTCATAATCATCACGGACACAGGATCTTTGTGGTCTTGCTCTAACCAATTTCTTTGTTCTCTTCCTGTAGTTGCGACTCAGGGATTTCAACTCTTTTCCACCTCATCAGGTGATGGCCTTGCCGTGCTCTTTCCCCTCCTCTAGGGTTTACCTCACGATTGCTTAGGCGAGCCTGCACTCTACGTCCGCAGTTTACCCCATCGGCCTCGAACTCCTTAGTTGTCTTTGCCAGTTGTTTAATTTGGGTTGCTTCTTTGTTGCATGTTTGCCTTAGTCTCATTCATGAAGGCAGAATGAGAAGTTAGCATTTGTGCTAGGGCTTGCTGAGTCGAGCTTCTTTTTAGAGGGTGGATTCGTTAGCTCGGTTGATGGCCCATTGTTACGATTGTTCGCCATCCATACCCTTGGTTGTTCTGATTGTATTGATTGTTACGCCACCCTTGGCCCCGACTGCTCCGTAGTCGCTTTCCATACTGCCCCTCAGGCTGTGATTGATTCCGCTAAACTCGACATCGGGACAGCCGGTTTCACGGTATTTTCGACGTATCAACCAGCACTACTATGTCCCCCAAAGTCACACTCCTAAGGGTCAGGTCTCGTATGCGGCATTAGTCGCTCCCCCGTTGTCTATTCAATCGCTAGTTAATGTGTGTCACATGACGACCGTATTGCTGAGAACCGCACAAAATCAGACCACCCACCGCGGAGCCGCCATCGTGCAGCCTCTCTCGGGCCACCGATTAGTGTTGGTCGCCAAAATCTCACTCGCTGGTTTTCTCATCACGACTTCCTCCAAACCGGCGCATCTATCAATAGTTCGGGTTGTATTTCTCGCACTATTATCAGAAGGTGGACTTGAATCCATCCTCGTTAGTCGGTGACACTTCAGAACAATCATAGAACCCGTCCTATGCTTCCGCCAAGTTCTCCCTTCAAAGTCAGTCAGTCTGTAAATGTATTGATTTCTTGCACTAGTTGTGCACCCGAAGGTGGAAAGAATGAAGTCTTAAACTTTTGTACCAACCTCGCTCCGCATGTAATGCAGTCCGTGGCCGATCGTTAGCCAATGCCGTGGCTCGTCCTCGTAAGCGAGCGGGAATAACCGCACCCAGGCTTTCTTCCGTGACCCCGCTGTATTTACGGTATCGCGCAAACTTCGGTGAAGTTAGTCAAATGCATGTTCGTTCTCATGGGGTAGTCCATGGAACAATATGTTCGCATTGCATCAGGATCGACTTCAATTCAAAATTGTTTGTTGATTGCGCTTCTCTGCCGGCCGCTCGTAACAATCCCGCGAGTGTAACTAACTCATCTAATAGCACGCATTCCGATCGTCTGGGTCAGATGAATGGCCCGGGCGCTTGATTTCGTCCGGCTTCTCAGTCCTCCGGGGCTTTGTTCGTACCAAAATCTTGTTCTTCGTTGTTTTCCACCATGACTATTGGAGTTCTACTGCTCGCTCTTCCAAGGTTTCCGACGCTAACTGCGCGTGTGGTCTTTCTCGCTCCTATCACACACAAGTGTTGATTAACGTTTGTCGCCGTATGTACTCAGCTTCAAAACCCGTATCGCAATAACACACCAACAAAACCCACCACGCATTTGTAAAAATAATAAAAAAATAAGAAAATTCGTAATATTATCATGTGTTACATCATATCATTTTAAGTCTTTCACCCAAGAACGGCGCCAAAATTTGACAGTCGACACGGTATAAAATGAATGCCTAAGTGCGCAAAAGTGCACGCGTATTCTAAGTAATATAGTGTACTTTCTCACGAATGATATCGATCATCGGCCGTGGAAAGGTAAGTTGACGCTGTGATGCTCGTGGCTTTTGCATAATATCTGTCAGTCAGATTCGTAAGATGCAGGAATTTAGATGTGCTCAATCAGAATTCAAAACTATTGTAATTTCTGGTGAATTGATGGGAGCCTAGGTTAAATTTCCGCCACATTCGAAGCGATTATTTCAAAGATGTTGTTATTCAGATTGTTTATAACATATCACTGCTTAGGTGATCCCGCTTTTCTTACGAGATATCCTCTCAGGTATATTCGCTCTATTTCGTAAGGAATAGAACTGAAAGTATATTTCTATCTCGACTTTATTCAAATGCTTACGTTCAACCCTGTACCACCTCAAAGTTCTGACATTTGTCATCCAATTCCATTAAGGTTACTACCAGATCCCCTAATACCCTCATCTCTCGAATCTCTGGATCTTTCGCAGTAAGTATGTTAATATGCTGGCCGATATTATCATATACTCACATGCAAGTGTATAGAGCAAGATGTGATAAATTAACAACAATTGATTAACATGAAAGGTTAATCCTAATCCATGGTCTCGTGATGTGTGGTTTGATGTAACCCTTAGAAAGAAGTTTAACATCAAGAAGGAAAGAAATAATATATGTAATATGTGAATAGACATCCTCATGCGATCCGATAAAATAATCAAACAATAAGGAAAAACTAATACAAAATCCAAGGAAATCTTTGAAGTCTCGTGTTGCGTGCTCTCCACTCACCTTCCGCCGCACGCCCGACATGCCCTAGATTCCCGGCAGCCCTCTGATAATGATGAGATCCGCATTTGAGCCGACGCCGCTGACACGTGATGACGTGGCTGACGTGGGGACTTTAGCGGACGCCGCGACGCGGGGCGGTGGCCGGACTTCTTCGTAATAGTTGACCTCCACGCCAGATAGGACGTCAGCGACGGACGCCGCCAGCGGACGCAGGGCAAGGCTTCCCTGCCACTCCTTATTGCTCAAAAAGCTTCCAGAAAAGATGTTCTTTCTCGGGCCTTCATCAAGCCGTAGGCTTCAAAAATAAAACACTTAATAAGAGATCTACACCCAAACCATATAAATAATGCCAAAACAACATGAAAAATGCGTAGATCGACGCTGAGGCGTAATCCGAGTGTTTTGGGGCACCATCAGTAGGTTTTTTGATTGTGAACGGAATCTGGTGGAAAGATGACCAAAGCCACACAACCCTTGCCATATACTCCGTCATTCCTAAATCCAAGGAAATCTAAGAGTTTGTGTAGGCTTGA
This sequence comes from Tetrastigma voinierianum, assembly GCA_016808115.1. Classification (NCBI taxonomy): domain Eukaryota; kingdom Viridiplantae; phylum Streptophyta; class Magnoliopsida; order Vitales; family Vitaceae; genus Tetrastigma; species Tetrastigma voinierianum. The sequence goes on from JAEQBH010001641.1 coordinate 141,747, forward strand.
TAATTTAAATATAAATGATATTCTATGATGTTTAACTTTTTTATAAATTATGTCATAAACTCCAACTTGTGGTATTATAGAAATAACAATATTTAGATGAGTCTCCCATGATCGTGTTCCACCACATCAGAGGCGGGAAGTAGTGAGAAAGAAAAAAAAATGTTTTAAGTAGAGAGGCCATGAAGTTGAAAGGAGGCGAGCAAAATGAGGAAGTTATTACTTTGCAAGCTTGAATATTTTTTCTAGTAGTGATTCCATCAATGCAGGTACATGAGTCCTATTAAATGGTGGATTGTTCATGGAACTCTCACTTATCATGCTTCAATCTATAGTATTGAAATTAAGTGTTGCACAAATCCTGTTTACTCATCCTCATGTTATAAAGAAATTGGAGCACATATCCAAACCATAAATGAAGGCTTAATCTAAAATGTGCATATCGAGGTAAAGAGATGGTTTGACTCAATGATAGAGAATGAATTCCTCAGATTGTAGATCTTTTCTTTTGATGAACTTGAAACTGAAGCCATTTTATTTGATTTAAGGAAATGTTGGGCTTTGGGTTTTTTAATATTACTTATGTTTATTTTTTTGAATATTTAAAAACAATTGTTTGTTACCCTGTTTTCTTATTTATCTAAATTAAGCTTTTTATCAAATAAAGAAGGTAATTATTTTGCTTTTTATCTATATTATACCATGTCCTTGCCGATTCGTGATCCTCCTGTTTGAAACATGTCCCCGCGGTCCTCGTATTGTCCCCGTGTCCCTCCGTGGTCAGACATCCATGTTCGTGCTTTCTTAGGTGTCCAATAACAACCCACAATTTGTCAGCAATGCCTTCCAACAATTTTCCTCAAATACAGAATCAAGAATAATTATGCATCACTACGCTACCCTCAAAGTAACGGGCATGTAGAGATAACCAAGAAAACAATATTGAGTTATTTGAAGAAGAGTCACTTCAGACCAAAATGGCGTAATAACTCCTCGTCAGATTTATATAGGTGTACGTGATGCACGCCCCGCCCAAACCAATGAAAACCCATGTTAAGTGCTTCGCATGGAAGTGCTTTTCCTAATAAAGGCTGGGTTACCACGACACGAGATCAACAAAGAAGGGTCTAGAGAGGCGTTGTCTTCTCTAGAAAAAAGACGGGAAACAACAACCATTTAAGTCCCAACCTATCAACAAAGAGCCATTTTAAAAAGTAAAAGTGCAGCTTCGCACCCTGCTGTTCAAGAAGGAGACCTAATCCTCCATAGAACCCAACTTACGTGAAACTAAAAAGTTTCTAATTGGGAGGGCCTTTACCATATTGTCGCTCCATGGAACAAGGGCGCATATAGACTAACAAGTCCTGAATGCACTCCAGAGTCGTGACCTTGGAATGTATCCCATCTTAAGAAATATCTTCAATGAAGAATGATGAGTGCTTAAATTATGTGTTTTTACATATATAGTTTGAGCCATTCTTGAGTACTTATCACTATAAAACCCACAATTCAGCCAATTGTTAGTTCCAAAGCATGAAACTAATGAAAATTTGGAGTTTATGTGTTTTTGAAAGTAATTAGGTGCAATTAGCAAGGTTTTGAGCTTTTGGAGGTAAAGCACAAGTATCCCTCGGTCATTAAAAGAGTATGACATGTCCGTGAGATGAGCAAGAATAGAACCGGAAAAGCCAACGAGACCTATTTCTCAGCAGCTTCACTTTCCTAGTCACTTTCAATGGTTGCAAAATTTCATAGTGCAGCCATAAGTTCCCTATTCAGTTTTGTAGTGACTATAAGTCATTAGAAGTGTCATATGACCGAGCAGCTAAGCAAATGCCTAGAGGATTTCATAGTTACTCTTAATCATTGAGAAAATTTTGTAGTGCGGTCATCTCCCCAGTTGACTTTCACAGCAATCACTGTGTAGTCCCTGCTGTGAAATTTTGCCAAACACACTAAGGATTGCGAAATTGCAAGAAAGACTGAAATTAGAATGAAATCATTAGATATTAGTGGAAAAAAGTCCTGGCATAATAAAAAAAGGAAGGCACGAGGTGAGATGGATGCGCCTCATAGATCTTGACACTATAAAGGAGGTAAGTTGAGAGGGAAGCTGGAAAGAGGCGAATTTCGCAGTATGGCCAAGGCTGATTAAAGAGGCATCATTTGGAGTTCATTCAATTCATGTACTTTTCTTCTTTTCCTTTTCCTTCTTTCTTCTTTCTTCTTTCTTTCTTTCTTTCTTTCTTTCTTTCTTTTTCTTCTGGGAAGCCTTCTAGATGCTCTGCTTTGTATTTAATTTAGTTATGTTTTAGTTTAGCTTCTTATCTGCTGCCATCACGATAAGGTAGCCACATGTTTCTGAATGGCTGCTCTCTAGGTTTTGAATTCAATCTTTTAGCACAAGTTCACTTAATATATATTATGTTTATTTAATACTGCAGAAATCGTCACCTAAGTTTGTATTTACTTACAGAACTCTTGAATTGAGACCCGAGATGTAGAGTTAGGAAAGAAGGGCCTGTGAATAGAATACCATGGATGATCATTTGGTGTCGATACCTATGACTCCAACATGGTCTAAATGATTAACCAAACATAATGCTCTATGTAAATCCAGCAATGCAAGAATCGATATATAACTTGTAGTTCAAAAAGAAATGCCTAGAGAGAAATGAGACACTCATTTAGGTGTTTAATGACCTTCATTATAGAATTGCTTTAGCATCAGCCTGCTCAGACATTGGGGATTAACCTAGTGAACAAACCCCAGATCTTCATAAGGTAATTGTTTATTGATTTCAATAATTAGGACAATACAATCACCTCGCCATATCCAAACAAATCCTAGATTATAATAGATTGATAATCACAGGAGTTGTCCTGGTCAGACATCCTAGACCTTGGTAAAAAGTCCACTTACATTTGAATGATCCGTATGCTACTGCAGAGTATTCATGCTATATAAACAGTGGGACAAGTTTTGTAGTGTTTGACAGGACTATAGATGATATTGATATACCCCAAAATAATTATTTTGATATATAGTTAGTTTATTTGTTTTCTTAGTTATAGATTTTTGTTTAGTTCATTTGTTTGTTTATTTTTAGTTTTAATTTTTTGGTTGTGCTCCCTTTCCGAGGTTCGGGGAAGTCATGCATGTTATAGACACTAAGGCAAGAGGTGTTAATTCCTTTACAACCTAACCCAAGTTGGCCTTTGAGAGAGCCGACGAGGTCAAAGAAGACTTGATTGATCAAAAACACTGCAGGCAAAAACAATAATAAAGAAGATTTAGAGTAATGGCGCATGTAGTAAAGCCTTAGATTCCCTCAAGCTCATATCCACTTCCGCCTCGAGACAATGTGTAGTGCCACCCAATCCAATAATCAAAATTTCGAAGGCTGGCTATTCAAGAAACAACTTTGTTAAAGCAGGTCACTACAACTGTGTGTAAAATATTTCACGGCAATTAGGCTACCAAGTGAGGATCCGAATAGGCACATCTCCAACTCAAGTGTCTCGATGGTCAGTACACAGTACTGATGGTTATCGCCATTCCATTTCACCACCAAAGGATAAGGCAAAAAATTGGATGAACCAGTAACCGCCAAACTCTTGATCACAACTCGGAATGACCTAGTTAAGAAATTCTTTGCCAAATTCTTCCCACTTACCAAGATTGCACAACTTCACATGGAGTTCTACAATTTTTCCTAATATGATTACAATAAGGCTTGGGAAAGATACAAAGAGTTTATGAGGAAGTGCCCCTACCATGGAATTCTGAAGTGGATGAAGATTCATAGCTTTTACAAGGGATTGATTAGCATTGTTCTCTCTACTTACTTGATGCATCAACTGTATAAAGAGCTTATACTGAAAGAAAAGAATGAGTAGATGAGGCATAAGGAGTTTATTGAGGACATGGATGCCAACAACTATTTATGGCCAAGTGAGAGATTGACTCCAACAAAGAACATTGTCGGGATCAATGAAGTTGATGCTCTCACCAAATTGACTCGCCAATCGACCATCGACTTATAGATACGTAAGAATTATAAGGAAATTAATGCAACGCAAAGCACATATTCGCCATCTATTTAGACTTTGCGTGGTATACACAATTGTCAGCTCAGCTAGAATGCCGTTTTAAAATCTTTTTTGCACCTGTTTTACCATTGAGTGTTAACAATTTTGTGGGGAACTTCAACCCATCCATCTATAATACGCCTCATTACACCTGGGTAGAGGTCAATCCCCAATTCTCTCTGGGTAACAAATCAACTCGAGCCCACTAGAACAAAGTGTTACCTATTAGAAAAGAAGACACACTTTTGCAGGCGTTGCGCATCACCTGCAGCCATTTCAGCCAGCAAATTTCCAATGTAAGGCCTCCGCCCATATCACACTAAACAAACTTAGAACCAAACAGCCTGTGAGACATGGTTAGCCAAATTGTATCACATTTTCGTAAAGGCAGTCCGGTAGTCATCACTAGCAATTTGAAATCAATTTATAAGTGAAGAAAAAAACCAGCCATGCCATAGTTCTGGGTTGAGTGGAAAAGAGATCAGTGGCCCAAGAGAGGTGCCTATTTATATAATCAAAAAAAAGAGAGCTTCCAAGAAAAGGAAGACAAGGTAGAGATCAGAAATACACAATCCAGATCCAAAGGCCAAAGAGGCCATACCATCTGCACATGAGTCTACCCTAGCAATTCCATTCCTACAGAGGTTGAAAGGAAACAAGCTTAATCGATAATTTGCAAATTTTCTTAACATCTTCAAGAAGCTTCACATCAATATCCCTTTTAGCAATGCCTTGGAACATATTCCAAGTTATGTAAAGTTCATGAAGGAGATTTTGGTAAGCAAGACAAAGTTGGGTGAATATGAGAGAGTCACACTCACTAAGGAGTGTAGTGATATCCTTAAGAATAAGCTTCCTCCAAAGCTCTAGGATCCAAGAAGCTTCAACATCCTATGCTTTATTAGGAATGCCACATTCGGGATGACACTATGTGATCTAGGGGCAAACATAAACATGATGCTCTATCGGGAAAGTCACCAAAGTAGTGCAAGACCTACACGGCCCCTGGCTGGGGTCCCAGATCCCTTGCTGCCCCGAGGTGTTATTAAGAATGTTTGGGGTCAAAGTGCACAAATTCATATTTTTAGCGGATTTCATTGTCTTGGACATGGAGGAAGACAAAAAAAATCCTAATTATACTTGGCCGACTTTTCTTAGCCATCGGGAAAGCTTTGAAAGAGGAGCTCAAACTTAGGGTACATGAGGAAGAGATGACATTTCATGTCTTCAAAGCCCCAAAGACTCTTATGGGATGAAGATGTGGGATGGGGACAGAGTAGATGGAGAGGTTCCAAATAGTCTTAAGGATGAAAGAAGTCTTAATGGATGAGGAAAAACAACCATCTTTGAACCAATTACAAGAAAGAAGATCTATCGGCTAAAGACGTGAAACTAAGTGCTTCTTGGGAGGCAACTCAAGCATAATACTTTACTTGATTTCCAATTTTTATTTATTTTTCTTTTATTTGTTTTAGTTTGTTTTGACTTTTTCCTTTTCTTCTCTTTTCAGGCTGTCTCTATCTTGAGCATGAAGAAATAGAGGTAATCCATCAAAGTGTGCTAGAGGTAACTGGTATCCATACTTTTTTATGCAAGATGTCGTTAGTGGGTAGAGTTAATCTTGATTGTTTGGGGGAATCTTTTTGAGCTTTTATTGATCCTTATGAACACAATGGGAACTTAGGGTGAATTTGAATCAGAAAAGGGGGAAAAATATGTGAACCCTAAGTTTCATAGTCATTATAAGTGACTACAAAATTTTTGCAGTGACATACATTGCGAAACTTTTGCAGCCACTTTGGTGCGTTGCAAAATTTTCCTAGTCACCAAAAGGTGTTGTAAAAAATGCGTGGAAGCCCAAAAGTCACTTGAAAATCTATAAAATAACTGCAAATTTGGCAATGACTCTTCACTTTCGCATTCACCACCCTTGGAAAGAGTTTGTAAAGTTCGAAACCCCTAATCTCGAGCCATGGTTCGAACCAAGAGAGCTAGAAACTACCCAAAGATCTCCACTAGAGAGGAGTCACCACCTCCTACCCTTTCCTCCTCCGCTGGTTGTTCTAGCGGAGAGACCTATAGGCCTAGTCAATAGCCAGTGAGGCAGATCTCGAGACATCCCCAGATCAAGAGAGTTCTAAGTCCCCTCATGCAAACGTAGATCGTCGAGGTATGACTCCTACTTAGAGTGATCGCCCGAGCACCGGGGCATTACAGACCATCCATGTTGATAGTGCTTTAAACTATTCCAGGTACTTTTAATCATGGTCCCTTCTATCAAGGGCTGAGCTCTCTCGAACTTGAGACCATTCACAGCGCTAGTTTTCTTCAAGGCAAAGCATGAAACCTCATGAGCCTCTTATTGGTAGTGCTTGCCTCCACCGTATGAGTGACCACCTCTCATACCAGTATGATTTCTTCCAGTATTCTTTGACTTTCGTTAATTCCTGGGATTTTTTATTTAATAGTAAGCCTTTTGGATTCGATGTCTATTTGTGCATTTGTTCCTTTGTAATCATTTTTCTGTTTCACTCCAATATAAACCATCACGTTTCAACTGGGATGTAAATTGCGAACTCCTGATATATATATGAGAGGTTCCTACATCTTTCATTATACATTGTTTCACGATCTCTTCTCATCGTGTTATTTATAGCGGTTATTATCATGATAATATCTTTAAAAGTAGCTTGTTGTCCCATTAACCAAGAGTAATTCATCTTCAAGATATTTAACCCTCTCATGGCATGTTAAGGTACGGGTATACATCAGGCACACGCGATCTCTGCCGGTGAGGATTATAATGGAAACCACAAAGATGCATGAATATTTCCTATGGTTTGAAATGTTGATAGATCCTTGTTGCTTAAAGGAGAATCTCAAAGAAATCGTAAGGATTGGGGTTAGATTCAAGGTAGTTGAGTGCAAACTAGGTTGTGTAAGCGCATTGTTGAAATCTTTGTTTTTCTTTTTCATTTTGACACCTCTATGGCAGATCCAGTAGTAGACAAAATCCAACCACCCAACCCTGGCAAGTTTCAGATATTCGTGAAACACTACTTAACAAACCCCCTTCCCAAACTATCTCTTGGATGCGGCTATTGATCTTTATAATGTGGTTTACTAGATCGACAAAGTCGTTGTCCTTTTCATACCCATACATTTCAATATTCCTAATTTCCTTTATCATATGCGTTGTTCTTTCTTGTTGTTCCAAGGTTTTAATGACCTTAAAAGTCTTCATTAGTCTTACCACTGTTAATGGTACAAAAAATAATTTAATTAAATAAAAGTAGTCAAAAATGGTAGAGGCTAGCCAGAAGACCTAATTGCTTGAAAATCATACTATACTAATATAGAAAGTATTTAGAACATATCCATTTCAATTATTATTATTATATTAATTATTCACTATTATTAACCAAGATACCGTAAGTCGCACGTATGCTATTACTTCATATTCCCAGCTTATTATTTTCCTGGTAAGTAAGGACAAATGTAAAGGACCGCATATTATATGAAACTGCTGACCACGGCTTCCGTCGTTTAATTGATTCGGCTTCCTCTTCGAGGAAGAGTTTTTTTGAGTAAAATGATGAATTAGTTTAATACAATCTAATTATACATCCCTAAATGGATCCAAACTATGATTGTTAGGTCCGAAGCCTTTTTGTTAGCCTGCAAACAAATTGAGGTGAACCCCCAACCTGGTGAACACCCAGGTTAATCCAAGTCATCCGATTCATCAGCTGTTATTTGAGACGCGAAGGGAAATAATTATTGTTACCCACAATATGAAAGATCCACGCTGAATATAATAGGCCTTCACCTCCCTGCGAAAGAAAATGCAGCCGAAGCAAAGAGATAGAATCAATGAAAACAAATCAAGTGTGAGAATTAGTTGATCCACCCAAAGGATGTAAACCGATTGCAATGTAATGGATCTCAAATTACATAAGTGCTTTGATGAATTAACGTAAAGGAGAAGTCACCTATAGTTAAAGGGGTATACACAATAGGAAGGAATAGATTCTGAAGAAACCTTTTCACCTGTTGTTAGATTTACCTCAATACCCTTAATTTTAGCTATGCGAGTATGGACCTAGAATTATATCAAATGGATGTAAAGACTCTTTTCTCAATGGAGAACTTGACGAAGAAATCCACATGGAACAACCAGTAGGTTTCATAACTCAAGGTCAAGAACATAAAGTATGCAGACTTTTAAAGTCGATGTATGGTCTTAAGTAGTCTTCAATACAATGAACATAGCCCCGGCCATAATCAATAACGTCTTTTATAAAATTTGAAATGATTAGCAAAGACTATTGCGCTCAAAGCATTAAAAAGGTTGTTATACGCCTCGTAGTTCGGTCCGAGCGGTATTTATTTATAACGATAGTTGGAAATAATGTGATATTATAAAAGAAATTGTGCCGATGGTTGCCAACCAAATTTGAAATGTGTAGCTTACATAAGTAGTTAGACAGCAGTATCCTTGTTAGATTTCAAATGATTGATAAAGAATTTAAGTTCTTTCTTCATAAGAGTCATGATCAAGAAAATTCTGTGGTTATTCAAATGGAAGATTGTAAACCATTGACTCCTATGCAAAAAGTAGACCTCAGCCAGATTGCGTCCCAAAACCCAAGAAGAAAAGGAACAAATGAACAAGATTCCTAATTTGCTGCATCTAAAGCCTTATGTGCAATGAATGCAGATAGTATTTAGGTCTGAGGATATGCCATGGATGACTAATAAAATATCAATCTGGTCTGTTTCGTTCATTGGAAAAAGGTAAATAGTATATTGAGGCCCTTGAGCGTACACCCAGACTATTAATTATGTTATCAAGGAAACGTTTACGTTAAAAGTTGTGCCGTACCTGAAGTGCCGTGATTGGGGAGCAGATTTAGATGAAAGAACTGGCACCTTCATCAAAAGTGGCGCCATATCATGGAGTAGTAAGAAGCGCAACTCAAGATAGCCGCCAAATAATGGAAGCTAAGTTTGTAGCATTATCAACCGTTGTGTAAGAAGAAGTTTGCTGCTAAAAGATTCGTGGAACATTTCACATCATCAGTGAGATGTTATAGAAGCTTTGAAGTATAGTCAAGCTGTAATAGCTTATACAAAAGACCCTAAAGTTCCATGTTAAAGTCCAAACATATAGATATTAAGACAATTTTGTGGTAAGACATGGTGGCATGAAAAGGAAGTAGAAACATTAAGTACAGATAAATAATAAGATATGGTTAGTTGTTAATCCCTACAAAGCCTCCATGTTCCAAAGAAGTTTATTACTTTAGCATGTCAAGTCCTTGAGCTTTAGAAGAAGTACTTGTAAATATGTTCCTAAGTATGTTCACACGCCAGGATATTTTATCCACCTGAAACATGTTTTATAAACATATATGAATGCATATGTTATGCTATTTAATATTATCAAATTCTTCCCTTCCTAAGTCACGAGGTGAGAGGGGACTTCCAAGGGACAAAGATCTCAGCCTCGCTTCGACTTTAGTGGGCCATTTCATCATAAATTCATAATACAGTAAATCAGAATACCACCGTAGTGTGTTTAATTGTCCCTCATGATATATTGAGTCCCATTTACTTGTACTTACACAAGTTCCACTGTTACAAAATTTACATTTACATTTCAAAAACAAATTCATGTGGACCTACATCAAAGACTTAAAGCGTTGGCTCGCACGCGGATGTCTCTAACGACCTTCTAGTACTTATATACGGATGAAACACATATGTCAAAACTTATAGCGAATGGGAAAACAGATAATATTGATACACCCACGCGTGTCCTCACTATGTAGCGGCGTTGTTGGCAACATAACTGTTATCAAGTATTCCACATCTCCGTGAAGAGTTCATAACAAATCTTGGTAAATGTGGCTGGCAACCTGTAGGTACATACTCATAGAACATAACCGAGATATGCGCCTTAGTGCATATGAACCACTACTTTTATTTTCGTCGCAGCTGCATCATCTTATTCTGACACACAACAACATATAAGTATTGCTTGCATAGACTCAGTGATAAACAACAAGAAGGACAAACAATAGGATAATCAAGGCATAAACATATATCGAACAAAGAGGTGCCTAAGCACAAACAGACGTTCGTCATCGAACGTATGGTCAGACATTAGCGGGTAGAGGCTTCCAATATAATCGAAGAAGGTCGGCTAAAATGGGAAGAGTGCCGTCACCAGTAAAGTGCACATGGTTCAGAGACATAGTATAACTTGTATAAGGCGCACCCTTTCATTCAACTTATTAGAATTGTCGAATTCCATGCTTATTATTCAAATTTAATCAATCACGCCTAGCCAAGATGATGGTTTCAGAATTAACTAAAGAATGAGTGGACTTCGTGTCTTCGCTAGGCTGCGTAAATCCTCGCCTAGGGCGAGGAACCAATACGTTAAGGCTGAGAAATCCACGATGAGCAAAGATTGGAAATTTGGGCTGGCTTAGGCGAGCACTCCTTCCTAGGGCGAAACTCCTTCGCCAGTGGAGAGCTTTCAGGATTGTACGTAAACAGCATTTTTGCCTCTTTCCATCGGAATTTTCCATCCAAAACCAAACCACATCAAAAAACAACAAAACCAGTAAATCTACCTCTAAACAATAAACTAAAAACATATATGGAAGAGTAGGGGTTTAACCCAAACATACAGATAAGGAGGAGTACAGTGGTAGTTCAACCAACAAATGGAGAATTCCATACCACCCACTCTCTTGTACCCAAACCAAGCTTTTCTTTCTCTTTACATACAAGAACAAGTAGAGTCTAAAAAGATGGAGAGAAACAACCCAAGATTTTCCTCCTAATCAGATGCTCCCAAATTTCCGCTGAGCCGTAAAATGGAGAACTATCCATTCACAGACAAACAAATGTTTTAATGCCATAGTTTGCTTATTGAATTTAGTCATTCTTCTTCACCTCTGAGCTTGCTACAAGCTTCCAACTTCCTCAAACTATCTTGTTAACATATAATCTTTTCATCGTCCATTAAAATCCCCAAAATTCAGCAAATTACTATCTTTTCTACTCCTCTTTATAACCCCTGCTATATAATTTTTTCACACTTTAATTAAATTCGAAAAATAATTTACATTATAATATACCCCCAAACATGTCACAAACTATTAGGACGATAATCTGGGTATACACATTGAATATAGAAGTAAGGTCTGGACAAATGAGAGATATCAACCTTCTCATGACAAGCACTCACCTTGTCACGCCTTGTGTACAAAGATGTGATGGAATCCCGCTTATTATCTAGGAAGATAATTGGGAGAAAGGTGAGTTGTCTAAATATTGGAAATCAGTCAATTTCATTTAGAATATAAATGAAATATATCGATCTTAAGTGACATATCCAGTTTATTTGTATTAATGCCAGATTAGATTTCTGATAATTTTGATAAAAAGAGTCTGCAAGTGAACTCATTGTTGGACATTGAGTAAGTCAAACTACAATATGTACGGTATTAAAATATACATAAAGACATACGCCATAGAGAGAGTAGATAATAATCGTAAATATGTGATTCATACCATGCAGGTGCATATAAGGATCATCACCCTAAGGGTATGAAAAATGGTGGCCTTCAGTAGAGACCCCAGTTTTTAAGTAATTCAATAGTATCCTTATTATTTAACTCCTGATTCTCTACTAATTAGTATCTAGTGTTTGTTATCTTAATGTTACCAAAGGTTTATGAATGATTTGGCTTATCAGACATTTTCTAGTAGTAAGTAACTAGGTAAAATTATAGAATCCAGGAAGAGGAATATCATATTTACTAAATAGATAGTCAAAGATCAGAATGCATTCAAGGGCCTGGCAATCATAGTTTTATGTGGAAGAACATTATCATGAATACATATTTTTTCTATAGATGTCCAAAGGATGACAAATGATTTAGGCACACAAACATACTCAAACATATTCTGGCTACATCCCGCCATATACCTTAAAATATAGATTGTGAATATGCCTCGGCTACTTAACACCCATGAGTTATTTGACACGTTACTAATTAAATTGAGAAGAGAGCCCACCATGTGAGTGAGATATTAGTTTTCGTGGATTTGTGCACACATGATGTCTCCATCTGTAAACTAAAGGTTTTTAAAATCATATCATCAATTAAACCGAAAGGAGTTGAGAGAAACGGAGAGAGTTAGTTCCTTACTGATAATGGCGGTTGATACAAGAACTAACTGGGTAGACAAAATGTATTCCATGTTAGAGAATAAAAAGATGCTTCACTTTGATTTTTTTCAGAATAAAGGAAACTTTGCAAGTCCCACTTTTCACCTCCAAGTGATCCTCGTGGAACACAAGATCTTGGTTAGCAAATTAGTTCAAATTATTATTTGGTTAATGATTATTTCCAATGCACCATCATCACTTGGATTTTTTATGATATACTCATTTGGGTATCTGTTTTAATCCGATTTTAGTTATGTATTATATCGGATATCGAAATCCAAACAATATAGAGAGAGTATATATATATATATATATATATGTGTGTGTGTGTGTGTGTGTGTGGGTGTGTGTGTGTGTATGATTAAAATACTCTATTAATTCCTATATTCATAAAAAGAAATATAAAATTAAAACTAGCTATATTAAGAAGGACTAATTAGAGCACGTTTTTACTACATCAGTTATGTTGTTTAGCTATAAAAAGGTGGATTTAATTATGAAACCTTCTAGGTTAACCCACAATTTCAATTATTAGTGCTAAGGTTAAGAGGGTGTTGTTTTTAGCTTTACTGTGCCACCTCCATGTTTTTATATATTGAAATGCAAGCTCCTACTTTTATAATTTCCATATATGGATTTTTCAATAAAAAGTCACACATTTTACTCTTTTCTATGTGAAAAGAGTAAAATATTTATTTCTTTTAATCCTTTAACAAGCCATAGAATAAACATTAGGGGCCAATATACAATATTTCACGGTATTAAAACATACTATTTAGTTTTTATATTAGGACTGAGAAAAATCAAACACCACCTAAATTTATAAAAAAAAAAATTATGGACACCTTTTAGACTTTAGTGATTTCAATTATCAAATCATATTCAAGACTTCACTTTAAGACAATACCATATACTTTTTACTTCTAATAAGTTAACACACTTACAATTTCAACGTTTATAATTGAATAATAAAATTTCTAATTTTATCAAGCCTCATCTAACTGTTTAGTTAGCAATTATTAAAATAAAAAATAGGCATCATAGCCATTGAACATGGATCAAGAAAAATGGGAATATTAAAAAGTTGCAGACCTATCATCAATGGTATAAATGATTGGGTTTAAATAATATGATATGGATATATCTCGTGGGTTAATGAAGGGTGTTAGTTGAATTGAGAATATTTCGTACTATTTCTAATTCAAAAGTGAGAAAAGCAGTGGTAGCTTCACGAAGGTATTTGGTTGTGGAATTTCTGATAGTGGAATTCCTAAAACACGTGTAAACTTTCTTCTCTCAAAGATTTAAGTCAATCTTCAAAGATACTCCCACTCACAAGGATGAAAATTGAAAAAAAAAATTTATTATTGTCATCTTTTATTCTTTCAAACTGTCTTTGTAGGGTAACAAAAAAGGTGGAGGCTGTTGAAAGAAGACTTAAACATTAATTAGTACAAGATAATGGATTTATTTTATTCTTCTAATTTAAATGAATAGTGCTTGTAATGGAACAGAATTTAATTTATTTGTTAGTATCTTCTTCTGTACTTCCATTCTTATTCTTAGATCAAAATGAAGAAAATTTGTTAAGAGGTAGATCTTTGCATTTTTTTTCTATTTAATTATGGTTTTATAGTTGGATGTTCTTTGATTAACTGTATACTCCAAATAAATAGTAGATTATGACAAAAAAGATTTAATTGAAAATAAAAATTTGGCTCCACATCCATAGACCATTAAATAATTATAAGGAGGTGACTTAAATTCATGAAGTCATAGTCACATTTTAGGTATGCAACATCCAAGCTACAGCAAGGTCATACTTTCAATGTTGTTCATAGTTTCTTTTCCAGTGGGGAGGGCTATTTTTCTTCATACTGATGAAGTCAGGCTCTTATTCGTCTAAGAGTAAGAGTAGTTGAAGAAAATCTGCAAGTGGTCAGCAGCGTGAAGCTAGGTATGCCTCTTTTCTGCACTCACACTGCACACACCACAGAGGCTAGAATCTGCAGAGGTGCCTGAGGTCTAGTTTTACACTTACAGACTCCTTTCCTTTTGTCCTCCCCTTTCTACTTATTGGTGAAAAGGAGTCGATATACATTGTTTATTCATGGTGGAGGAGCATTTATTCTCATTCTCAAACTTATTAATATAGAAGGGCTATACATTGCCAGACACACATGTGCACCTTCACTGAATGTTAAATGGAGCAAAACATTGCCTTTCCATGCTCCAATCTCTCTTTCTCTCATTCTTCCTTTCTTTTCATAAATGTAGTAGAGTAAGCCTCCTAGATCTAGGAACCAAAAAGAAAGAGTATCATTCAATGATTTCCCTCCTCTTTCTTGTTTTTTGTAAGGTTTATTTGGTACTGCAGCTGTGTGATAATATGGAGGTAAGAAACTAGAAAGCTTAATACTTCCTAAAGAAGGCACTTTGATATTGCTTTTTGCAGAATTTTTTAATTTTATTTTTATGTTTTACTTTTTACTTTTATTTTGTTTTTTCATATGTATGAATCAAAGGTGCATTTTAATATATGCAAGAATAATTCTACATCCCTGGAAAACCCCTAGAAATATTAGAGAAGGATTGAGTGAGGAACATAAGAAGTTGAAAAGATAGATGTCAAGAGTGATATATATTCATGTTTTAACTAGTGACATGAACAGCTTTGATGGTAATTAAAACCAGAGATTCATTTTGATGGTCAAATTTATTACTGCATCTTCTTGTAGAATATTGGGGATGTTTCTCCCATTCTAGCTAGATTCAAGAGTCACACAGAACAAACAAACTTCATCATTAACTGATATTCTGGTAATGCATAAACATACACAACACACAGTTTCGTCACCTCTTTATAGCCCATAATGATTTCATTCTCCTTTCACAACAACCTCTTCTGTGGTGGTGTGTTTTTTTTTTTTTTTTTTGGCTTTTTCTAAAACCAGGTGGATGACAAACCGCACCAAATGCTTCATCTCCCAGTTGATGTCCATCCTGATAATATATCCAAATGCTTTGACGACGACGGCCGCCCAAAACGAACAGGTAATTATACAATCCCCCTGTTTTTTGCCTTCCTAAATTAGATATTTCATGTCTCTGTTGAACAAAAGAAAGCCATGTAACTTTTTCTGGATTCTTGATGTGAACTAGGAACTGTTTGGACTGCAAGTGCCCACATAATCACTTCTATCATTGGATCGGGAGTGCTTTCGCTAGCATGGGCTGTAGCTCAGTTAGGATGGATTGGTGGACCAGCTATAATGCTCATGTTCGCCTTTGTAATTTGGTATACTTCATCTCTACTAGCAGACTGTTACAGATCAGGCGACCCTATATCTGGAAAGAGAAACTATACTTACATGGAGGTTGTTCAATCCAATCTTGGTGGAGCAAAAGTCAAGATATGTGGCATAATTCAGTACTGCAATCTTTTCGGAATTACAATTGGATACACTATCGCAACATCCATACGCTGATGGGTAAAGTCGTGAATCTGATACGTAAGTATATCACTACCAATTGGTTCAAAGGCAAAGAATGTAGAAAATGAGAAATATGCTATTCAAAGTAAATATGTCAGTAAAAAATATTTACTTTCTGGGCAGATATACTACCTTAATCAATCGAGATATTCCTTAACTGCCTGAGCAAAGAGATTTACTTTCAAATAATTGGTTAAGATAGTACCTACGGTTAGTTAAGGTGGTACCTTTACTTGAAAACCAATTATTTTTCCTTAACATGTTTTGAACTATGTATTTTTCATTCTTCATACATTCTTTGCCTCTATTTCCAATAAATCAGTAGCCTGATACATACTTTTTCCAACTTTGATTGAAGTTAGTATTTATGTCTTACAAATGGAGGTCATGATCTTTGTATTATTCATGACCATATTGAATCCCGATCTGCAGGGCAGTTATGCGGTCTAATTGTTTCCACAAAAGTGGCAATAAGAGCCCATGCCATGAGTCAAGCAACCCTTACATGGTCATGTTTGGCATTATTGAAATCTTTTTGTCTCAGATTCCAGACTTTGATCAAATATGGTGGCTCTCTATTATAGCATCCATCATGTCATTTACTTACTCTTCAATCGGTCTAGGCCTCGGGGTTTCGACTGTTGCAGGTAAATGTATTTGCCACCAGCTATACATAATCTTTCTGAGCTTGGAAACTCATCAATTCTTTGCACTCAACCTTACTTATTACCTTGATTGAAAATGGACAACCAGCTAATGGAACTTTCAAGGGTACCCTCACTGGTATAAGCGTTGGAACCATAACAAGAACACAAAAGCTATGGAGGTGTTTCCAAGCTATTGCTAACATAGCATTCTCATACTGCTATTCATTTGTCCTCATTGAAATTCAGGTATCTTAATTTCTCAGCTCTTAAGGCTCTTTTTGAAATCTGGCAAGTACTAAGGAAAGAAAAGAGAGAAAAATTGAAATCAAAGAAAATTAAGTTTAAACTTAATAAATTAATTATGTATATTTATTTATTAAAACTCATTTTATTTGTTTCTCTTTTATCATAAAAGGACTAAAAAATTTTAAAATATATAAAATTTTAGGGATTTTTTATTATACTTGATTTTTTTTTTCCACCATGAAATCAAGCATTGAGAAAATCATTTTTCTTATTTTTTTTTTCTCTAGTACTTCATGGGTTCCAAGGAGCCCAAGCGAATCTAGTATAAATTTTTTGGGATTTTGAGAGAGGAACAATTTTCTTGACAGGACACAATCAAGTCCCCTCCCTCAGAGGCAACAACAATGAAAAAGGCCAACATGGTAAGTGTTGCAGTGACAACAACTTTCTATATGCTTTGTGGCTGCATGGGGTATGCAGCATTAGGGGATCATGCTCCCGGAAACCTCCTCACGGAGTTCGGCTTCCGTAATCCATTTTGGCTGATCGACATCGCCAACATCGCCATAGTAATCCACCTTGTTGGTGCTTACCAAGTATTCGCTCAACCCCTTTTCGCCTTCATAGAAAAATGGGCGTCCAAGAAATGTCCAAGTAGCAAATTCATCAACAAGGAAATCAAGGTTTCTGTCACTACATATCATAAGTCTATAATCTAAGCCTCTTTGTATTTAGTATGGCGATCGTTTTGCAGTTATGGGCAAATGTCTTCATTGTAACAATGTTGATTCCATTCAACGACGCGTTGAAATAATAGCATCTTTGGCCTCATATATACTCTCCCCATAGAGATATCGCTCAGAAGGATTCCAGACAATCATGGATTTGCTTAGAATGAGCCTCCTCCTCCGCCTCCTTGGAGAGCCCGCTGTCTACATCCATTGTATTCGGAATTGTCCAATCGTCGTAGTGATCTGACATCTTGCGCGCTTACCAGCCTGCTCGTAAGACTGTATACCAGGAGCTCAGCTCATAACCAAACTGTACTTAGGAAACATATATGCACATCTTCTATAAAGAATTAATGTTCAAAAAACAAGAGGTTACTTTTGCAATTGATTCAATAAGATGATGAGTTCTTAATTATGTGAAACATCTTATCTATCATTCAAAATTTGAATTAAGTTGTGTACCTAATTAAGTGGACATTAGTAAAGTTTTTGCTTGTGTGGGGCAAAATCTTCCATTTTTTACGCTACAAGTCAAATTGGATGATCTTGGTTTAATATGGTGGTGCATGAACATTAATATTGCTTTAGCCTTGTCTGAAAAGTTAGTCTCACCATCCTGATCAAATGTTGTAATACCTTTAGGTACCTAAAATGCAGTGTTGTAGTGTGAATGCTCTCATAGGGGGCTGGCAAATTTTGACTCAATTCGCTAATAAGGCTTGAATTTGACATGATTTTTGTGAGTTTGGATTGACTATAATCATGTTAGGGTCGAATTCATGCCTACTTGCTTAACCTATTTAATAAATGAGTTATTTTCATGTCAACCCGCAAATCCAAATTTACCTATTAATTATGCAATTTGAGTTGTCCAATTTTGATAGGCTATTTGTGTCAACGTTAGAAGATAAACCCCAATATAATCTTATATAAGTTATTCATAATCGAGTTATACTTGGAACAATTCAATAAAATGAGTTCTCTCATATGCAACATCTTTTCTATCATTCAAAATTCGAATTAAGTTGTGTGCTTAAGTGAGCAGTTCAGTAAATTCTTACTAGCTTCCAAAGAAAACAAAGAATCAAGAAAATTAGGTGAACAAAACAATTTAGGGCAAAATCATCCATTTTTCCGCTACAAGTTAAATTGGATGGTCTTGGTCTAATATGATGGTAATAGTCTCACCATCCTCAAATGTTGTAAAATGTAGTATTACAATGTGATATCTTCTTTTCTCGGCTACTAATCTCCTATATGATGCCTGAGTGTGTTGGACTTCTGCATACAATAAGCTATTTATTATGCTAAGATGATCAAGATTGTGTTTGGCTCCTTGAAAGTATTAAAGAAAAGAAAAAATGTTAAGAAAAATAATATTTTTATGTTTAATTATCAAATGCAAATTATAAAAAAAGATCAAATATAAATAAAACTACTTAGAAATTTATATATTTTTCAATTATTCAATTTTTTTATTGATGAGTTAAAATAAATAAAATTAGTTTGAAGTAGAAAAAAAAATAATATGTTGAATTTAATTCTATTTTTATTTTCTTTTAATTTTTTATTCTTTTACTTTTTCCCCTATTTTATTTCCCTTACATTTTGCCCAATTTTTTCTAAAACCAAAGCATAGCGTTAAAGATCTTGTGACATCCAAACTTGGAAAATGTTAGTGATAAAAATAAATAGCAAATAGAAAGAAAAAAAAAGCAAGAAAAATCACAAGAACAAAGAGATTTACATGGTTCTGTTAATATGAACTGCGTCCACGAATAACGATGTTATTTTATTGATTTCAGGCTTTCAAGTACATATCACAAAACTCATATATATATATATATATATGTTGTATATATATAGAAATATATATATATATATATATATATATATATATATATATATATGAATCCTAGATCAAATCAAGTCCTTCCAATCGAGTCAAGTCCAAATCTCAAAGGGAAAACATCCCCCATGAGATCATGCCTCCGGGTTCAGATCTTGCAGCCCTTAACTTAATACAAAATGAGAAATAGTGGTGAGCATTGAGGAGTCAAACTGGTGACCAACACGATGAGCCGATTTTAGAGTTCTCCCATCAAATTGGTAAAATCATTAGTTGTATGAGTGGTTTGACTGTTACTCTAATTGTGGTACGCCATCAATAACTACTTGCTCACTATCATATATGTTCAAATAGACATAATTTTCTTCGAGTGGTTACAATTTTCTAGGGATGGTTCGCATAGAATTTTGTGTCAATAAGTTTCTTGGACCGCCGCCACAGAACTGGGTAAATTTGTTCAACACCTTTCCCACTTCATTGTATTCCCTAATATCTTTGTATTGTATTTAGAGATATTCTGTTAGTTTATTGTTAACTTAAAGTAAATGTCAATATATTTTTGTTTTTTATTTGTTGATATGGAATAAGAATAATACTATCATGATGTCATACTATGCTTAGCATCATTCAGGATGCATGGTTACCACCAATTCAGCTTTGCTTTTATTTAGGTTCTTAGTAATAAAGTATATAAAAGTATTATACGAAGAATGGTAGGTGCCCTGTGCTTTTCATCTTTGGCCAGCAGCTAACTATGCATAATAATATCAAACAGTGACATAAACAATAAGTATTTTGAAACAATAGTGACATAAACAATTAGTACTTTGAGACACAGGTATAAGTCAGTCGTTTAAAAAGGCAATGGACCACGGTATATTAGTCTTAATCGTTGACTTTATCACACAAAACTCTTTTTCCAATTGAATCCAGATACCGTGAAGGGGGGAAATCAGTAAACCGGCGGAATTGGTAAAATGTGGGAACGGAGCAGTTCTTAACTAACCAAATGGTTTGCTTATCTAAATTTTTTTTTCTTCTTATGTTAAAACGCTGTCTTATATTTCACTGAAATGTGATAGTTTCGTATCGTGTATAATAAACTTTTGTTGCCATAGTGATATGCTTTTCTGATCCTACGGCTGCTCCAGGCACGCCGCCAGCTTCCGCTCCAACGCCCCAACCCGCTATCTCCGGCGGCACAGCCCCATGAGCCTGCAGCGATAACAGCAGGTGAGCCCCCCACCCCTTAGATATTAAGAGGGGTGTAATATTGTGTGGGTGTTGTGGGCCTTGACCCAAAGCCCAGCCAGCGTGCCATTGCATCGCCATGATTCTGTCCGCCGCATTCCGCTCCCGCAGAGCCATAACTTAGGAGCCCAGATCTGACAGTTGTTATAGTCAAGAAGGAGTTGGCACTACGGATGCCATTTTCCTGAAGAGTGGGTTTCATTCAACAAAGTGATGAATAGTTTCGGAGGGAGAAATGTACTTGGGTCCCAGCTCTTGCTATGAACTCAAGATGGGTAACTCTTCTTGTGTCCATTCGAGAAATACACCCCACTTTTCGTATGTTAAGGTGTTAAATGTCTTCGTGGAGGTGTCCCACGTCTCTCTCCTCTCTCCCGCCCCAAAGGAAGAATTGTCCCATCCGAGATATGCGCCACCTTCTTCCGACAGAAATCATCCACTACACAAAGAGGATCTCCTTTTCTCCCGATAAAAGGAGGCCACGACATCACTATAGTATGAAAAATAAAGGCTCAAAACTCTGAATCCTTAGAAGAGGACTAGTAGAGATTCAACTTGAGCGTCGAGAGGTGGGACGGAGGAAACCCCCTCGCGTTGCTGGTTTTGTGTTTTTCTCGCGGTTGACTAGGGTCAGATGGCAGATCCACGTCTGACTCCGGGAGAATTCCTGAAACAATTGGCGCCTGTGGGAAACCATAAGAAATCCTCAAAGACGATACGCGAGCCTCTGGTTCATCCGCCCCAGTCTCATTACTCAGGTTTTGTCTCGCTATAATCCCACCCTTGGGACGTTAGGAGCTCAAGGTCACCAGTCATCCAGTCGAATCAGCTCCGCATCGAAGATTTATAGCCATGTTGGTGTCGAAACGGAGGCTAAGCAGAAGAGAGCTGTGACGTATTAACGGGCCGACCAAAGACAGAGACAAACCATTTACTACAGAGGTAGCGCCCGCCGTCAGGCTGAGACCACCCTAAGAAACCACAGCGTCGCCCAACCGGCCTTCTCGGCACCCGGCGTAGGTGGCAGCAGCTCCGCCCTTCGAACTCATAGTGATCATCCAGACCTAACACTCTGACAAGCCCCGCTTCTCGGCCGCTCACCACCGAATAATAATGAATCCGTAAGAAGAGGACCGCCAAACCAGCCTGGTCGTTAGGTCAAAGAATAATCGAAGTAAGGGAGGCCGCCAAACAGTTTTTGGCCTAATGCAATTGGAGTACATTATCTTTGTTCTGGGGAGCAGGCCCCCTAGTTTCCGCGCTTCGATACCTGCCGGGGTAATCGTGCGCCTGCGTAAATATTTTATCCCCTCGTCCGGGGCTGTCGTGAGGAGCGCGCGCCGCTTTCAAGAAGAGAGCTACTGGACCGCGAGCCTCCTTGATTTGTCATTCCACCGCGTACGGCCGCCTCGATCCGTATGATCACAGCGTCGCACAATCGTTTTACATGATCCACACGGGGAACGGCTGACTCTCAGGCAAAGCATTCCCGGCAGCTCCCCGAAGGTCCCGCTTAGCTTGGTTCCATAAACTCCCAAGAGGGTCTCAAACTCATCTCGCGAATTATGGGCCGTGATTCGTCACTCCAAGATTTATGCCTGTCGCATAAAGGAAACATCGCCTCTCTCCACCATCTTCAAGCCGAGATGACAAGTCCTGGTCTAAGAGTTCATCCGAAGATCCGATAAGCCGCTCAAAGAAATTGATACCTATAGTATGGCAGGCAAATCTGCGTAACTTTTAAGGAGCTTCGGGGCCAACCACTTTCTTCCAATTCCTTTCCTCGACCACCGTACCACCATGGAAGAACTATATCTGCAGGCAGACAAATACTCCACTCTAGAGGATAATATTCGTGTTGTCTCGCAAACGGTAATGATTATGGCGCAGAGCGGCAAACCAACTACGAAGAGTCAGCCAAAGCATAAAGCAAGCCAAGGCAAGAGCCAAAAAAGCTGCTCTCAAGAGCGTACTCGAAAGAAAAAGATCCTCCCCACCACTTCTTAACATCTCTACGACCGAATCGCTTCCTTCATCCGATCACCGAAGTTCGCGGCCTCCACCTTAGCGCGTGTGAACCTGGACCAACGCAACAGGTCATTGATGTGTGACTACCATAGGGATCACGACCATGAAACGAATCAGTGCCAAGGTTTGAAGTTCATGATTGAGAGATTAATCCGAGCCGGGCACCTTAGAAGATTCATTCGGGAGCCAACCCGCACAGCCGAGGCTGTCCCTGCTCAAAATAGAGCCGTAGTCACTGCCGAACTTTCGTCAGAGCCCAGACCTACCATCAACTTTATACTGGGAGGCCTAGTCAATGATCAATACCAGTCCAAGAGGCAGAGATAAAAAATGCTCCGCGCGACTGTTCACCTCTTTCAGTGATGGACCAAAACACCTATACAAATTTGTGACATTATCACCCAAGGACTATTATCTAATCCCTAACAATAATGCCATGAAACTTGTTTGTTGTGTTCCTTATCTATTATACTGATTAAAAGCGGGTTTCTTATGAATAAATCATTTTCTTTCTAGTTTTGATCCAGGATGCTGCAAGTGTACAGGTCGAACAAGTAGAAAATTGGATTTAAGTCCAGATATCGATCCCACAGAGATCTCAAGAATTCTCAATCAACTACCCTAACTACTCAAACTCTATACTTATTCTGGACTCGTATAATTGAATCATTTGGTAAACCTTGAAATGTAAAATAAGCCTAAGATATGTGAATTATTAACAAAATAAATTAAACCGAAAATTCAAAATAAATAAATTCGGGGATCGAATAATTATCTTTAAAGGGATCATTGAAAAGATCGCTTATTGTGAACACTAATTCTTGCAAACAGACTGGAACTTTGCTTCATGAACCATGCCTTTAAACTCCGGCCCAAGGAATATGATAGCCAGCTTGGACTTCTCCATACCCCACTGCTCATCATCTAAACTTCACTGCTTCTTTCACACGTAAAATTAGAGAACTACTTTTAATCCGGGGTTGCCTTGTTCTCGATATTTTTCTTTTTCAATACTTCATACCTGTAACGTAGACTCCAAACCTTAGCTCCTAAGACATACATAGCATGTTTACACTTTGACCGGTTTCTCTTCTCAAAATTGGAATAGTTCTACTCATTTGATTAGATCCTTTGCTAACACTCGGATCGACTTACTATTCAATCGAGGTGACCTCTCTACTTGTTTAAATGGATGTTTATTCAACCTATTCTCGAAATTTCCAAGTGAGAAGAGGATTTTTTCCATTTAAATTTACAGAAATTTCATTAGATCACCATTGCTCGCATTCGTATACCCTTCATAAATTGTTCATCACTCTCAAGATCGCTTTCCGCGGTCACTCGCAGGGCCTCCCGAAATCATAGCAATGAGACAATCCTGTATTATGGGTATAAAAACGCTACAATGGATCACTGCTGTATCACCCAAACTAGTAAGTAGATTTACAAACTGATAGTTCAATAGCCTTTGATAAATTTATGCAGGAAAGATAATTTCTGACAACAGAGTCTATTCAATGGAAGCTGAGTTTCTAAATCACTAGATTACACCCTAAGCAATGGTCGATCAAGAAACCACTCAGAATCTGAATCGGAAATCCGACTCCAAAATTTATCCTGAATTCGATAATCCAGCAAGAATTAAAGAAATAGAATTTCAGATTCAAATTTTTACTTTAACAAATAAAGTCCAGATCTAAATTTGAAAGAAATAAATAAACTAATCTAAAATAAAATCTAAACAAAGAAAAGAAAATTAAAATACAAGAGCCTCGGCCACCGTATCTCTTTGAGCCGCCGAGAGCCTACTTTCCTTTAGCAGCAAACTACGTATTTATAGGTTCTCAAGTTGGCCCTAAATTCGATGCATCTTGTGGATTTCAGTTAATCGCCTTATTTGGTTGTTAATGTCATGGATTCTAGATTCTTTGTCGCGACCGCTTATGTCGCAGCCGACGTCGCAGGCTTTTATTTGGTCGCGACTCTGCCTTTGGGCGCATCCCTTGATCCGATGTCGCGACCGCTGAATGACGTCGCGACCTTCTTATTTAAGTGTACCGATGTCGCTAATTAATCGAATGATGTTGCGATTTTCTTTACTTACGCCTGATGTCGCGACTACTGAATGACGTCGCGACCTTAATTCTTGGCAACTGATGTCGCGACCGCTGAATGACATCGCGACCTTCTTTCTTTGTAACTGATGTCGCGACTACTGAATGACGTCGCGACCTTAATTCTTGGCAACTGATGTCGCGACTACTGAATGACGTCGCGACATCTTCTGATTCAGTGTTGATGTCTCGACCTCTTCTAGATGTCGCCACCTCTATGTTCAGTCTCTTGAAAATCTTATGTTGCGACTTCGCTCCTGTCACGCTCCATTTCTATCGCCGGTCTTCAATTCTTGGCTGCTTAATTCGAAATTGTTTTGCTACATCATATCTTGTTCTTCATTAATTTATGGTTGCCCGAATCTAGAGTTTCCTCTGCAACTTACATGTTTTGGCCTTCAGCTGCCCTTATGTCGCAACTGGAGTTTTGTGGTTGCACTCGATGTGATTCTTCATTACTCGCCAGCTCACTACAACAGTCCCTCTTCTTCGTGGCATTTCTCCCGCTGTAACATCATTCAGCCGTGATCATTCCGCTCATCCAGCTTCGCTCCTTTTACCGCATTATCTTTCTTGAATTTCCCCCCCGCATAGCAATTTTGGTGAATTATTCAACATTTCTCGCACATAAATCACTCTTTATAGATAGAAATCAATCATAAAATGGACTGAAAATGGATGACTTTAAGCTCATATCAAACTCCCCTTAAACTTAAATTTTGCTTGTCCTCAAGCAGTTAGTGAAAGATTTGTTTGTCCTCAACAAAAGGACATTTTTCCCTGTATTGTTTTGCAACAGAACCAATTTTAATTGAAAGACTAGAATTGCATTCTTTCTCAGATATCTCAGCTTCAAGTCCGGGATGAAGGTTAGTCAATACTCAATCAGTGTACAAACTAAATTGTTGAATTTGTTTTATAAACAAGATAGTCGGGCCTGATCCCACTCGAAAAGTAGGTTGGTCTTCTTCCTTTTTTCTTAGTGAGTCAGTTAACCCTCTGAGGTCCTTCACAGTTTTGATCATTTTAAGATTTTTCAAATTCCATATGCTTGTTGTTCATATTGATCTCCACTAATGTAGGTAATTCCAACCTTCAAGATTAATCAGGTCTTTCAGGCTTGTAATGTCAGGCTTGGGTCATGGGTAGGATGGATGGAACTTTTAGGTTAAGATTACAAGACTCTTTCTCCTTTCTTACTTAATCAAGGCCCTTCTTTCCTTGCAACTTCTTTAATTGATTTCCCCAAACTTCATCCTTGGGGTATTTTCTTGATTTCTTCTGTTTAAAATTGTTCGTTCCCCTTTCTCATTTGTACTTCTCACTGTTGGAACTTTTTTTTCTCAATCACCCTTCAAAGAATAAGGTAATGTTCCATTCTTTAGCTTTCTAACACTCTTAACGAACTTTAGGTTAGTAGCTCCTATACCAATTGGCATTAGGGTACTAGGTGTTGAAACACCCCTAAGAACTTAATTGTTCAAGAGAAAGTTAGGCCACAAGACAAAAACTTTCCTTAAGTTTTTTTTTTGTATCCTCCTCATGATCTTTCTCTCTTCACCCTTTTCTGTATTTCCCCTTTAGTTCTCCAAAGAAAAACTACTCCCCCAAACATTATCTCTTCCTACTTCTTTGAATTTTGGGTAATCAGAGGTTCTTTACTGGAGGATTAATTATCTAGTATGGCTTGGGATTTCCAGTGGCTTGTTTTGAAGATAAGAATTGTTTTGGCCTAAATTGTGAACTAAGGTGTATGCATATATAAATATGTGGCTAGAATAGCTCAAATCGCCAAGGATGGCCTGCATCATTTTTTGTTGCTGAATATCACCTAGGATTTCGCCTTGATCAATAATCTAACAAGTTCTAGAATTCGGTTTGATTAATCGTGACTAACCCTATGATGTCCTTGACTCACTCATTGATTTGAGGAGTTACATGATCTAAGGTTCACTGTGTTCTCGCTTACTGCTTATACTTCAAACTTAAAATATATTTTGCTCCTTCAATTGTATAACCTTTCCTTTATCTTGACTCATTAGCTAAATCTAAGCTAATTGCGTAATTTTGTGTTCTTAATTCAATTATATGCCATTCCTCGCCCTTCTTCTCGCAATTATTTGTTTTCACCCTATCTTCTAATCTACTACTTCAACTAGCTCAGATTATGATATGTCAGCATTTTCATTCATGAGCTAATTCCTACTGTTATTCTTCTAACAATTAAAGCAAAAAGTAACAACACAATTTAACTTCAAACAACATCAAAATTTTTTTTTTATTTTATTCATGAAATTGTGCAAAAGTTGAGAACAACAGGTTGGAAGTGAGGGAGAGATAGATAAATAAATGGGAAGGTCTATTTTCTTCTTTTTGGGGGAGGAGCAAAGATATTGGGAGGATCCAGATCAAGGGTAGCTAAATTAGGGTTGAATTTGGGAAACTTCATTTCAGTTCTCTTCTTCTTCTTGTCATTCTCCTCTCTATTCGCTTCAAGGATCAATCTACTGGTGAGATCGACCTTTTATTCAAATCATCTTGCTTCTTTACCCAATGTGTTCATTGTGTGCTCCATTTCAGTCACGACTTCTAAAAATTTGGAAAGATTATTATTGATCAAATCCAAATTTTCAAGCCAAACTTTTCTTCTAAAGGCATCTTTGCTTTATCAAGCTTGATCTCTTTCCTTCATCTTCTTCTCAAGTCCTGAACATTGACATATAGAGGAATTTGAATCCTTGATCCTGCCTCCCAGTTTTGGCTTCCTGTCTCGAGCGTCCCCTTTCCTTATGAGTTTTAGTAGTCGAGAATCACGTGACTCAAATTTGATACAAATGACCTATGGCTCAAATTCGCAACTTCTTCTCAAGAGGATCATGATCTCTTCCTCCATTTCCTTGAATTTTTCTTTTGATTCTCCGTGATCTCTTTCATCCGCATTTCCCTCTCTCGCTTACATTTCTTCTTCCCATTGCTGATCTCTTCTTTTCAGCTCAACTTCATATACTTCTTCTTGTCTGTTCAGTTCCTCTTCCCACTATTGATCTCTTTTTTTCAATTCTGCTTCATACACTTCCTCTCTGAATTTTTGTTGGAGGCTCCATTTCTCTTCTCTTTCTTCCATACTCTTGAATGGGCCAGGCATCTCCATTGTTGATTATTCCTAGGCTCCCTAGAGCTTTCACGAGGTTCTGCGAAATCCTTGTTCCTTCTAGAGGAGAGGCGCGGTGGGAGTAGAGAAATCTATGGGACTTTAACCATTATTCTCTGTCCTCTGCAAGCGAAAGGTGTTCCCCTTCTGGTTGTGCTTCTGGATCTTCTTCTTCTTGATCTTAACTTGAGAAGGTGTCCTCTTCTGTCTTGCGTTCTCATTTTCTTCTCTTGAATAAGCTTCTACTATAACCCCTTTTCTTTTGATTCCTTGGCCTGCTTGCACTCAGTCGGGGTGGTGAGTG
This sequence comes from Tetrastigma voinierianum, assembly GCA_016808115.1. Taxonomy (NCBI): domain Eukaryota; kingdom Viridiplantae; phylum Streptophyta; class Magnoliopsida; order Vitales; family Vitaceae; genus Tetrastigma; species Tetrastigma voinierianum. The sequence goes on from JAEQBH010001641.1 coordinate 169,902, forward strand.
AAATCTTGGGGCACTCTTATTCTTCTTCAAGTTCCCTTCACACCGGCCCTCGAACATAGCCTTGTGATGGTTCTTTGGGTGAGGATCAAACCTTTATTACCTTCATGATATCTCATTATTGAGTTTCAATGATAGCTCCGACCATTAAGCTTGTACCCATGACGCTGGCATAGAGGATGATTATGCTGTTCTCTTCTGGAGTGCGGACATGCTTGGTAGGGACCATAATAGAAGCCAGGAAATAAAACCATACCTTTGCCTCTTCTGTCAAATCTCCCCTGTTTATAATCTTTTTCTCTCCCCTTCCTTGACCCTATTTCACTTTACCGTATGTCAACTTTCTTGCTATCTTTTCATGGTTAGAGTTGTCTACTATCTTCTTGTATTTGGATCCATGCTTTTACCCCTCCATTCCGTACATTTCATTTATGGTTTTAGCTCCATATGGCACCCAAACTCCTCTGACATAAACAGAGTTCTCCTTCCTCCCAACCGGGTTAGATGCAAAATTCTCGTCTGTGGCTGCTTTGCATGTCAGGGACCTTGTGTTTGCGAATTTTCCCCCGACCTTTATCTTTGTTCAATCGGTTCATGAAGGAAATAGGTTAGGCGAGAAGCCTCTTTCTCCTACAAACCCCTTTCCGGCCCATAGTACTTCTTCAGTTAAGATAAGCTTCTTAAGGGCAATTAGTCTTCCTCTCCTTCTTCTGCTTTTCTTTTCCTTTTTCACCTCTATTGCTTTGTAGCTGAGTTTGAACTTCAGGTTGTTAGGCTGTTCTCCGCCTACGGAGTTCCGAGATGAACTTCCCCTTGGTGAGTATACTCCTCCATGATTTATTTCAGTTTGGGATGAGGTTGAAGGTTCGGCCATTAAATCGAGACGGTTTAAGAAGAATTTTTGGATCTAGGTTTGCAAGATTGAAAAAACTAGAGGAGAATATGTGAAGATGAAGAGTTGTATTTAGCCCGAGAAGGATATGGTGGTGAAGGGAAGTTTCTCTTGATTGAAATTCAATCATTATTGTGGGCTCTTTATTACTTCATTTATTTGCACTTGTCACGATAAATTTCAACATGATTGTGTGCTATCATTAAATTTTGGGGCGAGAATTAAGTTTGCCCGGTGCTACTTTTCTCTTATGTCGCGACTTATTATTGTTTGTCGCGACGCCGTCGCGCGAGAGACAAGTTATCATCGGTGCGACGTAGGTATTTTATGACATGAATTTGAGTTAGCCGCTGACCCTACTTTACGCTCTTTTGAAGGAATTGTTCTTGTCGCGACCCCAGTGTTACGTCGCGACCTCGATTTACGCCGACGCAACTTTTGGTTGCGACGCAGTACGCGCTGTTCTTCCTTGATCTTGACTAAGTTCGCGACCTGACTTACGTGGACGCCAAAATCTGGTAGTGCGCACTTGCTAAATTTGATGATCAGACAGCTTTTCACTCCTTATTAATTTGCACATTCTTAGCATCCATTTAATCATTCCCACACATCAATTCAAACATGTATTCTCTTCAATTTTTACAGAATTTATGTAGGGAGAAGAATACTCCCTTTTTCAAGTCTCTCTTTCCTGTGAATTGCTGGAGTTGTCCTAGAGTTTGTTCCTTCTCACCTGAGCCATTTGATTACACTTCGGCTATGCGTAACAATTTCAAAAAGGATTAAATTGATCAAATACTAACCAGTATGTCCCAACAAATCATGACTAGAACTAACGAAATTCAAAACAAGTAATAATAATAAAAAAAAAAAATTTCAAAGTTTATATAAAGAATAAAAAATCTATATGGGTTGCCTCCCATGAGCTGCTCTATTTTGAGTCCTTAAAAATTTGGACCTTCATTGTTTTAAGCCTTCTCTCTGCAAATTCACCGGCTAGGTTCTTCTTGTTCTTTCTTCTTCTTTGAGATAGTGCTTGGAGTCTTTGACCATTAACATGGAACTGCTTCCCCCGTCGATCCCGGGTGTTCTTGCTCCCAAAGAGTAGTACTTGACACCACTGTATATGGTCCACTCCATTTTGATTTCAACTTCCCTGGAAATAATCTTAATCTGGAGTTAAACAACAAGACCTGATCCCTTGCTCTAAACTCTTTCCTCAGAATCCTTTGATCATGCCATTTCTTTGTCTTGTCCTTGTATATTCTAGCATTATCTGGAAACGTTTCTCGATTCTTCAGTTCATTCAGTTGGAGTAGTCTCTCTTCCTTTGCCATTTTGAAATCGAAGTTCAGCTTCTTGATGGCCCACATTGCTTTATATTCTAGTTCAAGAGGGAGGTGACATGGTTTGCCAAGATCACTCTGCATGGGACATCCCAATGGGAGTTTTGAATCACGATCTGTAAGCCCAAAAGTCGTCATCGAGTTTGGAAGACCAATCTTTCTGCTTGAACTTCACAGTCTTTTCGAGATCCTTTTAATCTCACTGTGGAAATTTACCTTGTCCATTAGTGCAGGGATGATAAGCCTAGCTCATATGTTTGATCCCCATGCTCATGAGCTTTGCAAATACCCCTTTTTGTTTGCAAAGTGGCTTCCCCCCCCATCAGCGTGATGGTGCTTGGGTGTTCACCCGAATCTGCTCAAAATGTTCTTTTACAAGAAGCTCACAGCGAGTGTTAGCATCATTCTTTGGACAAGCTATTTGCTTCCCACCCATTTGGAAACATAATCCTTTGCTAGCGGTATGTACAAGTTTCCAAATGATGGGAAAGAGTCCCCGCAAATCTATCCCCCATACATAAAAAATTTGCACCGCTAATATATGCCTCGTAGGAGCATTTCATTTATCTTCTTAGCGATATTTCCAATCTTTTGGCATCTATCACATAATTTGACCCATTCGGCCACCCAGTCTACGAAGATAGTGGGCCAATAAAACGATTGGAGTATCTTATGAAACGTACTTTCTCGGAAAAAATGTCCCCCATATGGTGATGCATGACATTCATTCACAATTTTGCGTTGTTCACTCTCACGGCACCTCTTCTTATAATCATGTCGACACCTCTTTTAAATAGCGTTAAGGTCATCCCAAATGTAGTACTTGTTGCCGGTCTACGAGCTTTCTTCTCTTCTATTAGTGGTTGAATTTAGAAGGCACTCTGAGCTTGAAGTAATTCACAATATCAGCATCTGTGGAGGGTTGGAATGACAATTGAAAACGATTTGCTTTCGTCTGGGGAGACCTGCAGTAGTCACGCCTCCTCTTCTTACGCCTTGTTTCTTTCTCTGGAAACCAGTGATCGGCTATCACATTGTCACAACCTTTCTTATCTTTAATTTCCAGATCAAACTCTTGTAAGTAACAACACCCACCTTATCAGTCTTAGTTTATGGCTTCCTTTTTCGACATCGAATATTTGATTCTTTGCATGATCTGTGTGAACTACTAACATGGGATCCCAAAATGTATGGCTGTGAGTTTTCTCACAAGCAAAAACTGGCTAGCATCTCATACCGATAGTTGAATAGTTTTCTTGGGCTTCATTGAAGGAAGGTTACGCTAGCATAGTAAATGGCTGCGAATATCTTTTCTTTTCTTTGCTGATACAACTCCCATTCTTGAAATCATGGCATCACACATTATTTTGAATCCTGATCCCCATTACGATTGCGGCCATGATTGGTGCTTGAACTGTCGATCTTGATTTCTTGGTACGCTTTGCGGGAGTCATGAAAGCTAAACTTTGTGTCTTTCTCAAGTAATACACGTATGGTGCGGTATTTTGAGAAGTCTTTGATGAATCTCAATAGAATCCGACATGCCCCAAGGAAACTCCTTATCCTTCTTGTTGTGGGTGGTGAAGAGTCTTGATAATCGAAACTTTTGATTGGTCAGCTTCTAGTCTCGTAGCAGAAATTTGTGACCAAGAACAATACTATACATTACCATGAAATGGCACTTTTCCCGATTTAAAGCTAATTTGTTTGTCCTTGCATCTTTGAGAAACCTTGTTTCCGGAGTTGTTTAGACAATGCTCAAAGCGGATCCATATCTTGCAATGAAGTCATCAGTAAAAATCTCCATGACACCACTCGACCAAATGCGAGAACATGGACATCATACACCTCTAAAAAGTAAGCGGGGGCATTACTGGCAAATGGCATCGCCACGAGGCAAAGGTGCCCGCAGGGCATGTGAATGTGGTTTTCTCTTGGTCCTTAGGTGCAATAGCAATCACGATTGTGGGAATGCCCATCGAGAAACAAAATGAGGGTGTCCTGCTTCTTTGTCCAACATTTGATCAATGAAAGGCAATGGGAAATGATCTTTCTGGTTCTTTGTGTTCGACCGATGTCGATACATACTCTCCATCCTATTCACAGTTCTTGTTGGAATTAACTCATTTTTTCATTTGGATCACGTTCTGAACCCTGCTCTTTGGAACCACATGGGTAGGCTAACCCGAATTTGTCACGAGATTGCATATATAAAACCGGCCATTTAACCATTTGAGCACTTCGCTACGACTACTTCTTTCCTTGGTAGGTTGATCTTCTTTGATATTCAACGGATGGTTTGCATTTTCCCTCGGCGAAAGTACATTTTATATTAATGACTGATACCCTTTAATTCATCATCGACGAAATCTACTCTGATAATTCTTTAAAATTCGGCAACCGTTCTTGACATCAGCGAGTCTAGCGAGAGATAATCAACGGCTTACTTTGGTAGCTCTAAGTAAGCATGCGGATGGTTGTAACTCTTTTAAAACTAACCCATACCTTGCTTTGGTCTCTTGGTAAAATTCCTTTGCTTCATTTTATCTCCATTGTCAATTCTGTTTTAACTTTAAGACTCATCACTTTTAGGTAGAGTGCAAGCGTGTCTTGGAAAATCAAATTAACACACCTTCAAGATCTTTGGAAATTCATCTCATTTTCATTGATAGGAAGTTGAGCATTACAATCATAATAACATTCAGAGTTGTTGAGATAGACATCATCTACTAACTTGTAATCTTCCCTATGTGTCTAAATTCTTCCAAACTTTGGAGGCAGTTGAAGTTGTTTGCTTCTTCTCCAACCACGAGTGAGAACTCCCTTTTGCATATCCTATTACAGACTCAGGTTGCTGGAATGGCCTTCCTAGCAGCGGAGGACTTGTGAATCTTCTTGATATCGCAGGGAAAAACAAATTTCCCCACCTTAACAAGCACGTCTTCAATGGCTCCTTGAGTTTCGCCATTGTTCTATACGCCCATTTGAAGTACTTGATAGTGGGAGTAAGCTCCCCCAAACTTATTCCTTGTAACGGATAATGGCATTAAGTTTATCTTGTAAGATCCTGAAACTTACACTAATTCAAATCCTCGATGGTGCAAAGGTGTGAAACTTCACAGGTCTTTCATCTTCTACGGTAAATTCTTCTTTATCAACTAGCATTTATGATAGCAGTCAAATTCACTACTCCCTTCCTCTGCCAGTCCTTCTCTTCTTGCTCGGAATTTCCTTCGGGAATTGTAAAGTGGCATTGAGTTACCACTTCTATGAATGGCATGCTTATCTCAACCACTGGAAGTTTTCAAAACCTTCTTGTTGCTCCTCCTATCTTTGACTTTTGCAATCTTTATACTTGGGAATGGGAGGCTAACGAGCATAGAGTTTTGGCTTTCTTCTTGCTTTCTTCTTCTTGTTCTTCTTTCCTTCTTTTCTTTCTTTCTCCAGTGACTCAGCATTTTCACAGGCTTCATACTCCACTTGTTGCCTTCATCTTTCTCGACTTTTCCTTCTCTAATTCTTTCCCACTTAATTTTGCCTTGCCATGCGATCCTTTGGATTTTTCTTCGTGTCAGCGGAAAAGCATATGTCGATTCTGCAGGGTCGGGGTTAGTTTGCCACATTTGTGTTTCGGAGTTCTTGAGAGAGGCATTGGTGGTCTTGAAAAATTTGAGAATTGGTATTTGAAGCTTCCAATTACGCTGACTGTTCATAGGTTCAACGGCTTTTTATTTCCCCATGAGCTGCGTGCGTTATTCCAAAAGGTGCGAGCCCTTTTTTGACCCTGATATTCATTTATGCCCTCTCCACTGTTCTTTGTTCTTTGGAACCTTGGTGGGCGTACCTGTGAACATTTTGCCCATGTCTTGGGACGTGTTGTGCTCCTCCACCATAAGAGAAATTCTCATGGTTCCTTAATGCTGGGGTATAATGGGTTGGCAGGTTGGGGTTAGGCTTGAAATGATATGCTCTCTGCTCATTCAAATAGTTAGCCTCCTCCACTGCATAGGAAACCTCTTCAGCGCGCCCCTCAGCATTATTTACTCTTCCTTCTCTTTCCACTGCTCCTATCTCATTTGCAGAGTGCATTCTTTTATCCAACCGATGCATAAATGCATCCAACTTAGCCTCTAAGGCAGACATCTTGTTCAGCTCAATCATTCCATTTCCTTTAGCTCCCATCAAGCCGCCTCCTAGAGGATTCAGAAGGAGGTCTCATGTTGCACCTAGCAAGATCCTCTATCAACTGTCTTGCTTCTTCTGCTCTTCTTCTTCTGAATGCTCCGCCGCAAGCTGCATCTATTATACCTTTTGAGGTATAATTCATGGAGTGGTAAAAGATGTCCATTTGTGTCTTCAGGTCTATCCCGTGCATGGGACATCTCTTCAGCAGCCTCTTGTATCTCTCCCAAGCAGTGTACAGACTCTCATCCTCCCCTCGTTTGAAAGTAGTAATTTCCCCTCTTCGTCTGCATGGTGGGATGGAGGAAAGAATCTCGCCTGTGTAAGCTTCCATCACTTTTCCCATGTATTAACAGATCCATATGGTAGTGAGTCAAACCATGATGCGCCTATATTCTTAAAGATAATATGGAAACAACTCCGCAATTTAATAACTTCCGTGTCACACCATTCAATTTAACTCGTATTGCCATTCTCAAAACCTTCCCAAGTAACTTCGGGATCTTCGGCGGTGACTGTGAATCAAGTTCTATCGAATCCATAGTGATCAAGGCCGGGTTTCGAGCTCAAAATTGTTAGCATCTATCGCCAAGCTGTCTCAATCGGGCTGAAAGTATTCATCTTCGATAATCGGGTTCCGTGGTCCTCCATAGTGTTCCCGCTTTCGAGGTACTTCATCGCTAATTCCTTGTCAGATCAAGCCCGTCAATCTTTCTCGTCTCGCATCTCGCTTATTTCTCGCATCTGTCCTTCTCGCCCCCAAGTGTTCTTTCGATCTCGTTGTCTTAATGGCAATAATTTAGCTCCCCGTCTCGTATGAATTAACTCCCGAAATTATAATATACTAAGATCAAATGGAGTCAGTGATACCTAAAATTGTATTCATCATGAAAGCTTTTTCAAAAATTTCGCAGAGTTTGCTAAACTATCATTGAATCATATTTTTGCAAAATTTCATTTTCTTTTTGTAATTTATGTCCAAATTAGTATTTTGCTTTTCGTCCGAATATTGATTCACTAAATCTTTCGATCACTCAAGAACGCGCCTAAAAACTTGTTCACCCTTCGTTGACGTGACTAAAACACATAGTTGAAATTTGTGACATTATCACCTAAGGACTATTATCTAATCCCCAGTAATAATGCCATGAAACTTGTTTGTTGTGTTCCTTATCTATTATACTGATTAAAAGCGGGTTTCTTAAGAATAAATCATTTTCTTTCTAGTTTTGATCCAGGATGCTGCAAGTGTACAGGTCAAACAAGTAGTAAATTGGATTTAAGTCCAGATATCGATCACACATATATCTCAAGAATTCTCAATCAACTACCCTTTCTACTCAAACTCTATACTATTTGGACTCAGATAGGTAATTGGAATCAGTTTTGCAAACCTTGAAATGTAAAATAAGCCTAAGATATGTGAATTATTAACAAAATGAATTAAAACTGAAATTCAAAATAAATAAATTCAGATCAAAAATTATCTTTTAAAGGGATCATCAAAGACCGCTATTGTGAACATCACTCCTACTCCCAGATCGCACCGAAACTCATTTTCATGAACCACAAACTAAAACTCCGTCCAAGGAATATGATAGTGCAAATGGATCTCTCCCATACCCCATCAAGTTCATTATTTGGTCGCGACCATTTTTAGCATCCTCGATTTGATGTCGCGGACGCGAAATGACGCTACTCTTCTTACTTGTACCGATGTCGCGACCACCGAATGATGTCGCGGATTTCTTTACTTATACTTCGATGTCGCTACTACCGAATGACGCCACGACCTTAATTTGCGAACTCCAGTCGCACCATCGACGACATCGCCACTCTTTCTTTGTAACTCGATGTTATACCATCGAATGACGCCGCGACCTTAATTTGAGAATCGTGATGTCGCGGACATCGAATGACGCCGCGACATCTTCTCGATTCGTTGTTGATGTCGCTGAATTCTTCTAGATGTCGCGAATTCTATGTTCGCTTCTTGAAAATCTTATGTCGCGATTTCGTCGGTCACGCCCCTCCATTTCTACCGCCGGCCTTCAATTCGCTTCGGACTTAAATTGTTTTATGACATCATATCTTGTTCTTCATTAATTTATGGTTGTCTCTAATCGAGCTTCGCTGCGGCTACATGTTCGCCTCTTCGCCTGCCCTTTATGTCGCGATCGAGCTTCGTGGCTGCAACCTTGATGTGATTCCTTCATTACCTGGCCAAAGCGCTACTACAATAGGTCCCTTCTTCTTCGTGCATTTCTCCCATTGCAACATCATTCAGCCAGTTGCATCATTCCCGCTCATCCATTTCAGCCTCTTTTATCATCGTGATTATCTTCTTTCTATTGAATTTCCTGCTGCATAGCAGTTTGGTGAATTATTCAACATTTCTTCACATAAATCAGTCTTTTATAGATAGAAATCAATCATAAAAATGGACTGAACATGGATGACTTTTAAGCTCATCAGCAGCCTCAATCAGGGTTAGAATAAACACCATTAATACCCCAGAGAGTAGCATGACGCTTCAACCGATCGATGGCCTTGTATCCTTTCCTCCTATAGATCCGACCCGGATCATCACTCCCCATTATGATGCACTTGTACTCACCTTAGGTATTAACAATTTGATGTTGATAGGGTCCCTCGCCGATCCGAGCAACGAGTCGGGAATCATTGCACCTCCCAAACTTTACGCCAGACAGGTCCCGTCATCTCAATACCAGAGTCTTATTCGATTCACTGGATCCACCACGCACGCAGGTGATATTGCCCTCTCTGTCAAGGCAGGACCAGTAACTCAGCAAGTGTTGTTTTCAATGGTCGAAGATTTGGGCTCGTACAATGCTATCGTGCGCCGAACCTGGCTGCACGCCATGAAAGCAATTCCCTCCACCTACCACCAAACTATTAGCTATCTAACTGCATCCGGGCAAGTTAACCTTCAAGGTAGCCAATTAGCGGCTTGTCAATGTTATCAACTATCAGTTCAAGGGCGTGAAAAAGATAAAGAACTCGATAGTCCATCCGTCGAAGCTCATCCATCCTCATAGAAATTAAGGCCTACCGTCCGGGACGCTTCAAAAGATAGGGAACAATTGGCTATAGACCCCCGCGTTCCATAGTCGCAATGATTCGACAGTGTACCTATGGCGCTCCGCCCGCCTGAGAAAGAGAAGGTCCAGCTTGCACAGCATTGACGAAAAAAACACCCGACGTATTCGCTTGGAACCATGTACATGACAGGTAAAACCCGAGAGCCCCATGTTGAACGTCCTCCCATCCGCATGACCCATTTGGCAGAAAGTACGACGCTTCCACCCGGACTGCCACCAGATCATCCAAATCGAAGTAGACAATCTTTTAAAGGCCGGGTTTATCAAAGAAGTAAAATACCTAGAATGGCTTGCTAATGTGGTAGTAGTTCCTAAAAAAGGAGGCAAGTGGCGATTATGTGTTGACTACACGGATCTGAACGACGCATGTCCTAAGGATAGGTTCCCTCTACCCCGCATTGATCTAATTGTTGACGCTTAGGCCGGGCACGACATGCTCTCATTTTTAAATGCATTCTTCGACTATCACCAAATCCCCATGTACCTGTCGGACGTGGAGAAAACATCTTTCATCACCCCCCACGAGCTCTTTTGCTACAATATAATGCCCTTCGGGTTAAAGAATGCCGGAGCCACCTATTAGCGATTGGTAACCAAGATGTTTCGATCGCTGCTCGGGAAAACTATGGAAGTGTATATAGACGATATATTGATAAAGTCCAAGGAATGCCCAGATCACACTAACCACTTGCAACAGGCATTTGACCTCCTTAGAACCTATGGTATGAAGCTAAACCCCCCAGTGCATTCTGGTTGGTCATAGGATGGCTCCCGGGCTTCATGATGACAAGGGTGATGTGGCCAACCCCTCCTGTACCAAAGCCATTCTAGAAGTCTCCACTCTCAGCTCTAGAAATAAGTACACAACTAACAGGCCGGGACACTCTGGGACGATTTATTTCATTTCCATAGACCATTGAACTCCCTTTTCACCACCCTAAGAGGAGCTAATTGGGCCAGATAGAACAAAGAGTGTGATCGGGCCTTTACTCAGATCAAGCAATACTTAGCCGAACCGCCAATCCTCGCAATCCTTGACACCGACGAAACCCCTGTTGCCCGCTCAGAGGTCCGCATATAGCAATAAGTGTCAGATCGTTCAAAGAGAATGAAGATGGGAAGCAAAGATCCCGTGTTCTTCTCGTCAAAGAAATCCCACCGATGCAAGTAAAACCAGGTATAGCCATTCAGAGCAGTCGCCACCCTCCTGATAGCGGTGAAATCCTCGGCCTTATCAGAGATAACATTGTCGTGATCCACCTCCCTTCTAGCACTATACATAAACCCGACTTATCGGGAAGAATGGCTCGGTGGGCAATCGAACTAAGTGAGTACGGTATCCAATACAAGTCAAGGCTTTCAAAAAAGGGGCAGGTGTTGGTTGATTTCATAGCAGAACTCCCAGTCGGAAACATACCCTGACAATTGCTGGTGAACTCCTCACTACTGACGGCGGCCCGTATTACCCGGGCGGCATTTGAGCTCGGTAGCTAAGAACTCCGTCCGGGAAATCGAGCAAATAATCCGGTCAGTTCAAAGGCCCCAACAACAAGTCAGAATATGAAGCCATCCTGGTCGGGCTTGAACTGACGGCCGCCATGTCCGGGCCGACAAGCCTTTGATCTCGAGTGACTCTTAATTGCGGCCTGACAAGTTAACGGCACCCGAGTCCCAGGACCCCTTTAATGGGCGAAATACTTCTCCCTGCTAGTGCTTGAACCCGCTCCTGATTGAAACCGGAGCACGCCCTCGTGGGGTTTCTAATGAAAAGCGGCACGTATCGCCTCCGTGACGCTTCTACCAATCATCAACCATATTTCCGCTCTATCTACTATCAATCGATTCTTTGATTGGGTTTCTCGCAAACTAGGTAGAAAAGGACCCCCCGTCCTGGATGGACCCCATCACGTGTATCTAAGCACGAGACAACTTCCAACGGAGAGGAATAAGGCCTACAAGCTTCAAATTCAGGCAGCCACCCTTCGACGATGGGCAACTCATGTCTGGTCTCGACTCCGCTCAGATCTAAAGTGCCTAACACCCGAACAAAGCTGCATGGCTAACAGCCGCATGAAGGAATATGTGGAAATCACCCTGACGGCAGAACACTGGCCCATTGAGCCCATACTCAAGGGTACTATTGGTCGACCATGAAAGCTGATGCTGCCGATTATAATGTAAAGTGCGATCACGCAAACGACTCCGCTTCCATCCCGAAATCACTAGTGCAAGACTCCGATTCTATCTCTAGCCCTCGCTCCTCGTGACAAGGGGATCGATATAGTCGGGACCACTACCTACATCTCGCCTAAAAGAAGTTACTATTGGTAGCCATGGACTATTTCAGTAAGTGGATCGAGGCCGAAGCATTCTCTTCAATTAAAGATCGGGATGTCACTCAGTTCATCTGGAAAAATATTGTGTGCCAATTTAGCATCCCCAAATCAATCGTCTCCAACAACGAGCCCCAATTCGACAGTTGGGTCTATAGAAACTTCTGTTAGGAATTGAAGATAAAAAATATGTACTCCACCCCGCGCTACCCACGTAGTAATGGTCAAGGTGAGCTCCAACAAACCCTAATAACGAATTCCTAAAAATCCGCTGGTCTCTAGCTTAAGGGCAAATGGGTGGATGAACTCCTGTACTCGGGGCTTTATAGGAATCCACCGCCCGCAAACCCACTGGTGTGTCTCCATTCGCAATGACGTATGGAATGGAAGCCATCATCCCTACCTTAAATTGCATGCTTACCATCCCGCACAAATACTCGTAATAGGGAATATGGGACGACCGCATCATTGATTACGTCGATGAATTGCAAGAGTCAAAGATCCATCCGTGATAAAGATCCTACCAACGCCGATTGGAAAGATCTTACAATAAATGTGCTCGTTCGAAGCATTCCAACCTGCGGACCTGCGTTAAGAAAAGTATTTAAGAATAATTTAATCGACCCAACCGCAGAAAGTTCTAACCCAACTTGAAGGAACGTGATTCGATAACGTGAGTCGCAATCCGGAAGACACACTTGGACAAACTTGATGGGACCCCTGTACCTAGAATGTGGAATGCAACACATCTTAAGAAGTATTATCAATAAATAATAATTCAATATCAGATGTTCATTTTCCCTCTATTATGGTCAATTCAGAAGTCCGGATGGCGCATTAACATGACTCACCCCACTGCGGAGGATCACTTCCAACGGCCAACCCAAAAGTCCTGATGCACAAGATTAACATGACTCGGTCTCTACCGGTGAGGATCACTTCAACCGCCAATCAAAAGTCCGATGGCGCATTAACATGACTTGTCCGGCCCGGTGAGGATCACTTCTAACCAGTCAACTCAAAAGTCCGGATGGCACATTAACATGACCTGTCTGGCTCGATGAGGATCACTTCCAACCGATTAACTCAAAAGTCCGTATGGCGCATTAACATGACCTATCCAGCCCGGTGAGGATCACTTCCAATCGGTCAACTCAAAAGTCCGGATGGCGCATTAACATGACTTGTTCTACCCGGTGAGGATCACTTCCAACCAGTTAACTCAGAAGTCCGAATGGCGCATTAACATGACCTCGTCTCACTGAGGATCACTTCCAACTCGGGTCAATCTGGTCCGATGGCGACAATACGACTGGCCCAGCCCTGAGGATCACTTCCTACCTAGCCAACTCAAAAGTTCGATGGCGATTAACATGACCTGTCTGCCCGATGATGATCACTTCCAACCGGGGTCAACTCAAAATTCCGATGGCGTGACATGACCGCCCGCCCGCGGAGGATCACTTCCACCCACTAACCTCGGTCCGGATGGAGCATTAACATGACCTGTTCGGCCCGGTGAGGATCACTTCCAATCAAGTCAATCTGGGAAGTCCGATGGCGCATGACCGTCTGCCTGGCAATCCAACCGGTCAATGCCCAAAGTCCGGATGACACAGAAAAATGACCCATCCAGCCCGGTACAAACAATATTTGCCTAGCGAACCCGGACGACGTGTAAAATGCTCTTTTCGGCTCGATTTAATAAATCTACTATCTAATTCGTAGTGGCGTCCCGACAGATATCACTCAACTCCTAGCCTAAATGTCCCAGCTTGGGACCGCGAGATAAGAGATTCCTCATTTTACTAGTGCGCTTATAGCTCTATATAACCTTAAGCCGAAGAAGTACTTTATATCCAAAAACAAAATAAAACGCCTAAACACTAAAGCAGAGAAAGATTGTCAGTGCAAAATAAATTGAGCAAAATGATTTGGTCCTAACCCTCGCAGCCCTCACCCGACTGCAAATTCTGGGTGAAGATATCAACCCCTCCCCAAGACCTGAGAGGCCCTTTGTCCGCCAAAGCTTCATCATTCTCGACTACCAACAAGGACAAGGCAAATGAAGAGCCCGGGGGCATCGAGGATTCACGAAAAATTCCGGGTCGAGGGAGCAGAGGGTATCGTATCCCAGGAGGGATTTTGTGGTTCAAGCTCAATATCGTGCGCAAAGGCACAACAGCCATAACCGTAGTTAAAAATCACGTCGCAACTCGCGTCAAACTCCGCCTCCATTGTCGACCTCTCAGCAAAATTCCTCTCCCGGTCGGCGGGCCCGGCGTCCCTGGGCCTCCATAAAGAGATACCGCTTCATCCGTATACACCGTTCTTCCCTACTCCTCCTTAGCCACCATGGCCCGCTGGATCTGAGCCAAGTTCAGACCCGCCTGCTTCCACCGCCTTCTGAGATGGACAAAGCACTTTTGACCTGGGACAGTTCCAGCTCAACCTGCGCCCGAGCGCTCCCCGTTGCCTCGATCTCCAACCGCACCATCACCATCTCATGTCGACAAAGATCCCTCTCGCTTTAGCCCGGTCACTCTATTGGTCAGCCTCTTAGCCTCCAAATCTCCAAACGCCAAATGGTTAATTGGGCCTCCTTTAAAGAGGCATCTAAGTTCTCTGGGGTAGGGACTCAACATATGTCGAAACTGACTTCAGCATCCTCGTTAAGAAAATGGTGAATCAGTGCCAGGAGGGACATGTTGCTATGGTGTGAAGAAAAGAGCGTGATTAATTGGCAACCTTGATATCTGTATAGAGTTTTTGTATAGCTTTACTACTTTACCGCTCTGTGCGGGCCAGTTCCGATTCGCGGTCGATGATACGTCGCCCGATTTGATAAATGTCCTCGCTGCGGTGCGCGAATAGCAATCGAATACTCCTCACCTTGTATTGCTTCCCGGGCCCTCACAGGCAGCCGTAGCATCCTCGGGTATAAATCATTGAGACGATCAGCTACAGACTCACCCCGATTGAAAGGCCTCCAACGGTGGAGATGGAACGGTACCATGGGGTCAGGCGTCTTCTTCCATCACCAGGCCGGCGGGCCGCGGGCGAGATAAATTGATCGGTATTCGGTCGGGGCGAAGAAGCGGCCTCTTCTTATCCGGTAGCTTCAGCGACACGGCGACTTTCCATTGTTGGATGGGGATGAACAACCACTTGTGGCCGAAGTGGAGCTTCCTCCCTTGGATCTTCATGGGCAATGTTTTCCAAGCCCAGTTGATTGTTAGACCCCATTTTGGGGGAAGCCGGGATCACGATTGTTTGAATCTCTGAGCCCCTATCCATAGGGGGACAAACTGACCCTCTGGCCCCTCTAGCCCCTTCGGCCTCCCGCTCAGCTTCCTCCTCCCGTCTTCGCTTTCTGGCGGGATAGCGATCCAACAATCCCGTCATCTTTTCCTTCTCTTCTTGTCTCTAAGAGAAGCGGGGATGTTCCATACTTGAACCCAGTATAAAATCTTCCACCGAGACCTGTGACACTTTTCCTAGGGGCGGTCCTCTTCTTGCATGATCAATGCTAGGGAGTAGGATCAATCCTTGTTTAGCAAGAGGAAGCCCCTTTGAATAAACACTTCCAAAACCTGGACCGGGTGTGCGGGTAGGGTAGATCTTGAACCCCCGCTAGTGGACATCGAGGGGATGGACGAGGCCCACGAGACTTGTTCCCGACTCAATGCACGCAAACCTGCGGATCCTCAGGTTGATGATTGTCGGCCGCGAGCAAATCTAACAAGTCGGTGGTAGCGAAGTGTTTCTTACAGCGCTAATGCATGATTCGGTGGTCGGCGTGAAGAACGCCGTTACCAGCGACTCCTGCGGCGAATGCGCCATCAACGAGATCGGCGGCGGCGTGGCGTCGAGGCACCGTTCGGGTCCCTCGATATCCTGGCATTAAAGCTGCGCCCGTACCGATCGGGCGGGTGTTTAGCGAGACTCCTGCAAAGTTGTGCGATAAAGAAGAAGGAAGGTGCTTTCGCCCGGGGCAGTGAATTTTATACCTTAATTGGCCTCTTTGTCTTCATCTTCGGCTCACGCTCTTTGTACACTTTGGCGGCTTAGTATTTGATTCGGTGAACTATGTGGCGCGTGGGCTGCCTGACTTGAGCCTCTGGCTATAGAGCCTCTTTGGCCGAATGCCATGATTGAGTCCGCTATTCGTAGCCTGAAGCCTAACTTGAGCCCGAATCAGGATCTTCTCCTGGCAGAAAAAGGAGTTGGAACTCTGGATGCCATTTTCCCCGAGGTTTCATCTAGCAAGGTGGATGAATAGGCTCCCCGAAGGAAGAATGCATCATCCATGCCTTGCCATGAACCGAGATGGGCCGCCAGCCGGGGTCTGCATTCGAAATACACCCCACTTTCTTTAGCCAAAAGGAAGAATTAGTCTCCTCTTGAGATGGCCCGTTCTCTCTCCTCTCTCTTGCCTAAAAGGAGGAATTGGTTCCCTTCCGCGAGATATGAGCCATCTTCTCCTTCCGATTTGGAAGGAAATCATCCACTTGCCACAAGGCGGATCTCACTCTCACGATAAAAGTACGACACGAAATAAGATACGAAAAAAGGTTTAAACTCTCGATCCTTAGAAAGGGACGGCGGAGATCTTTGGTGGAGGGTAACCAGGAGAAACCCTCCCCACGCACTGTGGTTTTATGTTTTAAGTTGAGCAGGTGATCATGATCAGCGTCAGGTGACCTCAGAGAATTAAGAGTCTAATATATTGTTTATGGAATTATATTGTGAGAAATGATTATAATCTTAGAGCTCTATATAGTCATGTTGCGATTTTTTAAGACTTAAACAAAGTCTATAAAAATCAAGTTTTATAACTTTTATAAGCTTTCATTACCTTAGTATTAGAAAGATTGTTCACTTCTTGGATTGTAACCTTTGGTGGTTTCTTAATTATTGTTCATGTTTTGAAACAAGTTTCCCTTTACCTATGGCTTCTCTAAACCCTAGAATGAGTGAGTAGACTCACTTCTTGGTGATTAACACGGATCCAAGGCACGAAGTCGAAGGGTGATCAAGAGATACAAACATCATCCCAAAGGTTTGTTGATTGAGTTATGAGAAACTCCCGAATAGGAGTTTGCCTTTTTCTATATAGACTAAAAACCCCTCAAATGTACATAGTTACAAGAACCTTACAATTCTTTTTATATATACTTTGTATAAATTTGTATTAATAAATCATCTTGATGTTTAGGATTTTAAAAATTGGGTTTAATCTATATGACACTTTACAGAATTCTACAGTCATCTAGTAATGGGAGGTTGGATGTAAGTCGGTATCATTCCCACGAGATTGATATGAATTAGAGATCAAAGTACCCCTATGCTATTTGGACTAAAATAATTTGATATTATTGAAAAATTTGTCACAAATGATATATCACGGTATTAACTAAAAATAGAAGTGGAATAACATGGAAATCAACTTCAGAGTACTAAGAACTAAATCTTGGATCTAATTTGTTCCACATGAAAGGCGAAAACTATCGAGTGGTACAGTAAAGCAGTCAATTCACTGCATGAAAGTACATGCTCTATTGTATTGATGGATGCGGATTTGTCGAGAATGCCTAAATGTTGCGGGTTGGATTTCTCCGCATTCAGTTGAAACTCTTGCTTCTCTCGTTGTCGAATTTAACCGATTTACTTGTATTTATGCTTTTCTTGCAAGATAAAGGTATTTTCTTTCTCAATACTTACACCCATTTCTTGATAGTGATTAGTGCCCAAAAAGTGCTATTTTAGACACTATTTGTTATAGGTTTGAGTGCTTTTTGTATACTAATCATTCTAATTAATCAATTTACACATTAAGGTCCCTCTTGCTGGCATTAGCATTTTGTGGCAGAATTTTCTGCGAGTTTTGCTAGCTAATTATCAGAGGTATTCAGAATGATCAAGCTTGAAGAATTCAAGTCAAACTCAACATTGGATCAAAGATCAGAGGAAGAAGCAAAATGAGAAGAAATTGCCAGCTGCGGGAAGGCGCGCGCGCGTGCATCTGACGGCGAGAGGCACGCTGTTCCTCCGATGGCTTATTCCACCTTTTGGCCAGCTTGAGCTTTTAATTTACAGTCTGGTTTTTCTCCTTTCTACCGCGGTAGCAATCACTTATGTTTGGATTGTATGGTATTTCACTTGGTTTGTAAGGCTACATAAGCCATTGGTATACCTTCATTGAGAGGCAGTTTTTATTTGTGAATAAAGTTAGGTTCAGTTCTCCCGTTTCCCCTTCTCTCATTTTCTTTTCCTCTTTCTCGAACTTAAACACTCCTCTGAGGACATTAGCTCAGAGGATGGTGGCTCAATTTCTTCTCTTGAAGGAGGGTTCTTGTAAGAGGTTTGGGAGCCAACTCACGGGTCCTCTCTGTTTTTTGCTTTGTTATGGTTGACTTTAGTTCCACCACCCTCACTTGAGTTGAAATCTGCTTAAGCACTCTCTTTAATGTGTATTTGGCTTTTTAGGTTCAATGGACCTTTCACTAGATCCATTGGGGCTCAGTTAGTTGTCTCTGCTAGTTATCGAGCCCAGTGATGTTTTGAGTGTGTTTTCTTTGCTAGGGACATTTATGCCCATTTAAATGCTATATTGAAGGGAAAATCATGAGGTTCTAGTTTTAAAGCTAAATGAAGATGGGTTAGGAAACTGGCTATATGTCATGCTCCCAGCGAGAGAAAAAGACCCACGAAGGACATTAGTTGCTACCTAAACCACAACCCAGTGGCCTCGAGACTTGAGGAGTTTTCTTATTTTTCTGGCTTTTATTTTCGGTTTAAACCAAAACCTCACTTTTAACTAAAACCACGAAAATCCAAATTTAATTCACCATTTTTACTTCACTTAAATAATTTGTCTGTGAAGAAAACCCATCCATGTGTTGACCTGAACCCATATATTACGATAGCTTGAAACTCACGGTAGTACCGGAAGGCATTTATAATTTGTTGATTAGGATCACCTGCATGTACGAATCAAATAGGCGCCGTTCTGAGTGATAGTGTAAGTGCATTGAGTTGTGGAACAACGTGATCCCCTCATCACAAGTTTTGGTAATTCTTTTTGTTTCATTTGTCATCTTTTTTGTTTTTCTTTCATTTCAAAAAAAAAAAAGCTTCTTTGCGGGGAGCTGTTTTTGTGTGCCATATTATCTGTGAGTTATTTTTTAGTGGGTTTGAATTGTGACCAAATGGAAGAGGAGGAAACCGATACAATGAGTACCACTGTGGAGAAACCCACAAGAGCATACATGTCATGGGGACTATAGAAGTAATGGATGAGTTCACCATGGTAGTCAGCACAACTGTAGTTGGGGGAATCACCTGAGTCATGGAGATTTTGAGGGCCTCCACAATATTCACCTCCACAGAACCTCCTATATTAGCTGCCCCACTTCTCGACAACCACCATTATACATTGAACAAGCCATCACAGACAAACGGACAAATTGGATAGTATTTCATAAGGGAGCTTGAAAGAGGCGTGTTATCTGAGACTAAATAGGAATGAGCTTCTGGTAAAGGCTCACTGAAGGCAAAAAAGTGGATTGGAGTTCCAAAGTAGAGTGATAAAAAAATTGGATCTGGGAATCCATCTAAGCTCTGATGGCTTGTGCGTCAAGAGGAAAAAAATCCGAAGGATGGTGTAGTGACATAATGGTAGAGGGAGCAATGTGAACTCAACCACACGAGGGGCTTATAGAGGATTTTATTGAGTGGATTAGTTGAGATCACTGGAATATGTGATCTGTTCATTTTTAAGGGAGGGCAAGAAGAAATGTTGCATTCTTTGTTGCTTAGGAGGCGTGGAATAGGCGGGGAAAGAACCACAAGCACCTCAGTGATAAATTCCGTTGAATCTGAAGCTACCATGCAAGGGCCACCTACCAACCTTTGCCCGGTGTATATTGCGACACTGCGGCAAACCCAGAAACCTCGCATACGCCAGTGATCTGACCATCAACGCCTATATACTAAAGAACTGAGGTGAGTATGGCCATTGTCGAGTTTGCCACCACCTCAAAAGATAGCCATTTACTCCATCGGCCGCGGTGGTTGGGCCGGTTATCGATTCTGGTTGAACACAGAATCGGCATTTTTTGAAGCTCTACCAGTTAACATCCAAGGCTGGGGAAATGGTTTGAGGGAGGTATAATCCCCAGCTTTTGTTTCATTTTCTTGTCTTATTTTGTTTTTATCGTATTTTATTTTGATTTCATCAATTTTTTCTTAATAGATTTTCTCTAATTTTAGTTAATTTATGTTTTTTAAATTGTTTTACTTTTAATTTTCTGTTTTCTTGCATTAATTTTTGGGTTGTGTGAAAATTTTGAAGGTTGAATCTTTGAGAATTAGAAAGGCGGGAAGCAGCGACATTTAAGCTGTAGCATAGAAATTTTATGATGAAATAGTGAAATGTTAAGCGATGATAATGAAAATCAAAATTTTAAAAGCTGTGTTTATTAGCTATTAGCGAAAATAACTGTTACTTCCCTTAAATGCCAAAATAGCCAACAGTATTCCATTTTAATTATTTATTTATTTATTTTATATTTTATATATTTAAAAAAAAACGTTTGTTTTTATATATATATATTTGTACAAAAAAATCAACACTGTTTTTTTATTATTTTACTTTTATTTTATTTTTTAATTAATTGTTTTGTTGATAAAAAAAAAAGTCCTTCTTAAATATTTTATCATGTTACTTTTACCTCCAAATTTGTTTGCACACTATTAACTTTCAATCAGAACTCCGTTTAGAAGTTCTTGTTATATTGGAAAGATTAGAGAGTGTAGAAGATCCAAATATGGCTTGGAAAAACATTTTGAGATTTTTCAGGTAATTTTCAAAATGCTCAAACTGGTCACTTTTTTTCTCTCTTCCTTCCTCCCTATAACTTGTTTATTTAGGCGGCAATTGAATAAGGTGTCGGAGTGACTGCAGGATTCCTGTCTAATAGATCACATAATATCAAGGAGGTAACACGCCCACTTCTCTAATTTTCAATGGGCCCTTGGACTGCCAAGATGTTTGAGTTGGGGAAAGTTAATAAAGAGTACAGCTTTTGTGTTTATTCTTTTGGCACTATTTTGTGCAAGCCCATTTGTGATCATTCTAGCGTGCTGGACCTTTATAAATTTGTTATACCATACAACTTGCTTTTTCAAAATCTGGACCCATTTTAACGATCAAAGGTACATTGGTTTTACCCTACAGCTTGCAAGTTGGAGAAAATTTAAACTTTGTCAATTCTATTGATGCTAGATTGTGGTTCCATGCAGTTGGTGAATGATTAGTTAATTCTTGTGATTACGACATTTCTTCCACCTTTAGCTAACCACACAGGCTTTGTGGGTTTCAATGATAATTTGGCTTGTGCAACCTCTTCTTTGCATAACTTCCCTATAGTTCCATTATTTGCCTTTAATAGGTTAAGGACCCACATGGAAGAAATAAATGCGTCTTAAGAAAAGAGAAAAATAAAGAAGAAAAGAATGAAATTACCAGCGGCTGCCTTGAAACAGGAAAGACACGGTCCTGGGGGTATATGGGCGAAAGCCTTTAAAGCGGGTGCCCTAAACCTTCATTGGTTAGGAATGCCGACTTAGTATTATTCTGGGGTGGATATATGGTGGAGTTTAGCAAGTTATAGGTGCTGGAGTCTGAAATCATTCGAGATCCGAGGTGTTAAACACACAGAAGGTTGTAGATGGCGAGAAAGATCTATATGACTTGGTGCTCAGCCTTAATTTATTCAGAATCATGAGTGAATACAGATTACATGGGCTGGTGAGAGTGGAGATTCCTCAGCATTGCACCCTACAAACGCAAAAGAATTGTGGAATAGAGTGGATTATAATCATTTAAGGTTGGTTATGCTAGTGCATTAGTAGTAGCTAGGGTTGGGGGAGGTGGAGTTAGCAGTTGACATTGAAGCTAATCAAATAAACACTTAGATTTTGGTGGAAGTTTCTGGTTGATTCACCAAGAAGGAGGCTCATTTAATACTCAATTTTGGATGGTATTCATTCTCTCATGATAGTTATTGGACACGACTTTGATGATTCTTACTTAGGGTTAGGCATTACTCATTCACAACCTTCTTGAAATATAATTTTTGTGAACGTTATTTTTTATATGTTTTATATGTATTCTCTCTTTGCTTTCTTTCTTTTCCATTCAAGGGACTTCTTAATCATTGTGAGTTCAGGGTATGAATTAGTGCCAAAAGTATACTATTTTGAACATATTTGTTATATGGTTTTGAGTGCTTTTGTATACTAATCATTTCTAATTAATCTGTTTACATTAAGGTCCTGTATTTTAATGATGCGCATTTTGTGGCAAATTTTGCAGTTTTGCTAGCTAATTATGCGAGGGAATTGTTGAGTGGTCAAGCACGAGAAGAATTCAAGTCAAACAACATTGCAGATCAAAGATCAGAAGGAAAGAAGCAAAATGAGAGAAATTGCACCTGCCGCTGCAGGAAGGCTTTCTGCGCCTCTTTACTACATCCTGAACACTGTGGTGTTCCACTCCATTCTTTTTGGCCTTGACTTTATTTATTACAATTTTTGGTTTTTCTCCTTTCCCACCCTTGTTGTAATCACTTATGTTTGGATTGTATGGTATTTCACTTGGTTTGTAAGGCTACATAGCTGTTGGTATCTTCTGCTGTTGGAGACGGATTTTTTGAGCATGAATGGTGGGGGTTCAGTTCTCAGTTTTCCTTTTTCTCTCATTTTCTTTCCTCTTTCTCGGCTGCCAAACACTCCTCTGAGGATGACAGCTGGAGGATGGATTGTGAACCCTCCTCATGAAGAGGAGGTTGCCAACTAGGGTTTGGGTACTTGTAGGGATCACCTCTGTTTTTTAACATACTGACATTTATGGTTGTTTAAGTTCTACTTCTCACCACTTAGGTTAAAATCTCTTAAGCATGCTCTCTTTAATGTGTATTTGGCAAGCTTTTTTAGGTTCAGGATGCTGCCAGTTGATCCGTGAGGCTCAGTTAGTTGTCTCCTGCTAGTTATCGTGGAGTAGTGTTTTGGAGGTGTGTTTTCACTGCTAGGGACATTTATGCCCATTTAAATGCTATGTTTCAAAAGGGAAAATCATAGGGTTTAGTTTTTAAAGCTAAATGAAGATCCTGGTTAGGAAGCCAGGCCCATATGTCATATACAACGAGGAAAAGACTGTAGGGACATATTTGAGTTACTTACACATAAACCCCCTTGGGTGGCCTCAGACTTGAGGTTCTTTCTTATTTTTCTTCATTTATTTTCAGGTTTTAGCCCCAAAACCTCACTTTTTAGCCGACAAGAAATCGATTTAATTCTACCATTTATTCAAACCAAATATTTATCATGAAGAAGACATCCATATCATTTTGACCACAGTCCCTTATATTAGTAAACTTGTTCTACCGTGATATAGGAGAGAACAGGTATAAATTTTGTTGATTCAGGATCACCCTCTGTGGCTGAATGGCTACGGATTCTTTTGCATTTCCTTCGAGTTAGTTGCAGTTTCAGGCACCCAGAGTGACGGCGTCTCATCTCTGTGCCTTTTAGATCTATTGGTTGCGTCCTTTCCTTGATTAGATCGTGCTGCAGGGTTGGGGAACTTCCTTTAGATTAAGGTGAACTCTCTGCATTATTTAGATTGTTAAATACTCCACGTCCAACTTCATTGCGTGAAGCGAGTTTTATCAAATTAACTTTCAAGCTCTCGGCGAGTTCATCAATGGTAGTCTAACATACCCGAAAAATTCTCTGACTCTCGGGAATCTCAAGCATCACACATTGTCCTGCCTTGGAGGGCATCCTGATAGACGAGATCACGTTACCTCAAATGGTATTGAGTAGTACCATTGGAACTATCGATTCAAAAAACAACCTCTAAGCAAGTAAATCACCACACCGATAGTTCTCCGGTGCACTGCGAGGAAAAACGCTAACTATAAATTCAAATCCATGAGATTTAACGTTCCCATTCTTTGTCATTGAAATTAAGAAAATAGTGTAGTCCACCATACAACCACTATGAAATGCAAGTAGTAGGAAAAAATGAACTCGAGAAATTTGTCTTAGATTTATAATTCGAGCAACAATTTTGGAAAGAAAATAACATAAGTAATTTCAACTCTATGTGATTTCTACACCACGATTATGAAATAGATCCATAAATGAATTCAAAAAGGCTGAAAATAAAGAAAATCCTCTAAACTACCATTGGGTTCCTCATTGGTTCTGGTGTAGTGAGAAGCGTGGAGCTTATTTTACTATTCTAACCTTTGTCTATTTATCTTTGTCTTAAAAGAAAGAAATTGGAACAGAATCCCAAAAAAACTCTAGATTGGAATTCAGAAATGATTCTTAACATCATCTCAAGACAGATATCACGACAACTGGTTTATATTTTAACTCTTGTTGGT
The DNA here is from genome assembly GCA_016808115.1 of Tetrastigma voinierianum. Taxonomy (NCBI): domain Eukaryota; kingdom Viridiplantae; phylum Streptophyta; class Magnoliopsida; order Vitales; family Vitaceae; genus Tetrastigma; species Tetrastigma voinierianum. Next base: position 194,235 of record JAEQBH010001641.1, read on the forward strand.
GCGGCGATTGTTGCTTCGTATTGTGACCAGTTCCTTCTTTGCTTGGATTAATGGTGGCGACCTCATTTTCTTTCTCTCATTAGAAGCCACAGTCTGACCTCAGTTTTAAATAAGACTACTAACACTTTGACATTAACGTTAGAGCTTGGTTTGGGTTGAGATTAAAATTTCTGTTTATGGTGACTTCAAGAACAAACGCTTTCTTTTGTAGTCGTGACCTTGTGTTGGTGGTCTGCCTTCATAGGTTTCAGAATTTAAAAAATTCGCGATCTGAGTGGTGGCCAGAACATCTTTGATGTTCATTTCTCTTCTTTGGTCGCTCCTCATGGTGGTGTATGGCTTCCATGTTTGCTCTTTTCGGATTGTATGGTCCCAAATTTGCTCAGTAGTTTGACTGGATTCTACCTTTGGGTTCTTCGCCAGTCATGACTTGAATGAATTGGTCGCGATGGCATCATTTACATGATTAGCCCAGGTCGATTAATAAATGGTATAGCCAGTTTTCTTGCAAGGACTTGTTCCCTTTTCTTGTTCTCCAACTCTTAATTTAGTTACAACTTCAATTTTCTACGTGAGATAGTTCAGTTTATAAAACAATAGAGCCTCCTTGGCTGTGACCAAATGGGTATGAGCTTAAAAACTAGTTTGCAACCTCATTTTCTTGCAAATTTCATGTATTCTGTTGATGGGATTGATAGTAGTTAGCGTCCGACCTAAGTTATATCCAATTGGTGTGGTGACCTAAGAGAGTGGTGTGTGACCGAAGTTCTCACTAGGTATATTTCTTTGGTTTCAACTTCACTTCCTTTGTACGCCTTCTTTCCTTTGTTGCTGAGTAATTCCTAGTCATAAGCCCTAACTGAATAAACTTGTTTGGGTCAACCTTATTTTCCTTTCTCTAACGATCTAGCGATCATGTAACTGTGAATCTGCTTGAACAAACCTTCCCAACAATGATGAGCTTTGATTCTGACTCTGGGCTTCGATTCACGACCATTTACTATATAGTGGCTGATCTCTTACGGGTTTTTACCAGTTTTTCTTATAACATATTTTTAAATTAAATTTGATAAATATCCACATTTAAGAATCAACATTATCTTGTAAATATGTTGAAAAAGAGGATTAAAATCAAATGAGTTTTGGATATAAATGGTGATTTATATCTTCAAGAAGATTTTACCCCTAATTGTAAGATGGACACAGTATTCTGTGAGTCTCTATTAGACGATAGGAACTTGTTCCCAATAGCATGGATAGTTGATCTCATTTCTATTAGTATAAACTAAGAAATCTTCACAATGCAGTTAAATGACCATTCAGGAACTAGTTGGAGGTAAACAATTAGATTGATTACCGCACACAGAGGGTGAGTTCATCTAATTCTTCTAAACAGCCTAGACGAGTTGAAACAAATCTTCTGCAATTGATCCCTCTTTAAATGATCAAGGCTCTCTTTATTTTCTTTACAGTCTTTGAGGACCTAGTGTTCTTGGTGGCTTACTTCACAGAACCTAGTTGATATACTTTATCTTTTCAAGCAAACCTTTCACTAAAAATCATAATTTAATTTTTTAAGTAATTTTTAACAAACTTTGGACTTCCTTTTCAGGAAAGAATACCCATCTGTGGATGACCACAAAACATTACTCTTACTATAGTAGGTTAGGTTACCACTAGCTAGGGTGATTTTAGGGTTATAAATTTTTGTTAGACAAAATTGAAAACTAAAGAACACACTCATATCTGATTGTGACAGATATTTTATATCGATTGACATTAGGGTACACTAATTGAAAATGCCACTTTTTAGACTAGGAGCAAGTTTCAACTTGCTTTCATTTAACACAGCATTGGGGGCGGAGGGAACTCAATCCACTCTATACCTCTCATTAGTGGATAGCTCAATCAAAGTTCTTAGAGGCATGGTGGAAGATGTCCTTGTGCAGTTCGATAAGTTTACTGCCCAATATGACTTTATAATAGTGTTGTAGACCTGGCGATTAAACAGATGATGACCCTACCGATCAAAAAAGAATTTTGTAAATTTTCTTGTTTAAAACCACACAATGTTGAAAATATATTATACAGATTATGTGAGTTATTTAAAATCACTACTAATGGTTTTAGTGAGTACATGTATGCATAATGACCTTTTTAGGCAGTTTTGACGACTCTTTGGAATCATGAAAGTCGACGATGAAGATACTCACCGTCTTTTGTGCAGTTTGAAGGAAGCCCGAGGAAACAATTTAGTCGAGGTTGGGACCATGAAGGAATGATCACTACTGAAGATGGAGGAGTTAGAAATATTATGGATAATTTCTCATTTACAGCCGTGAATTTCGCATTGAAGCTTCTGTCAATGCTCTAAAATTTTGCACCATCTTCTCACTAAGTGACCAGATCCACCAATTTTCATTAGGTTGGATGAAGGCTCACTATGACACTAAATAAATGGAAAGTTGTGACGGGCAACATATGCCAAGTTTAGTTCAATCATTTGGAATTTCGGTTTGTAATATATAAGAAAGAACTACCTTGATGGCAGAATTAAACCTCAAGAGATATAGTATAAATAGGGGTAGATGATCAAACCAAGAATATATTAATTCTTCGCCCTTAATAGGTTTAGTATGGTTTTGCATGTTTGAGATCTTCTCAAATTTCAAACTTACTAAAACTTCCAGTTCGAATTCTCTTTTCTTTTTCTAATGGATTATGTTAAGTGTTCCTAGACTTACCATGAATGATGATTATCTTTCTGGAATTAAAATGGATCTGCCCATATGGTGACAAGGGGCCAGTTACTTCCAGCGATATCATTCTGTCTGTTGATACACGAAGATACCGTGTGTGCATCGTTGGGGACTCTATGTATGGGAGGTATCTTCTTACCCAACCATGGCGGTTATTAAAGCGTCTAGGCACGGTACATGATACCCCGAGTTTGGCTCTCTTCAAGCGGCGACACTCCTTCACGCAAACATATGAAGAAGGTGCTTGAAGCGCTTTGCTTGACGTGGCTCACCAAAGCAGCTTTCAAACAATGGATATTTCTTCGCTGCTCATCTCACCTTCTTATTGCTTCTTTTTCACTTTTCTTTGACATGGGCTGCATAAGACCTTAAGCCCACTCTTTTATGCAGTGTGAGGCTAAAGCAGCCTTAGTTTGGTCATAGACTATCTCTCTATCTCTCTATCTCTGCATATATATATATATATATATATATATATGTTGAAGACATCGTGGGTTTGAGTTGGTAGACCCAGACAAACGTCCTTTGGGATGTAAAATGGAGATAAAGAAAGGCTTTTATTTTAAGCAGCGTGTTTTGTTTTGAGAACCCTAATTTTACCCCTTTCACTTTCCATCCACGGTGTTTGCTGTGTTTGGTCTCATCAATACTTTATATTTCATTGAAAAACTAACATAATACTGTGAAGAAAGAAAAGGCGAAAATCAGCGAATAACGATAAATTACAAAAATTTTAGAAAAAAAAAAAAGAAAAATCTTAATTTTACCATTAAGTTTTGCTTACTTTCTCGAAACTTTTAATTTTTCTTTAATTTATTGGTAGTTTGGTTTTCTATAATTACGCTTATGAAAATGATAATAATAGTCTACCAAGGAAGTAATTTATTTTATTTACAGTAGTAAAATATTAGAGTAGCGAAGTCATGTGAATACGCACAAACATAGTCATAACTCATTTGATATATATTTTAAAATACTACAAGGAATATACAAATTCACAATTTTCAATTATTATTGTGTTGTAGTTATTGTGATTTGTTTCAAGTTGGAAGAAGCAAAGATAAAGTTCCAAGTAGTGAGGGCTCAGTTGAAATATACCTTGGAAGTGAAAGAAAAGACTCGGGATGGAAATATGCTGATTGCCTCTGTATGGAGAAAGATTGAATCACAATTATTTGTATCTTTTGTGATAATATAACAAGGCATCTATAGCTTGAAACAACATCTTATTGATTGTAAATGCAAAAATGTACAAATTAGTTCATAATCATTGACAGAGAGATGGAAAATATATGCAGCAAGAGAAAAATTGTTACCTCTGTAGAAAAAAGATAAAGCGATACTTTGATTGGAAATGGAATTTTCTGAATGTCAGATATTAAAATAGACTTTATATTGGAATGATACCATGAAATCTAATTGCAATCGAATTTCGGGAATGATCAATTTCATTTTGAAGCATAGCAAGGAGTGGCAAGTGACATAGCACGTATTGGATGAAACATAAGGAGCCATGTATCCAGATGATACAGTCTGACAGGAGTATACTTAGTGGAAATTATATTAAGGATTCTGTCATAACCTGGTTAAATCAAAGTTATGGATAATAGGATAAGGGGAATCGAGAAACTGTGGGGAGAGAGGTGATATTGGCAAGAAAGGACATCCATGACTAGTTGTTGGAAAATTTGTAGGGGAGAGGAAAATTGGAGGAAGAGGGAAAAGAGAGAAGAAGGAGGAGAGAAGTTTCACGTACTATATAGTTTCTCAGCGTCGTGATCTGGTTTAGTTGACAAAAGCGAGGTGGTCACACATGAGATCTCAGCGTGAGACATAAAAATTACAGTGATTTTCGAGCTCAGAGAGGTAGTGGGTTTTCCTACTCATTTATTATACTTGGCTTAAAAGCCATCTAATGGCATGGTTTTGTTCCAGGTATGGTGGCTCATGTTGATCCGAAAACTTTGGGATTGGAAGAAGGAGAAATGTTAGGGACCGAAAGTGGTAAAACTATCGAAGAAAAGCTAAGTGCTTCCGGATCCACGGATGTTTGGTCTGGCGCGGAGGGTTTGCCGAGTGTGAGCTAACCGGGACGCGGGGTGTGTTGCGCGTAACTGCCGACTGTGATGGCGCTAGCATGTGGTGGTGACTCAACCTGGCCAGCCTTCACCGGACTCGCGCCGGCGCGCCGGTGACGACAACCTAGGTGCATGACCGACCAGCCTGCAGAGGCGCCTGGCCGCGGTATCTCGATAGAAAACGAGTTTTGAAAAAAAGTAAAATAAAAATAAAAATTTTATTTGTTTTGTTGTATTGTTAAAAACGTTTTTGTTGAGTGAATGATTGCTGAGTTGGATTGAGGATCCCAGTTCAAGGATCTTTATTGTGTTATTTCTTGATAATTGAATAACGCTCGAGGTGTATGAAATTTTATGTTCAATCACATTACTGGCGATATATTGACATTGAATGAGTACCATACTTATGAATTGGAAATATGATATCGTATGAATCATGTGGCATACTTTCGCCTCATGCACGAGTCCACATTCTAAGTTGAGTGGTTGTATTCATGGTATTGGTCATTCACTATTCTTGATGGATATGTTGATAATATTCAGAAATGGGACAGCATCAAAGAGGTAGAACTCAGTTATGTCAAAACAATAATAATAATAAATCCATTGTTGTGGGCAAAGCAGTGGGAGGATCACAGAGGAGTAAAGGCAAATTCTATTCTTGAAGATCGAACACTATGTATCGGCGCGTGAAAGTTCGAAAGTGTTGGGAAGGCTTAGAAACCTGTGGTGTGAGACCTCGAAAATTCCAGACCCTGATAATATGAAATTTTGTTAAAAATTCTGATGAATCTGGTGGTCTGATAGTCAATCATTGGGTGAAGCATGATAAATTGGTTTTCCATGCCAGCGTTCTACAGTGGCTGATCGATCGACGCCACTGGGTTGTCGTATGGGAAGTCATCTCTCTATTACGTATAAAATATTCCATATAGGATTGTATTATTATTTATAGTAGAATTGGTTCGGATGTTTTATGTTGTGTTTTTTAGATGGGGAGTAGCCCTTTGGATGAATTTATCTGGGCATTGCTCACTATTATTGGACACTGGTGTATGGGAGGCAGCGGCGACATAGCGAGGAGTGTGAGATTGCTGAAGGCCGACATGTAGACAGAGGCGTATTTTTATAAGTGATGTTTGTAGAAAGTTTTATAAAATTCTTTGGACTATTTATTATATAAAATAATCGGTATGTAATTATAGTGAGAAATTTCTCATCATTTTATTGCACAGTGAAATGGTACTAGTGGCCAGATGAATTGAATTATTGTCAGTGGGAGGCCCAGAGTGTGAAGGGAGATAAAGGTGAGGCTGCATGTTCATTCTATCATGGCATGGCGGAGAGTCTAATATCGTGACAGGAGATTTTCCAGATCCATATATGTGACAACTGGGTGCTGTATGTGGCAGTGTCTAATCTGGGACATTGCAATTGTGACCAGGCATGGCTTGCATGCGACAGAACAATCGCACATCTGGTGGCCGCATTCTTAAACCTACGATGCAGTTACAACTTCACGTGAGGTCCGCGACACCGGCGTACCGCGACGAAGTGGGCGAAGCGAAGGAGATTCTATTGTCTCGACGGGCTTCCTCTCTGGATCTTATTCAAAGCCGGACTTCTTGAGTCTTTTTCCTATAGAATTCACGCGCCGCGTGAATCCGAACGTGGGATTTTATCGGCGACGGTGCGCGTGGAAGACGTAACCGGGCACCTTGATCTTCTGAGGAAGCGATGACATGGTATAATAGGAAGCTACCTTGCGCATTGGGACCAACAGTGACAACGACTACGCTGCCGCGCTCTTTAGATTCCGATAGTGCGTGGGCAGACGAATGGCGGTTCGCGATGAGGATATTCTCAACCGATGAACACTAAGATTGTACATATTGATATGCTGTTTGTGAGGAAAATTCTGATTAACGACGGAAGACTCTCTATCATTGGCGAAATTACGGCGGCCTCTTGTAGCCATGACGTTGATGGCGGTGGTGTCGACAGCCGATATAGACTAGAGGCGAAGCCCGGCCGCGTGCGGCGGCTGATGGAGCTCGGCGCGGCCAAGTACAAAGTGAGCTGAGGGGGCGTGTCGCGACAAAGATGCTGTGAATGGGCCACCGTATGCTGTAAATCATGTTAAATTCGATTAATAGCCTTCAAAGAAAAAAAACAAAAAAATGACACACTGGTGGGCGTCAGATTAGTATCAGCCCACCTAGGTAGCGATTACCTGGCTTAATGTTGATATAAGCATCATGGCTTGGCATTAGCGCTTAGGTTATACAAGTACCTAGGACTCGAGGGGCATGGGTTTAGATCATGCATGCATTGTACATTTCATGGTGTGTTACATTAGTATGATTGTGGGATTATGTGTTATGATTTGTATGAATTATATACATGATAGATTGTATATGGAACACTAGAGTTAGAAAACATAACCTTAGGGGTTCGGAAAGGCACACTAAGCATGATAATTGTGAAATTAAATTGAATTGTATTAGTAGTTGGCAATTTTACCACTGGAAAAAGGATCAAAACGTAATTCATGTTGAGTAGCTTTATTGTCAATGTCGGCATGTACTTTACTAGTTCAGGCCGAAACATAAAATTTTATAACTATTGCCATTTCGTAATAGCAGATGGAAAGTTGAGGGACCGGAGACGTGAGGTCGTCGAGGGCGTTGGCCCAATGTCACGCTTTTGACCGGAGCTATGGCGGTTATAGCGTTGCGTTTACCGGTGTTCTCTAGCTAGTGTAGGCAGGATCAAGGGTTCGAATAACCTCCAGAGGTTTAAGACACATCATTCTCCGACATTCATAGGAGGAGGAGATTCGATGGTGGCTGACCATTGGATCGAACCAGGTCGAGAAGATGTGGAGCTATGGAGATCACCTCCGCGACCAGATAGACCCCAGCTACCATTCCATCTAGAATGTGAGTCCCAAGTGGTGGGATTAGTTGAGACCTCTAGGGACATAGAAACATTGGGCAAGGGTTCACGAGTTCTTGAAGCTAGTATTTTTTGGCCATGGAACATGAAAAGAAAGCCAGGGAATTCCCTGGGGGTTGAAGCGGGCAGATGATGGTGATGGAGTCATTGGCTAAGTTCACTAAGTTAGTGTTCTTTGATGACTATGTGGCCCTGGGACCTTAGCCAGGTGAGGGAAGTTTGAGGATGGGCGCTGAGTTTCCCCATCCCAGGGGCGAGATTGTAAGTTCTCTTATGGGATATGAACTCACATGGTCTAGTTGCTATGGCCATAGAGAGAGATGGGGATCTTGCGGGCATCAGAGATATAGGAGCCGGTGACAAGAGGAAGGAGAGCCGATCTTCACTGTTCGGGGAAGAAAATTTGAAGGCTTCTAGTTCACGAGGAGTTTAGGGGCGGGGCGCAGTATCGGGGCGAGGCGGCCAGGGTTTCTACCCAGTCAGGATCTCTGACATGTTTCCATTGCCATCAACTTGGACATGTGAGGCAAGATTGCCCCTAAGGCAAGGATCCCAAGGTTTCGGGACAGCACAATCCTAGTCATCGGTGGGACGTGCAGCATGACCTGTTCTTCTGATGTCGATTGAAAACTAAATATAGTCCAGGTGTTGCCATAAACTATGGCCACATAAGCCAGGCCAGAGGCCCAGGTGATCGAGGCCAGAGCGGGGCTCACGGCCGGGACGTCAAGCCCGAGGTGTGTCTCGCCATCACACCATAAGTACGAGCGGAGGATCGTAAGATTATCTGAGGAACATTTTTGTATTGCCATCACCGTCATCAGGCGAGAACCTATTTGATTTATGGTCAGAATTTGCATTCATTCATCGTTGCATCTTGTGAGGAGGAGTGTAGGCTTAGGAGTTGAGACCTTGGAAAGCCGACCTATAGGTTCTCCTAAGGATTAGGGTGAGTGTGGATATGATGTATATCCCGGGGTTGAGTTAGAGATCTTTAAGTTCTCATTGTGGACTAGGGTCATGGACATGTGGGAGTTGTCGTCCTTAAGGATGGATTGGTTGAAGACATAATGAGTCGTCATTGATTGTGAGCATAGGAGGGTTATCGCCTACACACTGGATGGTATTCGTGTGACTTTTTAGGGGGAAAAGCATGATGCTTTACCCGGAACCGTGCGACTCACAGGTGGAGTGGGCCCGGTTTATGGGTTGGCTAAGCGAGCCTTGGAGGGACGAGTGGGACCGGGACTTAGATTTGCTTAGGGCTAGTGTGTAAGTATGGGGATGTTTTTTGGATGAGCTAAAGTTACCTGCAGCAGAGGATGTGGAGCTTACGTATTAGTTACACCACAGTACGTTGCCCATTTCTATAACCCATCATAGGATAGCGTCGGTTGAGTTGTAGGAACTTAAGGTCCAGATACAGGATTTTTTGGACAAGGGTTTCATTAAACCAGAGAACGCTACCATAAAGTGCTCAGGTTCTATTTTTAAAGAAGAAGATAAGACCCGCTAGCGTGCATTGAATCACGGCGGTTGAAAGAGTTCAAATAAAGATGGTATCACCACCAAGGATTATGACTTCACTTTGCATTACCATCAGTGAAGCGAAGCGATAGTCGCAGTCACGCACTCTGTTTGGAAGTCACGGGAGTGCGGCTAGTGCGCTACTGGAGTAAGCGGATGCTCGAGGCTGGGCGATTTAGGTGCGGTGCGATGATCGAGGCTCGGTGTTTTTGGGGAGTTTGGTAGCTCATGCATCCTGTGAAGCGAAGTGATTGAAGTCCCCCAGGGTAGGGCGCGATAATATCCATCGGGGGTAGAGGTATAGTTAGGTATGGGTGGCCAGAGAGGCTGACCATCCCATAAATGGTAGTCTTGATAGGGGGCGAGTTGTAGTTCCTCGATTAACGGTCACGAGAAGGAAGTCTGGGGGTTCCACTACTCTCGATTTTCAGTGCATCTAGGTGGCACAAAGATGTATCTTGATCTTCGTCGCTAGTATTACTGGAGCGAGATGAGGCGACACGTTGGAGATTTTGATCGTCGATGTCTGTCACATGTCGGCCAATTAAAGGCTTCAGCTTGCTGGAAAGCAGTAATTTATTAAATATTAGAGTGGCGGGATGGGAGTGGAGCATCTCGGATGGGCTGTGGGCAACGCTACCTGTTTAAAGATGAACATGACCATTATAGATGACTAAATGAGGCGAACTCACTAAGTCGGCACATTTTCCTAACGGTCACGATGACCTTCACATGGAGGAATTCTCTGATTTGTACATTGGAGAATTATCTGGCTACGCATGGGTGTCGGTGTCATCGTATCGGACGAGGATCGGGTTTATGGTACACTTTTGGAAGAGTTTCCGTAAGGCCCATAGGGACACGATTGACAGTGAACCATGTTTCATCCGCAGAGACGGATGGTGATCGGAGAGGACCATATGGGTTTAGAGAATGCGGGCATGTGTCCTGGATCTTAACGGTAGTGGGGAGGAGCACTTGCCCTTAGTGGAATTCACCTACAACAACGGTTATCAGGCGACTATACAGATGGCACCCTATGAGGTTTTATATGGGAGGCCATGCCATTCCTCGATTTGTTGGACAAATGTGGGAGAGTGTGCCATCACTGGTCCAGATTTGATTAGAGACACCTCGGAGAAGGTGGGTTTGTCTGAGCGTCTTTCACGGCTCACGGCCCGGTGAAGAGCTCGTCGGCCGAGCCAGCGTTGACCTCCCAGGGATTTGGGAGGTGGGCGTCCGTCTTCGCGAAGGTGATGCCCCAGAGGAGTGATCGGATTAAACCGCGAGGAAGCGCACCCGAGGTATATTAGGCCCTTGAGATACTCCAGAGAGGGCAGGAAGGAAGGATGAGCATGGTTATTATGCGGGTTGGCATTCTTGCCCTGGATTTATCGGGTGTTCATGAGGTGTTCCATGTCTCCATGCTCTAGAAATATACTCCAGATCTAGCTCATGTAGTGGATTGGAGAGAAATTAGTGTTGATACAGATGGGACCTTCAAGGAGGGACAAGTGTGTATCTTTGATAACCAAGATCGGGTTTTGCGACGTAAGACCATGAGGCTAGTGAAGGTGTTGTGGCAACCGCAGAAGTGGGGCGCGTGATGGGAGCGCGAGGACACGATGCAAGCCACCTATCCTTTCTTGTTTGAGGATGAAGGTACGTGGTTTAGTCATTTGTGATAAGTGACTAGTTTACATGAATGTGATTGTGTATGGTTGCATATGCATGCGATTCGATGTGTATGTGTGTGAAATTTTAGGACGAAATTCTTTTAAGGGGGGAAGAATAAAAACCAAAGAAAAATTAAATTTTTTTGAAAAATGGTAAAACGGTAATTTCAATGGAAAATCTGGAATATTTCTAGATCTCAGATGAGAAAATGGACTTCACCGTTGGAATCGTCTCATGAAGTCTAGTTACCCCGTCGAATTTTGTCGAATTTCGAGACATACATAATTTCACGTTTTTCGAGGCATCGAGGATAGCAAGTGACACTTGGCATGTATTGGATGGCTCATAGGGAGCCATGTGTTAAATGGAGAGCAAGTCAAACAAAAGTCTAAGTGGAACCCATGTGGGACATGTGTCATAACCTAAGAGGATGGAAATCGAAGTTAGTAAGGATCAGAGGATAAGGGAACCCAGAGCAGTAGAGAGGGTGACACATAGCAAGAGAGGACATCCCACTTGACTAGTTGGACCAAATTTCGATGAGGGAGAGGAAAATTAGAGAAAGGAAAGAGAGGGAAAAAGAGAGAAGAAGGAGGAGAGAGAAGTTCCACATTCTCTACCAGTTTCACGACGATCGAGCAGGCGTCGGTGATTTGGGTCGAGCAAGAGCAAAGATTAGTCCCGCGCATCAAGAGCTACTCGTGGGTACCAAAATTAGTGATTTTCGCCAAGCTCCAAGAGGTAGGGGATTTTCCTACTCGGTTTTATTCTTAGCTTAAAAGTCATCTAATGGAATGGTTTTGTTTCTCGGGTAGTTAGTGAACGATGTTCCACGAAATTTTTGGGATGGAAGGAAATGTTTGGGACGGGACCAGGTCAAAAGCGTATTGAGCGTGTTGGATCCTTGGTGAGTTTGGTCGCCAGCTAGGTTTTCTAGGTCGCGACTGATCGGGGGCGGCTGTGAAGCCAGGCACACGCGCGTACCTGGCTGCACGCCTGCTGCCGGCAGCGTAGTATGCGACATGCAGACAACACCGCGTGCGATAGCGCCAATGCAATACAGTGTGTGAAAGAACGCGTTTTCTTAAAAAAAAAAAAAAAAAGTAAAATAAAAAAAAGTAAAAATAAAATTTTCATTTGTTTTGTTGTATTGTTGCGTGTTTTAATTGTTGAGGTTGGATGATTGCCTAGTTAGACTGACATCTTAATTCAAGGATCTTTTGCATGTTATTGCTTGATAATTGAATAACATGCAGTGTGTGAAAATTTTATGTTGATGCATGCTCACTGATATAATGACATGATGAATGAAAATTTCATGCCATGAATTGGAAATGATATATGTAATATTATGTGGCATACTTGCACTCATATACCCAGTCATTGCATCGAGTGGTGTGTGGCTGCATGATATTGATATTCTGTGCTTAGTGATGTGTAGTGAAAGCTTCGGAAATGGGACAACATTAAAAATCAAGACTCAAGGTTGTGTAAAACAATAATAATAATAAATCACGTGTGTTGGGTAAAGCAAGATGGGGCAGATCACCCTCCCCCAAGGGTGAAAGTCCCAAATTCTATTCTTGGTCAGACGTATGTATCCAGCGATGAAATTTCACGAAAGTGTTGGAAATCCTGTAGTGAGACCCCGGAAATTCGAGACCCAAAATAAACACACGGAATTTGATAAAATTAAAATGAATATTGGAGGTCGGTCCAATGAGTCAAGTCATTAAGTGAAACACTAATGACTGGTTTTTCACACTTGGCGTTCTAAGTGTGAGGGATTCGATTGGGACTCGGGTTGTGGGCATGAGAAGTCACATCTCATGCATATCATGAAATATTCCATATAGGATTGTATTATTTATGTGGAGTATGATTGGATGTTTTATGTGTGCCATTGCATGTGTATTTTAGGTGGGGAGTAGCTCTTTAGGGTACTCTCTTGTGCATTGCTCACCCGATCCTTGGGACCTTTTGGGTCTGAGGGACGGGCGCTGGGTGGGTAAAATGGGTGTGAAGGAGATTAAACATCATGGCCTCCAAGTAACATTTATGTAAAAGTGTTTTGTATAAAATGATTTTTATAAAATTATTTTGGACTATTGTATAAATAGTCGGGTATGTAATTATGGTATAATGTCTCATATTTTAAATTGCCTGAAAAATGAGTCGATGGCGATGGGAATTGAGATTAAGTGGGTGGGAAATTGGAGTGCGAGAATAGAGGGTGGGCTACTACCCATTTCGAGGGTTATTGTCGCGACGCCAGTTTAACTGTCGCGACAGATTCAGGTATGTCGCGACCTGGAGAATTTAGTGTTGCGACGGGGGATGAGGAAGGACATTTTGTCACAGCAGGGCATGGCATGTGTGATGAGTGCAGCGAACACGATGGCATGGTGCTGCGTCGCGGCAGCTTCGCATTCTGGCGTGTGCGACCGAGGGCGGAGCCGCCTGGGCGTGCGGCGAGCGAAACGTGGAGATTACGTAGCAGCATGCCGGAAGATTCTCTGTTGAAGACGGGGCTTTCGATCTTACATGTGACCGGAGATTCTCGGCTGCGATGAACTACCAAGGTCTTCTTTGCTGACATAAATTCTCTATCGGAAGAATCCGAACGCCAGTTTTCTCATGTGCGACCTCCTCGAAACCTCTTCGCAGCAGTGCATGGCTTAGGGCGCAACGTGGGCGCAGGCACGCTATAGAAAACACTTAACGAGGCCCTACTTGCCCTTAACCCAGGCAGCCTTGGGCGCCTTGGCAACTGCCACAGCAGGCTGCCCAGGCGCGACCGCGCTGTGGCGGTTTGATGGCCTAGGTCACTGCGAGTTCTTTACGTAGCGGCGGTGCTTTCGGCTGGCGCGATTAGCCGGGCCGATGTTGATGTACGCGCGGTTGGCGAGGAGGAAGTCACCGATGCTTAATAGAGAACTCACATCCGCGGCAATTGGCCTCTAGCCGCGCGGTAAAGCGTGGTGCCATTGACGGGGGTTGCTTGCGACATGGCGGGTAAACAAAAGCCCGGCCGCAGCGCGGTCGCGCGCGGCGGCCGTCTCCGCGCCACGATTGAGTGTGCGCGTGGGCGAGTCTTGGCGAGGGGACTATGCCTCAGCGGCAGAGAGAGCTCTGTCGCGGCGGAACCACTATCTTGCTATGTCGCGATAGAGATTTCTCTATCATGTGAAGTTAATCGATGCAACACTCGGGAAATTGGGGCTTCACAGTATATGAATGGTGAAAAGAATCAAAATGAGCAATTGAAGATGAGAAGTGAAGATATCTATGAAGATTTTGAAGACATTGATGAAGAAGTTGAAAGTAGAAGGGTTGCTTCTAATAATTTACATCGAGGAAGCAATAGTGGTAGAGGTAGTAAGAAAAGATCAAGGGAAAAAGGCATGATAAATCATTTTTTTTCAACCCTAATGCGGAAGCGGTGGTTCAAAATAGAAGGAGTGGGAAAATGGCTCAAACTACTATTAATGACACCTACAAGAAGGAAGCAAGGGGAAAGAGCTTGCTATCTTATTACAAGGTGGATGTATGAGGCTGCCATTCCATTTAATGTAGTCACGTATCCAAGTTTCCAACTCATGATTGAGGCTATTGGTCAATGTGGTGTGGGGATGAAGAGACCAAGTATTTATGAGGTCAAGGTTACTCACCTTAAGAAAGAGTTGGAGCTTACAAAAGATTCCTTGAAGGATCATTGAATGGAATGGAAAAACAATGGATGTTCCATTATGTTGATGGATGGACCGATAGGAAAGAAAGAATTTTGGTGAACTTTTTAGTGAATTATTTTAGGGGAACCATGTTCATGGAATCCATTAGCGCTTCTTCAATGATTAAGATAAGAGAAAAGATGTTTGAACTACTTGACAAATGGGTGGACCAAGTTGGTGAAGAAAGTGTAGTTCAAGTTATCACAAATAGTCACTTAAGTTATAAGATGGTAGGTAATAAATACTTCTTAGACTTGAATAATTAAAATTTTATTGATTTTAATGTTTGAATGATGTATTTTAATTTATTATATAATATGATGTAGGGAGGATGTTGCCCCAAAAAAAAAAAAAAAAAAAAAAAAAACGGCCTAGTTTGGATTAGACACCATGTCCTGCACATTGCATTGACTTGATATTGGAAGACATTGGAAAGCAACCAAACATCAAGAAAACTTTGGAGGGAGCCATATCACTAAATGACTGCATTTATAACCATTCAAGGCTGCTCAACATGATGAGGTAGTTTACTGGACAAAGGGAATTGCTTAGGCTCACTAAAACACGGTTTTCCACTACTTTCATCACATTGCTTCGCTTACATGGGTAAAAAAAATAATTTGAGGAAGATGTTCACAAGTGCATATTGGTCATAAAGTAAATGAGCAAAGGAGCATAAGGGGAATAATGTAGCTAAGACGATCATAATGCCTTATTTTTGGAATACTATCATATTTTGTTTAAAAATTTCAAATTCTATTGTTCACGTGCTTCGCTTGGTTGATGTTGAAATAAAAAAAAGTTCCTATGAGATACATATATGAAGCCATGACTAGAGCTAAGGAAACTATTGTGAAAATTTTTCTTGGTAACAAAGAGAAGTACAAAGAGATGTCCCAAAATCGATAGGAGATTGGGAAATTTAGCTCCATAGCCTTTCTGCACACGGTTAGGTTGCTTGACACACAATTTCCAACAAAAAAAAAAAAAGAAAAGAAAAAGAAAGAAGAGGGGTTGTTTTGCAATTTTTAAAATATGGAAGGAGATAAATTGAAATTTTTAAAAGATGGAGTGGCTTTAGGGCAAATGTGGAATTTGTCTTGGTATAAAAAATGGCTCTCCAACTCATAAGACTAATTGTTTATTTCATTTTTTCAAGAGAGAGAAAGAGAGCAGCTAGGGTTTCAAAAGGGGGGAGATTTCAAACCTCAAGAACTTCGATCTCAAATAAGTATTTCTTTTCCCCTTTGATTTTTTGGTAGTTAGGTTTTTCTTTTTTAAGTCTAGATTTGAAAGCTTGGAGCTTTCTAAAGCTTTAGATTTGAATCCTAGAAATAATTGGAATGCATAAAAGCAAGAAACTTGGTTTGGATTTGATGTTTGATATATTTGGTGTAATTTCTCACTCTTGGAATCTTAGATTTAAAATTTTAAGGTTTCCTAAACTTTCAAATATGAAACTCTAGAAATGTAATAAAAACATAGTATTAAGAAATTTGTTTAGGAATAAGTATTTGATGTGTTTTGGTGATTCTTGGGCTACCAGCTTTAGATTTGAAACCCTAAAGGATTTCCTACAAGTTACAAAGAATCATACATTCATAAAGTTGAAATTCAGCGAAAATAATGTTTTATGGTAAAATCAATTTTGGAAGTGATAAGGTGATAGAATTAGAAAAATTAGGTAGCGTTAAGAGGCTTTTGAGAAAAAGCCCTAATTTATTTGAAATTCTCAAGCTAAATAGCCTTTGAGATTTTAGGTTTAAATATTTTGGGTTCTTAGAAAGAAAAATTGGAGATATAAAATCTATGAGTGTGGAATTATTATTTTATTTTTATCTAATAGGATATTGTTCATATTATTCATGTGATTTGTGACTCTTTTGAGGTTTCTTGGTTTTGTTAATATCTTGGAATATTAGATAAGGAAGATTAATGCAGATTTTCGTATATAAACAAAATATCTTGTTATTATATGTGATTATGAGTTTTGGAAATTTCTATTTATTAAAATCATATGCATGGATCAAATACATGCTTTGTATGGAAAATCGATTTGAGAATGTTTATGATATAGATTGAAAGTTATAGAGATATAATTTTGTATTTTTGTGAAATTGGAAACATGAAGGAAATATTTGACTTTGGTTTATACGACCCCATCAATGGGTTATAATAGTTGAAAAATATGACTCCGATCAATGGGTATAAACTTGACAAATATGTA
This sequence comes from Tetrastigma voinierianum, assembly GCA_016808115.1. Classification (NCBI taxonomy): domain Eukaryota; kingdom Viridiplantae; phylum Streptophyta; class Magnoliopsida; order Vitales; family Vitaceae; genus Tetrastigma; species Tetrastigma voinierianum. The sequence continues at coordinate 211,192 of JAEQBH010001641.1, forward strand.
TCTGGTTAATGGGTATAAACTTGAAAAATACGACCCCAATCAATGGGTATAAACTTGAGTATCGGCCTGATGGTGTAAACTTTGACAAATATAAGCTGATCAATGGATATAGAATTGGCGTAATCTGGACCCTTTCAAAGGATTTATAGTAATTATGACAAATACGGCCCTAGTCAATGGGTTATAATGGTTGACAAAATGGCCCCTTTGTCAACGGGTTAAAATCAGTTGACATTCTATTTGGAAACAAATATCTTTTGAACCAAATCATAAAAGCATTTTAAATAGCCATCAACGGGTTAGAATAGTTGAAATATACATTTGAAATAAATATAATGTTTGAGAACGAAATTAACAAGTATTTTGGAATGACCCTTGTATCAATGAGGTTAGAATAGTTGACATTCTATTTAGAAACAAAACATGTTTGAGAACAAAGTGCATAAGCGTTTTGAAATGACCCTCGTCAACGAGTTAGAATAGTTGACATTCTATTTGAAACAAATATGTTTTGAGAACCAAGAGTGTAAGTGTTTGGAATGACACTTGTCAACCAGTTAGAATAGTTGACGTTCTATTTTAAACATGTTTTGAGAACCAGGAGCATAAGAATTTTAAAATGACCCTTGTCAATGTGCTAGCATAGTTAATATTCTATTTGATACAAATATGTTTTGAGAACCAAGAGTGTAAATATTTTGGAATGGTCTTTTCCAATGGGTTAGAATAGTTGATATTTTATTTAAAATAAATATTTTCAAAACCATGAGTATACGTGTTTTAAAATATTTGTGGAATTGATTATGATATGGAATTGTTTGAGAAACATAAAGTATGATGAACATTGGTTTGAAATATATTTATATCTTATTTATTTGTACTCAATGACTTTATGAGATTTATGAGGAAAAGAAAAATATTTTATATCTCCAATTTTGTGAATTTAAAATATTTGATCCATGAATCTGTATTAACATTCTTTATAAGGCTTTTAGCTCACTCCTTTTTGTTGATAATTTTCAAGCACACTAGACCTTGGCGAGGAGTGATTTTGGGGTAGGCATGGATGAAAGTTGAGAACTATTTGAGTTAGTGCTTGTTGAAAAGACTTGGGATTGTTAGGCTACTTTAATGTTCTGGGATTGAATGTTTGCAAACATTCATTTGAAGGATTTTATGTTGCTAGAATGTTGCGTTTTGAGAAAATTGATCTTGTTGGAAGATGTTGGTTTAATGACATTTTGTTATATTTTGGAAGAATTTACGTCATTGCGATATTTCGATTTTACAAAATTAGTTTAATATTTTCTTTTAAACTATTAAGATAAACAGATTCGCAAAGCAAGAATTTTGAATGTCGTTTACATAACAGGTTTTTAGAGCCCTATATGTGGATGGACATGTCTCTTAATTAAGAAACTTGGGGTGTTAAATGGGTACTTTTGAAACTCTACAGTTTTTATGATAAACCGAGTTAGATCTGTATTGAAGCCATTATGAGACGATTATACTCCAATACTGAAGAATTTAATAAAGGACGTTGATGACACCTGAGAGAAAGTTGTGGATGGTTGATCGATATCTCTGAGGCTGAAGAGTATTTGGAATGAACTCGACTATTAGGAAAAGGAAGACTAAAGCACCGGGTTAGTTACTTCAATTTTGTTTATCTAATTTATTATATCATATTTTAGATACTAGAAAATAGGTGAATTGTTTCAATTTTCATCACTAAATCATTTTATATCTATATTACAACTGAATTGTGGACTTTATTTAGACCTTTAACTCCCAATTTGAAAAGTTTATCGTGAAGGTCCTTAGCCTAACATGTAGTGCATTAGGTTGTGAAGGGAATTGGAGTATCTTTGAAAACTTAAGCAATATTATGTTCTTTAAAAACTTTTAAAAATATTTAAAGTTTAAAAAATATTAAATAAAAGTAATAAAGTATTTATGTGCTTATAAATTTTGCAAATCCATACCACGAGGAGGAATAGATTAGAGCACTAACATTTGAATGATTTGGTTTACATCAAGTGTTGTAAAGGCAATCACCCTTAGCAATTTTTGTACGTATTACATATTATTTAATATGATATGCATCTTCATTAATTTGATATTCATAAGTTGAATTAATTTAGATCTTTAGTCGAATTAATGAAGTCCATGATACACAACATAGCATGAAGGAAATCATGATGAGATCATGATAATAAGATTCCTATCATGTACAATTATGTTAGTATCTAAATTATCCCTCGCCATAAGATTAACAAGATTGTACATTGTTAATCCATACAGACTAGCACATGTCATACTCCTTGATTGGATCAAGTAGTGGATCTTATAAACTGTAATCATGAGTTGATTAGAGTTCACATGTGGATGCTTGCTTAGAGAAGCTAAGTACATCGGAGACTGATGAGTATACTTTATACTCATTTTATCCCTATGTTTTACTTATATTTTTAGTAGTTTTATTATATAAATAAGTGATCTAATGCTCTAAATGTTCAATTTTGTGATTAGTCAACCACGAGGCAATATGGAGCAAAAACAAAGCAGATAAAGCCCAAAAATTCAAGAATTACACACGCAAAGATCGCCTACCGTGGTTTTGATGTTTTCAGCTACAAGATAACCCCAAATGGCTGCAATATTTATATGGATGGATAGGAGACTTCCAAGGCTTTCTAAAGAGACCTTATTGACTCAATTTGGACTTCAAATGGTCAGGTTATGATGCTTGGTAGTTAAAGGAAGAAGAGAAGAGAGCTCAAAAGTGACTAGTTGGAGCATTTTATACATTCAGTCTTTATAAACATTTCTAAAGTTTTTTTTTTCTGGCTATATCAAGATTTTAAGCTTCATTATCTTTCTAACGGTCCCAAGAACACCCAAATCAAAGTTCGGATGACAAAATTATGGCCTTATGAAGTTGGTACAAAAACAAGGGAGCTGTAGAAACGTCATGACGTCCAAACGTTGCAACGTTGCAGAGAGCTTAGAAACGCTGCAGCCCAAAGTTGCAACATTTCCAAGAGACATCGCGATGTTTTCAAGCGACGTCGTGACTTTTGGGGTTGGTTTAGGGTTTTAAAACCTTAAACCCTAGAAACATAAGGGGTGACAGATATTGGGAGTTTTTAGGAGAGAACAAGCTCCCTTTTGGTGGAAAAATCCTAGGGTTTGTTCTTAGAGAGCTTCTTGGGTTTGTTCCTAGAAGAAGAACAACAATTGAGGAAGAAGAAGATAATGGAGGAGAATAAGGGAACTTCAATGCCAAATTTGTTTTCTCTTTTTCCTTTTCCAGTTTTCTTTCTTTTGATGGTTGTATTTACTTTTCCACTTATGTTTTAGTTAGTTTTCTTAGGGTTTTGATGTAGCCAAAGATATGTTTGTAGGAATCTCTCCTAATTTATATTGATTGATGTTTTATTTCATATTTATGTTGAGTATTTCATTTGGATCTTAATGCTTGTGGGTATTTGGCCAATATTTGTATGATTTGTGGTTTGATTCAAGATTCAAGAAGTGAAAGTTAAAATTAGACCATGGATGATTTACCATCTAATTATCATGAGATAGAGATATAAGTGAGATTAGGTGTGGTATTAAGATTTCTAGAGTTTGATGCATCCTTAGTTATGATGGTTTGAGGATGGGATGCAAGATAACCTTTCTAAGGGTAGCGTATGATGCTCGAGAGAGATTCGAATATACATTAGTGAAATCTCCATCTTCGTGATGAAATTGATCATTGATTAATTGGGTTAGGAGGTTCATACGTCATTGTTTAGGTGCAATCTATGCCCTAAGGCTTTTTAGTCTTTATTCAATCATCTTTGCATGCTTAGTTACTGTAATTTAAATCTTTTATAGATTTTCAACCATCCGAATAGAGTCTAAGCTAGACTACAGTCGGTAATTAGTAAACCAATTCTCCGTGGGACGATACTTTTACTTTTCATACTATATTACTTGAGGTGACGTGTGCACTTGAGCACATCAGCGTACACATTTTACATAGTACAAATCGGCATATCAGAGACCTACTATGAGACAATAATATGGATTGTCTATTGTATGTAGATGATAGTCTCATCATTGCAATGGTGCAAGTATCCTTAAACTTTAGGTGCTCAAGGGTATCTTAAATGTTGATTCTGTACTTTGACTTCATTCCTTATTGCCTTCCAGAGGTCGCTCATAGGGTGATGATTGGGTACAACTTGAGGTATTCGAAGGTAATTGAGTAGCCAACAAAGGATTCGCCACTCCCAATTGAGGGAGATTATACTTATTGCCTCTTGTCGATATCATTACTCAGAAATCTCTGGGAAAAGTGGAAATGCCATGAAGAATGTCTTTAGGTACATTCCTATTGAGCAATGAGTCTAGGGACAAGATCTAATATCACTTGGGTTAGATGTCTAGTGGGAGCTACACATTGTCCATGCTTTGAACCGAGTGGGGTATAGATTGTTGAAAGAACGAATTGCGTGGTAATTGTCTACGGAAGGGTTAGTAGTCAAACCACTAACTCTCTGATCAATTGGGGTTAGGATGTGTTGCTAGATATCGCTCATAACTTTCTTGATTCAATAAGTGGCCAGCATAACCAGAAACCTAATGGGTCACACACTTAGAAGTGTATGGGGTTAATATAAAATAGATTTGGATGTGATCCAAATATGAGGGAGATTAATCTCGAGAATGGAATGTCACGAGATTAGTGGAATCCTAGGATCAAAAGCCCTTATTGAGATATTTAGCAAGCTTGGGCTTGTTCATGGGCTTAATGGCCATGAGGGAACATGCCATAACACATAAGGATGAGTGTAGCCTATCATCTCTCAAAGAGAAGGGCACTTTAGGCATTTCAAGGGAAAATGTTTTCCTATAAAAGGACCTTTATGGAAAACCCTAACCTTAAGCCTGCAATTTTGCTCACTCTCCTTAAGAAGAGTGTTCTTGAGATAAAGATAGTGTTTTTCAAGAACAGCCTCCTCTCGGGTGAGACTCGGTTTCGCTTCCCTTTCGATCTAGTCTGCCAAGACTGACTCATCCGAGACCGTTGCCTGGAGGTTATCGCCCCACTTCAGGTGGATACCGTTGGGAGGCAAACCATGATCGGTTTGCTTTGATCCTTGCTGCATCACCCTTTCAATTCGGTTTGAGATCGACAAGAGGTATAAATCCCGCTTCCTCTTGGTTTTGAATCGATTTGATGCCTCAAGACATTTCTTTATGGGTATTGTTTTTAAAATTTTAAAGTTTTCACTATTTTGGCAATCAAGTACAATTAAACCCTCCATCAAGTATAATCTGTCTTAAAGAATGATAGACAGATGAACTGGATACCATTAACCCAATAATCTTGAAAGAAATTGATGAAAGCAATGAGTGGTTGATAGGAAGAATGGATGATGGATATTCTCATGATCATGTTAATACACAAGATGATTTAGTATTTGGTGATGATGACTTGACATGGGGTGATGTTGCTAGAGCAAGTGAAGCTAAGGAGCCAAGATTTGATACTAGAGTTAGAGTTAGAGTAAGCTCAAGCATGTTGACAACATCAAGGGGGAATGGCGCAATCCTGCTTTCTGCACTCCATGCCTTCTTTACTGATAGATGAAGCATTTAAGAACTGATTACTGGGAATCAGAGGAAGGCTACAATGATGATGATCATCATTATGTGGATGTGGAGGATGAATGAGGATCGGTTGTTGTGAACAAATTAGTTATCTTAATGTGTTTTGTTTGGATGTTTTTGAGAATTTCGACAAGGGATATGTGATTGCATGTTGACATGTTCTAATACAATCTCTATGGATGTTTTAGAAACTTTCTGAGCTCGCTTGTTTGATATTTCATGAATTTTTATGCTTAGAGGTATTGTTTGTGTTTTTATTGATTGGATTGAGATTTTAGATGATATTTGATGATAAATGATTGTTATATTTGATTATATATATATATATATACTGCGTCTTGCGCCTTAAGGTTCTTGGAGGCCTTTAAGCCTTGGTGGGCCTTTCACAACTATGCCACAACTATACATATAAGAGTCTTTTCTTTCTCTTCCAACTAGTCTTCGATTACTGACAAGTTTGAATGAAGTGTCAGGTACAGCAATGCACCTTGACCCAACATAGACATTACATTGTCTCTTTGTCTGAAACCACCAAGTTCGAAGCCGAGAACCGATCAAACACCTTTAAAATCAAGTGTGAATCACTTTACTATACACTTGGAGTTTATACTTCAATTATATCTTACAAGAGAAACCTGTGGAGCTTGTGAGACTGGGCTGAGGTATTTGTTTTTATAAATTTTCAATCACCTCGATGAGGTAACAAATTCATAAATCCAAAGCTCAAGACCTTTCTTTATATTTTCTCTAAAAATTAGCAACCATCCTTTCTCAAGGTAATAAAAAACCAGCACTTTAATTTTCTGTTTTAATTTCAGTTTAATAAAGAAATCTAATTATAGTAATTAAGATCTAAGATTACAAAACTAAGATAGGAAAACTCATCCTAGTAAATCCAATTCTAAAACCACTATACTCTTACAATAGTTGTGTTAATCTAGGGTTGATTTTTAGGTTTTATAAATTTCAAGTTTCCTGTCCCTATCTAACCACCCGGAGCAAAAGACCTGAATCACTAGACCATTACACATCCCGATCATTTATGTTCGTCCTTTCCCTTGATCAATTTCCAAAATGGGGTGATGTAGCTTTACTGGGGACAGTTGATCATGGGAATTCAACAATCTTTCACTTTAGCAAAGAAGCCTGAACTGCTCTAGATGAAGACAAACTAGAGAAAGCTTTGCATGTTGGAGACCTTGATGGATGAGCACATGAGGGACTACCTCAATGAAGGAGTATATGCACATTATGGTGAATTTGGAGAGAGAAACACCATAGAGTATAAGGAAATCCCCTGGATACTCCACCCACTTGAAGACCTGTGGTTACATGTATTCAACCTCACTTAAGGTCAGCCGCCTTTTCCTTTTGCTTTTCTTTCCTTTTGCATTTCAATTTCTTTTCTTAATTTTTTCTTTCAATCGTTATTTTATTTTTATGAATGTGCCTTTTTTTTAGGTGGTATCAGACCTAATTAGTTAGGAGAGATTCAAAATGAGCAACTGGTACAATAGAAAAACAAGGGAAACCTCTATCTACTGAAATTCGCATACTATGTGCGAAAGTCTGCACCACCATGCGAAAAGATTACTACCCTGCAGATAAAAACTACTCTGTCCAGAACACATATGCGAAAATTCTGCACTAGGCATGCAAAATACTTAAGGGGTCGAGTGTCCAAAAATTCAAAAACCCAAGAAGCGGAGAGGTCGTTTGTTTCTTTTGGTTTTTCTTCTATTTATTTTTAGTATTTGATTAGATATTTGGGATTTTGGACATATTTTATTTAGGCTAACATTTTGTATTAAAACCCCCTCCCCTCAAACACCAGATCGACCGAACAAAATCAAAAAGTGGAAAACCTAGAGCCCGTAACCCCTTCCTCAACACACCTCTCCCTAGAAGGATGTGCAAACAAAAACTCTAACTCGTCATTCCGGACCTTTGCTCAACAATTTTGCAAACATGGTGCCAAAAAGGGGGTCAGCCACTTCCAGTTCATACTCGACCTCGGAGGAGGGGGAGGAAGCCCAACAAGAATCTTGTGAGTACTGTGGCCTTTGGATCTAGGCCCACTATTCAATAGGCCCAGCGCTTGCGTAGGCCCACCGCTTGGCCCGCATCATGTAGCGGCCCAAGCTGGTCTGTCATATTAATACCATGCGAGAACGAACTAGATAGGAGGGAGAATTAGCCCTTGATAAGGAAAGAAAGATCTCATCACCAAAATTATGAGATTATCTTTCCTATAATCAAGGAGAAATCGAGTATAAAGGGAAGACTCCTCACAAGGGAATACAACTGCCCTAACTCCCTTATTTCTCTTCTCCACCCTTTCGCTGACTTAATCATCAGAGAGGTGGTAGGCACACCGTCGTCGAACCCCATTTTTTGCAAGTTTACATCGCTCCACTGATGCCCCAGAGGTCAGACTATCCTGGAAATGACAATTGGTGCCGTCTATGGGAATCGAACAAAATGTCTCATCGACGACGTGCAAGGGCTTGACTCCAACGGCTATCTAGTAGCCCTTCGCCACCAGTAGCTCTTACGGTTTCCCTCCCCTCATCTGATTCGTCTAACACAGATGCAATGACCAGCAACCCAATGATCTAGTCACCCAAAGATCAATTTCTTCATTAGCGTTAAGACATGGAGAAGAAACAGGAGGAGCAAGCAAGACAGATGAGGGAATTGCAGGATCGCGTTGAACTTCAGTAGCATGAAAACGACTTTACGCCTGGGTAGAAAAAAAGGCACAATCTCGCGAAAAAGATCGGCAAGATAATAAAGAAGCAAGGCACTCCGAATCGCCCACAGCCGAAAGAGCCCATCTCCTTAACAACGATACCCCAAATGCATCTACGAGTTATCCTCAAGTAGTTCGCCGACCTCACCCTGCCAAAGAAGTAGGCTAGCCGCGCTTAGAGACAGACGCCTTATACCAAGAACACCGATAAGGTGCATTTCACTGGCGAGAAGAGAAATAGTCGAGCAATCCACCTGCAAGAGTGCCTCGAGAACGTGCGTCTCCCGTACTACTCACTGTGTAATTTCGCCCACGTCCCTGGGCAGGCTTAGCCCTAAGATAGGACCCATGCTTCATACCGCCCTCGTAAAGAAGAATTCGAAGTCTCAACGATATGCTCTCTTCTCCCCTAAGGCAAAACATCCTCAATTACGAGCCACCCCGAGGGTTCGTCATGCCAACCTATGCTATGTTTAATGGTTATAGCGACCCTTATGATCACATGCTCCATTACAACCAGGCAATGACTCTGAACGCCGATTAACGACCATCCACATACAAAGTCTTCCCCCACTACCTCCGCGGTCTACGCTGCACTGTTCCATAAGCCCCACGTAATTTAACAAATCTCGTCTTCAACAGCTGACCGTATCTCTGCCTCACAAGATCTTTGTTCAAATAAGGACATAAGAGGAATATTAGCCCTTGGCAGAAACCATTATAAAGCAGAAGAGGAGACCATACTGACTCACCCGTAGAGGTTCTGGCAAGTCGCCCAAACAGGTTTATAAGACGGACGTAGCCCTTCGTAACATCGAGAAGCTACCTATCCACCCATTTTTTCCACTCACTGTCTTTAAACCCACCAGCTACAATGGAAGAATTATACAAGCGGGCGGATAGGTATTTAACGTTGGAAGACAACATCCGCATAGTAACTCAAACTGTCATGACTGACAGCAAGCTTCGACTTGTCGTAGTTTCCAGGAGAAGAAGCCGCCGGAGTCCAAGGAAGGCTCCGAGTAAAACCAAAAGCTTCGATCCCGAGACCATCCACAAAGAGGAGCCCCCGCACCATCTCCTAACATCACACATATGAGAGGCAACTACCTCTCTCATTTGCGACTCGCGATTTCAAATGGCTCAGACCAATCCAGATAGTCTCCTCTTAAAAGACTCGCTCGTGACAATGCCATCACAAAGATCACTGCATGAGACCAACAAAGCCGGCCTAAAATTCATGGTGGAAAGACCGATCAAAGTAGGGCACCTTAGAAGATATGTCGAAGTCAATTCACTTGACTGAATCTACACTCACAGCCAGATAGGGTTACAAATCCACACTGCCAGACCGTCCAAACCTGCACTCGCCATAAACCATATACTGGGGCCATTTAACGACCATATTCAATAAGAGGCAAATGTATTAGCTTTTTGAGAGTACCACCATTAAGGCCCGAGTAAATGCTGTCCACATAGGGGGTAGCTAGGAAAAGACCAAGCCGATAGACAACCCTATACCCTTTCCCAAGAATCCAAACAGGGTCATCAGTGTCTCCATTATGATGCACTCAGACTTACCCTTTCAGATAGCTGGCTTTAATGTGCACAAGGTATCATAGATTCGTGCAACAAGTGACGCACTCATATGTGCCACCGCCTTTAGCCAAATGAAGCTTTCCTCACAAATGTCGAACTCCAAACGCAATGAAACTTCCAAGCCCACCAGACCACGACACCTAGAGACATTGTCTCCCGCATAAGCATGGCTGGTCACCTAGTAGGTTTTTTTCCCCACCGTTTCAGACCTAAGGCCTTACACCGTGATAGTGTCGACTTCAACACTGGACATGGTCGCCTCAACATATCATCGATAGTCGCTATTCACCAATGCAGGCGTGTCGACCTTTAAGTAGTCACCGCCGCGACAACAAGAGCTACCACCATCCATACCTAAACGTAAGCGGAAAAAAAGCTCTGATAGTCTTCCCGAGGCTCACATCTCCGCCAGAAAGTAATCACGCCTCGTCACCAGGCAAGAAAAGGATCCGATGGTCGAGGATCTTCTCGGGAGACAATAGCATTCGACTCGCCAGAGAAGTTCACATATGTCAAGACTCTCATATCCAAAGGAATATAAAGAGCAGCTATAACACGTATTGTTGGAAAACACAGACGTATTCGCCTAGAATCACTTAGACATGGCCTAAATCGACCCAACGCTGGCCTCTCGCAAACTAAACATTATCGCCTTGGGGAAACCTATTAAACAGAAGATAAGACATTTCCACCCAAATCGTCATCAGATAATTCAAACAGAGGTAAAAATCTTCTAAGAGCAAGTTTTATTAGGGAGGTAAAGTATCCTGAATGGCTTGCCAACGTGGTTGTCGTCCCAAAGGCGGCAATAAACGGGTAGTACGCGTACTACACCGACCATTGAAGCGCGCCCAGCATAGCTCCCTCGCTCACTAATGTAATTTCAAATGGATATTGACGTCATTATTTCAGACGCCTTTCTCCTCAAGTACCAACTAAATTCCATGCATCCGACTCACGCGAAAACCACCTTCATTACACCACACAGCTATACCGCTTAAATGCGATGCTCTTTGCCTGGGGCACGCGAGCAACCTATCAAAGACCTGTGACAAAGATATTTCAAACAATCGATGGATAGACCATGAAGCTCATCGACGATATACCACAACTAAAGAACACCCCGATCATACGGCACCTGTCAAGAAACTTTGCCATCGCACTAACGATATGAAACTCCAATCGTGCATTCAGAAATGGGCCTGTAAGTTCCAGCTTTGCAGAATAAAGGATTGAAGCCAACTTAATTCAACTCAAGGCCATTATGGAACATTCACCTCACCTAAAAGGAGTGCAAAGAGCCCACCTACAGAAGGCCGAAAGGATTCATCTTCATTTTATTGTGACCGATCAAGTCAAGCTCTTACCACTCAACGCCAAACATCATTGACATGTAATTCGCGACCAGCCCTCATGGCACCAAGCAAGATTCACCGAACCGCCAATTTATAGTCTTAGGCAGCCAAATACCTTAAGTGTAGTATCAGAGCAGCCATGTTTTAAGTGATTATTCAAAGAAGATGAACACCGGATGCGCAGGCCTATAATTTTTTGTGGGCAAGTCCCTGTCTGAGGCAAAAACCCTTAATATACCCATCTTAAGTGTGCTGCATCGCCTTGTGGTAGTTGCTAAAAATTTCGGCTCCATACTTCCAAAGCATGTCCTCATCATCACTCACTTAACCTCCTCCGAGAAGTACTATACATAACCCTATATGTCGACGAATTATCATGGTGCAAGGAACTGAGTGAGTCTGCATCTCAATATAAACCTGCTCACAAGCAGCGGGCAAAATTCGGCCACTTTGTACAGAAATTCCTTAACAAGAAGTGGAATAAGATGCCAAATTATAGTGGTCTCCTCAATGTGGACATTGTGTTTCACACGCACCTGAGCCGATCATAAACTTAAACCCAACCAAAGAACTTATGTAAAGGTGCCACATTTGGATTTTCCCCGTCTAACAGAGGTCGAATATGAAGAAATCATATTCGGGATTATCCTCGTAACCTCCGTATCCTCATAAAAAAATAACTATGTTAAGAACCTGTTCATAGTATGCAAAATGTATAATAAGAAACAAGAGACAAAATATTCATATGGTTCATTATCTTACGACTGGTAAATTCTGTGGAGTTAACAGAAGGTCGCCTGCAGGATTCAACTAAATATGACTTTCTTGCGCCGCACCCATCCCTGCCCAATAAAAGAAACCGTGTTCTAATGCCCACTTATTTCAGTCAGTCGCTTCCTCTCTCGATCACTACTAACCGAGTAAACGAAATAGATGAAGCATGTCCTTCTTAGACGACTCCAATAGTCTGCTATTTGATCTCAAGAGAACTGCCGGATAATAGGGCCGAGGCCCATAATATCCAGGTCTAAGTGGCTCGGTTCTCGCTCGTGAATGGTCAACTATATAAACGGTCCCTAAACGGGCCTTACCTTAAGTGTCTCACTCACTTGCATTGTGTTTTGGGCAAAGCTCCATGACGGGTATGCAAATCATCCAGCTGTGAGGGACATCGTCCATAGCTCAATCCCAAGGCTAATATCATCAACCATGCGCACAGATGCAGCCGCCTATGTCAAGAAGTGTGACCATCACAATGACAAGCCCTCGTGGTCAAAGTCAATTTATGACTTTGAACACCACTATCTTCCGCACTCGCCGGGTATGGACATCATGGGACACGTCACCACCTCGTAAGAAGTTACTACTACAGAAACACCGACTACCAATAAATGGATGTGTTGAAGCCTTCGTGATCCATCAAAGATAAAGAGGTTGCTCAATTTTGCATGGAAGTAAACGCCAGGTGCGTAGATTCCTCTGAATACCCCAATCGATCAGACCGATAATGGGCCACAATTTAATAGCCGGGTATATAGGAATTTTTGCAATGAATTGAAAATCAAAAACCTGTACTCGACCCCACGGTACCCATAGAGTAATGGTCAGGCATAAGCATCAAATAAGACTCTCTTAATACCAAAAATGCCTCGCATTCGCCGAAGGTGTCAGTAGGAACTACCAGGGTTTTACGCCTATTGTGAACGGAATGCTCACCATAATGAAAGCATGAATTCTCGAGAAATCAAATGTCAAGGAGAAGCAAAGACCTGTGATACACAACTATCAGAACTCCGAGAAGTGGCACTGCGCATACGTCATACCAATAGAGAGGCCAGCGCGAATCAAGATATTAACAGACGCATAATGTATCACTCGAAATATACCCCTAACAGCTTTCTGACTTGCTTAGTATATTAAAAGTTAAATAGGAATTTTCGAAATAAAACGAAACCCTGAATTAATAATAAAGCCAAGGGTAATATGTACTTACCACTGAGGACCTAGTGGTCATAAAAAGGAAAGACTAGGGATTGATATATGAAATGTTTAAAAATGAAATGTAAATAGAAGAAGTTATGGGATTAAAGGCAAATAGAGAAAGTTGGAATAGAAATAAGAGAGAGATGGAAGGGCTTAAGTGCAAATAGAAGATAAATGGGGGACCAAGATGCAAAATAGAAAATAAGCTTAGAAAATCAGTTACAAACATGACCTAACAACATGATGAGAAGACCAAATTTGGTCTCCAAAAGAGAGAGAACCGAGAGGCAGGGAGAGAAAGAGTAAGAGGAAAGGAGAGAAAGGCAGGGAAGAGGAAGAGAACAAGAGAAGAGGTGAAGCAAAGCTAAAAAAAAAGGTATGGAAACTAACCTTGAACATGGAATTGTATGGATCTATGGAATTTTAAGGTTTTGTATATTAATAGTTTATTCCAAATCCTGTGGTTTTGATAGAATTGTATCCTAACCTTAGATTTCTTGAAATTAAGGTTGGTAAAACCCACAAGGAACAAGATAAGTATGGAACTTTGTATAGATTTGTATGGAACTACTAAATTTGAGTATGGATCTTTGGTTTTGTATGGTTATTATCTTGCCCCAAACCTAGGGTTTGTTAGGATTTCATCCTAACCAAAGATGTATTGAAAGTAGAGTTGGTAAAACCCCATATGGCACAATATGGTTATGGAATCCTCCCTTTGAGGAAGGATTCATGGTTAATTGTAAGTAAATGAGTTAGGGTTTAGAACAAACCCTAATTAACCTTTATGTTTGGTTTATGTATGGGTTAGAACCCATATTATAGTTGGTTTAAGTGTAATTCATGATAGATTTTTGAAAGAAGATAAGTAGTGAAAGAGGATTTGAGTAGAAAAGAGATCATAAAATGAATTTGGAGTGGTCTTGAAGTGTTTATGAAATATAGAGTTGAATTGGGTAGCAAAATATGGAAAAATGGAACAAAAATACACATTATGGGCAATTTTCGGTGACATGTACCGGTACACCCTGAACATGTACTGGTATATGTTAGGTTCTGTCATTTTTCATTAACATAAAATTCCCAGACAGTCGAGGTGTACCCCCACATGTAATGCCTCGTTTCCACTCTGACCAGTTTTAGTATTTTAGCCATAACTCGTTTCATTTCTTATCCGATTCGAGTGATTCAAGTGTCTAATTAAAATAGACTTCAAGAAACCAAACATATAGAAATAGATACCTTCTAATTCTGACTCTATGGCCCAAAAAATTCACTCAAAGTGGGGCCAGTGCAAGCCACCCTCGCACGGGCCTTGATCATAGAGTAGTCCCGAGTCGTTTCTCTGACGATCTTGAGTTTCAAAGGTTCGACCGGGTGATTCCAATTGGAGTAGAACCCTTAGCACCTTATCTTTAAATGAGTACAAAGATCTAGTGTCAAATATGAGGTTAAAACCCCAGAAAAATGAGTAATAAACCCGTCCCTGCACCTAGAATTGAATAGTCACATGAAAATGCCATAACTTTATTTCTGATGATCCGATTGGATCGATTCCAATTCCTAAGAAAAAATAGGATCTACTGGAGGGACAAGTATACATGAATGATGTGTGAATACATAAGCATCATACTGTACAAGTATATGGAATGCCATATATAATAGGCATGAAACAAGAAAAGTATAGGAAATGCAATATGTATAAATATGTTCATGAAACATGAATTAGATATGAAACATGAAATCGAACTGAAATCTGAACATGAACATGAAAAGAAAAATGTCATGAACACAGAATGTGATAAAGATAGGTTATAAGTTCTGAAAGACATATGATCGTATGACTACCAAAGACCGGGGCACAGCGAGTGGGACAGCCCTACAGCTTCCGCACTTCGCTGTATGGGTATCCACATTTCGAATCTGCTTTCGCACTCCCGGGCTGGGTGCTACGACACCTCTGCCGCATGGGCGCACGTCCCTGGACAATTCTTGCACTTCGGGCCGTGCTACTACACTCCTGTCATATGTGCACGTCCCGTACTGCTACGACACCTCGCATCGTATCGCACCTCTGCAATGACACATCATGTCCACCCATTTCTTATAATCGGGTCTAGGTACGATGCACATATGATAAGACATTGAATAAAGAATAAGAGTAAAGATCCAAAGTACCTCAGATTGCTCTGTAGCACCTACCGCACTCGTTTCTAATTAATCTCCGTAGTACCCACGCATTCTCGTATCTGCAAAAGAAGTACAAGTTCTCAGAATATAAGTATATCCGTAGTACCTACGGTGCCTCCGAACAAGTAACTCAATATACTTATGAGATAAACCGATAACTGCTTCATATCGATATGTTCTCAACTGCATGAATCGAATATGTATCTATTTGCGGATCCGTAGATCCGCATGGACTAATGTCCATATCTCGATATGTATCCGCATACGTCCGATCTCGACTCTCAGAGTGTGATACGATTATGATTGTTCCGACTTTATCACCTACGTACCTTCAAGACAGAATAAGATCCGTAAGATAAGTATATGCTTTGTAAGACAAGTATAAGTTCCGTAATGCATGTATATGCTCCGTAATACAAGGATAAGATCCTAAATACAAGGATGTGCTCCGATATACAAGTATACGTTTCGTAATACAAGTATACGTTTCGTAAGACAAGTATAAGTTCAGTATACACGTATAAAATCCGTAATACATGTATATGCTCCGTAATATAAGGATAAGATTCGAAATACCAGAATAAACTCTATAGTACAAGAAGATCCGTAAGACGTTGATAGGCCTGTAGTACGTTTATGATACGAAGCACTAATATAAGTTCCCAGAAAATTCCACGTACCTCCAGACTGACAGTTCATGTAGCACCTACGTACCCTCAGATAAGTATAGTTCCAGAAGACTCATTGTGCACCGTATAAGTCTCGACAAGGACAGAACCCAGACATCTACGGTACTTTCATATAAGGATAAGTTTTGTAATACCCGTATGCGTACCATGATATCTCTCGTAGGGCACCCACTGCACCTCCCAAATAAATATAACTCCGTGAGAGCAAGTATAAGTCCTATGGTATAAGCATGAGCTTTATAGTACCCATGGCACCCCCAGATAAGCATGACTCAGAGGACCCGGTGAGATCCGACAGATATAAATACCGCACGTGCATAAGATCTCCAGATAAGCATAAGCTGGTAACTCCTAAGGGAGACTGAACCAAGATAAGATGATGGCATGAGTACGTGATAAGTACCTCCGTCTAAGTATATGTATAAGTTCAATACCGTTTATATGAATCAATAAGTAAATATGTGTCCTACTGAGATATAAATATGTATCCTACTGAGATAAGTATCAGCCTCGACAGGTTCAGTGTATACGCTATTCGGGAGACCCGAATGGCATACGTCCCGACAACATAAGTATGTGTCCTACTGAGACTGAATAAGAATAAGTCCTGGCTTACCGCATAAGATATGTACAAGTATGAGTTTGTTATAAGTATAAGTTCAGTACTGTATACGAGATATCTGAAAAAGCATAAGTTTGTTACAAGGATAATTATACATGTAAATGTGTTATATGAATTTATGAAATTTTGATATCTGCTCGTTATATGTTTGTATGATCTCAAGATAAATGTACGTGTATCTCGGGAGGTTATAAGATATGTTTCCCATTAAGCTGCAAAGCTTAGCACGGCTTTTAATCCGTGTAGGTACGTAGAGAAGACGCAAGAAACATCCGCATACACAACCGGGCCAAGACATTAGTAGCTCATCACAAGAGTTCCGTGCTCTGATTTGTAAATGTAAAAGTACAGTTTTTGAATATGTATATGGAACTCAGTATATATGTATATGATGTTTTGATTATGTTATAAGATGTGGGCCATAACTACGATACCGGGTCAGTTTTAAAAATCAAGTAAAGAGTCCCAAGATATGTTCACACCCTCGAAACCTGCCGGACAACAATCTGCCTGGACGAATCTGGGTGACACATAAAGCCGCGCATTCCTACCTGACCTGGTCTGAGACAGTCTTGAAAACACGCCAACCCAACATACGAAGTTCCAAATTTAACCGGGAAGGACCATACATGGTAGTTCGAGTAGTGGGCCATTGCCCATGCGGTTAAGGAAGCAAAATGGAACTGCGATGCTTTTAGATTAGAACATTATTGACCTTGCCATATTATCGTGACGTTTTCGAGGATTCTATCATCAATAAAGTGTGTCCTGCTTACATTTCCTCCGAAACCAATAATCGCTATCTTAAGAAACAGTTCAGATATGGTCGCTGTTTCGCCGCACCTTAAAAAAATGCGTGATATGGTTGTCATTCCCACGCCCGCCTTAAAAAGTCCATATATGGTTGTTGTTATGTGGGCATACAAAGGAGTCCGTGATATGGTTGCCGGGCCCTGCCGCACCTTAAAATCCGTATATGGTTGTCGCCTCACGCCCGCCAGTGCCTGTGAGCACGCTTGTCGGCCCCGGGCCGGCATACAAAGGGAGTCTGGGGATACGGCCGATGTCCCGGCTGCACCTAAAAAGTCTAAATACGGTCGCTGGCCCCGCTGGCATATAAAGGGAGTCTATATACGCTGATGTCCCGCTGCACCTTTAAAAATTCTAGATATGGTCGCTGGCCCCCGCCGGCTTGCCTTTAAAAAGTCCGTGATATGGTCGATGTTCACGGGCACATAAAGGAGTCCGTGACATGGTCACTGGCCTTTACCGCACCCAAAAGTTCGATATTATCGCTGTTTACTGCATTTTTAAAAGTAAAAAGTCCGCATACGTATTGATGTCCTATCGATTTTTATCAAACATGGTTTATGTTCTAGTAAGTATCTCGTATTCCATTAAAATGTGCTGAAAAGAGCCAATGATTACAAGGATTAATGATTCACACATAAACGTGTAGATAGGCAGCTCCGAACCAACAAAATTTATAAACCTAAACCTTCTATCGTTAGAATTTTTAAATTACTACAAGATACAGATTTGTGGTCGAACTCAGGGATGGGTTTTCTTCACACAAATGATTTACAGTGAGCTCAAAAAGGTGAATTTCATTTTGGATATTTGGGCTTTGGTAAAAACAGT
Source organism: Tetrastigma voinierianum (assembly GCA_016808115.1). Taxonomy (NCBI): domain Eukaryota; kingdom Viridiplantae; phylum Streptophyta; class Magnoliopsida; order Vitales; family Vitaceae; genus Tetrastigma; species Tetrastigma voinierianum. The sequence continues at coordinate 229,690 of JAEQBH010001641.1, forward strand.
AGGTTGAATGTTTGGAAACTGAAAATGAAATGAAATAAAATGTAAAATATAACTCCTTGAAGTGTTAAGTCACTCTGGCCGATTCCTGTGGCAATCGAGGGTTTCCCAAGGTCCTTTCCTCGCTGGGAGGATGACCTATATCATTTCCCCGAACCGCATCTTCATTTAACTATATAAAATCGACCCTTAATAAATATCCTTGAAAATGGTATCCACCGCCATTAGTGCTCTTTACATTAAAACACAAGTCACCTCGACTAATCTTACAATGGATCATAAATGATAATCAATGAAATATTAAATGGATCTTAACATTAAGCATCCAATGAGCCCAAAAGCTTACTAAGTAATAACCATTCAAGGTGACTCAAAAGGAACAAACCTAAAGTAAAATTGAGAACAGAATAAAGAAGTGGATACTGTGATGAAAAACATGGAACCTCCAAATAGTCAAATCCTGCACCCATCAACCTTCTCCTTCAAGGAGGAAGGGTTTCTAGCCACTCATCCTCCAAGTTGTCATCCTTAGAGGGTGTTTGGCTAGTGAGAAAGGGAGAGAAAGTGAGAGAAAGTGGAGGAAAAAGAAAAGAAACGGGAAATGCTGAAAGGTTCCCGCCTAATTTTATTAATGAGCCAAAAAGAGATCATCCCGTCTTATAGTGCACCAGGAGCTTATATACTGCCTCCAGCCAAGCAAAATTACAATAAAAACCAAAACCAAAAGCTATTACAAGGGACAAACGGGAAGAAAACCAAAAGGGGACAAAAAAAATCAAAAATAAAAAAGCAGCATGAACAAGTGTCGACTCGAACAAAGGTGCGTGGAGGAAATCTTTCATAGATGCGAATTCTCATGTCACAAATTTTCGCAACCCCGCAAAATTCCTAGTTGTGCTCTATTTTTCTTTTCAATTTTCTTACTCTCATTTCCTTTGGGATCTCGACTACAACGATATGAGTTCAACTCAGTTCTTCGTGTTTGAATCGACTCCGACACTTTCGTCGATTATCTTGCAAAACTACAAAAATAGCCACAAAATGCGCATCGTAGTATACCGGACCTTGTTGTGCCAATCAAGCACTTATGCTGGATTAGTACACAAAAAGTGCTCAAAACCTACAATAAATGTGGCCTCAAAATAAGACTGAGCACTAATCACACTCCCCAACCTACACATTTCTAGTCCCTTAGCAATGAAAGAAAGAAAGAAAGAGTAGGCAAAACAATATCAAAATTATGCTTACAAAAATGGTATTTCAAAAAGGGTGTGAATGAGTAATGCCTAACCCTCAATGAGAGTTATTGAAACCCTTGCCCAATAACTATCTCGAGAGAATGAATGCCACACGGAATTGATCATCAAAAGAGCCTCCCTTTTGGTGAATCAACCAGAGACTTCCACCAAACCTAAGTGTTTGTTTGATCAATTCTCAACAATAAACCTCAAACTCGCACTCTACCCCAACTGCTACCGCCTCCACCTAGATACTAACTAACCTAAATAGATCAGATCCACCTTATTCCACAACTCTTTTGCGGTTTGTAGGTGCAATGTCAGGAATCAATCCTCAACAAAGTCCATGTAATCTGTGGATCTACCAATGACTCTCAAATCAATTAAGGTTTAGGGCACCAAGTCATAAGGACCTTTCGACCACTAACTCTTCAAGTTTGACTTCTGACTTTGAATGATTTCAGACTCCCGCACTTACAACTTGCTAAACCTCACCCATCCATCTACGTAGCGAGCACAAAGCCTAAGTGACTCCCAAACCAAATGGGCTAGTGGTACCGGGCTTTAAAGACTTTCGCCATATACCCCTGACCGTGCTCGAGTGTCAAGGAAAAGCATTGCAATTTCCTTCTTTTTCTTTTCTTTTCTTTTCTTTTCTTTTTCTTTTCTTTTATTTCGAAGACACATCGTCTTCTTTTCATGGGGTCCTTAACCTATTAAAGGTAGTCAACGAAACTAGGGGTAGGTTTTGCAAAGTTTAGGAGGTTAGGCGCTCTTCCAAATTCTATTGTTGAAACCTAATGTGCACGTTGTGTGGGAGTTACCTAGAAGGAAGAAAAGGTCGAAAGCAACAAGAATTCAACTAATCATCCACTTAATTAAGCATGAAATCAATCTAACATCAACAGAATTGGAAAAAGTTTCAATTTTTCAAACTGCAGGCTAGGCAAAAGATTAAAAAAAAAAAGGTGTAATTTTTGAAAACTGCAAGTGCAAGCTGTAAAATGTGTATTATATATAAAAAAAATGACTATATTTTCAGCTTTTCAAAAATAAACTAACAGCTTCACAAACAAAACAAACAACTATACAAAAGGAAACTAACTAGCAAGTCATTAAACTTAACAAAATAGGCTTGCTTAAAATGGAATCAAACACAAAATAAATGTCACTTCCTTCATTAACTCTCCCCCTAACCAAATGTCTCAGTGTCCGTAATGGGGCTTGGATTGGAAATTTAAGGAAGGAAGTTGTTACCTTCTTGATGAGATAAAATCGCTTTTGTAGGAGACTTCAAGCTTCCACGATATCTTATTCACCCGTCAGTTTCAAATGAACAAGTTAGAGAAGAAAATAGAGAAAAAAAGTGACCAGTTGGTGCATTTTGAAAATTTTGAATTTATAAAAATCTCAAAAGTGTTATTTCTGGCTAGATTTAGATTCTACACTCTCTAAGATTTCCAACGATACCAAGATTACTCAAAATGGAGTTCAGATGAAAAAGTTATGGCCAAAACAAAATGGGGTCAAGGAAGTAGAGTGGGTCATGAAATTACTAACCCGCAATTTAAGTCAAATATTGATATTTTAAAAATATTTTCAAAGACAATTTTAATAAATATATAAGATTAAATAATAATAATATTGTAATAATAATAATAATATTATTATTATTATTATTATTATTATTATTTATTTTTATTTTTTTGAAAACATCGGCATCGTTGTTTTTTCGCTGGTTCTCCAGACAAGACTGCCATAAGTGTTTTATAAATTTCGCATTGGGCTTGCAAATTTATTTTCAGAGCTATGGAATTTCGCAACTCGCGAAAAATTGTCGGGTTTTGTTTCGCTTCCCGTGATCTCTCATGCTTCAAAATTTGACCCAAACCGCAAAAAATAAACACCGAAAAATTAGAAAAAGATGCGTAAAATAAAAAAATAAGCCGTAAAACAAAGATTAAATTAAAATTGGAGGAAATTCCAGAAAACTAAATAAACCAAAAATAAAATAAAATAAAGGTAAAAATTAAACAAAAAGCTGGGAGATCGAGTTTTCCCAAACCGCTTAAATTGGAGGCTATCGAACCGGTGGAGCTGTGAGAAATGTTAAGATCCATGCTCCAAACTCAACCAGAAGACCCAAAACCATCCATCGTGCCATGCAAGATGAGCAACCCAATGTCTTCATGGTGGCGAAGGTCCGACAGAGGCCACTAACTTCCTAAAATATCAGATAGTCACAAAGTGGGATGGCCTCGCTTCAAAGAAGAGGAGCAGGTTCTTCGTGCATAGGTCAGGCTACATGCATGGTATACACTGGATACACTGGGTCAATAGAGGGCGTGTACTTCAGGCCTGTGTCAAAGACATCCTTCCCTCCACCGCCTCTCCTCAAATAACATTGTGGAGTTCTTTTCCCATGGATGCACAAACAAAGACCAATAGTCGAGGGATTAAGATGTTCCTTCGTAATATTCAACAAAATTTTCATCACCTTCTTCGTAGTCACGTTGACACCGCCTCCTCTACCATGGTGTCACCAGTACCTCCTCCGTGATTTTCTTCCTCATGAACATGTTGTCAGATCGCGAGCCTTGAAATTGATTTCAGAAGTCGGGCCAAATTTCTCGCTCCATTTTCACTTTGAAGTTCCATCTAATTTTTTTGGTCTGTGAGTTCTTATAGTACGAATTCTTTCGACTTAATTTGGGCATCAATGTCTTCTCGCTTCTTCCACAAAGTCACCCACTAGCTTGCGAGGTTCAGATGGCTCGCTTCAACCTGGTTGACTCGCAGTGGGTCGAGTGGTCAGATGAAGAAGCATGCTACCGTGGATTTGGAGGAGGTGCATATCGCATAGGTTCCGTTCCATTAGAATTCAGGTTCCCCCAACTGTGGTCAGAAGTACTTCCATATGGTACATTTGGGAACACCGCAGTAAGGGCGCACTCATCCATGAAGGGTTTCATAGTCCTCATGGACCTATGTTGGATTGCTCTCCATGGTTAATGACTATGCTATTCTTCAGAGGTTCATCGGGTTCAAACTAATATTCAATTCAACATTTGAATTTTCTAGAATACCAACTTGGATCAACCCGTCTCTTCGAATTCCTTTATCCACTGAACATGTCTCTCCTGGAAAACAGGGCAACACCAAACAAGAAAAAAAAGGAAAACAATTCTACCAAAACTAAAAAGAAAGATAAAAGAGACCACCGTAACTTGTGGATGAGATCACAGCAGTAAGTATATCATCATTTGCACTCGCACCATCCCCAAGAACGACGCCATTCGATTCAAGACAAACCAGAAGAAAATCTCGAACCCACAAAATTTATAAACCTAAACCTTCTACTTCATCAGAACCCAGCTACCTGAAGATAGCAAATTAGGCCAACCTCAGATTTGGTTTTCACACAAATGATTTTACGTTGAGCTCAAAAAGGTGAATTCATTTCGATATTCGGGGTTTTGGTAAAAACAAAGAGGTTGAATGTTTGGAACTGAAATGAAATGAATAAATAAATATAACTCGGCGAGCAGGTCGTCTGATTCCTAGGTAACTCGAGGGGCTTCGTGGTCCTTCTCACGTTAGGAGGATGACCTATAGTCATTTCCGAACCTGACTATTATTATAAAATTGACCCTTAATAAATATCATTTGAAAAATGGCATCCACTGGCCATTAGTGCTCTCGGTCATTAAAACACAAGTCACCTTGACTCACTTTACAATGGATCATGAATGATAACTAACAAATAGGATACCTACGTGAAAAACATGGAACCTCTAGTTGCCTTCAAATCCTATACCCAACAACCTTCTCCTTCAAGGAGGAGGGCTTTCACATTCATCCCGTTAGCCATCCCCGAGGTGTTCGCTAGTGAGAAAAGAGAGAGGAAGTGAGAGAAAGTGGAGGAAAAGAAAAAGATGGGAACCTAAAGGTTCCAAATTTACTTATTAATGAGCTAAAAGAGATCATCCCGTCTTGCCAAAGGCACCAGAGCTTATATACGTCCTGTACCAAGCAAAATTACAAAAAAAAACCAAAACTAAAAGCTATTATAAGGGACAAATCCGGAAGAAACCAAGGATAAAAGTCAAAATCAAAAGCAAGATGAACAGTATTGGACTCAACAAAGGTTCGTGAGGAAAGCCACAGATGCGAATTTAACCCTGCGAAAATTTCGCAGCCGCGAATTCTCACAACCTAAAATCTATATATTCCATTTTTTTTTCACTTGCTCTTTTTTATTCCGGGATCCGACCTACAACGATGAGTTCAACTCTGGGTTCTCAGGTTCGAATTAACTCGATAATTTTGTCCCGATTATCTTGCAAAACTACAAAATAGCCATGCAAACAAACATCAGAGTAGTCTTGACCTTAATGTGCCAATCGGGTTAATTACGCTGATTAGTACACAAAGTGCTCAAAACCTCGCAATAAATGTGGCTCAACAAGACTTTTGAAAGCACCAATCACCATGATACCGATGAAAATGTAGCACCATGTAAAAATATCCCAAAATGGAAAAAACTAACTTAAGGGAAGAAGTCAGCTCTGCTCCTCTGCAATGACATCCTCCACGGAATCCTTCACCGCTTCGTTGAGATGTGCCTCTACATCCTTAGCTTCAACGAATCGCTGGTTCAGATCTCGAGATCACAAAATATTCTGGATAAATGGTCTGAGTCAGCATGCCATTTGAAATCCTTGGCAAACAACGCGATGTTGTGGACGCGACAAACATCCTGAAGATAGTGAGAAAATCAGCCTGTGGCTTTCTCGTAGGTCTTCCGCCAAGGCTCTCTCATCTCACGGCCAAAACAGCAGAAGACACCTCATCTTTGGATACCTTGAGCTCCAATAAAAGCGACGTTCGCTCAACCGACAGACGGGCAACCTCGGCCTCTAACTTGCGCCCATCTTCCTCCGCAGCTGCCAAGGCATACTGGTTCCTGCATAAGTCATCTCTTCGCCTTTGCCTTTGCATCACCCATCACAGACCGCTGACGAGCCACCTTAGCCTCCCACTCGACCTCGTCCCTTTCTTTTTCCACCCGCTGAATCTTTTCCACCCCCGTCGCTTTCGCCTCGTCTAATGTACTTCAACTCGATTCTAATTGTCAAAGAAGAATCCAAGGTTTAGGAGCTGAAATACCACCGAGCTTAAACCCGCAGCTTCTCGACATTATCTAGTAGGGATTGAAACTCCCTATGCTGGCGAGCCATATTCTGGATGGCCGTCACAGCCTAAAAAAGAAAAGTTAGAAGAAGATTACAATGCGTAATCCAAGGGTCAAGTGCTGAAAGTTAAAGACGTACTACCGACCGGCTCTGTGAAAGTCATGGTTATGGATAAGCATCCCATCCTCGACCACCAACCAAAGCCCCTATTCATAGACAGGAAATCCGGATGGAGTAATTACTCGCGCTGAGCTACCATTGGTACCGAAAAATAATTAGGATGAAATGATATGTTTCAATCTGGCTTCGCCGTCAAGGTCTCTGGTGGATGATTCCGAGCACCTCGAAGCCGCGGCAACCATGCCCATTACGATGGATCTTCATAAGCGGATGTACACGCCGCACATCTGATCATGCTACTTTTTGCTAGAATCGATATCCGCAGGTCAGCGGAGCACCGGGAGCAAGAGCCACCTCGATGTGTGGCTCCTCCACTGGCCGACATCGGGAGCCCTCGGCCAGATCCCCTCCTCCGCAGGTGTATCTACCACCGCGTCCCTTCCAAAACTAGTCGGGTCATCGATAGATCAAGGAGTCCATCAGAATTATTGCCCAAATCCTTCCTGAGCCTCTTCATCCGGTAGCATTACTTTTGAATGCCCCATCGAAGGGGTGAGTCACCCTCCGGAAATCGTTGCCGCTTTACGATTCCACGCTTAAGAATCCACAAGAAGCTTCCAGCATTTCTCATTTATCCTCGATTGGTGTTCACTGCAATATGCTCACCAATCCATTTAGTTCTCCAACCTAAAGATCGACCACCTTGTTTGTCGTGAGCCTGTCTGATTCTCTTCTTCTTCCGTGCCTGGGGCAAGCCGCACCCTCAAGGGTCAGGCCTACAGGTCCACTAAGTTCCCAGAATCCACCTCCTCCTAACTTTCCGTAACTAAAACTTCCTGAGAAGAGCTACTCGAGCTTGACTTACAAAGGTGGTCGACAATAACGAAGTCCTCACCCTAAGTGAGCCTCTACTGGCAATGTGTTGAACTACAGGATGATGTGCGTGCAAGCAGAGGCAACCCTAAGTTTCTCACACACACAAAAGCTCATGATTACGCCTCGCCTATTATCTCCAAGAATCTTTAATGTTTTCAAGCCATCTTCTAATCCACTGACTACCTTCTACTCCACCTACGCTACCCTTAGATAGCATTAGGAAAACAGATGTGTGTCAATACATATGCCATCTAGCAGAACATGAGATGCAACCAAACTAAGACCAACCTAGGAACACGAATTAATTCACATCAAACGGCTTCCTCAGAGCCTGGAATCTGCACTACCGAGTCCTTAATCAGATAACCCCGCTCCGCGTCTTAGGAACTAAGGATCTTGATTACACCATAGCTCAAGACCAGGCTAACATGCATGTCACTCACCCTTCAGCCTTCAACGCAGATTGTAAAGAGCAGGCCTCACCAACGAGATATCCAACCTGGGTAGAGAGAGTTAAGCACACTGAAGATCCCATTAAAAATCCAAAACATTCTGATGAATAAGCCGTAGAGAGCCCCAGTGACTTGGCAGAACGCTCTGTTCAACAACGAACGAGAAGCTGAGTCCACTACGAACTACTCTAGAAAGAATAAGATAGGACAGTCCACTCAGCCCCACAGTGGGTGAGCCATCCATCTAAATAAACTTCTAAGTTACATTGTCAGTATGGTCAAAGAGGAAGGACCTGGCTCTCCATCAATGTCATGTGTCCATGCTAAGACTGCTGCAAGAGGCCACTCCCACAGAACTTTCATGCCTGAACCCAACCTTCATAAGTCCTCCCCCGACTTCTTCATTATACATGCAAACAAAGAAAGGGGATCAACTCGAGAATCTCTTAGCAAAACAATAGCAGGTCCAAAACCCTAGTTTGAGGAGCTTTCTGAAAACTATGGGGCACACCCAAGAATGAGTACATCCCAAACATTCGGCAAGGGGCCATTTTGAACCTATCATGACTGGAAACATCACCCAGGCTAGACTAGAAATAAAAACCAACACAAATCTGAACAATCCATACAAATCTAAGTAAAGTAGAGGAAAACCCCGCCAGGAGTTCGAAAATGCTTGGAAACCTTCCATGGCCACTTGTCCAAAATCTTCGTAGATTGCATATGTCAAGATTTCAGCAGGTCATAATAAAGAAATTAACTTCTGGATCCCTACCCCTATATAAGGTAAGGCATGAACATGCGTATTAAATGCGCCAAAAGACCGAACCAGATCAAGAACAATCTAATGCCAGATTCAAGGCCTTTTATCCATGTGGCCTCTAAAAACTACGATAAGCTTCACGATTATAAGAACCCAAATTTTCTGAGTTACTGGAAACATCTAGCTCCATAAAAGTTCAATAGCTCAAGTCCGCCGGCAATAGTCTCTCGACGAGCATTTCGAGACGACTCGGGCCCATTAGTTGTGCAGAACCTAAAGAGCAGTCTAAGTCAAGAATTGGAAAACACATTCACACCACAAAGGCTTTTGTAGTCGATTCAGTCGTCATCCTAGCCAAAGATAAGCTGTAAAGAATGCAAAGCAGATAGAAAAGTTTAGAGCAAAGTATGCCCAAAACCAAACTATTGGGAAATGTGCACCAATTAGTCAATGGCAATAAAACAAAACCAAATGCACCCAAACAACCATGATAGACCCATTATAAATCTGTCCAAGTAACCATACCTGACTAATTATCTAAAGAACACAAAAACAAAAAGTGGAAGAAAAAAAAGAGTCTGGAATATTCTGTTTGAGGATTCCTCTCGTCTCAACCTCACAGCTTGACCGTTATACCTTGAGGATCTCACTGGGACAGGGCACCTAAATTTCTAAAGTAAGGAACCCAGAAGAGGAATTGACACAAATGGGCTCCCACCTAGGACATTTGATAGGTCAACATAAATGTTGTTCTCAAGCACACATATCCATTGGCGACAAACAACTGCAGAAATTTCTGCAAGCCTAACTCCATAACTTCTCCACCTTCATTGACCTATAAATGCGGGTGAGGGAGGAAATCACAATGAGGGCAAAGCTTTATGCAACGAAAGAGGAATCATTGCAACTCTGCTGGACTTCAACGATTCACCCTATTATGAAAGTAAGGGATTAAAGGCGTAGATCAATGCATCATAATATCATGCACATTGGAACATATGCGCATTAATAACCTATAATTCTTCATACTTCAAGTCTCGAAACACAAAAATTTTCCTTGACTAGAAGGGCATAATCTTCCAATCAAAGAAATGTGGCCAGGGAGGGCTCTTATGGCTCTCAAACAGCCCACTACTCATCAGCCCAACGCCCGCTCCAGATCATGTAATGCCTGCCACCGCCATATTAAACCATGCGAAACGAACTGACGAGAGTTTAAACCCGTCTAGTTCCGAGTCCCCACCCTACATCCATCGCAGATATAGGAAGTTCGTTGAGGATAATACAAAAAAGATATTTATCCACGGATCTCCCAATATCCAAATCCGATACGTCTCAAAAACATAAGTCCTTAATAAGGGAGAATTCGCCCTTGATAAGGAAAGAAAGATCTCATCACCAAAATTGCTAGATTATCTTCCTTGCACCTCAAAGAGAAATTCAAGAATAAGCGGCACTCATCACTGCAAAGCCAGATGCAACTCTAATCTCCTCAGAAGAACCTCGAGTCTACCGATCTGACCAATGGCGAGTCCGAACCAAACCCAGGGGACGCCCATTTAATTCTTTTTATTTACATTTTATTTCATCTTCTTTTTCAAAAGTGTCGCGACCCGAATCCCCAGCTCAACCCGGTTGGCGAATCCCAACCGAAGCCCGATTTACTCCGACGTTTTCAATTATCTTATCAAAACATTTTCTTTGTGTTATTCCTGGTTAGGTTTTCGATTTGCGCGAAAGCATTTTCAAATGGTAGGCCCACAAACATTCACATTTCACAAAATGCAATTCAAACAGAAGGAATTCCTATGCCCTTTTCAAATGATATACAAAACCAAACGCTTCTTTTCGAGTTCAACTATTTGTTCACAAATTTTCCCATGTTCAAAAGGAAATGATATGGATATGTGGTATGTACTTATACGCAATCCTCGCTTTTATGACTCATAGCTTCACGATCTTGTCTTCTCCTTCCCGTCTTACTCAAACCCGCGCATGTGATAAAACTATACGCTAAGCATTTTCATGCTATGGTTCTATATACATTTCTATTTCAATATTCAATTTAACTCGACATGCATTTAACATTAAACCATGCCTATTATATCAACATATACTCATATAATTATTTATTTTCGCATGCTTTCACTCCCCAAATCATTTACTATATCACAACATGCATTTTCAATGCAACAATCATTTACAATTCAATTTATGATTTAAGCATATACATAAAATCCCATTGCATAGCTCGCCAACGCTGGTTATTTCAATTACTCATTCAATTCACATTCACTTGATTCGCTTGATGAACCCGCCTATTATCATTCTAATGTGCTTACACATTTAGCAATCTCGTCTCCATCACGATCGCACGCCGCTTCGTGCACCCGACATGGGTATCAATTAAATGCCATACGCCATCACGATTTCCGATGTCGATTGGTGGTATCCCACCGCGGGACATTGGATACTCCGGTGCCTTCGTGATGTGATGTCGACTGGTATCTGATCGTGGTTCATTCAAGATATTCATTCAATCCAAGATGTTAGGAATTGACCATCTGCTTACACTAATTTTATCATTCACATTCAATCTATTCAAATATCACATTTCATTCCATATTCACTTTCAGATATCTTTCAAAGATATACTCAATCTATAAATTCACTTCATATACTCATTCCCAACAATCACTTATATATACCCATTCATGTAATTAACTATATTTACTGTAAACTACCAAAATACTTTGAAATAAGAATGAACTAACTGCTTATCTGATCTAGCTTCCTTCTTCGATCTCTCCTCCCAGTTAGCGATCATCACCCTTCCCTAGCAGTCAATACACAATCACGCCACCCTTAGTGGATAAACAATTTTAAACAATTTAAGAATTACAAGTTTATTTTCTTTAATAGCTTTTAGGTTAAGACACTAAGTCCATCAAGTCGAACTAGCTTTCGCCTCTGGCGCGAGAGCACTGGTGACGCTTCACTTAGTTATATCCTTATTCGAACCCCCATTAATCATTTCTTAGGGTCCCTAAACACTCTGATACCGAATACTGACTTAAAATGCAAAAATATGCAAAATTTAGGTTGAACAGGCTGCTATACCTGCACCAATTGGACCGGTACTCCAGACTGTCATCATCAACAGACCACTTTAGTGGTCCCAACATCACTTCTCTTCCGCACTGGGTTCACCATGGGTACCTGCACCCATTCATGGTACTCGCATCGACGCCGTGTTTCGCTCTTAAATGACAAGCCACCATTTTTCTCCCACAAAATCAACATCATCTAAACTCATAGATTCTACATCCCACCATGGAATCTAGCTTAAACAACTCCAAATGTGGGTTGGATCAAGAAGAAGTCCATTTCCCAAGTTATGGCTTTTTCCCCAAATCGAAAATCACAAAAATATAAGGTTGGGTTTGATTTTCTTAATCTAGCCTCATCAAATCTTTATATGTTGCTTGGTTCCCAGAGCAAGAATGGGAAGTAAAGCCAACCAAAACTTGATCTCTTGCCAAACCCTAGCTTTTCCCCCTTTTCTCCTTCGTTCCTCCCTCAAAACTGATGTGCTCTGGCAAATGAGCCCCGGCACCACATTTTCTACTTTTTTATATTCCTTAAATCCATAAGGCCTTGTTTGCCTTAATTCATTTATGTAAGGCCATGTCTGGGCCTACACACTCATTCTTATTCCTCATTTTCTCCTTTTTGGTCTTTAATTCTTTTTTATTTCCTTATAAGGCCTTGTTTCGCCTTTTAACCCATTTTTCATTTAAGTCTCCTATTATTCCACTTCGCCATATTCTATTTATCATGCAATTCACCTAAGACATTTATTCTTTATAACAATTTAATTCTTAGGTCCTTATTTTACAAATTTTCACATTTGTCCTTTTCACTCCTTGGGTTTATTTCCTGCTCACTTAATTTTCATTTTTAGTATATAATATTAAATCATATGTCATTATTTTTCAATTTACATTTCAATACAATTTGTCAATTTATCCATTTTCGAAACTAAGTTTCACTAATTCATAAATTGAATATATATAATAAAATTATTATAAAAATTCTAGTGTATTTTTGGGGCATTACATTCCCTAACTCCCTTCTTTCTCTTCTCCACCCTTTCGCTGACTTAATCATCGAAGAGGCGATCGGCATACCACAACCAAACCCCCTTTTTAGCAAGTTTACATCGTGCCACTAATACCCCAGAGGTCAAACGATCCTAGCAACGACAAATCTGGCAAGACCTCCACATCATCCCTGATTCGTGCCACAATAGGCTGAGCTAAAATCAACAAAATTTATATACACCTAAGTTCCTACTACTGCCGTAGTCAAGCATCACAGCATAAAGGGTCTACAGGCTCAACACGTACGGGTTTTCATCCTAAGAATGATACGCATGAGTGTGTTAAATGCCTTTCACTGGGACTTTTCGATTTTGCTTCAAAATAAAGGAAGTAGTTTGAAAACCGAGAAATTGTAAAAACCGAAAGTGAAGTGTGAAAAAGCTAACTTTGAAGATTAGGGTCACTAACTTGGTAAATTAAAAAGGTAAACAAGTGTCCCTGCGATCCTCGCTATGACAGCAACCTTATAGTCCCGGTATAACCGGATCTATGTTTAACTAGCAAACCTCACCCTAACAACAACTCCTATTTGAGTCAACACAGTAGCATGCAGCCATGGCCCTTTTCATTGTAGTCCTAGCATTAAATATCATTTCAGAGGCTCAGAAGACCATCTATCGAACCACAAGGCATCTAGCAATAAGTATGCACTCAGATCCTAAAGCATGGAGAGTATTGGCCAAATCAATAACATTCAGCTATTCAACCCTAATTTGAGAAGATGAGGACCATAAATACAAGAATCGTGGGACTTTCAGCACAAGAGGACAACATGCATATGCCCCAATAACCAAGCTAGCTTCCTTCCTCTTTCAAAGAAAGGGAGGCTTAGCCAAGCATCTCAGTTGTCATCCCCAAGAGGGGTGTTCAAGTAAATTCTAGAAAGTAAGGGAAAGAGGAGAGAAGAGAGGAAAACAAAACCCTAACTAAAAATACTCTAGACTTTATTTACAAAATGAAAACTTACAAAATTTCTTCTTCTCTCCCTAAATTGTTTCCCCAAAATTCTCTTCTATTACAAAAGATAGGGGGGTTTATATAGCCACCTCAATACATGAAAATACCAAAACCTAACAATTTGGCTAAGTTAAAGGACAAGAGTAATACACCAAATTTGAAGTCTACTGGCATTAATTACAAAACATGATCGTATGTGCTGAATTTCGTTTAGATCGAAGAATTTCGCTAGGTAGCGAAATCACAAGGCACAAATAAGAATGTGAAATTTCGCTAGACAGATACTCATTAGTTACTTAAATTCACAATTTAGTAAATTTTCGTGAGTAGCTAATCACAGAAATTTCGCTAGAACAAATGCCTGTTTAAAAACCCTGGTGTCTAGCCATGAACTGTTTAATGCTGATCCTGCTTAAATTTTCGCTAAACTTAAATTCGCAATCCCAAATAAATTTACAGTTTAGCGAAATCAAGCAAGCCACGATTTTCACCGCTTGCCTCCCGTCTTCTATCGCATCAATTTTTCTTCACTTTGCTCAGTTTTTCATTGATTCTTGGAGTTGTTTTGATGGTCACTGAGTTCAAACTCATGATTCATCATACATCCCGATATTAGAATAAACCCTAAAGTGCGCAAAAACCCGCAAAATACCCAAAAATACTCTGAATGGCATAAGTGTTACTACAGAAGACTTTGAACACTTCAATTGGTATAAATGATGATTGTGCGCAAAGCACTCAAACCTATCTAATATAGATCAAAATCAGACTGGGCATTAATCACACCCCTAACCCAAACGTTGTTAGTCCCTTAGCAATGCAAAACTAAGGAGATGGCTGTGGTGATTTTCAAAAGGTTATGATTCAAAAAGGTGAAGGTACATATAAATATTGCCTTTGAACCGAAAATCGGGACATCAAAGTCAAACCGACATGAAAGAGCCAAACCATACAAGAACAATTTTAGGTCAATATTGGTTCCATGATTCTCAACCGAATTTCCACCTAAGTCTAATGGTTCTTTATATAACCGTGATTACGCCTAATAAATTGCAAAATTTGTCCCCCTCCCAACCTGAATCGACATGGCCTTAAGCCGCTGAACAACCCAGATATGATAGTTACGCACTCTTCTTTATTCAACTACACCTGAGACAATGCTTAAAATCTCGACTTCACACCAAAGTCCTGTAATCTGGATTCCACCGATGACTCCTAAACCAATTAAGGCTCTAGGCATCGCTCAAAAGACTACCCGACCACAAACTCTAAAGGTTTCGAATTCTCGACGCTAAATGACTAAAATCACACCTACACCGTTAGATCTCACCTATCCACCCATGTAATCGAACACTAAATCGATGACTCCTAAACCAATTAAGGCTAGTATATCTGCTTCAAAGGTTTTCGCCATACACCCCCCTGACCGTGCTCAAGGTCAAGGCAAAACTTCTCACGACTTTATTTTTCTTTTTCTTCTTTTCTTTTTCTTCTTTTCTTTTTCTTTCCTTTCGAAGACAACAATGGGTCTCAAGTACGGGTAACACAAACCTATCCTAGGCTGCCAACATGCTTAAGGCCGGCTATGCAAAGCGAAAGGAAGCAAACAAATTCACAGCCTATTGAAATAATCTGGAGTGCAGTGTGTGAATTAGCATAAGGGAGAAATTTTCAAGTTGAGCATGCTGGAACTTCAATTGACCAAAAATTGATTCAAGCATGGAATTTGCTCTAACATAAAGGTGACAAACAGTGATTCAATTTTCCAACAAAAGCAATTCAATTGTCCAATTGAAAAGAAAAACAAATATACATGGTAAAGGCACAAAACATGGTATGCAAAATTTTGTATATATATATATATATACTGAATAGCTTTTGATATAGCCAAAGTGGCTAATACATGAATATAAAGCTAAACACAAAAATATCACTGCCTACTATGGCTAATACATAAATCCTAATCAAAAATCGTAGGCGCCGATAAGCCGTAACTATACAAAATCATAAAAGAGACCCAAATCCACCCCACCGGCCAGGCGTGGTGGTCTCAAGCCGTCTACGGGCCGCACCCAAACATCTAAAGAGGCCGCATCCGTGGCGGGCCTCTCTGATCGCTGACACGAGGGCACCCAGACGTGGCTGCGATCCGCTTCAAGCATAGAGCAAGACCGGGTCAACCTCTCGATCCTGGCCGTACAGCCGGTCGCCCGTGGTATCGCAAGGTACCATTAGCATCCATCACACCCGCCTATCTCTCTCGAAATCGGTACGATCAGACATTCCGGCGAACGGTGTGTCAATAGATGGGTCTGGGAGTATCTCGGCCAGAATTACGATGTAGTCCGGTGATGAGGGATGGCGTGATATCCGTGGAACCTGACTGCGGTATCTCCCTGGGGCAGAATGTCCAGATGGTGGTCCTCGCCTCCACCCTGCACCTCCTCCCGTCCCCGTGGTCGCAAGGAAAGATACGGCATAGTCATCACCCGCTCCACCGACATGACCGGGGATCAACCCTCATCTCGATCCCGGGCTCCTCCGGGAATCCCATATGCCTCGAGAACACGCGCAGGAGTCTCCAGAGCAAGTAATGAAGGCTCTTCGTCGTGCTAACTCCGGCTGACCTCCTCGAACCACAAAAAGAGAGGCCATCACCGGGCCGTAGGGATCGAACAACATACCTCCGAGATCCCAGAAAGAGCCTCCACAGGGCCCTCCGCCGCACGTAATGGTCGCAACTGAATGCTTCCGTCCCAACAAATGGTCGATCAAGAAGATACGAAGGAGTCGCTCCTCGTAAAATACCGTCCAGCAAAGGGTGTCTTCGCCGCTGTTCGAACCATCTCGGCTACGAGGCGCGGGCCCACCCTCGGTGAACCCTCCGTGATTAGTCGGCAGAGTACGCAGTGCCAAGAGTCGCCAAATACGGCCGCTCCAGTACCCGCTGGGCGATCATCAATATCAAGTGAAGCTCACGCGACTAGCCGATCCTTCTGCACGCCATCGAGCGGTAGAACCGCAGCATCACTCGTGGGTAGTACATCGCCTGGTCATGAAAGGCAATAGCGACAACTCGATCAATCTCACTGACTCCCAGACAGGATTACCGCCGCGGACGCCGTAGCACGACTCGATGGAACGGCCTACGATGGAGTCGCACATTCTGAATTCGGTTCCCTACAACAATGGCCGCCGAACTCGGCGCAGCGACAATGGTGATGGTCGCCGGCAAATTTTACGTGACTGCGACCGCCGCTACGGCGGACGATGACTCGCCGTCTGAAGGTAAGCGGGCCCGCCGAGGGCCTCGCTCTAACTCTCCGCCGAGGTACAGCGATGGGCCCGGTCCATCCAGAAACCGATACCGCTTAACTCGAGGTTCCTTGGCACGGCCGGACCGGATGGTACTGAGCTTGACCGAGTCGGCCTCCTCTCGGGTGTATCAATTCACCAGGTCGGCGACCCACCCCAGTACGAACCATACCGGATCGAAATAAAATAATCGGAAAAGGGCTTCGACCATCGTAAAAATGCGCAAACACTCAGATTCCAACCGAGGCTCCTCAAGACGATCAATCACTTAACCGTTTATGAATCGTGTCACCACAGAATCGAAAATCACTCGACTAACGAAACAAGGCTCGATAACTCGATCAAATGGCTTCGACAAAGGCACCAAAAGCCGAACCAAAGGCACCTGGCAGCTCCCCGAATCGGAAATGGAGGTCTCACCGAAGGATTCGGGCAGCGACGCCTAGTCTCAGGCGTGATCTGTCGCAGTGCTGGCGCGGGTGGTGGTCGCCGCCGTGGCCTCGCCACCGCCGACAGAGGTGTAGGTAAGGGCAAGGATGCACATGGCAGAGGTTAGCGGCTATGAAGGCTCAATCGTGTGTCGCACCCGGCAGCGGGCAATGACGGCGGTGACTAAGCCGAAAGCTCGTGGAAACGCTAGCTAGTGATGCCATGGCAGAAGCTGGGAGACAGGGCTTCGCTGAGGAGTGAGAATGTGAAGTGGCAATTGGACAAACCCCTCCAGTTTTAAATGTACTGCTTCAGGGCAAATTAAAGTCTCCCTGCCAATTCCCGCTATTTTTAGCGACTCAGCCCAAACCCAGTACACCACCTCCGCAATTCAAAACTTTAGATTAAATATCGACATTTTAAGAAACATTATAAGCAAAATTATTATATAAACTATAATTAAAATTTAATATACAATACTATAATATACAAACTAAATTATCGAAAGTGAAAACCTGCTAAGTTAAAATTTTCAAAATAACCGAAATTAACTAAATTAACTAAATTAAGACAGAAGTAAAATTGGTGGAACCGGCACTGTTTCAAACACCGAACCGCTCAATCCCAAAATTACCTGCTGGGGGTCAAGGAGAATGATCTCTCAACCCATGCAAGAGCTGGTCAATTCCATGGTGTCGGGCGCCCAAATGTTGATCCGCTCCTCCTCGCGGACTTCGCTCGAATCGAAAGCAATCGGGCTCGTAGTCAGGTCATGGCAAGACCAAACTTTCTTCATCTTCTCGACGATCTCTCCCCGCAATTCCCGACATTTTGCTTCGCACACCACCACCCAAAACAACTTCATTAGTTCTTTGATTTTCATTTTCTAAAGAACTCATGTTTGTTTGCTCAAATGAAAGTATGTTTAACTCCAAAGTCATGTTACCAAAGGTTAAGTTGTACGACTCCATCTCGACAATTTATGATTGCATTCGCTGTACGTAAATGGTCTTCCTAAGATGATTGGTACATGATTGTCTACTCTGCAATTGGCTCAAGTCAAGCACCACAAAATCTACTGATAGTAGAATTTGTCTATTTTCACCAATACATCCTCAACTATCCCCTGTGGATTTCACCGATCTATCTGGCCAATGAGAGTGTGATGTCATAGGTTTAAGTTCACCTGCACCTAACTCGCTTGTATACCTAATACCAGATGAGGTTCACACTGGGCTCCTAAATCAAGCAATGATTTCTATGCAATTCCCACCAATATTGACCAAATTTGCAGATCTCGGATCCTTGTATTTCGATGTATTTGCTTTGATTATGGCACCGACTGTTTCGAGAAATGCCCCTTCTCAATGCCTAATCCCTTCGACAGCAGTCTTTCAAAATTTTACATAAGCGTGCACTTGTTTGATTATGAACCACAAAGGCATGTTAACCTTCACTGGGCTCTTAAGACTTAAAATGCCCGTCACGAGATGCCTCTCTTTTACCTCTAAGTGCTTGTGGAAATGGGAGGTGGTATAAGTAGATTACTGAATCCTCCTTAGAGAATATGCTCGCATCGGCACTTTCCTCCTTGCATGCACTTTCCAATGCTCAAATAGTCGATCAACCCTCTTTCCAATTCCGTGGTAATTATATGCAACTTCATCCATTCCCAAATTGTCGGGACGACCCTAATCTCATGATCCCTTGTGGATTTGGAACTGTTTCGTGATGGAACCCCTTTATCTTCAGTAATTCTAGCAACTTGTTGATCTGGGTGATTGAATACCGTAGTCGTCAATTTTCCGTCGATTTGCTCTCAAGCCCATCTATTCTCTTATTCGTTGTACTTTCTACGTGATTAACTTTCAGGCACTTAAAATATTGATTCCTTTCTAAAGTTCTCTTCAACAAAGTTTCCCACCAATCTTTACCAAATTCAATATATTTGGTTTCTACCGGGAGAAGAGAGGATGATGGTTGTCAGGATCGGTGGAGGGGGAAACCAAACTCGAGGCTTCACCCGGGGTACATGCTAAAGTGTGGGTTAAGCTCATGAGAGGTTGGGTGATTCCTCCAATCGAATTGTAGGTATTACCATACGTGAGCATTGATTGTCAGGGCTTGAATTGTCCTACGTTGTTTCACATTCTCGACATCAAATCCTTCATCGCAGGGCCATAGGACATGACTCTACTGGGTGCACAGGGATTGAAATCGGGGTGCAAGTGACTGGACTGTGATTTCAAGTAACCCAGATGCACCTCCTTGGAGCTGTTTGCCTCAAGCTCCTCCACTTTCCTTGCAGTTGAAACTTCTAGCTCTCATCTCTATTCTTCCGCAAAGGTACATCCCACCCTCGGGTTAACCGTGGGTCTCCATCCTTTCCAATTTCAGGTTAGGCTCATCCCAACCCTGTAGAAGTTTCAGCCACGTAATTTAAAAATCCATGGCTTCATCTGGATAAGTACTTAGAAAAATCTCCTCCACACATGGTTTCTCAAGCTCACTTATGGCAGGAGAGCTACTCACCATAGAAGTGGTTCTACCAAATATCCAAGTATCAAACCCATGATGTGGGCACATGCACTGATGGTTTCCATAAATCTTTCCCAACACTGGTAAAATCTTCACCATCATGAGCTGCAAAGGTATAAATTTGTCTCTTCAAATTATTGGTCTTATGAGCACTGAAGAACTTCTTCAGAATTCACTCATACTCAGCCCACTTCAATGGTTCTAGGGCCTCAAGTGAGTTTAGTCAAATCTTGGCCTTGTCCTTGTGGTCAATGGAAATGTTTTCACTTTAGCAAATCCACGTCCATCATACCTTCCTTAGCGTAGTGCAAACCTCCTCAAAATCCCTAATATGATGTATGGATTTTCATTTTCCATACCATGATACGTGGGGAGGTCAAATAATGGCCTCACCGCTACATCTTCAGCGTAAGGAATGATGGGCTGTGATGGGCACTAACTCTAGAGGTGGATGTGATCCCTGTCTCTATGTTACTGATCTACTAGGGTTCCCCGGGGTCGACTCATGTCAATCCTCGTGTAATGGGATCCATGGTATCGCGACGCATAACCGACTTCACTAAATTTAGGTCAAGTCAGGTAATCGATTCTATGCAATTCCAATTCGATGTCTCTATCTCCAATCGCCAGATAAACACCTCACATAAAATTTAGAGACAAATAAAGAGCAAACTACAGAGCTCAAAGATTAAAGTTAAAACAACAAAATTAAAACCGACTAAAAGCGTGGAAATAAAGTGCGCCACTCCAGTAATGAAACCGGCGCCTCGCAACCGAGAGTGACAAAAAGAGGTAAAAAGGTTACCTTCTTCCAGATGTTGATCACAAGTACACTTCAACTTACCATTAGTAGTTTGGCACCATCCCAGAACGACGCCTATTTGGTTCGTGGCTACGTAGTCGAGCTAAAATCAACAAAATTTATATACACTAAGTCTACTACTCATTGTAGTCAAGCTACTCCGCAAAGATAGCTGGTCTGTGGTCTAACACGGATGGGTTTTCATCCTAAGAATGATACGCATGAGTGTAAAAAGGCAAGGCTTTATTCGACTTTTTAGATTTGCTTCAAAACAAAGGAAGTAGTTCAAACCGAGAAATTGTAAAACTGGAAAAGTTGAAGTGTGAGGTGTAGTTAATCTTAAGATTTAGTCACTAACTTGGTAAATTAGTGGCAAACAAGTGTCCCTGTTTTATCCCCTCGCTATGACAAGCAACCTATAGTCCCCGGCATAAATCCCATCTATGTTTAACTAGCAAACCCACCCTAACAACAACTCCTATTCAGTCAACACAGGTAAAGATGCGCCATACTTTTTCGCAAGAAACCCTAGCATTAAATATCATTTCGTAGGCTCGTAAAGACCATCTAATGAACCACAAAGGCATCTAGCAATAAGTATGCACTGTAGATCCTAAAGAGGCAGTAGAGTATCACCTCAAATCAATAACATTCAAAGCTATTCAACCCGTTGAGAAGACGAGACCATAAATACAAGAATCGTGGACTTTCGCACAAGAGGACATGCATATGCCCCACAACCAAGCTAGTTTCCTTCCTCTTCAAAGAAAAGAGGCTTAGCCTCAAGCATCTCTCGAGCTGTCATCCCTGCTATGGTGTTTATACCTGTAGTGCTATGGAAGAGAAAGAGAGAAGAGAGGAAAACAAACCCTAACTAAAATAATGAGACTTTATTTACAAAATGAAAACTTACAAATTTCTTTCTCCCCAAATTGTTGCTTCCCCAAAAATTCCTCTTCTATTACAAAAGAGAGGGGTTTATATAGGCCACCTCAATACATGAAAAATACCAAAACCCAATACCTGGCTAAGTTAAAGGACAAGAGAGTAATACACCAAATTTGAAGCTCTGGCTGGCATTAATTACAAAAACATGACGAGGCAAAGGAATTTCGCTAGATCAAGAATCTCCTGCTAGGTAGCTAACCACAAGGCATGGCTGGTATTAGAAATTTCACATGGTTTGGTACCTTTGCTAGCTAGCCGAAATTTCACTACTTAGCGAAATTTTCGTGAGAGTAGCGAATTATGAAATTCAGGAACAAAGGCCTACGAAAAACCCCGGTGTTTAGCTTAAAATCCACAATTTCGAACTTACAATTCGCTAAACTCCGTGAAATACATCCCAAAGAAATTTCGCAGTGCTTAGCGAAATTGTTATTTGTTGATTTCAACGCTTGGCTCGCTTACCACATCAATTTTTCTTCACTTCGCTTCTTCGCTTTTCATTGATTCTTTGCCGGTTGATATCGACACTTAAGCCCAAACTTCATGATTCATCATACATCCCGATATTGAACTTAAAGTGGGCAAGAAAAACCCGTAAAACAGTCTAAAATACTCTCTTAAACATAAGGTACTAAGAAGACTCAACACTCACTGGTATAAATGACATGATTAATGCGCAAAAGCACTCAAACCTATCTAATATGTGGATCAAAATTGCACTTGGGGCATTAATCAATCCCCAATCGTGAATTGATACGAATTGCATGATCAGGTTGTACATGCAACAGAAGTGCAAAGTGCCTATTCTGCGCAAGTATACGCTCATCAAGTAATAAAATGTACCTAAGTACAGATATCGATCCACAGGGAAAACCTTAATCGTAGTATGCTAAGTACCAAAATTATAATACTCCTTTAATATTCAAACTAGAAATCGTGATGGCTAAGAGGAACTAAAAGTAAATTAAGCTATTACTAAAGTAATTATTCTGCCTAGATGTGAAATTTATTCATGACTACAAAAGATTAAAAGTTACATACAATGGATTAATCTCATCATGGGGTCGCGATTCCATTCCACTGGTCATTATAGTACATCCAAGGCGTCTTATTCAATGTACCAAAGCCTTCAAGGCCCATTTTGAACTCCCTTTATCACTAGGTTTGCTTCCTAGTTCAACCCAAGTATTAAAGGTCTTGAGTGCAAAAGAACCCCAAGCTCTAATCATTGAGCACTTTATATTAATTAGCCGCATAGGTTGGACCCAACTATGTTCAATTCTTCATTCACTTCTGGATCTGCAAAAGAACCATCTATATATTAAATTGATAAAAATTAATATATTTCATCCAAGCATAAGCTAATGGTAAAACAAGTATATGGATAATGGAATTATAAAAAAGGCTAAAACTTTAATGATAGTATCATGTCCAAATCCCTACTAACAATCTCTAAACCACAAAATTAGAACCTCATTATGTTCTCGTCTAATACAAATGAAAAGCAAGACATGAGAATAGGAAACGTAGAAAACTTCAATAATCATAAGATGATCTCTGCCCTTCAAGGCCTTCTCCAAAGGTCTATCTTCAAGTCTTCTTTCCTTTGTTCCAAGCTCCAATTCCTCAAACCCTAGCTTTGCAAATTAATTTCGAACCCAATAATTGGATTTTCCCGTTCCTTTTATAGCCTCTCCATGAGATAAGGTTTGTTGAGACTTTCCCGCAACGTCGCTGATGTCAGATCGTCGCAATGTCAAAGGGACGTCACGACTTCAAAATACAGCGACGCTAGGGCCGAATTCGCTCCACCTTCTCCGTGCCCCGCACGGCTCCATTTGCATTTTCAAGTGTTTCTCCTACAAAAACCAAATAAAACTAAATATTAGAAAAGTAATAAAAACACAGCCATATATATATGAAATCAATCCCGAATCTCGCTAAATCTCGGGTTTGTAATGAGTGTTTTTGGGCACTCATCAGAAATCCACCACCAACCACAAGAATTCAAAAAAGAAATCATACAACTACAAAATAAAGGAAAACATTACAACATAAAATGTATGCTGGTCCGCAGCCACAAAAGAAACAAAGGGTGACCCCAACATTGCAACCCTCCACAAAAAAAAGTGAGCATCAAGGAGATTGCTTCGCATAGGGGTAATCAGAGCCCTTCCACCTTATCTATAGCATAGTATGGACTCGAGACGGGAGAAGCCAGCCCACACCCAGATTCGTACCAGTCATGCAAAATCTCGCATAACTAGCACGAAAACAGAAATACGCCTTTTCCTAATCCTTCCGGTGGTGAGATTGCCAACCAACCTTCTCCTCGCAGAAACGACCCTCCTTCACTCTATAACCACCTAAGGAATGCTTACATAAGAAGAAGAGAATTCCAATAGGAAGTGTATTATGATTTCTCCAAATTTAAAAGCACATCCTCCATAGTGGATCGATTGAACTGTGTGAGAAATATTTCCTAGAGCCATTCATGATACCTAAAGCATTCTTCTACCCCAAGGTGGTCAAGACATTCTATCAATCAGTGAGGTTCATTGTGGAAAGAATAGAAAAGGTGATCTACTTCACCATTGATGGAAGAGAGGGAATCCATACGACCTAGAGCACTTAGAATCCTGATGCAACCAACATCTTCTCAGGACTTCAAACCTCGTTCTACCAACATCCACACTACGATGGTTCAAGCCCTTTCAAAAAGGAAAGTTGTGCATAAATATGTAGTGATGAGAAAAAGAAATAGATCCCTACCTATGGGTGATTGATCATATGTTGAAAAGCCATTTATTCCCATGCCAACATATCATGTAGAGGAGGGAGGACATTCTAGAGGCACTCTACAAGATCTACAAAAAAGAATGGTTCTCCCCAACCCACTTGGTCATGTCCACTTTAGTCTACTTCACTGAGAAAGTGCATCAAAGAAAGCTTGCTCGAGCAAGCAAATTAGAGCTTTATCTTCCTAGATTACTATGCACAATATAGGAACATCAAGGATTCCCTACAAAGCCTAAAAGGAGAGGATGAGAGTATGCAAAGGGGTGTTCGAATTTCTAGATTAGGTACCCCACGCCAAACTTACGGAGACTCACTCTGGAGGACCATCATCTATGCCCTCCACTGAGCATAATTATGTCCTACCAGCCTACATAGAAGATCATGATTTGGATTGAGATGAACCAGACTCACCCCCATCTCCAACACCCACTCAACCACCCATTCCATCACCAGACCAGGCTGAGAGAGCTACTCCTGCCATTACCCTCATCGATGCCAGCATGCCATCACAAACAATGGTACTCGTAGTAAAGTTCTACATTAGTGGATGAGGTGCGACAACTTCAACAATCCTACACCATCCTGATTCAGAAGATAGAAGAGATTCTTGTACATGATAGAACATCATCTTTAGCACCTTAACCATTTGGCGAGACCATCCCAGAGCATACATTTCTGATGATCTCCCAATTACAGAAAGTGTTAACTTTTAAACATGTTAGTGATGACCAGTAAATATGTTCTTCCGTTTGTTTTTTGTTTTTTTTTTTTTTTCAGAGGGCTTAATATCCTCAAGCAAGATAGAGTGAAATGTGTAGATCTTCGACAGAATGCCAGGTGTGATATACTTGTCTTTTACTTGATTTTTTTTGTATTCCATTTTAATGATGGGTTAACAAATTTCTTATACTTTTCACTCGTCTTGGCTCGATGGTGCTTTTCTACCCAGACAACGGAGCTGCCGAGCCACAAGCCGATCCGCCGATCCTACGCCATGTGCTATCTGCAAGAAAAAACAATAGAGGCAAGGTGATCCGCTGGGAGGCTGCTGCCTCCGACGCCTAAGTCATGTGAGTCTTCAAAGGAAAGAAAAATCAACCGCCTTCGGGCGCGAAGCCATCGTAGATACATTGTGGTAGAATGGATTAGTATTTATAAGGGGAAGTAGTGGTTACTTTCCTTGTTAGATGGTGATGCGGTATCTCTCCCATTGGGAGAGGAGTTTCCTTTTCCTTATCATGGGCCAACTGTTAAGGGATAATGGAGGAGCCATGATCCTATAAGATCCTTCTTTCCTAATCCGAGGGGCACGAATCATGGAGACTGGGCATTTTTCCTTTCACACGAGTTTTTTGGGCCGCCTATATCACTTGATTATCTGGCATGGTGATTTCAATTCTAGGCCTGGGCCCATGTACTTTAGCATGGGTAGGATCTCACCGTGGGGCGAACTTCTTTATTGGGTCTGCGCCTCAACTCCCTTCATAAAGCGGATGTTTAGGCTACGCTCGGGCTTCAGGCACATACGTCACCCCATCACCACGCCCTCCCCTTCAAATTCCGTCATAAGCTTACAAGGGCTTAATTGTTTCGACCTACAGCCCACGTGATTCAATGGGACGGCTTGATCTTCGCTTTGGTCGCCATCAAACGCCTCAGGATAATGATGGTTCTTCGACCAGGCTCCATTTCGACTGCTGCTTCCCATATCTTTAAAAACATTCCTTGTATCGCGTTCTTCCGTTCTTGAAACATCTTCTTCTGTGGGTTTGGAAGTGTCTTTAATCAACGCCGAGTCGTTTCGTGCTTTTGTGTCGTCTCGTCTCCCTAGGTCGCTTTCCCTGCTTCTCCTCCCCATGGTGTGTCTTTTCTTCTTTCTTCGCTGTTTTTCTTTTCCTTTGCTTTTGAATTCGAAGCTTTAGTAAGTCAGGTCTCTTTCACTATTTCGTTTGTTCTTCCTTTCCATCCCTTAATCATGCGCGCTTCTTCTGGGTCTTCTCGTAATGTGGACTCGCATTACGTGAGGGAAGGTAGACCGAGTCTGGGTCTGGGATCGAATCGGCACGATTCAGAACCTGCCGCTATAGCCACTGGTCTTCCACTATTATCTTCCTCCGCCAGGCAAGGGCAAGGGGAAGATTAGGAATATTAGGTATCCCTGTGGCTCCGAATATTTGAGGGTTGCCGTGAGATACGTGGACGTCGTGGGCCCTAGCCAGGTTGAGCCTTCATATGCTAAAATCTTCGCTACTCAAGCATGGACCTCTTCTAGTGTCCGACCCAGGCCCCGATCTTCAAGTCTTATGTGGTGTCCGCTCCTAAGATGGTATGTTTCGAGGTAACCTCGAGGGTGCCTCCTCTTCCTCAGACCCCTTCATTAAAAAGTGTTTTACAAAGATTTCAAATGCAAAGCTCCACCCAACTCTCTCCCACCTTGGGTGGCGTCTTAGCCTGCCTCTGTCAAGCTGTGGATAAGGGCCTCTGGTCCCTAGTATAGCCTTGTCGCTGGATCTCTTCAACATGGAAAGAGGCCTAAGGCTTCTTGTATATTTCAAAGGTGCCACCGCTGCACTCCACTACTTTTCGAATTCTCCCTTCCTCCCACAAGCATTGGAAAGAGCGCTATTTCTTTGTCGAGGGTCGACATTAGGAATATAACCCTATCGATCAAGACGATACTCTGGGGATTCCGCCAGTATGGACTACCCTTGAGAACCCGTGTGATTTTTTCGTCCATGCTAGTAAGGGTTAACTTTTTAAAAGTTACGCAGGTTCTCAACTTTGTTGTCATACGCTTTGGGATATCCATCTCAACCTTACCCCGGTGACGTGGAAGCGCACCGGGCAAGTGTCAGCCCACGAGCGTATTCCACCCGATCGGGGACGGACATTCAACTCTTCTGGGCCAGGGCCCTTCCCTGCTCCTTAATTGAGATCCCTCTCGTCAAGCATGGAACTTCTCCCCGAGGGGCCTCACCGTGAAGCCAACTCCTGGGAAGAACTTCAGCCTCGTGGTCAGCCATGGGCAAAGAAGAGGAGAGCAATGCGGGGGCCTCAAGCTCTCCCGAGAGCAACCTCCTGGGCCAAGATCCAGGGCGATCACCCACCCATCGCCCGCTAAGGAGCGTGGATCGCACGCCCAAGTCTCAGCGGTAGGGCAGCATCGCCTTCCTCGGCCGAGGTGTCCGCCGAGGTGGCGGGGTGGGCGCCGTCGCCATCCCTCCGCCGGCAGGAGCCAAGGCCCTCGAGAAGGGTCACAGCCTCCTTTGAAAGTTCTTCATATCTCTATCCGGGGTCCTCTGGTGCAAAACGCCACGCCTTCCCTTCAAAATTCTGGAGACGCGGAAGTGATCACTTTAGAGTCAGCGAGACTCACGCTACACGCGGAGCTCACCGTCGGAGCTGTTTCGTCTATCCTTCGGGACTTCGATCTCAAGAAGGTGGATGCACTGTGCGTTGAGGAGGCTTTGGCCCTTTCGCTCCAGGGAACCATCTCAATATGTCCGAGCACCTTCTTTTATCTGTCTCATCGTTGCGTTAATGTTAGCTACAAACTCCATCTTGTTCCTTGGCAGATCGGCTACTTATATAAAAAGCCTAGCGAGGAAGGCCAGTTTGACCGATAGCTCCATTAAGGCAACAAAAGCATACAAAGCTAAAGTCACCTCCTTGACCTCCGAGAGGGCTGAGCTGCGAGCTCGGATACAAAGCTTAACCGAGGATGTTGCGGGGTATAAATCTGACCTGAAGCACATCTCGATCGCAAAGACGAGAGCTGAAGATAGAGAAAATAAGGCCATGTAGGCCTAAGGGTCAGCGCGATGAGTCACGGTGGTTAAGGGAAGAGTTTTAGTCGCCAGTGGAAGAGCTTACGCACCAAAGCAACGGCGTTGATCGGCCCACCGAGAGGCTTCAAGCCGAGCCCGTGAGCACTTGGTCGAGGAGTGCAACGCGCACGGACCCTAGCGCGTGAGGCTATGGTTACCTAAAGGACGGAGCAATACGTGAGCCGAGTAAGAGGCCCCGCACCCCATGGCTTCCGAATGGCTTGCTTTCCAACACAATGATGCCAAGGCTTTTCCCTGTCTGACTGAATTTCAAGTTCTTACGAAGAGGGGAGGCTGAGGGAACTGCTTGAGGACGAGGCAATCCCGGGGTGTTATATGATACCTTTAGCTTTATTCCTCTTCCTGGTGAAGCTGAGGTTCATGCCGAGACTGGCTCTCCCCTCTCGCCCGCTAGGGCTTCACCTTCTGACTTACACGGCTTGGAGGTTCGCACTTCTGAGGCTGCTCGTAGCTTTACCTTAAACATTTAGTCCCCTTTATATAATCTTTGCTCATTCGCTAACTTGTGCTCTAAGCTCCCAGCATCATAATGCTACATCAGTTTTGTTATTCTATGGATATACCATTTTCTACCTTCTCGTTTTCACGCCTTCTTTATGACCTCGTGGTTTGAGAGGTTTCCCCGGTCACCCAATCTTTAAATGGTCAGCTCTTACCGAGCTAGCAAACTCGATTGGCCGGGAGCTAATTGCTCTCATCAAACCGAGCTACGTGGTCTCTTTGAAACCGAGCTACATGGTCTTTGGCCGAAAGCCATATATAGCCCCTGATGACCGAGCTGCAAGGTCTCGGGAAGTCGAGCTACATGGTTCCTTGGCTACTTGGCCATCTGGGTTGTTAGGTTCTTAAGAACTGAGCTACTTGGCCCCTTTGAAACTGAGCTACATGGCTCCCCTCGACGCAGCCACAAGGCTCTTTGAACCGAGCTATGTGGCTCCTGGCACTGGGCCATCCTGCCGTTAGGTTCTTAAGAACTAAGCCACATAGCCCCTTTCAAACCCAGCTACATGGCTCCTCGACGCCGAGCCACAGAATCTTTTCTGAAACTCGAACCACAAGGCTCATTTTAAACCGAGCTGACGGGCTCGGGCTACTTCGCCTTCCGGGCCGTTAGGGTTCTTAAGAATCGAGCCACATTGCCCCCTTTGAGACCGAGCTACAAGGCTCTTTTCGACAATCGGAGCTACAAGGCTCGCTTTTAAACCAAGCCACGTGGCTCCTTCAAACCGAGCCGCAAGGCTCTTTAAACTGCTACGTGTCTCTTTAATACGAGATCTGGGTTCCCGAACTGGAGTTACATGGCTCTTTCTGCCTTCCTTCTCGGGAAAGCTGGGTTAATGCAATCTATGGAGAACTCCGAACAGATCGCGTGATTTCCCCTGCCATCTGTGCCTCTTTATAAATAACCCGCCTCTCTTTGATGGTCTGTGTTGTACTCCGCTCCCAACCTTCTTCCTCTCTTCGACAGTGTC
The DNA here is from genome assembly GCA_016808115.1 of Tetrastigma voinierianum. Classification (NCBI taxonomy): domain Eukaryota; kingdom Viridiplantae; phylum Streptophyta; class Magnoliopsida; order Vitales; family Vitaceae; genus Tetrastigma; species Tetrastigma voinierianum. The sequence goes on from JAEQBH010001641.1 coordinate 259,602, forward strand.
GGAGTTCATACATGATGAAGCTTCAGGGTTTGATCGCCACTGCGCGGAGTCTGTTTGGTGGTCGCAGTCGAATTTTCGCTCGATATTCCGCCATGATAAAGGCTTGTTTTTTCTCCTAATCCCTCCCTCAGGGGAGTTTCAGGTTGTTTCCTGGGGTCCCCGCCACATTGATGGAACCGGACCAGTGGAACATATTCTGGAGAGGGGGCTGCACGCTCGCAGGGAATATTTTTAAGTCCTCAGTTTCCCCTCCATTATTCCTTTCCTCCCTTTTCTCCTTTTCCTTTCCTTTTCTTTTCTTTCGTGGTTTTTACCGACTAGGTGTTAGCCAATCGTGATCTTTCGAGATATAAGAGAAACTGATGTAGAAATGATCATTGATTGTAGAATTTTCTTTAAGATGTAGAGAACGACTTTGCTAATCAGAATTTTCTGAGAGATAATAAAAGTACGTTTTTGAAACGTGGTAATTATTCGATTTTCAATTAATTCACAAGAATATTAATCAGCCAGAAATGAACACAAAGCATCTATTAAAGTAAAACTGTGAATTTCTTATTAAAAGCTACAATCCGAGGTCTATTGGTAGAATTGCCTGAGGTGCTCAACGTTCCAAGAATGTGGCGAGGTTTTTCCCTCTTCTATTCTCAGCCAGAATATAGGCTCGGCTATTCGCGACACTACCGTAGAGCCCTTACCAATTTGGTCCTAGATTCCTGTGGGTTTTTCCTCATAGCGGAGTTTTTAGAACTGTCACTGGGCTTAAACTCCTAGGCTCAACCCTTCATTGCATTATTTCATGCCTTTCTATGATACCCTCGACACGCTTTAGAACCTACTCAATGCTTTTCTTTCTGGGAGGTCAAGGTTCAATAAATTCCTCAGCTGGTGGTTCGAGTATTCATGAACTCCAACTTCGTGATTTTGGCCTCAACTCGATAGATACCGCTCTGCCAAATGCCAGAGCAAATTGTGGGTTTCTGAGTTGTTGATTCATGTAGTTCCTATATGCCTATAATACATCAAGGAGGTATTCTACCCATTTTCCCTTTGGGATTTTCCAAATTTTAATCTTTAACGTCGTTTCAGAGTCCTTATGTTGACTTCGCTTTCTCCATACACCATGGATGAGCTGGGGTGGATGAGTAGTACTTGATTCCAGCTCAACGCGCGTAAAATCTCAACTTAGGATTTCTAACCTGCTTTCCCCATTATTGCATACCGTGGCTCTAGTGGATTCCGAGCCCGCATATTATGGAACGCCAAACAAAGCTGGGCACACCTTTCGCTTCTGATTGTTGCTACGGTCTCTGGCCTCAACCCACTTGGTAGCTAATCCACCCCACAACAATAAACTTGCACCCGCCCTTCCCAATGGGTAGGCCCCAATAAGGTTAGCCCCTAATCGGCTGAAAAGGCCAAGGGCTCAGATCGAGGTCACTGCCTGGCAGGTGAGAGATCCGGGGCATGCTCTTAACAGATCTTACATTTTAACCAGTTGCATGTCTGAAGCATCAGAAAGCCAATAATATTCCTGGCTCAAGGTCTTTGTCACAAGGACCCTCGGGGTTCCGATATGACGCTGACGATACCTTCACGCACCTTCGGCGCATCAGAGACAATAATATTCTGCTCTTAAGGTCCACACAAGCATGACCCGGCTCGATATAGTTGCCATAGATACCTTCATGCACCTCTCTTAGCACATAATTGGCATCTTCCTTTCCTACGCACTTAAGGATGTAAAAGCCTCGTTTATAAAGGTCCCTGATGAATGGCAGAACGAATAATCCCTGCTTCCAGCTAGAGGCCTCCTTTGGATTGCTTCGCAATATTCCGTCCACCAAGTAATCCCAAATGGGGTCCATCCAAATTTCGCCTGACATTACCGGGGGATTACTTCTTCATCAAGCGATGTTCACCGAGGGTTCCTTGATGCCTCGACCACCGGGCCTATTTAGATCCCTCCTGATGTTGTTAAGCAATTTTCCAGGCATCCGTCGCGTGTTCTCCTCGCCCTCGACATGCTTGACCTGAACCCTTATGAACTTTTTAAATAGTTCTCGCACCTTTTTAAGGTAAAGGATCATTTTTTCACCCTTGGCTTCGTAGGAGTCCTCTATCTTTTTCACCACCAACTAGGAATCACTGCATATCTACAGTTGATCATCTTCCATGGAGTGGGCAAGGTTAAGCCCGGCTATGATAGCTTTGTACTCAACCTCGTTATTGAAGGCTTGAAATCCGAATCTGAGTGCGTATTCCACGTCAATCCCATCCAGGAGGTCGAATCGACCAGACCGCTTCCTCGGGAATCATGACCCCATCTACGGACAACCTCCAAATGGGTAAGTCAGGTGCCAACTGAGTAGTTTTAGTGGGTTGTGCCAAAGTATTTGAGGGGGTAAATTCCATGATGAAATCTCGCCAAACCCGCCCTCGACTCACTATCTTCAGATCTGATGTCGAATCCCACCGAGTCGGCGACCCATTTTATCGCCTTCCCGAGGTCTCGGCTTGTGTAATATCTATTTACTGCGTTCTGTTGATTTCAATAGTGTGAACCTGAATAGCATTTAAGCCTTCCGGCAAAGGATTACCAATGCTAGGATTAATTTCTCTTATCTGATACTCTTCTCCGCCTCCCTCTCAAAGCCTCTACTGGCAGAATGCATGTTGTCAGGATTCTATCGCCCACCAGCAGCGACGCTAGTTGAGAATCCTGGAATACCAAATAAAGTAAGGAGTTCTCCCTCGAAGGGCTTACTGTGACTAGAGCAGAGCTCGTGTTTTTAACGCAGAGAACACTTCTCTTCAGATTGGGCATCCCAAATGAAACCCTTTTTCAAAACACGAAGAATAGCCTAAGACTTATCGCTGGATCTAGGATACAAAGCGACTCGCAGCAACTAGCCTCCCAGTCAAACGCTGAATTTCTTCGTGTTCAAGGCGCTGTAATGTCCGACGGTTTTATCTTATCCGATTTGCCTCATTCCTGGGTTGTCGACTATGAAACCCAAGAATTTTCCTACTGAGACCCAAAGGCACACCCGCTGGATTTAACTCTCATGTTATACTAAGACCGAATGATTCCTCGCCTAGCGAGCTACATGAGCTCCTACTTTAACTCCACTTCTCACCAAGATGTCTTCTATATATTCCTCCATAGATGCTCCAATCTACTTCTGAACCATTTTGTTCACTAGCCTCTGATAGGTGGCCCCAACGTTCTTCAACCCAAAAGGCATCACCTGGTAACAGTAAGTACCTTGCCCAGTCACAAATGAGGTCTTCGTCACCTGGTCCATTCCTGACCGTTATATATCCGAAAGAGTCCATGAAGCCGGTAGCTTCGCCAATCAGGGCTTCCACTCATAAGGTCGATCCGAGGTGGAAAGCTATCTTTGGAGCGATGACGGAAGCCAATGCAGAGTCGCCATTTTTCGTCATCTCTTTTTGAAGGACTACATTAGCCAACCGCTAGTGGAATCTTCTATCACTTCTGATAGCTTCGCTTCGAGGAGTTTGTTAACTTCTTCATCGGGACGCCTCTCGCCTTCCTGGCGAAACGTTTTACATGGTTTGCCGAGGGGTCAATGCTCAACTTCAGGTGTGATTATCAAGAGGGTTAATTCCCCCCATATCCTCCTACTTCCAGGCGAATACTTCTATATTCTATTTTAAGAAGCTTATATGAGTGTCCTTAACTTCTCGCCACCTGATCCGATGTAAACGAGATATCTCAGTCATTCGTCAGATCTGCCGGTTCTTCCGAGGGCGCTCGGGTCTACGTTTATCTCATCTCTCATGTCGAAGCCTGGCCCATGTAGATGTTTGCCAACCGCTTTTGTTTTATCGATGCCAATAGTACCCCCGACCACGCTACCGATCTCCTCGAACCATTTCTACCCCATTCACAGTGGGGAATTTGATAACCATATGATAGGTGGAAGGGACGGCTCTTATGGCATTGAGGGAGGGTCTACCTAATAGTATGTTATAAGTCACTAGCATCCACCATGAGGAACCCATCATTGCTGTGGTCCGCACTGGATCTACCAGTGAGCACCAATAGACCGACCCTGTGGGCAAGACTCTTCTCCTCAAGAACCTGTGTGGGCTGGACCTGCTTTTAGTTTCTCCCTTCCAATGCCTATTTTATCGAAGGCTGATGCGAAATGATGTCTGGCTGAGCTCCGCTGGTCGACCATGATTCCACCGCTGTTGGCTACGACGCCCTTATTACTCGTGATCACGAGGATGTCGGGTACCTTCCATGTCTGAGTTTGAAAAGGTTATGGTAGTGTCCCAACAGGGAATGGATACGCTTGTATTTCTAGTGTCTCCCGGTCCATGTCGTGTACGAGCCTTCCAGTCGAAATGGACTCCTCTCCCCTGCAAATACCGAGATCACGGATTTCTCCCAAGGGTCACTGTGTCAGTCGAGCCGCCGACAAGGTGACGGGGGCGCGGCCTATTCGACCTTCAGGCCACGCTCATGTCAAGATGTCCACGCCTGACGTATTCAATTTCCTTCCCCTCACCGGATGCAATCTCATCCCTCTGGGTGGTCCATGATCCCTATGGAATTCAATACTTACTGAAATTCTCTTCATTGGTTCGTTTTCATCCGAGACTAGCCACCTTAAAAACTTCTCTGCTGTTTCAAGGCTCACGTAGACCCGTGGACACCGAGGCTGTCAAGGGGGGTGGAATTGGTCTGGGGCGGATATCGGGCCGGTTGTAGCCGGCCGAGGTGGGCCCAAGTCGTCCCCCGAAGTTGCCCCGCCTCGGGAGACCGCTTTCATTCTCTCTGTCCCTTCGTGGGGATCTATCCCTATCTCCCTGTCTCTTGGGGCTCCACTCTCTCTTTCTCGCCGCCCCGCTCCTCATACGCAAGAAGCCTCCCGCTTAGATAAGGGCTTCCTCGCCGTTGATGTATTTATCTACTTCGTGCAATCTCTGCCATGCTTCATTGAGGGTTCGAGATGGAAACATCGTCTGACCGATCGCCCAACCCACGATGAAAGCTGTGGGATGGAAAACTCTCATCTAGATGTCTACCTTAATGACTCTACTTTAAACCTCTCGACGTAGACTCCTGGGTTCTCCCAAGCCATTTACGGTCGCAAGGATAAATGCAAGATCCCAGACAAGGCTGAGCTCCAATGAAGTGGGAGACTCATCATGACAGCTCTCTCGATACAGATTGACGATGGTAAGAGTCTATTGAACCAGGCTAACGCCGGGCCTTTTAGCGTGATAACGAAGGCTCTGCATCTCACGGGGTCCTCGTACCCATAGCCCATCTAATTCTCAGAAGTATTAAGGTGGTCTGTGGTCTTTCATTCCACAAACATTTCGATCTCGAGGCATTCCGAACTTCAGCAGGGAGAGGGAAGTATGGGGCACCCTACCGTGAACTGGGATTCGCTTTGGAGCAAATTGGGCATCCATGGAGACCGGAGTCGTCCCATGCCTTCATGTATCAGCTTCATTGACGTCCTGCAAAACGCTGCTCCCATGATCGTTCCCCTATCTCCTACTGATAAAGGATGAGTCCATTTCCTCTGTTATTCCTACCAAGTATTCCCTCATCATGATCCTCCGGGAGCCGATAGTGGACTATGCTCCTCGGCTCGGGCTAGTCTTTACGCGCCAACGTCCCAAGGAGAGTCACGGTGTTGTCGTTTCGTGGTCGCTGTGACTATTCGTGAGTTCCTCCAAGTCTCAAAGAAATGCCACAGGACTGAGGCCTCTATCTCGCTGCATAGCCTCAGCGCTTCGAGAGCCGTCTCGTGGCTCCATTATCTAGTCGCCCGCTACCACAATCTCAGTGGGGCCGGCGTGACTCCCGCCATGTTTCGGGTCGATACCATCACCACCTGAGAATCTGGGCTTTATTTGTAAAGGAACAACAGTCCCATGGGACGGCGCCTAAACCGATGGTGCTTTTTCACCAATATTACCGGGAGCTGGGCCTGAGTCATAGCCGATCCACGATCCTCAAGAACGCGCCATCCGCAAGAAAATACAAATGTAGGCAAGGTGATCTCATGGGGAGGCCTACCACCTCTCCGAGGCCTAAGTCAGTTTTATCTTCAAAGGAAAGAAAAAAAATTAATTGCCTTGGGCGCGAGTTTACTGCATACCTTTCTATGGTAGAATGGATTGGTATTTATAAGGGGAAGTCGTGGTTACTTTCCTTGTTAGATGGTGATACGATATCTCTCCCATTGGGTAAGGAGTTTCATTTTCCTTATCATGGGCTGACTGTTAAGGGATAATGGAGGAGCCGTGATCCTGCAAGATCCTTCTCTCCTAATCCGGGAGGCGCATCATGGAGACCGGGCATTTTTCTTCGGCACTGATTTCGGGCTGCCTATATCACTTGGATTATCCGCATGGTGGTTTCAATTCTGTGCTCAGCCCGTGTACTTTAGCATGGCAGATCTCACCGTGGCCGAGCTTTATCGGGCTCTTACGCCAACCTTCATAAGGCTGATGTTTGGGACAGGCCCGTCATGCCCAGCCCTCGGGTGCACATATTGTCTTCTACCCTATCAGGGTTTTTTATCAAGAGATCATCTGGAACTTTACAATTTCTGATTTTTTTTTTTTTTTTGGTTATTTCAATGTGGTTTTCCTTTTTTCTCTTCTTTTTAGTTCCTTTAGAAGAACAAACAAGAATGCACTAAGTTAATGAGCGAGGAGATTTTAAGTTAACGATCAAGAAATAGAGGTTTATTAATCTTCTGAGTTATCTGGACATCTTTTCGATCTTAAAGACATTAATTTTTTTTTTTTATTAATTTCATTATATAGTTCCCATATTCACTATTTGTTTCATCTTGAAGCTCCTTCTCCATCAATCTGAAGGGGTATGTACATACTGCTAATTTCTAATATTGTCAATGGTATGTTTATGTCATGAAATTTGTTTTAGAACTAATATAGGATGTAGTGAATTACATGCTATCAGTGTGTATCACTCTGCATATTACGGGATTTTTTTTTTTCAATCTTCCTTTTCTTTTTATGTGAATAATTTTTTAGGAATTTTTTATGGGAATAATTTTCTAGGATTTTTTTTTTTTTTTTTTTGCTTTGGGTCATCCATTTTTTTTTTCTACTACATGTTTTTGCCAATAACTTTTTAAGCATTTTCAGCCTTGCGAGGGAGTGAAATCAAGATCCAGATATTTTGAGTTTTTGAAAGAATTATTTTTTTATCATAGTTTACCTGAAAGTGGAAATTTAAAAAGGTACTTAATTGTATCTTTTTTGTCTATCCTGATTTTATTTGGTCGGCGCCAAAAGTGAAAATATGAGAGCTAAATTCATTCCTAGAATTAGGCTTGAATGCTTCTAATTCTTCTAATGAGGTTAGGACATATATAGTAAATTAATTTCTTCCAAAAGTGAAATTCTATGTTGCTTTTTCAGAACTTTTCAATTATTATGCAAATTCTTGAATTATTCATAAATTCTTGATAATTTCTTGAATTAGGTCATTTGTTCCTCATCATTAACAAGGAGACACACCCTAAAAGTGTTATATTCTTTGATATACCTTGTATAAAAATGTGTTGTATCATTAGTATTTTTTTTCCTTTCTATATTAAAAAATAATTTATGTTATGTATTGATCATTCTAGACATTGTTCAGATCTTTGAATTTTTAATCTTATTATAATTTCTTTCTAAATGCAGGAATTTTTTGGCAAGCTGAGAAAATTGTGTTATGATATCGATGTTTTTGGACTGATACTAAGTGTGTACGAGGTAGATCATGTAGTGGCTTTTGATGGACTTAGTGCACTCTCTTGTAGAAAGATCCTCAACTACCTATTAATTAAAGAACATTTTCTATTTCACTCATAGAATCTATAAAAACTTGTTTGGAATATATACAAATGTGATTTTTGATCAATGAATATATAGATATCTTTTTTATTCCTTATTTATATGACTTTGATATAGTTTTTTTTCTTCTCTATATGATTTTCATATTATTTGCAGATTTTCAATAATTATGAGATGTTATATTAGGATTTATAACCAATGAAATTGATGCAAATATGATTTTTAATGTAAGAAATATGATGACACTTGTAAAAAATATCAGGGTTCTAACAAAAGAACATATAAAAAATCAATGACCCTCATAAAAATGTTATAATGAACATTATATGAAGAATATACAATGACATAGTAAAAAAAAATCAATGACACTTCAAATGAGTGTCATGTTGTATCGAAACATATACAATGTTAGTCTACACCATGACGTTTTAAGGAAGTGTCATTGTAACTCTTTCATAAACGCATCATTGATTAACTTTTCCTTGTAGTGTAAGCATGTGGTAACCTTCCCTATCCTTGGTTTTTATTTTAGCTTTTACATTGAGGATAATGCAAACCTTTGTTTGGGGAGGAGTGGATAGGAAAGGGATAAACATGTTTAGCCTAAATTTTGACCAAATTTTTGCATGAATGGTTGAATTCTAAATTTTGTTCCCTTACGTGATTGTGTGTTTTTAGCTAATTGGATCAAGTTAATATGATTGGATATTGAGATTGTGCTTATTAGAAAGTAGAAAAATTAGGATACCTCCATGTTTGCTTGATCTTGAATTAGAGGATCTTGTGTTGATGAGTGATAGGGTATTAAAACCTCCTAATCACTAGGCTATTTCTCTGAGAAACTTGACACTCATTGAAAAATCCTTGCATGAATTTAGGAACCAAAACTCCCTCTTACCTAGGCTTTTCTCACTGTTAGTGATCCAAAAACCCTCGAGTAGTGTTGGGACACCCACAAAAAGAGGCTAGTGTGCCCACACTATTAAAAAAAAAGAAGGAAGCTTGAAATAAGTGAGTTAACTTTCCCGAAAGCTTAAGAACAATCTGAGGGGCCTTCTCAAATCTTGATGTCTTAAACCAACTGGCTGAGAGTTACTAACTTCATTTGCTCGCTACATGGGTTCGAAGGGAATAGTCAATTTCACATGTAGGTGTCTCGGGTTCTAGGTTACCTTAGGAGAGGTGTTCATAGTGAAATCCAAAAATAAATTAATGCCTAATGCCCTTAACCAACTAGTGGGGAGCCATCGATGGATCTCTGCTAGATAGACCCTCCCTTAGGATACCCTTGGCATTGCACACCTACACTCTAGTTTGGCTGAAAAAAGTGAAAAAGGGTGTGTTCCTAACCCTAGATACCTAAGGTGATTTGAGCTTAGTTGGGAGGAATCTAGCTCCTTACTCCATGTTTAGGGGCTAGTCACCTTAAACACCAAGATCCACATGGAAAACCTAGTGACAACCTAGGATGGATTGCCTCGTCTACTCTATTGCCCCGTCTATTCTAGAACTTGAGACCTCATTCGTTAAAAAGGGTAAACACCTTGGGATCTCGAAGATGCTCAATTATGTTAAATCTCTTTCAATGACCTCATATAAAGTATGATACTCTCAACTTACTTTTTTCATCACTTAATAATCACTCTTGACTAGAAACCCTCTTCTTACCGGTGTTTTTTTATTTTACTTTTTCATTGATAAGGAACTAGCAATACACTGGTTGGGAGGAGTGATAACTGCTCAAAAAGAGGAATTCTAAGAGCCTAATTCTTACCTTTCAAAACCCTTTGACTAGTCATTATCTCCATTTTACCCAAATTATGTGTTGTCACTAATGAATTTGCAAGTTTTTAATTATATTCCAAAGGTTTTTATGCTAAACAAGAATGGATGCAATGTTGAGGATAGCCTTGGGAGCAGTTGGAAGCAATTGAAGAAATTTGCTAATTTTCGCAGGCTCCATGCTAATTTTCGTATGAGCGATGCAGCTAAGACAAAGATGCGTTTCTAGCACTTTTTGGATGTAGTGTTTTGCATGGCTATGTGAATTTCAGCATGGTCGGTGCAAATTACTTTAGCATGCGCGTGCACGAGTCCAGTTTTTGAAATTCAAATATTTCCTATATTTTTTGGCATATTTCCTTAACTTTTTGGTTGGTTAGGATTTGCCTACATGGCTTTGGATGTTGTTATAGTATCTACTTTACATATAGAGTTGTAACCTATTAATAAACTTATCTTATAGAGTTGTAATATGTTAGGAAGGTTAGATTGACTTTTATATACATATAATGGATCAATGAAAAACACAAGGAATTCATTCCTCAAATTCTTTTGTCTTTCTTTCTACATGGTACCAGAGCAGGGGAAGGTTAGGGTTAGGATTTCACCGTGTTTTCTTTTCCAACAACCCATCTAGTGTCTAAGTCCCTTTCCAGCTATCCCACCTTCATCACAAAAAGCCTCGAAACCTTCCATGGCCGTCGGAGCACCTTGTTGCTATCGAAAAAATTTTCGGTGAACTTTTTCGATGACCACCTTAACTCCGACCAGAAACCCTACCATCAGGTGCGTCATTCCTCTATCTACCCCTGGAAGGAACCCCGGCTCCGGCAAGCTTACCACGTGCGGGTTCTTTTTCTGGTGGCAACCATCACGCGCCAACACATGTGACAGCTAGTGGGTGGCTCTCTAGCCACTGGATTTCACCTCCGGTGTCATCAACCATCGACAAGGACATTCAACAACCTATATTTGACATTCGAGCCCTATAATATTGTTTTTCAAACACTTTTTTGTTCGACAACCTATTGGGTTTTTTTGCTTGTCTTCCTTGATTTCTTCGAGGTCCAAATGTGTTTTTTGGATTGTAGAATCAAGTTCTATTCCAATGCAATGTTTTTCGTGGAAAAGTGGTTGTTTTCCTTGCAAGATCCTATTTTTCTGGTATTTTTCGGATTTTTAGAGAATTATTCGAGTTAGATATGCTTCTATGACTAACACGAAATCCTCAGGAGGAGTTGTGTGTCATTATTTCCATAATCTAGGACATTTACACCAAAATTGTAGGAAGTTGCAGAATATAAATCGAAGATTTCAATTTATTCGTTATCAGAATTCACTTAAGTATGCATCTACTTCTATCACTACACTTGTCGAGTTAAGTAAAACCAACACATGTTTTCTTTCTTCTTCCTCCACATGGATCATCGACTCTAGAGCCACAAACCACATGACAGGTAATTCAACTTTATTTACTACATTTTAGCCACACCCTTCTACCTCTGCTGTTACTCTTGCATATGGGTCTACATCTTGTGTCCTTGGGTCAGGGACAATTCATCATACTCCTTTAATCACTTTGACCTCTGCTATGAGTTTACCACAATTCTCTTTTAATTTAATTTATGTGAGTAAACTCACTCGTACACTTAATTACAATATCTCATTTTTTCCTAATTATTGTCTAGTTCAGGATCCTTCGACGAAGCGGGTTATTGGTAAAGGAGGTGAGTCTAGGTGTCTCTACATCCTTGAAACGAAGGTGCCAACGCTTGTTCCTTGTTCTAGAGTCATATCTCATCTCGAATTACATCACTCTCTGGTCATCCTTCTTCGTCGAAGAAGCTTGGCATCCTTAGTTTTAGTCTATCCCTCATCAACCGTGAGTCATGGTTAAGATGCTAGCTCCATTGTATGAATTTGAGTCCTAGAGTCAATAAACGAACTTCTGCTCCTTTTGAGTTAGTTCATTCTAATGTTTAGGGTCCTTATCCAGTTTTGTCTCTGACTGGGTTTAGAGATTCCGTTACCTTTGAGGGTGATTTCTCTTGTGTCTCTTGGCTTTATCTAATGAAAAGATGTTATGAGCTTCTTCTTTTTTCTCATTTTTAGTGCCTTTTGTGCTGAAATTCAAACACAATTTCATGTCTCTGGTCAAAAATTGAGAAGTGATAATGTCAAGGAAAATTTGTCGGAACCTTTTTAGTCTTTCATGTTACAACATGAGATTCTCCATCAGACCTCATGTGTTGATACACCATCTCAGAATGGGGTAGCTAAGAGAAAAAATAGACATCTTCTTGAGACCGCCTAGGCCCTTTTATTCCAAATGAATGTCACTAAACATTTTTGGGTCGACGAAGTCTCCACAACCTATTTTTTTATTAATAGGATGCCTCATTCTGCTCTAATTAGGGCTACTCCTTACCACCGCTTGTTTCAACAAACCGTTATTCTATTGATCCCAAGGTAGTCTGGATTAGTGTTAATTAGATGTCCCGTCCACAAGTGCCTGAGGAACCATGACCAAGTCCTTAAAGTGTATCTTGTGGGATATTCTCATGTTAAAAGGGTATGTGTTATCAGCTTCCAATTCTTTCGATGTTACTTTGTGTCTACCGACGTTGCATCTCTTTCAGACCAATTCCGCTTTCCTCCGTCTACTATTACGAACCCGAGGGATGATGATGATTTATTGGTTTATTATGTTTCCTTACCAGTTCCTACTCCAACTCCTATTCCTATTAAACCTCCCATTACTCAGGTATACTCTTGACGCCAAAACCCCCCAATCTTGAGTCCAACACTAGCTGCTTCGACATTAGATCCAATCTCAAGTGATGATCTTCTTATTGTTCTTCGTAAAGGTAAACGTTAGTGTGTTCACCCCATTTCCTCATTTTCTTCTTATAACCATTTGTCATCTCATTCTTGTTCTTTTATTGCATCCTTGGATTCTATCTATCTTCTTAACACTCGTTGCGGAGGCCTTATCGCTACCGTCGCAGTGCTCAAGTAAGAAACGTTTACTTGACAATGGTACTTGGAACTTGTTACAGTTACATGTTGAGAAGAAAGCCATCAAATGCCATTGCGTTTTTGCAGTTAAAGTTAATCCTGATTGTTCAATTGCTTGATTGAAAGCACGACTTGTTGCTAAGGGGTACGCTTAGACCTATGGCATAGACTATTCTGACACTTTTTCCTCTTTTGCTAAGATGACATCTATTTGGCTTTTATTTCTCACGCCACTTATAATCGGATCTCTACTAAATTTAATATTGGGCACGCTTCTTCATTCGGGCGACCTTTAAAAATGAGGGTGTATATGAGCAAACTTGTGGTTTGTTGCTTAGCAGGGAGATAGGTAAAGCTCTCACATCTTCGTAAGTCTGATGGTTTGAAATAGAGTCCTCGTGGCGTGGTTTGCAAATTCAACCCGCCGCTGAAGACCTGGGTATGCGTAAGAGTAAATCTTACCACTCGTATTCTGGAACTCTAGTTCGTATCGTTATATCGTAGTTTAAGGGATGATATCATATCATCGTATTTAATTTCTAAAGGCTTTCCATATCTTATGTCCTTTCTTCAGAGCCAATTGCATACAAAGGACTTAGGGATGCTAAGATACTTCTTGGGCATTGAAGTTATGAGAAGAAAACATGGAATCTTCTTATCTCAAAGGAAACATGTGCTTGATCTATTGTCTGAGACTGAAAAGCCTAAAGCTACGTGCTTCTCTTAATGAACCAAACGCATACCTTATCGAGAAGAACATTTTAAGATCCTGAGAGATATAGAAGACTAATTGGGAAGCTGAATTACCTTACAGTAACTCGTCTTGATATTGCCCACTTAGTCAATGTTGTAAGTCAATACATGTCTGCTCCAACAATCAACCATTGGGCAGCTATTGAACATATTCTATGTTACTTAAAAGAAGCCCCGAGATGTGGTATTTTCTACAGTAATCATGAGCATAACAAAATTGAGTGCTTTTTTGACATAGATTGGGCATGATCTAAGGAGGACAGGAGGTCCACTTTGGGGTACTATGTGTTTATTAGAGGGAATCTAGTCTCATGGAAGAGTGTTAAATAGAAATATTGGTTTCAATCAGTCATAGTCTAATATAGTGATGGCACAATCCAGGTGCGATCAAGGCGCGCTTCACCAACTCTCGATGGAAGTCGGCATCGAGGACACCGTACCCCAGCAAACCCATGCAGGCAACCAGTCGGGGCCTCTTCGTATCGCTTCTAATATCAGGTTCATGAACGAATCCAAGCATATTGAGATAGATCATTACTGCTCATAAGAAAATACAACTTGACTTGATTTCTTCAGGATATGTGAAGATTGGAGAACGATTGGATGATATCTTCACAAAAGCCATAAGTGGGGACTGGGTTAGTTATCTATGTAACAAGTTGAGCATAATTAATATCTGTGCTTCAACTTAAGGAGGAGTGTTATAGCATATATCTACTTTACATATAGAGTTGTAATCTATTAGGAAGGTTATATTACTAGATATATATATATATATATATATATATATATATATATATATATTCATACGAATCAATGAAAAACACAAGCAAATTCTGTCTTTCTTTCTAGCTGCATGTACTGAAGATAAATACGTGGTTTTTCTTGTAAGATGCTTTGATTCAAGATCTTTGGTTTCAGGAACTTTTAGTTTTGCAATAAAAGTTTATTTCTTATTTTGCCAGCTCTTTCCTCACAATCATGGTCCAAGGATGTACGCTTCCGTGAGAGGCCACCTTCTCTTTCGTGAGCATGTAGCTAAGGTAAGATCCAAAGGGAACTTGAGAAAAAATCCTTATTTCAAAAGGTAATCTCTTTAATACATGCAAGTTCGAGTGTAACCAAAAGGAAATGCCCTTTGAAACACTCTCTTAGCTACTACACAATAAGTTTTAGATACTTTGGATGCTTATTGCTAGATTCGTTGTGGTTGATTATTTATTGTGTCATGATCCATGGCGAGAGGGTTTGAGGTGTGTGAGAGTCGTGAACAAGGGAACAAGCTGGTTGATAAGGTTACTTATCCTTAGAGGAATAGAATTATGACTTGATTTCTAGATCCAATCTCAACTCATGAAGAGGCTATATGCAACTTACTAGTTTGATGGCGTGAAAATCCATCTTAAGCCCTGAAGGTCGAACTTTTGGTGAAGTCGGAATCCGGGAAGTTTTCTATCTCTACTTTTCTTTTAATTTAATCTTATATCTTTATTTTTACATATTACTTTCACTCATCTAATTCTTTTCGATTTTGCAAAAAGCTAACTTTAGCACCCTTTACTAATAAAGTTTCGACCTTTGTACCTCCCCAATCCCAATGGACAACCTTAATAGCCACTATACATGTGAACTACATAACATACACTCTTTTCGATCGGGTGTAGATCACTAGGTAGGATATTAGGTTTATAAATATTTTTTTTCTTTTGTCTTACCATAATCCTTCATCACACAAAGCCCCATTTCAAGGTTTACACAAAGTACAACACCAATAAGCATCCAAAATTTGTCTACCTTCAACAAAAGCATTTTACACCTTTGAAATCATCTTAAACAACACCATTTTGATTCTACTTGTCAAACTTTTTCCACCCACTTATACAAAGCCCACCCACCCCTCCCCCACAAAACTTAAAGGCCTGAAGTCCTTAAGTTATTCCACCTCTTCTCTCTTAGGAATCAAAACAACAAATTGTATATTCAAACGGTTACAAACCTACTTACAAACTGAAACAAAAATAGAGAAGAAGTAAAGGAAGAAAAATTACAAGGAAATAAAACCAAACTACATAACAATGAATAAACCGAGTCTTGTGCAACCACAATCTCCATAAAGCAAATTTGCCTTCCCCCGTTTGTGCTTGAGATGTCTACGACGTCTACTTCCCAGGATACAACGGTCTTTGAGAGGCGATAACAACACCTCATTGCAGTCACTCCCGACGAACTGGCAACGATGTATGTACTTTATCATAGGGAGACTCACAAAATATTACACAGAGGAGTTTTCTTTTTTTTGCCAAATAGAGTCAAAACTCTCTTTATATAGACTTCAGTCAGAGGGGGAGTGAATGGAAGAATTGAAAGCTTCCAATGGTTTCAAACCCAACGGAAGGATTGAAATGAATTCCCAAAAAATTGGTTTTAAAAAACTTTAAAACTTTTACCAATCGTTTCAAACGTTTCAAGGAGTAAATTTCATTCAAAATGGAAAAGGATTCTACCAAATCCAAGGAGTAAATTTCATTCAAAATGGAAAAGGAATCTACCAAATCCCCACATGAATAAAATTGACACTCAAACACAAGACCAACGATCCCTCATGAGTGATAGAGTACAACGGTTGAAACCTACATAGGATAAGTAGGTGTTACCCTTTGAATCTTCCCTTATAGAAGTATGTTTACTCTACTGACTAAAAAGTAGACACGATGTCCTTGAACCATTATGTCCTTTGTGTAGATGATGACATACCTTACACAAGAATCTTCCTAACATCTTCTAGTTCTCACTTTTATGTTCATTTTGGCCATGAACATGCGCTTGGTTCTACAAGAGCTTAATAGGAATTGTGCCCTATTCAATTCCATTTGAAGCAACTCCACTTTACTCTTACATAGGTGATCTTCTAATTGAGAGGAACTCATAATGGTATTCCATTTCATGGAGATCATTAAAAGCATAGCTTAACTTTTTCCTTATGAGAATCACTTTTTCATCATAGGAATGGACAAGGGAATATCCGCACGGTGATTGATCCAAGTCTTTACAATTTAGTTATCCCTTTGAACCTAGATCTTAGGATCTCCAATCAGTTAGGTTGGGTATCCATTGTATTGACTTATTCTTTTATGGGCTTTAGTCCCATTCCCTTCGATGATTTTTCAACCAACTCTTTGTTTAACCCTTTCGTTAGAGGATCCACAATGTTATCCTTAGATTTTACATAATCTACAGAGATAACTCTAGTTGAGAGTAGTTGTTTAATGGTATAGTGTCTAAGAGGAATATTTCTAGACTTACCATTGTACATACTGCTTTGTGCTCTACCAATAGCAAATTAACTATCATAATGTATGCATATTGGAGGCATAGGCCTTGGCCATCTTGGTATATCCTCTAAGAAGTGGTGTAACTATTCAACCTCTTTCCCACATTTGTCTAGTGTTATAAACTCAGATTCCATTATGGATCTGGCAATAACCATTTGTTTTGTGGATTTCCATGATACTGTTGCACCTCCCAATGTAAAGACATAACCACTCTGGGATTTTGAGTCTTTAACATGCGATATCCAATTAGCATCACTATATCCTTCAAATACAACAGGATATCTTGTATAGTGCAGCTCATAGTCACAAGTAAATCGTAGGTATTTTAATACTCTCATAATTCCTTGCCAATGCATAGTTCTAGGATTACTCGTGTATCTACTCAGTTTATTAACTGCATAGGCTATGTTTGATCTTGTACAACTCATTAAGTACATTAGACTGTCTATTACCTTAGAGTATTCTACTTGAGAAACACTCTCTCCTTTTTTTTCTTAGAGAAATGTAGAGTTACATCTACCGGTGTTCTAGCTATACCAAAATCATCTTTGTTAAATTTTCCAAGAATATTGTCAACATAGTGTGACTAAGTTAAAGTGAGTCCATCTAATGTTATTTTGATTTTTATTCTTAAAATTACATCAGAAAGCCTCATGTCTTTCATGTCAAAACTAGAATTCAACATGTTCTTGGTATATGTAATCATCTTATCATCACTACCAACAATAAGCATGTCATCTACGTACGAGCATACAATGACATATCCATGTTCCACATCTTTGGCATAGACACACTTGTCACATTCATTGATTTTGAATCTATGTGACATCATAACATTGTCAAATTTCTCATGCCATTGTTTCAGTGCTTGTTTTAATCCATACAAGAATTTTACTAATTTACAGACTTTCTTTTCTTGTCTTGGAGCAGAAAAACCCTCAGGTTGCTCCATGTAGATTTCTTCATCTAATTCTCCATTTAAAAATGTTGTTTTAACATCCATTTGATGTACTTCAAGATTTCTTAATGCAGCAATTGCAAGCACCATCCTTATGGAGTTTATTCTCATCACAGGAGAATATATGTCAAAATAATCTAGGCCCTCATTTTGTCTGTAGCCTTTGATCACAAGTCTTGCCTTGTATTTGTCTATTTATCCATATAATTTCCTTTTCCTCTTAAAAACCCACTTGAAACTTAGAGGTTTACAACCTGGTGTAAGATCCACTAGTTCCCAAGTATGATTTTGTAGTATGGAATCAATCTCACTATGAATGGCCTTTTTCCACATGAGACTCTGAAGAGTTCACTGCCTCTTTGAAGGTATGAGGTCCCCTTTCAAGCACATATGTCAGAAAATTTAGACCAAAGGATTTTTCTATCCTTGCTCTCCTAGGTTCTACCTCACTATCATTATTTTCACCCGGACTATTTCCATGAATAGTCTCCAACACTCATTTTGATGAACTAAGCTTTTCTTTGGATTTACATGGAATACATCTTCAAAGAATTATGCATTCGTTGATTCCATTATCGTGTTCTTGTGAATATCTAGGATATTCAACTCATGGACAAGAAATCGATAAGCAATACTATTATGTGCATAACCATGAAAAAGAATCAATAGTTTTAGGTCATATTTTCACTTTTTTAGGTGGAGGAACTACCACTTTGGCTAGACATCCCCACACTCGCAAGTATTTATAGGATGGTTGTCATACTCTTTATAACTCATATGGAGTCTTCTCTGCTTTCCTTTTAGGTACCTTATTCAAAAGGTAATTAGCAAACAAAATTGCTTCTCCCCACAAGTTTTATGGTAGACTAGAACTTATCAAAATTGCATTCATCATTTCCTTTAGAGTGTAATTCTTTCGCTCAGCAACTCCATTGGATTAAGGCTAATAAGGTGTTGTGGTTTCATATATAATCCCATGTTGAGAGTAAAAGTCAAAAAATGGTGATTCATACTCACCACCTCGATCACTTCTTACCACTTTAATTTTCTTGTTGAGTTGATTCTCATCTTCATTTTTTATAGAGAACAAATTTCTATCGCTCATCTCATTTTTGTAAGTAAGTACACATAATGTAAGATTTGTGCTATCACAACAAAGGTAATAAAATATTTATTACTACCTATTGTTTGTACGAACTTCAAATCACATATATCACTATGGATTAAGTCGAGAGGTTTAGTGTACCTTTCAACACTTAGAAAAGATGACCTGGTCAGTTTTGCCCCAACACAAGTTTCACACTTATGCTTTGCATCAATTTGGAAAGTTGGTATATGATTTAAGTAAATTGTTGGATTCAAAAGTCAATTTCTTGCAAAACCTGACAAAAATGTTAACCTTTTCCTTTCCAAAAAAAATGAAAATTACTTCTACAGAGTATTCCCAATAAAGACTAGTGGGGAATGGAAACCTAAGCCATGAACCAGCCTCTTTAGACAGAATATTCAGCTACTAGGAATGATTGGAGGGGTCACAAACGGTCCCGCTTAAATCCAACCTCCTTAAACATAATTTCTCTGTATGATAATTTTCAAATTACAAAAGAAAATTGACCCACACCCTTATAGGGTTATTATTCCAACAGCTTAACACAAAGTGAGTTGTAGCCTAATGTTTAAGGCTTAGTTCTAAGAACCTAAGGTCATGGGTTCAAACCTCTTCTTATACCTTTTGAAACAAGGAAATTTCAAGTCTTGATTTTGTAAAAATAAAAATTAAAAATTTCCTTACTCAAAAAAAAATTCCAATTTTTCCCTTTTGGAAAAAACGTTTTTTTTAAACAAAAAAAAAAATTTCCTAAAAAACTTGGATAATGTTTTAAAAATATTTTCCAAAACTTTTCCTTTAACCTGAAAGTTAATTCCAGCGTTTTTGTCAACCTCTGTTTCCCGAGCAGATTTTAACCAATTTTTTTTTTCAAAGACGAAAAAAGGGAAAAAAAAAACCCCTTAAATGGATAACAGACACAAAATTCAGGATAATTTAAAAAAAAAAAAAGATTCCTTTTAAGAAATTCTCCTTTGAAATTTCTTCCTTAACCTTCCTTTTTTTCTTTAAAAGGATTTGGTTTTTTTTCCTTAGAAAGATGAAAACCAGCACGCTTTTTTTCCAATAGAAAGGAAAATTTTTCCTTATCTTATTTTCCAATGAATGTCTTCACCAGCCAACTATTTTCCCGGCATCTTCTCCAACCAATTTTTTTTTCCCGTCATCTTCTCCAATAGACTTGGTGTTTTTTCCTACGTATTTTTTTTCCTTCCATTTCAATTTACTTTAAGACTGTTACAAACTTGCTTACAAATTGAAACAAAAATGGAGAAGTAAAGAAAGAAAAATTAAAATGAAATAAAACCAAACTACAAAACAACAAACATACTAAGTCTTGTGCAGCCACAATTTCCTTAAAGCAAATTCGCCTTCTCCCACTGTTAGTAAGCTTAAGTGGTTCCACGACGTCTACTTCGTGATACAATCCATCTTGAGCGGCAACAATAAAGACTGTCAGTAAAATAATTCCCAACGAACTAGCTTACCGATGTACGTACTCTGCCATAAAGGACTCACAAAATCTACACAGAGATTTTCTTTTTTTGCCAAATGTCGAACTCTCTTTACAAAGCCAAGCAGAGGGGAGGAATAAAAGAATTGAAAGCTTTCAACGGTTTCAAAGCCAACGAAAAGATTGACAAGAGTTCCCATAAAAAGTTTTTAAAATCTTTACAACTTTGACCAACCGTTTCAAACGTTTTGAGTAAATTTCATTCAAAATGGAAAAGGAATCTAACACGAATTTCTTACAAAACGGCCTTCCTCATGATACTCCTTAAAGAAGCTCATGATCTCACCCTCGATAAAATCCTAAGAAAACAGCCAAAAGGTCATAAAGAAACCGTTTGGGCCTAACACCTCATCCCCACTAATAATAGATATTCTCAATAAAAATGCCATGAAATTTGATGGGATTTAGACAGAGTCTTCCCTTTGTTGATGGGGTGTAAGCTATGATATTAATAATGCCCTAAATGGAACTTGACATAAACTCTTACAAAATTAAGATATGTCTATCAATAAAGACACAATAGGGGGATTTTGTAACTCAAAGATAGTAGAGTACTATTACTCTTGAAATGGTGATAACTCTAACCTTATCAAACTACGGGCAACACTTCTAAAGAGACTAAATACTATAAATAAGTTGTCACAAACCCAAGCCCTTGTTGTCTCATTATTGTTCACATATGGTACTAGAGTGTAGTTGATTTCCGTTTCGATGGATTTTCTAGTGGAATTCACCAAAACATACAAAAAGCATGGAAATTGGTGAATATGCAGGCGTGCAGAATTATAGTATTTCAACCAAAATCCCAGCCGGAATCTAACTTCACTGCTTAAAAATGATCCCATACTCCTGACAGCCTCCCTTGACTAAAATACTAAAAATTAGATCGCATGGACAAATTGAAAGTTTAAGAGGAAAAACTTTAATGGATCATTAGTTTGAAAATAAAGCATATTTCATTATAGAACTGGACTGAAAATCAAATGCTTAAGCAAGAAAGCTTTGAAGTAACAAAATGCTTGGAAAGAAAAACATATAAAACTAAGCTAAGAATCCAGAAAAGAAGGTTGTTGAACTTGTAAAATTCTGAAATGCTCTTACTGAGTTTTGAGTTGTGGTTCATCATCCTCTTAAAATTGGTGTTTGAGTCCTCCTTTTATAAGCATTTCTAAGTTACTGCACCAGCACACTTTCTCCAATAACTATCCATGTCTCAACTAAGGAGTCTTGCTTCCTAAGTAACTTTCCACCACTACCCACGTCCTCTGCCATGCCATGACTTGGAGAAAAATCTCCGCCATGTTCTACCTGTTGAGACAAAGTCTCAATATTCTCTACTAGCAACCTTCAAAAAATTTTAAAAATTCCATAAATGTCCTGTAATTTTCTATGACCTCATGGGTCATTTTATCGAATCAATGCAAGTTTCGTATGGTTTGGGTTTTCTTACATATCTATTCTATTCATTGGCACGCCATTTTAACAAAAATATTTTTAGTGTCAACAATTGCCCCCTACATACAATATGACTCATGGGCCATGTTTGTATGAAAAATCTTTTTGTATGTATTAAAGCCCAAAAAAAAAAAAATTCTTTTGGGCTTATTTCCAATTATGAAACCCAAAATCCAGCTTTCAATACATGATGTTGAGTTCCAATAGCAAGAAAGAACCAAGTTGGATCAAATAAAGAAGCAACTGTTGATTCCTCATGGAAAAGTTACTTCCATTTTCAATTTCAAACCTCTAACTTTTATCCTCCTTCCTCCACCAAAGAATACTACTTCTACTCAACATGGTATCACCCTTTCATCTTCTTCTTGAAGCTCTTTAGGATTTCTTCTTCCTTCCCAAAAAGAACTTATTTTCTCTTTCTAAAACAAACCCCACTTGTTTAAAGAAAGGAAAGTCTTTTACTTTACCTTTTTCAACTTCTTCTTCCTCCCTCCAAGTCGTTTCTTCCACATCCGACACAAAAGCAATTGGTCGCCGTCAACTCATCACGCTAAAATAGGAGTAGAAGCCACGATGTCACCGTTTACTACTATCGGAACGCCATTGACACGATGCCCGCACTCCGTTTTTGCCATCGCCGCCGACGGCTTAAGAGGTCGGACGACTTTCATCGCAGCGCCCAGCCTTCGCCTTCATTCCTCATCGCTCATCACTACTCGTGGAAACGATGAAATCAACACTTCGCCAGATTTCCCCGCCGTCAACTAACGCTACCCACGTCAACAATTAAGGTCGCCCAACACTTGATTTTTCCCCGATCTTCATTACGCCTGTCCATCTTCACAGTGAGAATAGAGCAATTGTTGGTAAGTAAAAATCAAAATTTTCTACTTCTTTCTCGAGTTAACGTAGTTTCTGATTTTGAATTTCTCTGTAAAGAACTCGTTTTGACATTTGTTGTTTTTAGTTTCTTTGATGCCTAAAAATCTAAAACTTTCCTGAGGTTTGTTCAACTTTTCCCATGTATAGATTAAGAATCATCTTTAATGCAAATATTATTGAAAATTGTTTAGCTTTCTGGGCTTGTTTCAACGCTTCCGGGATGTAGAATTTGAACATAATCATGAGTACACTATCAAAATTCATTGAAGCTTTTCAGCGATGCAAGTTTTTCTAGGTTCGTAAATCCTCCTTGAAAAGAGCCGAGAATTACACCTTTCAAAATTTTCCGGGGTCGCTTAGCTATTTCAACCTTTGTGGGTGTATATTTTGAAAATAAAGCCTCCTCAGCGAATACACCCTTCAAAAAATTACAAAGCTATTCTCGCTTATTACAAAAGCTTGGTTCAGACTAGACAAGAGTCTGTATCACACCTCGAAAAATTCTTCAAGTCAAGCCGTTATTCCAAACCTTTTATGAGATGTACAATTTGAAAATAATCACAAATACACCTTTGAAAAATTCCTAAAAGCTTTCGTTTTCGACTTCGCTTCAAAATTTTCTCTTAGGCATGCACTTTGAAAAGAATCATGAATACACATTAAAAAATTCTTTTAAAGTCGTTTATTGTTTTCAAAAGTGTAAATTTTTTTTCTGTAAGTGAATTGAATGTCAGATTTTCAATAACCCTAAGCCCGACTCTGTTTCAAAAAATCTTCTTAGGTACGACTTTAAAAAAGAATCTAAAATACACCCTGAAAGTACCTAAAAAGTCGCTTGTTGTTTTCAAAATTCCTTTTTATGCATATTGAATGATTTTCAATAACCTAGGTTTGACTATACTTTTAAGTTTTGGAAATTGAGCTCTTCTTGGTAGATTATAGGTTGCATTGCCAAAGAATTGATTTGTTCAATGGTTTGAAACTTACTAAAGGTAGTTTGGCATATATTTCATTCTATTGAACATTCAATACTTTACAATGAGATTTAAATCATTAAGACTCCCTCGATTTGTTTTCTCAAGGTTTTATGCTAGTTCAATGGCTTCCAACCCTGGCCCCATCTTCACAGGCGCTCTTTTTTTTCTAATAACAAAGCCAGGATCTTATAAATTCATGACAGACAAGATTTGATTTTATCTCCTTTCCTCATTTTGCTAGGGTCATTAAAAACACCATTTTTGTTTCGTGGTGGAAGGAGAGGAGAATTGAATGTCTTCTGAATATACTTATTTTGATGTTGGAGAATCATTTAGCTCTACACTACACCCGTGCACTTTCATGCCCATGACATTGTACTAGTAGATCATACATCAGTCTACCTGATGCTTTATCATCAGGAATGAATTGTGGAAAAATCATCGACACCAAAGATGGCATTTTATAGCTATGATATTGCATTAGTGGATCAAGGTAGATTAGCTCACCTTGATGTGTGTGTTGACGAACACCAGACAAGACAATTTCGTGACGTGGGACGAACTGGACCAAGGCACTAGACCCAGCATTTAATGCTGAAAATTACTCTGAATAATTGTTTCCATTGGACAGTACATTTTAAGATATATATTCACTTGGTGGCCATAAGGCTTCATTTATTTGGTTTATTGTGAATCTTAATGAGGCTTGATAAAAACCAAAGGCCCTTCTTCTTCCTCCCCCTCCTTCCTTCCCCCTTCTCTAATCACGGCCAAAGGCCTACTTTACCACCACCCCCCACCCCTCAGCCTAGATCCTCTTCCAAGCTTAGGGGAATAGCTATGGAACCTGACTCTGTCCTTTTTGTGTTGAAATACAGGCAGGTCGCTTTGACCATGGTCACGACTACACCAGTCTAAATCATGTCTGAGTCATACTGGTGACTACACAAAGACAAGAGATGAAAAATTGTGGTGTCATGCTCGCGACCATGAAAGCAATCTGCACAACTTCTTCAATTCTCATCCAATTTGCTTGATTCTTGTCTCATTTTCTTCGATTTCTCCCAAGGGATGACCTATCACTTGGTGCAATGATGTAACATGTCCAATTCTTTAGAGAAATCTTACATTTGTATGTGTAGTGGGTACAAAGCTCACTTTCCTTTACTCCAATTCAACATGAGGGCTTATTTCCTCAATCTTAGAGTGATTATGATACCCTCTCATGAACTTGTCCACTGTTTGGGGAAATATGAGTACCCAATGGCCTAGAGGCCTACCTTATTCACTCTGGGATATTTGACCTCTATTTCCCCAATTTTGATGTGCCTAAGAAAGTCTTCCTTAGTAATCAGTTATTGCAAACTGAAGAAGCTCATGAATGAATTAGCCAGCGCCAATTTTACTACCTCAACTTATCTTTAGAACTCGGGTTCATACTTACAATGGTCTACACCACTCAACTAACAAAACACACTTCTGAGAAAAAAACATAAATGAGGAAACCATTGACAAAAGTCTATCCAATCATCATTTGTGCATATTTCTTCACCACGAAATAGTCATGACTGGGCTGAAATATTTTAGAACCGAATTAATATAACAAGAACACCCTTGAGAAATCTTTACTGTGTCGACGAATGCAATGGCTAAGAAGCCACTTTATCACTATAGTCACCATATTTCCAAATTCTGCAAGTGGTCATGGAACCCATTGAGAATCGATGACACAACAAACCCATTCTAGAAAAGCCTCTTTATTTAGATCACTAATAGATCGTAAAGCCTACTTTTTAATCCTTTCAACCCATAAGTTATACAGATTTTCCCTCACTCCAAAAAGAGGTCATGAGGCCTACGTTATTTATTCATAAAACATTGAGGGTATAACAAGTATGACATTGAGGAATACAAAAGGTTTGAGAAGTGAGTGGCTAAAATAGCCTACTTTATCACTCAAAGTAACTACTAGGAATAGTTTCCCCACTCCAAAAGTGGTCAGACTATTTCTTCTATATTCTATTCCCTACCTTGTTTTTCTACAAATGTCTAGCATTTCTCATTGTAAAAAGTATTTTAGTACTTATCGATAATTTTTTATGCGGCTCCTTGAGCCTTACGCTTTGGCTAGGCATTTTATCAACTTGAATGGCCTCCTAGTTAGGACCATTTCCCATTCTCTGCTTCTTAAACCCAAGCAATATACTACTTTTCCAAATGCTCTCTTCTTCGGGTACTATTTCTTTATCCCGCTTATCAGAAGCCAGCACCTTCTTCTTTTCTCGGGATCATGATGTGGCTCTAGTACTTTAAATTTCTTCGCATTCAATGCCTCAAGCTCCACTGTCATGGCCACCGTATTCTTTGAGGATTACGCTATTATGCTCAATTTCTTGTAGAAATGAACTACCGCCCCATCGGCGGCACGCATCCCCGCCTCTTAGGTTAGAAAATAAGGACTTACCCTTGTAGAATCTCTTTTAGAAGCTCTATAAGCCCATAAGGTCTCAAATAAAATTATGTGTCAATCTCTAGGATTATCATCCAACATCTTCTCCAGGATACTTATCAACACCTTATTAGAAACTTTTGTCTACCATTAGCAAGGAGTGATCCAAGGATTAATGCCATAGTCCTTGGCAAAATGTCATCTCATCCCTAACATATAGTGCCTGGTCATTGTGGAAGGAACTGAATAGGAATTCCAAATCTATGAATGATCTACTCCTTGATGAACTGGATCACATCCTTCTGCTCTACCTTGTTCAAGGGTATGCCTCCACCCATTTAGTGAAATAGTCTATAGAAACTAAGATGAAGTTGTGTCCCTTTGATGAAGCTAGGTAGATTTTCCCGATTAAGTCCATGGCCCATCCTCTGAAAGGCAATGGTTTCACAATTGAGTGTAGTTCCACAATAGGTATCCTCTCCTTTCTACCATACTTTCAAGACCGTTAGCGTTTCAGAGTAATCGACGCAAATACTTAGATTTGTCACAAAATAGCCATGTCTGGTCAGTCGTACCATCGATTTATCCCGACTTGATGGCTTCACAAACCCCTTGCGCTGAAGTTGTACAGGAGCACCCATTGCTCGGGCTGATGGGGCATATGAGCAAAGAACCCATCAGGTCCCTTTCTATACAATTCCTCTTCTAGTAGGATGAAGTTTTGTGATTGAGCTTTCAACCTATGAGGAACCTGCCTGTTAGGATTTTCAAATACTGATCTTATCCACCTCTCGCAGACATTTACATCTCGTATTGATGACTTCTAATTCCACCCCTTTTCATAAATCGGGAGTGGCATCTTTCTTCAAATACAATGAGCTAATGAATAATTCTTTCGCTTAATCTTCACAATCTGGTGTTATTTCAGGTTAACCTCATCAACTTCCACTTAGATCTAAAGTTATTTATTCAAAACCAAAGTAAAGAATCTTAACAATTTAGTGGAAGATAATAGAGCCAGCATGTTGTCGCATTTACACTCCCCCATTAGCTTCCGAAGCACTAATTGGGAGTCTCCAATGATATGTACCCCAGGCTCCCAAGTTTCAACAAGATCTCCAAATGACTGCTTCAAAGCCTCATATTCAGCTTGATTTGCTGGTGCACTAAGGTCAAGTTGAAAGAAAGGGTGTCTTTATCCTCGGGTGAGATGATTACTATCCCACTCTCCAGCTTATGTCCCAAGGTCACCTTTTCTACTTCCTTCATATAATTCATAATTCCACATCCTTTGGCTTTGATTTAACAAAGGATAGATCAACATGTGTTAGTCAAGCTTGCCCTCACCCATTTTTTATGGAAAATAGACTAGGTGAACTTTGATTAAAAGCGCGACCATTTCCCCATTCTATCTGGGATTAAGGGTCACTTAGCATGTATTGATCGGAGTCGGTTCGGGGAGACCACATACACTTGAGACTTGGATCAAGTAATGTCTCAATTTCGTGATATGCAAAGTGCATAAGATCAAAACACAACATCTCAAATGGTGGGAAATTTGTTTCAAAATTAGGACCCATCGAATAGTAAACAATTACCTACGCCTTCAACATTACTTCTTTGTGTCAGTATTTTTCTAAATTTTCAGAATCGATGATAGAGTTCGAGTGGTCAATTTATTTAAAAAGTCATCCATTTTCACCATTTTTCCGATTGATTTTTAGCAAAAAGACCGGGATGAAAGCCAGAAATGTGAATAACACCTAACTAAATCAGAAAAAGGTAGAACAGATAAAGAAGAATTTTTAAAGTTGTTGTATGCGGATGAGTATTAATGATATAATCGTCAAGGAGTTTCATAAAGGTGAGCGCACAAGGATCACCAAAGAATCGACGCCGTGGAAGCTCGAGAAATGAAAATTCAGCGGTACTTGCTGTCGCGACCACAAAACCCTCGCCGCAATGTAAGAGTAACAAGGCAAAAAGAGTCGGGCGCCGGATGTAAACTCCAAGTCGTGCAACAATGAATCGATGAAGAAGAAGAATTGCAATACAGCATCCCTTCGAGGTCGGCGGCATTTAAACTCTAGCGACAATGGACATGATCGCCGGTGGATATCACTAAGTCGCGATAAGAAGATAAACAATTGACCGAACATTTATGTCTCGACATCCGAAGAGGTCGCGATATCAACACGTAATCGGCAAGCCATGACATCGCCTTGCAAAAGAAAACTGAAGGTCGCGACATCATCTAATACCGCGACGCTGGCCAGATCGGTAAAGAAGCGCCGCCGCGACAAACATCCAGTCGCTATGGCTGATCAATTGAGAAGACTTGAGGTCGCGATTATCATTGTCAGCCGCTACACAGCGGCGAATGCAGGTCGCTGGCTAAATATTCAGAGGTCGCGACATCCGGGCCGCATGCACTGCAAGGTCGCGCGACATCATACGCGAATACGCGTATTATCAAATACAGCAGTTAAGGCCTAGAAGCGCCGCGACACCGTGGTTAGAAAAGCGTGTCGCATCATTATGGTCTTACATCAATCGTAATGTTCGGCGTCGCCGACGTCATCTCACCGCCGCGCATCGTGCACGGGCACCTGGGCGTCACCACATCGCATACGGGCAACGGTCGGGATCATTTAGCTGCCTCTGACAATGTAGCCTCCAAGAGATAATGACGACAAGTCACTTACTCAAACAAAGCTCGCGACATAACCTAAGACAACGGTTGTCACATAAAGAATCGGATGTCGCGACACAACAACCCACTGGGCTGCTAATCAAGTCCAAAAAGAGTGCATCAAATTAGGGCCCAACTTCAAAACCCAGTAATACGAAACATGATCATGAACGCAATTTTTCGCGACTGCAGAGATCGGGCGTCAAGGCCCTCAGATTTTAATTTTCTTGTTTTGTTTTTTATTTTTGCATTAGTTCGTTTTATTTCAAATTGATCTAAACGTTAATGCAAAATTTTAAATTAATGCAATTTATTTTCCCAATTACTGTCTCGGTTGTTTGAATTTCACAAATTTTGGAATTCAACTACTGGGGCTTGTCTATTTACAATTGCTTTCGATCAAGAAGTTGTTTATGTGTAATCCAAAGGATTTAAACCCAAATTTTCCATCAATTGACGCACTGGTCATAAATTCATTCTTCCTCGTAGAATTTTATTCATTAATGTCAACTTCGCTTGTAAATCTACTTGCTAGGTCTTGTGTGTATTTTCTCGTTATCGATCCCAATATCGTTGTCTCATACCCCATTAATGGATTGTCTTAAAGCCTTCATTTCTGTGAGGCCTTCCGAGATTACAGAGAAGGCATTCCCCGAGAGTAATGAACAATTCTCGAAGGTATGTTAACTCCGATATTGTCGGGATCTAGTGTACTCTGTAGAAATTAAATCGATAAATCCTTTCACTCTCACGAGACGAATGGGTCGGGGCTTTATCACTGAGCTTCAGAGAGTTTCGCCTCGATTCGACAGCAATCAATCTCGTGACAGTAAAGATCTAATCAAGGAAAGAATGAGCCATTCCAAATTCATGGTACAGAACCAAGATACGGTAAAACCCATGCAATGACTTAATCTAGGAGCTGTTTGCAAACATGTTAAAGTGGCACTGAGAAAGAAAAATAATTTTAACAAGGCAAACTGATTAAAAAAAAAAGTAGTATTCAATAGACTCTGCTTCAGAGAAACAGTTGAAGATTAGATACCCATCGTATGGGCTTGAGAGATCCAATTGCACTATCATATTCCTGACTAGTTTAAATCATGGTTCATTGCAACGCGATAAAGGTAATCTACGCAGCTGATGTTTCACAATAGCCGATTTTTAATGTCTTTGTGAAAAGATAACTGTCGCCTAATTAAATTTTATTATTTCAAGATTCAATTCATTTTTATTAATTCAATTCTTTTTAAGCTTATGAAGGCTTCAAAACGATTCCAATCACTCATCGTAGTCCAAATAAGATGTGAGATCATAAATGTGGCAATGGTTCGAATTCTTCTTTAGATCTTCTGTGGATCGATATCTTGATCAAATCCAATTTACTACTTGTTCACCAGGCACTATGTACTATAATGGATCTAAAACCACTAAAAAAATGATGATTTACTCTTAATGAAAATGCTCTTAATGAATACAATAATACATATCACTAATGCATGTTGGTTGCAAAATCACTGGGATTGGGATAATAATCCTCAGGATAACGCTTATAATTTGCGTATGTTTTATCCATGCCTCACTCAAGAAGCTGGCAACAGTTTTTTGCGCCGTCACGAGATTTACTAATAAATTCTTTCGTAATAAATATTGGCAATTTGTATATTTTAAACAAGTTTTCGCGTTGTCATTGGGATCGAAAAATTAATTGTGATCAATATTCTCAAGAAGAAGGAAATGCTACTCTGGACATTAATAAAAGAACAAAATACAGGTAGCTTTTCAAGCAAAGGACTACATTAGTCACTACCTTTTAAGTTTCGCTGGAAAATATTGAGCTGTCGACTAATCCTTACACGTGAGTATTCTTTTATTTCAGAAAACCTTAATGCATAGGAACAAATCTCATTTATTCCACAGACATCGACTGAGAGAACGTCAGAGCTTAAGAAAGACAAAAAGAGCGTAAAACGCAGCTATGGCGTGGTGCGGACATGACTAAACAGAGGAAACGTGAGGATACAGTTTTAAGACCCCACATTTAATAATAATAATGGAGGATTTTTGGAGGCCTATTATTTGTTGAAGAGATTTATAATCTGGTTACTTTTACTACGGATGCAAACAATTAACTAAAGCCACCACTTAATGGTTCATCAGCTTATCGTCATCCCACCTAAGACTCAAACGAAAGCACACCGAAGATTTCTCGTGATGGTTAATACAAAGGAAGTCGAATCCGCAGAGACTAAGAGGGTATAAACTCGCATCCTTCCCATTTTCTTGAAAAGACATGCCCATGAGGTAACTGCACTCATGGGTTCCTCACGATACTGGGAAGAGGTCGATATATTCAGCAGACTTTTTTCTCCCCATCTCTCACTTTAGAGAGACGAGGAGAGATCATCGATTCCAACAAGGAAGATGAGAGCCTCCATGTAGCTCAAGATTCAAAGGTCACAAGAGGTGCCCAATGCATGGAATAACGAAAGGACCCGCATGGATGATAGTAGTATCATGCTCCCGCACTGATACATCGTGGTATTATCGATGCTTCGCGGTCAGGAGATCTGCTTAAAAAGGTCAAGAGGCAAGAGATCCGATAGAGGACTTGGCAAATGCAATACGAAAGCTCCATCCGAAGCCGGAAAGAGGTAGTAAGAGAAAGGGTCACAGTCGAGCAAGATGACAAAAATGGTGAGTTGTAATGATGCAGTGTAATGCATGATGGACAAACAAGAGAGAGAAGATACACAATCGTCATAAATAGAAGCAAGAGAAAGATAATTGATGAGAAGAAAAGCAATATAGCCATGGAAGAAGGTTCTGCAAAGCCAGAGCTACACGTGAACGAGCAGTTATCATTTTTAAGCCAATCTAACTCCGCCCATACACTACCAATATCCTGATCGAGAACCACAAATTCATATTATGGAGGGCATTACACACGCCTACTGCAGTGACAAAGATCCTCAACATGATATCAAGAAATACCAAGGTTCCGGCAAAGAACAAAGAAGTAGGGGGTGAGAGGGCGTAAATGAATGCAGAGCTGAGGAGAACTGACCATTTGAGGATGGATCTTTGCGGAGTTCATGGGGGATAATAAGGAGTTATTACAAATTCCATGAGCGGCTATCGACGAAACTTTCGAAGTGCGATACCCAAATATTTCAAGAATGCTGGTGCTTCAGAAAACAGAAGTTACAGTAGGACGTTAACCACTGAATAATACCGTCGAGAGCAAGGGAACATTCACGGTGACATACGAGAACCCCTAAAGGCGCATGGCGGTCAATTGAGAAGTTGGAAGGATTTGATAACGGAAAAGAGCGGATGAACGAATGGGCGAGGCGGAGAAAGAAGAGGCGAAGAAAAAGAAGAAAAAGAGAGGCGGCCCGGCAGGCGATTGAAAGAAGCAATGACCGAGAAAAAGAAGGGAGAGTACGACTTATACTCCTGCGGTGCCATTCGAGACTTGAGTCAAGGAGAAAAACGATTTTCTAAATTCTTGGATATTTTCAAGAAAATAGAAATAAATATTCCATTTGCAAAGGTGATAAGTCAAATGCCTCTTTATGCAAAATTTCTAAAGGAGATACTTAGCAAGAAAAGAAAGATAAGCGAGGAGGAATTTATGAATATTCGGCGCTACTTGGTGCCATTATCCTGAAGCTCCCGGCAAGATGAAAGACCACGCGATTTGACCATTCCTGCTCCATGGAAGTATGAATTGAAAGCTTTATGTGATTAAGGCAAGTATAAATTTGATGCCTCTCCCAGTTGTGCAGAGGCTTAGTTTGGGAACTTGCAATGCCAGCCATTCTGAGATGGGCGATAGATCGTAAGCACATGGCCGGAGGGCATTCTTGAAGATGTACCGGTCAAGGTTGGGAAATTTGTATTTCCAGTAGATTTTGTTGTCTGCGAGATGGGGAGAATGACGAGTTCCTTTGTTGCTTAGAGAGGCCTTTCTTATGACGAGTACTATGATTGACGTGCGAAGGGTGGTAGGCTTTCGAGTTTGGGGATGAAGCGAGTCTGTTTAATAATGTAAATTAGAACATCTAATGTAGAGTCGAGCGAGTTGTATGGCTGTAGAAACACTAGCCTTCTCGATGATGAATTGAATTACAGTTGTATCATTCGGCGCTCTATGTTGAAATTGAGATGAATTTCGGTACCTTAGAGCTTTGATTGTGAAGTTTGCCTTCAATTTGTTTAACAAGGAAGCAGTCCTCAAGTATAAATGAAAGCAGTTAAAATAGAAACTGACCGAGCAGCAAACTCTTGAGAAGGAAAATAGTGCGAAAGAGCTAACATTAGAAAATTGCGATCATTTTGAAATATGAGTTTTAGAGCCGAGACAAGAAAAACCGGTCATTATAATTTGCATTGGTAGTGAAACGGATTAACGGTAATTTTGAGGAAATACAAAGGCGATTGCTTGTGATTGAAGATGCGAAGGTGTCAGTCCATTATTTGTATGCCGCAATATTGCTGGAAGATAATCACAGCTTCTATTGAGCATCAAAGGAGAGAGTGAACCCGGTGATGAAGAAGTTGTCGAAAGAAGTTACGAAATGGTTAATCTGGGCTTTATATATTGCTATATGAATGGTTCTTGGGTAAAGCCCGGTACATGTGGTTCCCAAGAAGGTGGATTCACTTGTGTCGAAAATGAAAAAAGATGGCGGGTTCCTCACGAGAAGCGCGACGGGATGGAGGGTGTGTATTGACTCACAGAGAGAAAATTGAATCTGCATGACCGAAGAGAATCATTTTCCCTGCCTTTCATTGATCGGATGCTAGAGCGTGGGTTGGCGGGGACACCACTCATTTACATTTCTTGATGGATATTCTGGTTTTATAATCAGATTGCTATTGCTGAAGATCGGGAGCTACTTTTACATTACCCGATTTGTTTTTTTGCTTTTGGGAGAGTGCCATTTGGATTGTGTAATGCTCTTGATACCTTCCAAAGATGCATGATGTCTATGTTTCTGATCTAGCAGAAGAGAAGTTATGGAGATCTTCATGGATGATTTATAGTGTATGGATCCGATTTTGGGCTTGATACATGCATAACTTACACAGAGCCAGGGAAGTACTTCAAGAGTGCAAAAGCAGAATCTAGCTACGAATTGGGAAAAATGTCATTTATAGTTCTGAAGGAATTGTCTTAGGAGCACATTATTTACGCAGGGCATGAGTAGACCAGGTGAAGTTTCAATTATAAGAGACTTAATGCCTGCTACGGTCGAGAGGTCGAGAAGTTTCTTAGGACATGCGGGATTTTATAAAAGATTTATGGGAGCTTCTCAAAATTGCTAGACCACTTTGCTGATTCTTTGGAAAAAATGCTAAGTTTCACTTTGATGAATCTACGCACGCCAAAAGCATTTGAAATCAAATTCGAGACTAGTTGAGAGAAGCTCCCGTCATGGCAAAACCGGCCCCAGACAGAGAATTTGAAATCATGTGTGATGCCGATTGATTTACACAATGGGGCTAATATTAGAACGAAAAGATGAAAAAGTGTTTGTATCATTTACTATGCTAGTAAAACCTTTAATAGGCTTCAAAGACTGCACCACTCTGCGAAAAAGGGAGATGCTACTTGATAGTATTTTACGTAATGAAAAGTCAGGCCCGAACATTTTGGGGTCTCATGTTGTTTATACACATGATCATGCGACAATTAAATATCAATGGCAAAAGAAGAAGCAAAGCGGGTGTCGGATGGGTATTATTATTACGAATTTGATTTAGAAATAAAGACAAAAGGGAAGTGATGTGATAGGCGATCGCCTTCGAGAGTAGAAAACCCAGCATCTGAGAAGGGAAGAGAAATAGCGGAAAATTTTCCAGATGAGCAGTTATTTCAATTATCCTCAATGCCTGGTATCGTGTGTAGATTATAACATTGGGATTATACCCTTAGAAGTTATTTCGTGAAGAGAAAAAGGCTAAGGGCTGACAATGGGAACTATCACAGGATGACCCGTTATTGTTTAAAGAGGGCGATCGATTATAAGGGAGATGCAAGAGGTGAGCAAAGCAAGATTTTAAAGTGTCATTCATCACCTTGGAGGACACTTTGCGGAGATAAAACAGCCCATGAAAATTCTTCGGTCGGGGATTTCTTGGCTTTCTGATTTTAAGGAATTTGTTTTGAATGGAGAAACAAAAAGCATGATCAATACGAAGAATAGGAAATATCGACAAAGGCATTGAGATCTTACAGTATCACACAGTGGTGCAATTATTTGATGTATGGGAATGGATTTATGGGACCTTTTCAGTTTCATTTGAAATATATACATAATCTAGCTATAAGTTATGTATCAAAATGGTAGAAACGTGCTTTGTCAAAGAATGATGCCAAGAATGATGCCAATATAGTTGTGGGGTTTCTGAAAATAATTCTCGTGGTTTGGGACACCGGTATCATTAGTGATGGAGGAAGCCACTGCAAATAAGGTGTTTGACAAACTTATGGCTTGAGATGTAATTATCAAACACATTATGAGTTTGGCTTATCATCCTCGAAACAAATGCGTGGCTTGAAATTTCAACGAGAGAAATAAAGAAAGTGCGGAAAAGGAAATTTGTAAGCTCAGAAAGGAGGAAAGATTCAGTCTTTGAAACTTGATGATGCACTTTGAGCTTCTGAAACTGACATTCAAAACTCCATTGGAATGTCCCCGTCTGATTGGTCTTTATGAGCTCCCATGTCACCTCCCTCTTGAAATTTGGAATACAAAGCTATGTGGGCCATCGAAGCTTAATTTCGACTTTAAAGGCTGTAGGAAGGCAATTTACTCGGCTAAATGAATTGGGAAGAATTGAGAGATGAAGCCTATGATAATGCCGAGAATCGAGGATAAAACAAAAAAATGGCATGATGACGAATTTTGAGGAAGGGTGAAGGCGGAGATCGGGTTTGTTATTCAACTCAGTTAAGGCTCTTTCCCGGGAAAGGCTGAAGTCAAATGGAGGTGGACCATTCTAGGTGTTATCAAGCACACACAATTTAGACGTGACACTTAGAAATATCAAGCAAGAGGAGTTCAAAGTTAATGGTCAAAGATTAAAGCATTACCTTGGGGAAAAGCTATTGGAAGATAAACCCTTGGTTCTGAATGGAGAAAATTGAAGAAATAGAACAATGGCGGCCAGAAAGTCCGGTAGAGACTAAAAAATGGAAGCGACTTTGTGGAAGAGCCAATCCACATCAGTTTGATTTTAATCATTTTTTTTTAGTTTGTTATAATTTTACAATTTGTGTGTTTAAATTTCTATGGTTCATTGTGATTTACTAATTTTTATTTAAGATTAGGTAAAATTTTTGCGGGATAATGAAGATTGAGCAAAGATGTAGAATCGAAGGGCTCGGTAGTAACAATCGGAATGACTCCATCAATTCACGGAAATATTATTTGAAAAAGGGAGCATTCTTTTCCCTATACAAGTCTGTGAAACTTGGAATAGTATACATGTTTGAATTCTTTGTGTGGAAATGGTTTATTTGATGATGAGAATCTTGCTAGTGTCGAGAGTGAAAAGTTGTCTGTTCATTAAATTTGAGGCAATTCTCGAGACTAGGTGTGACAAAAACTTATGTCGCGGCCAGCTGAGTCATGACGAAGTTGATGCCTTGACTCAGTCGATGCGGGAAGGAAGAAAGAGGCGTTGGTCGCGACGAAAGGTTATGTCGCAGCCAGTGAGTCACGACATAACGATTGGGTCGTGTAAATGGCTCCTTCAAAGAGTGATGAGGTCGCGATGACTTAACAATCATGGGATTGCGATGTGCGACGATGTCGCGACCTTAGGATGACTTGTCCTCCAGGTTAACTTAATATCGCGACAAACAATATTATGTCGCGACGTAAAGCAAAAAGTTTGCCAGTTTGGGCGACTTTGGTGCCACTAAATTTAATGTGACACCGCAAAATCGACATGAATTTAAGTCGCGACAACGAATAAATGAAATAATAAATAGCCTGATAATGAGTACAGGCGTTGAAACTCTCTTCATTATCATCTCCTTAGTGAAGCAAATTCAACTTTTCATCTTCGCATCTTCCTTGGTTTCGATTCTTGCAAACCTAGTCAAGACTACTTCCTAAAAAAAAACCTTCAATTTCTCTGGCGAACAGACATCATCCCAAATGCAGGCAGAAATCATGGAGGAGTATACCCCGGCGGGAAGATCATTGGAACCTCTGATGGAGAAACGGTAGTCGGAGCGATATAAGTCGACCGGTTACTCGGCAACGAAGGAAGGGGAAAGAAGGCGGCGAAGAAGAGAGGAGGACGAGTTCGTCTTAGAAGAAGCTTTAAGCTAATTGGAAGAAGCCATATCTTTGGAAGGGGTTTGTAGGAGAAAGGGGATTCAACCAACTCCTCTCCCAGTTGAGAGTGATATAGCAAGAAGGTGGGAAAAAGTACGCAAGCATCGAAGATGCGGTTATGCGGCCCGGTCGTTAAGAGAATTTACTCCCGACATGTAAGGAGAAAGAGAACTGTTTTTATCAGAGGAGGGGTTTTGTTTCCATATGGGCGAGGCTATAAATGAAATGTATGGAATGGAGGGTCGAAAACATGGATCGAAGTCTGAAGATAGTAGAGCGACCCAAGCCCAGTGAAAAAGATAGCTAAGCGTGACAGAGACGGCAAGGTGAAATGGGATTCGAGGGGAAGAGGAAAAAGATTATAAGCAGGGAATCGACGGAAGAAGCAAGGTATGGTTATTTTA
Organism: Tetrastigma voinierianum; assembly: GCA_016808115.1. NCBI lineage: Eukaryota > Viridiplantae > Streptophyta > Magnoliopsida > Vitales > Vitaceae > Tetrastigma > Tetrastigma voinierianum. The sequence goes on from JAEQBH010001641.1 coordinate 297,151, forward strand.
AGCACGATTACTGGTTCCCTACAAAGCATGTTTGCCTGATAAGAGAAACGAGGAAGTAATCATTCTCTATGCCATCTTGAAGGGCTATAAGATTAATGTTGGGGCTATTATTGAAAATAATAATGAAGCTATCACGAGAAGGAAATAAGATGGGCTGATCACGCCCGACGGCAAATCACGAGGTTATGTATCAAGTGGTGTGAAGGAAGTTGGGCAGAGAAGAAGAGTGCCCCAAAGTTTCACCATTAACCTAGTAAGGGTATGAGGCAGAAATCAAAAGAAGAAGGGGCCGTAGTGGACGGATTCAGGGTAGGGAGAGAGTGAGACAAGAAGAGGACACCACGATGGTTTGGCTCAAGAAGAACAAAATCGAAACGGCCCGAAGGAACACCTCTATTTTGCGGAGGACATGGACGGATGAAAGAGTCATAGATTTCACCACCCAGCGGCTCTCCACGATAGGAGCAGTTCGAGGAGAACCGGGACAAAGCTACAGGAGCCCGAGAAATAATCAAATAATGGAAATGCTCATTTCTATGCGAGAAAAGTTTGGAAGAAAGAGAAGAGGAAATGGAGCACTTTCAGCGAGAAATTCAGAGAAGATGTGTATGAAGCATTTGGGTGAAAGAAGAGATCAACAGTGGGAAGAGGAAGCTAGGCGAGAGAAAGGAGGAAATGTGAAGAAAGAGTTGAAGAAAGAAGCGAGAAATGGGAAGAGAGTTGAGCGAGAAAGAGGAGCATATAAAAAGATCTTAGAGCACCAAGAAGAAAAGTTCAAAAGGAAATGGAGGAAAGAGATCAGAATCTGCGAAAAAATTACGGCTTAGCCATGAATCATTCTGATAATCAGTATGGTCGAGACTCTCCAACTCTGAAACTCATAAAGAGGGATTGAGCAGAAGCCAAGACAAAGGAAGCGAGATCAAGGGGTTTTAAATTATACATATAATAAATTATTACGGGACTTCGAGAAGAAGTGAAGGACCAGAGATAAAGTGCTTGATAACAATGATGCTTATAGAGAAGAAAATGCGCTGGAAAATTTGGATTTGATTATGACAATCTATCAAATTTTTTAGAAGTGCATGGCAATGGGAGCGTACAATGAACACATTGGGTCAAAAGCGAGATGATACGAATAAGAAAGTTGATCTCACCAATGAAGCCCATTTATTGAAGAACAAATGAAAGGAAAATGTCAAGAAGAGAAGAGGGCAGTAAAGTTCCCAAGTTTAACCCAACTTTGGCTACCCTTGATGCGGATCCCCGAACATCTTTGTTCTCTACTCCGGAAAAGAAAAAATAGACCTTCTCATTGATTTGTCAATCTCTCCCTCATTCCTATCCACGTTTGTTCTCGACATTTGCACATTCTAAATGAATAAAATCATAAATTTGTTTGATGTGTTTGAAGTCAAATTGTGTGTTTACTTTTTACTTTAATTGCTAGGAATACTTGATGGAATTTAGCTCAGAGGAATGAAAATGCGACATATCATAATATGAGCTAGTTGAGGCCAATTGATTAGATGATAGGATGAAACCTGATAATTGCGAATAAGGCTGAATGGCACATAATTGAATTGAAACACAAATTGCATAATTGACTTGAATTTAGGCGATAAGTCAGGTTAAAGGAAAGTTATACATTGAAGAACAAAACATATTTTGGGTTTAGTATAAGCGATGTCAAGGCGAGTGAACCTTAGATAATGTAACTCCTCGACAACTAAAAGTGAGTCAAGGACATCCTTAGGGTTATTCATAGTTAACCAAGAATTCTAGAACTTGTTTGATTATTGATCAGAAGAAATCCTAGGTAATCTGACTAACGAGATGATGCGAGGCCATCATGGCGCTTGAGCCATTCTAGCCTACCATTATGTATATGTACGCATACACATAGTTCAGAATTTGGCCAAACACTTCCTATCTTCAAAACAGCAATTTGAAAATCGAGCCATCCTTATATGTCCTCAGTAAAGAACCTACGATTGCCAGAACTCAAGGAGAGAGGAAGAAGAGATAAAGTTTGGGGGAGTATATTTTGGAGAACTAAAGAAATACTGAAAAAGGGTGAAGAAAGAGAAAAAAATCTAAAGCGAAGGATACCTTGAGAAAAAGAAAGCTTAAGGAAGAAGTTTTGTCTTATGGCCTAATTCTCTTGAACAATTAAGTTCTTAGGGGTGTTTAAATACACCTAGTACCCTAATATAAGTTAGGTATATGGGAGCTACTAACCCAAAGTTAGCTAAGAGTGTTAAGCCTAAAAAGGCGAGAACATTGCACTATTCTGAATAGTTCTTGAGAGAAAAGTTCCAACAATGAGAAACAAATGTGAAGTGGAACAAACAATTTTAAACAGAAGAAATCAAGAAGATTCCCTAAGGATGAAGTTTGGGAATCAAATAAAGAGAAGTTGCAAGGGGAAAAGGAAAGCGACGATTAAGTAAGAAGAAGAAAGAGTTTGGGGTAATCATAACCTAAAAAGTTCAATGTCCTACCCATGACCCAGCCTAACATTACAAGCACGAAAGACGATTAGTCTTGAAGGTTGGATTTACCCTACATTGAAATTGGAATCGATATGAACAAAAGCAGAGCATATGGAATTTTAAAAATCTTGAAAGGATCAAAAGCGTGAAGGACCTCGAGGAGGGTTAGCCGACTCACTAAGAAAAGAGGAAGAGAGATAACCTACTCTTGACGGGATCAAATGGTATACTATTTATAAAACAAACTCAACAAATTAGTTTTGTACACAGATTGAGTAGAAACTAACCTTATTTGGACTTGAAGCTAGACATACGAAAAGAATCTGATTATAGTCTTTCAATTAAATTGGTTATAGCGCAAACAGAGCAGAAAATGTCCTTTTGTTTAAGGACAAACTAATCTTTCTTTTCTTTAGCAGGGACAAACAAAATTTTAAGTTGGGGAGTTTGATGAGCTTAAAGTGTCCATTTTCGGAGTCCATTTTCGATTGATTTTTATATAAAGAAAACGGTTATGTTGAAATATGGAATAACTAACCAAACTATTATGCATTAGAAATTTAAGAAGAGTTTCTTGATAAAAGGAATGAGAAATTGGATGAGTATTAAACTGATATAAGCGGCTGAAGGTTGCGGCGGAAGGCGCCTGAGGATCAAAGAATGATGTCGTGAAGCCTTGATAGCAATGAAAATTCATATCAAGGTCGCGACCACAAAACCCCAGTCGCAACAGAAGAGTAATGGAAGGCAAAAAGAGCTGGGCGCGACAGAAACTCCAAGTCAGGCAACAATGAATTGATGAAGAAGAAGAATTGCAGTCACGACATCCCTTTGAGGTCGCGATAGAATTAAACCGATCACGATGAATGAGGAGAGTCGTGACATGGTCAAAGTGCGCAACATAAGATAAACAATTGGCCGAACATTTATGTGCGACATCTGGAAGAAGATCGCGACATCTGGAAGAGGAATCGCGACATCAACTTCTGAATGAAAGCGTCAGCGACATCAGCTTACAAAAAAAGAAGGTGACATCATTCAATGGTCGCGGCGTCGGTTACCTTGAAAAGAAGGTCGCGACCTTTTGAAACATTCGCGACATCAATTACGAAGACTTAAGGTCGCGACATCATTAAACGATCGCGACAAGCGAATGAGGCGGAGGTAGCGACAACATTGGAGGGTCGCGACATCGCATTTGCCTGAGGACGAAGGTCGCGACATCCATACGATGATCGCGACATCAAATCTGAAAGAGTTAGTCGCCCGCAATAGCGGTCGCGACACGGAAGCTAAGCGATTCGCGACATCATTAAGTGAATTACCTTAACATCAATTGTGAAGAACTAAGGTCGCGACGTCATTCAGCTGTCGCGACATCAGACACAAGTAAAGAAGGTCGCGACATCCATTTAGGCATCGCGACAACGGCTGCGAGATAATGGCGTGAGTCACGACCAAACCAAGCCTACGTGACATAAGCGAAGACAGCGGAGGTGACGAAGGGTGGGTCGCGACATCAGCGGCTGCTGGGCGGTTGGCGAAGTCAAAGAGGTGCATCGAAATTAGAACTGACTTGAGAACCACATAAATGCGCATTTTGCTGCGAAGGAGCAACTGACTTTTGGCCGACTTGAAAGAGATGCAGGTTCTTTGAAGGCTCCTGTGTTGTTTTCTTTGTTTTGTTTTTATTTTGATTAGTTTGTTCTTTATTTCAAATTTGGATCGAATGTTAATTTGTTAAAATTTTAGGCCGAGATACGGGGAATTCTATTTTCCTTCAAATTAAATCTGGTTGTTTGAATTTGAACAAATTTTGGAATTCGAACTACCGAGTTGCCTATTCTGGAGTTGCTTTCTGATCGATGGCTATTGTATGGTGTAAATCGATGATTTATAAACCCGGCTTCCATTGAATTGGCGTTGTCATAGAATTATCTTTCCTCACGAAATTTTATTCATTAATCTTTGAACTTCAGTTTGTAAATCTACTTGCTGGTCTTGTGTATTTTCTGTTATTGATCCCAATATTAGTGTCTCATACCCATTAACGGGATTGTCTCAAGCTCTGATTTCTAGGAGGCCCTCTGAGTGACACAGAGAAGGCATTCCTGAGAGTGATGAACAATTTTTGAAGGTATGTTAACCTGATATTGTTGATCTAGTGTGCTCTGTGAAGTGGCGATAAATCCTCTTCTCACTTGGAGACGAGAATGGAGTTTAGGCTTTTTATCGATTTAACTAACGAGTGGTATCTCGATTTGAATAGTGAATTCAATCACAGTATTAGCAAAGATCTAATCGGAAAGAATGAGCTATTCTAATTGCAGAGAAGAGAAACTAGTATAGTGTAAACCCATGCAATGACAATCTTAGGAACTAGGTTTGCGATCCATGTTGTGGAGTATGAAGTATTGAGAAGAAAAACTTGAACAAAGCTGACCAGTTAAAGTAGTTATCTAACATACTGTCTTCGAGAAGCAGTGAAGATTAGGTAATGAATGGTGGGGTTGGAGAGATCCAATTACTATCATATTCCTTGGACTAGTTTTAAATACGTGGTTCATTAAGCAGCATGCAGTGCGATCTCAAATTGATGTTTCCACGATAATTTGTATTTTCAATGCTCCCTTTAAAAATAAGCTGTTAGTCCCCAAATTTTAATTTATTATTTCAGTATTCAATTCATTTGCTATTAATTCAATTCTTTTTTAGTTTTCATTATTTTAAGGCTTTCAAAACTGATTCCAATTGTCTATCAGAGTCTAAATAGTATAGAGATTGAGTAGTCAAGGTAGTTCGTTTGGGGTGTAGGATCTACGTGGGATCGATATCTTGACTTAAATCCGATTTACTCTTTGTTCGACTGTGCACTTGCAGCATAATGGATCGAAACCAAAAAAAATGATTTACTCTTAATAGAAAATGCTCTTAATAGATACAATAGCTAAGAACACAATGTACAAGTTGTTGGCAAAATTCTTGAGTTAGATAATAATCCTTTGGTGTGCAGCTAAGAAGAATTTGCAAAAGTGTTTTGATCCATGTCACAATGGGCGAGCAAGTTTTGGCGCCGTTCTTCAAGAGATTAGACATTAGTCATTTGGTAATAGTATCATAAATTTGTATATGTCTTTTGGTCACCAAACAGTGGCCAACCCCCCAGAGGTGGCATTAAAACAGGGGCTTAGAAATGTAGCCCTTGATTCCATCAAAAGCTGCCTAGTGTTGTTCCTCCCATTTAAATTCTTCCACTTCTTTCAGCTTGATTAGGCCAGAGAATGTCTTAGTCTTCCCTGTCATATTAGAGATGAACCTCCTTAAATAGTTCACCTGACCTAAGAACTTTTGAAGTTCTTTTTTATTTTGAGGAGCCTTGGTTGAAATGATAGCCTTAGCTTTGTTTTTATCCACTTCCACTCCTCTTTGGAGAACCAAAACCTCTAAAAAAATTTCGGCTTGAACTCTAAAGGCACATTTTAGTGGATTGAGTTTTAGTTGATGGAGTCTCATTCTTTCAAAACTTTTCCTTAAATGATTCAAATGTTCGTCGACCATCTTAGATTTAACCACAATGTAATCGATATAAATCTCCATGTGGTGGCCTAACATATCATGAAAGATGGCATTCATAGCCTTTTGGTAAGTTGCACCAGCGTTCTTAAAACCAAAGGGCATGACCAGCCATTCAAATGTTCCTAAGGAACATTGACATCTGAAGGCAATCTTAGATATATCATCAACAACTATTAGGATTTGGTTATACCCAAAAAAACCATCCATGAAGGACAATAACTCATTATTTGTAGTGGAATCAACTAACGTGTCAGCAATAGGCATTACATACATGTCTTTAGGAGTGGCAGCATTTAAATCCCTAAAGTCTACACAAGCTCTAAGTTTCCCATTCTTCTTCATCACGGGGATAATGTTTGCCCGACCCTCGCCTTGTGGGCTGGATGATTTTGGCGCCAGCTGCCAGCTCTATAACACCTTCACTCTACGTCCTTAGACATTCTTTTAGGTGGTTGCTGAAAGGGGTGGAACTCCGACTTGATAGGCAGCGATGTTCCACCAAGCTTCTATCCAACCCTGGCATCTCGTAATAATTCCAAGCAAAACGGTCTTTGAACTCCTGTGGTATTGAAATAATCCATTCCTTCAAGTTGGAAGGCAACAAGGAACTAATATAAGTAATCCTCGTCTTAACCACGATTATTAGGTTCACTTCCTCCATGGGGTCGTGTGCCCAGGGTTGCTTGTCTTCAAACTTAGGAGGGTGCTCAAATCCTATACAGTATTTACGCATCTTCTTCATATACATCCTTAATCATCTCATTACAGTGTCATAGAGTGCTCTTCTTGATCCTTTCGAAGTTTGTTTGCATTTTCATTTTGAATATGGCAATTATAGCTACTACCTTTTCCTTTTGAGAGTAATCAATCTTCATCGATCTCCTCTATGATTGGACCACTCGTAGGCCTATAAGGCACGATTGTAGTCACCTTTAGGAGTTTGGCCTCCTCCTTTTGGATTTCCATAGAGCCCTTTGAGTCCATGTATGCTTTCCTTGTGACCCCATATTTCCTTATGCTAGTGAACTTGATCGGGCCAAATTCCTAATCATAATATCTGGCTTCCACTGAGCCTATAGCCGCCATGAAGGGCTACTTATCTGCCCGCACCAACTCCACTTCATTACCCTTCCAAAACAGTAAGAACTAGTGAAGAGAGGACAACACACAACAGGTGGCATGAATCCAATCGGTCCTTAGCAAAATGTTGTAATTTGTAGTGGAGCCTATCATAAAGAAGGCAGATAATGAAGTTTTGCTGGTAATGATGATATCTATAGGTAGTATCCCCAGGGTCTTGGATACTTCTCTTGTAAAGGCAGACACAACTTGTAAGACCCTAGAAAATTCTAATTTTCTGAAAAAAGGGTAAAATGGTAATTTTGGTCAAAATCTGGAATTTTCTAGATCTTAGATGACGAAACGGACTTCTTCATTGGAATCATCTCGCGAAATCTAGCTACCACGTCGAATTTCTTCGAATTCCGAGAAAGTCAGAATTTCACGTTTTTCGAGGGACCGGGAGTGGTATGGGACACTTGGCACATTGTGAGTGACTCAAGAGGTTCCACGTGTCATGTTCAGAATGAGTCAAACATGAGCTCAAATGGAACCCATGTGGGCATGTGGTAACATGTGATTGGGTGGAAATCTATGGTAAATGGATAAGGGGATAAGGTGTAATCCTAAGAGCTAATGAGAATTGGACATATGGTAAGGGAGAGGACATCCCACTTGACCCCATCTTCTCCCAACCAGTTTGGGAGGGAAAGAGAGTTTAGAGAGAGAAAGAAAGAGAGTTTAGAGAGAGAGGCTCTACCTTCTCTTTAGATTTCCGCGTCGGTCGGAATCAAATTCCGGCAGACAGACAAAGTAAATCGGCTGAGAGCTACGCACAGGTGCGGTATTGTGGAGTTTTGGCCGAGCTCCGAGGTAAGTCTTCTCCTGCCCCGTTGCTTCTTGTTTAAAATGCCATGAAAATGGTGATTGGGAGGCGTGAGACGAGAATGGCCCAAGCATTTGATCCCGAGGAAATGGGGCTACATGCGCGGAAATAGGGGCGCCCTTGGGCGGAGTCCACGAATTTGGACATGGGACTATGTTTCACAGTCCGAACATTTATGTTGGATTGAAAGTGTCCATGTGAAATTGCTTGATGTTATTGTGGGAAATGAATAACATGTTGTGTGTTTGGTGCTTAGGCCACTTTGGTAGGGCTGAAAATCGGTAAAATAAATGGAACCGAGACTAGTTTAGGGGACGTGTGGGGGCTAGATAATGCCCTGTTGGATTAAGATCCTAATTTTAGGATCTTTTATGTGTTATTGCTTGATATGAATAGCATGTTTGATGTGTGGAGAATTGTTAATGCATGTAATTTGATGTGTTAATATGATGTTTGAATTATATGAAATATAATTGTTTATGAGCCATTGGAATTGGATATATGAATTGGCATCATTGCATTCATGTGCACTGTGACATCGCGTAGAGTCGGGTGTGGGTGCACGATATGGTTGTTCACCACTCTTGGTGAATGTGGGTTGAGTTTGTCTTTGGGACTACGTCCAATAAAGACTCATAGTTCAAATCATATGATTAAAAGTAATTAATGTGTGTTGGGCGAAGCAAGAAGGGGGTCGTTAATCCCCTCAAGTGAAAAGCCTAGAATTCGGGTGTAGGAGACCCGTGGTAATATCCGAAAGGTCTTGTATGGGTGTGAGAGACCCGCGGTGCTATCCGAAAAGTTCTACGTGGGTGTAAGAGACCCGCGGTGTAAGCCGAAAAGTTCTGTTGCCCAAAAGAAAACGCGCGATTATGTTTATCACTTAGACACAGAGAGTTGAGTGATAGAATTAAAGGATATTTCGGGATTAGTTACCCATTGTGATGCATTGGGTGTTGGTGAGCCGAAAAACGCTAGGTATATGGGTGTCATTGGTATTACCAATGACGATTGTCATACTTGGCATAGGCATGTGTGAGGGAGTCGGTGAGTGACGTGGGATATAGGCATGAAAACATCTCATGCATGATATAAGTCATTCCATGTGTGAATTGTAAATTGTATGGAATGTGGATGTTTGTGTTGTACCACTGCATGTGCATTTTAGGTGTGGAGTAGCCTTGATAGGAGAAATTCAACTACTGGGCATTGCTCACCCCGTCGTGGGATCCCCCTTTCAAGTACAAGACAGGTACAAGCAAACGGCGCTCCTTAGAGGTCAGGATTATGAAGCGGGCCAGACTGTGGCCTTGATTCATGTTTTGTTTATATATATTAGAACGAACTAGTTTTAATATATGTTTTGTATTAAGAGTGATGTAATAACTCTTGGATCTATGACTAAATGTATGGTTTTGTAACTGTATGGACGAGTATGGATAATGGGTCATATTAGGTCATTTTACTCACGCATGGGTCTCATGATATAAGACACACAGGTTTCCGCAGGTTGACGATGGTCAACGGACCCCCGGAAATTGGGGCTTCACACAACTACCTTTGCTTCTATTAGATCACTAATGCTCCTTCCCAGAGCTCTCAGCATCCTTAATGGCATTACATTTACCACTGATCCATTATCTATCAGTACCTTGGATACCGGTCTGCCATTGAGATGGGCTCTTACGTACAAAGGCTTTATGTACCTTGTCATTTCCACAGATGGTTTCTTAAGTATCACCTTCTAGGGTTTGCATTCTTTAGAGGATTCTATAGTGACCCCACCGTGGCCCCCATCTTCCTCTATCACAGGGTGCTTCCTTTCTACCTCCACTAAATCTTCCTTTGCCTTTTTTTGACTTGAAGATAGTTGGAAATGTTAAAGAAACAGTGGAACAATTTAAAGAAATAGGGATTTCACCTATTAGTAAGGTCTCCGAGTCCATTACTTCATCTACACTTCTCATTAACTCCATATCCTCTGTAGCTTTCCTCCTAAACTTTGTTTTTTCCAAGCGAGGAACCATTCCTTTCCTTCACTTTCTCTAATTTCATGGCCACACCTTCAAGAGTGTTTTGTCAAGTACATCAATGAGCTGCCTTCTATTAGCTGCTCTTTGCCTCTACATCCTCCTCTTTTGAGTCTTGGAAAACCTTTGGGGAAATTTTTTGTGTTGTACTACATGCCACCTTTGACCAAGAGAAACCCTAGGAGGAATGATACACCTCACAGGCCTTTCCATCTCTACAACCCTCTCCCTTGAAAAAATATGTTTGTTTCCCACTGTATCTTTTGGAGAAGTGAATTTGTCCATGAAAACATCATTCTGTACTTGGGAGAACTAGGTCCATTGACTGGAGGAACATGTCCTTCCCCTGCTTCTCCCTTAGAGAAGTGAAGTTGTTTGCAATCTTCTCTCTTGGGGAAAAAACCTACCCTTTGGAGGAGTGAACTTACCCCTTGGAGAAAAGGCTCTGTTTCTTAATAAACATTCTCTGAACCTGCCTGCATCATTCTCCCTTGGAGCAGTGAACCTGCCCCGTGGAGGGGTAGGCCTTTCTGCAGTCTTTCCTCTATGAGGAAAAAACTCATCTCCTAGGGAATTTGTCTTGCCTTTTGGTGAAAGTTCCTTTCCTTGGAGAATCGATTATACTACTTTGTTCCCTGCTGTATCCCCTTTCACTGAATTTCTCCCTGATGGAGGATATGTACAAACTGCAGACCACTCTTTTTTCAACTTATCAACACGCACCAGACAATATTTAGGGACTCATACCTTTCTTGAAGATATTTTTCCCGCCTTCTTGGATTCTATCAATGCTCTTAGGTCGAAGCTGACAGTGTTGATTAAGGGCACTGGTAGGAAAGGATGCCCATCGATTTCCATAGCCTCTTTTTTGTCAGGGAACTTGAGTATCCCTTTGTTAATCATGTTCTGTATGACATTTCTAAAACCATAACATGCATTAGTAGTGTGGTTCCATGAATTGTGGTACATACAGTAAGTCCTTCCCCTTAGTTCATCCTTGTTGGGGATCCTGTGGTCTTTAGGGAAGGTAATGAATTTTTCTTTCACTAAGAAATCAAATATTTCCTCTGTCTTCGCTACCTCAAAAGTATATTGAATCTGTGTACCAACAACTTGTGTCTTCTTCCACAAATCAAGTGTCTTTTCTACCAAAAAGGAACAAGTGAATGTCCCTGTAGTAGATAGATTTGCCACTACCACCTCCAGGTTCACCTCTTGATAATAGGTTCCCATGGATTTCTTCATCCGACAACTTTCGTCCTTGAGCAGCTCCTCATATTCTATCACCGTAGCTGCAAGTTCATAAAAATCTCTAAATTCCATACCTTGGAATTTTGTCCTCAACTCAACGTCAAAACCTTTTTTAGTTATTTTCACGTACTCTGTCTTTGGAAAATGGATCTTGCATCTGTTTCTCATCTTCTTAAACCTAGAGATGAACAAATCAATGGTCTCCCCATTTCTTTGAGTCACTCTGGACAATTCTTCAGTGCACACTTCAAGCCCAGCCCTAAAGAACTGAGTGTGCAATTGCCTTCACTAGGTGTAACCAAGTGAATGTTGCCCCTGTCAAAGAGTTAGGAAATAGTCTAAGCTTGAAATTATAGAAATTCTCATAGTTAGCCAATTCCCCCACATTGCACAGTGAATCTAGCAACATGCTCAAGGGTGGATTGGTCATCTTCTCTAGAGAACAAAGAGAAATCATGGATCTTGTACCCCCTTAGGAAGGGGTTCTCCCTGTCTATCATTTCTGGATAAGGTTTGTAGAACTCCGGGTGGCTAATTTGCCTGAGGCCTGGGCTATATAACTCCTGCACCACCTCTCTAATTGCTCATAAATATGGTACTAGGGCTAGTTGCCCAAAAGGCTGTTGAGGAACCTGTTGAACTTGTTGTCCCTTGTTGCCATTCACTCCTACAGGCAGCTGCATGATGCCCTCTCGGACCTCCATTGAAAGAAAAGCCCCCTTCATATGCTCTAGATTGTGTAAGTGGATTAGTCTGAGCAAAAATCCTTTGAGGGGCTGTGGCTCTAGCCGCATTAGGTCTTTCCTCTGCTACGTTCTCCAGAGTACCACCTTCTCTCCTATGGGGATAAGGGTATCTAGCCTCTACTTGCATAGGTGAGCGGTGAAATTCACCAGCTTCTCCTAGGTTCTCAAAATGCTGCCCCCCGAATTCGTTAGAAAATTGTCTTTCCTGCTTAGAAGCAACTTCCTGCCTTGGTTACCCCCTTTCTCTAATGTTCTCTAGGTTGGATTGAGATTGCTGCTTCATTTCTTCCATAAAGGCAGTCATGATCATTCGTTGGCTCTTTAATTCTTGCTTGAGAGCTTGAAATTCGTTAAAATTATTAGAGAAAATAATAGGAACATCCAGATTACCTGCACCCTTTCCTTCCACTTGTTCAATGGGGTTGTTGGATTGATTCCCCTGCTATCGTACTAGAGAATTCACCAGGTTTTCTATCTGTTCCACCAAGGCTGAAACTCTTCCTTCTTATGATGCTTCTATAACATCAGATCCTGAGTCCGGAGACTCTACAGTTGTCTTACTTCTCAATTTTTGTGGCATTCTTCAGCAAAAATTGGGTCCCATCGGGTGATGTTTCACAAAGATGTATCCCACCAAGCGAGCCAAAAATATGTTTCAATGGATTTTCTAGTGGAATTCACCAGAACATACAAAAAGCATAGAAATTGGTGAATGTGCGGGTGTGCCAGGAAATTATAGTATTTCCAAACTAAAAATGTGCCGAAATCTAACTTCTACTCAAACGAAAAATGGATCCCCTAGTTCCCTTGACGGTTCCTTAGATTATAAGCGAAAAAATACCTTCAGAATTAGATTGCATAGACTGAATTGAAAACTAAAAGGAAACTTAACGAACTAGTTTAAAATTTCCAGAAATGTCCCTAGACCTTTTTCATGGGCTAATCCTCATGGGCTTGGGCTTTATCGGATTAGGTTGGATTCGCACGGTTTGGGCTTGGCATATCTTTTCTACCCATTCCACTACCATTTGGGCCAAAAAATTATTTTTAGTGTCAACAATTCCTTATAGTGGGATGTTGATCCAAATTCAAAATTAGATTCTAAAGGGCCTAGCACTGTTCTATGGTCTTAATAGTCTTCACTCGAGCTCATATACCTTGATAATATAGCTTGTTAGAGTTGTGTTAGCTTTTGGTTTGCTTATGTCCACAAAGGTATTTTGGTAATATATGAGATTGCATAGGGGTTAGTCACCAAAAACCTTAAATTGGGATAATTATATATTAGATGGCCCTATGGGATTAATGAATCAATTAAGAACCATTATACACCAAATTAATTGATCTAAGTCCTTAATGAGCTTAATTCATTTAGGCCCAATCAAGAAATCCTATGACTGCCCAAATAAAGGCTAGGGCTTTCATTAGTCATCTTACAGCATGCAAAGAAAGAGTCATGGCCCCACACCTACCATCAATTAAGTACCAAGATCATGTTAGAGTTATCGAGTGTAAAATCCTCTTATATGCCATCTAATGACAAACTCTAACTCACAAAGAGCATATGTGAAATTCCACCAAAGGAATCACTATAATATTATAGATTTCATGATCCCAAGTTTTTAGGATTACTTAAGAAGACATTGTCTTAAGCCTGTGGGACATTATAATAATCTTGAGAATACCTATTTCTACTGATTTTAATTAATAGTGACCAAAATATATAACAATATTAGGATCTTAACATAGGTCAAAATCATTACAAAGTTCATCACGAGCTCAATATTCTCTCAAAGTTAAGAATTGTTGCACATAACAGCTTAAGGAAGTCAATGACAACCCTACAACTACTATCTGATTCAACATATGTCCTATCGGATGTATAAAACTATACGCACTAATGCAAGCACCATAAGAAATCTATTTAATGATGAAGTCAAGTCATCCCTCCCATTATAAGAGAGAGCGCACAATAGTCTTAAATGAATTGCATAAGTTTACAAAGTAGTTGTAAATAACTCAACTTGCAAAGAACCTATGACTTGAATTTTTGTGCAACTCCTAATGCATCTAAGTTATGCATAATGCAAGTTATATAGGCTTGAATACCAAAATAAATAGCAATTAAGAATAAAATAGTAAAAACTCGAGTCCAGTCTTTGAACTATTTGATTCGTGCCACGGTAGGGTGAGCGGAATCAACAAAATTTGTATCCGTAGTTCCTCCTACTGCCGTAGTCAAACTCTTGCGTATAAGCGGTCTAGGGTCGGAATTTCAGGATGGTGTTTTCTTTGTACAAATGATTTGAATGAAATCAAAACTGGTGAATTAAATTTGGATTTTGGGGTTTGGTTAAAAATAGGGAAGTGGATGGTTTGCAAATTGAAAATAAAATGAATAAAAATAAGAAAAAGAACTCCTTGAAGCATTGGGCCACTATGTTTAAGGTCTGAGCTAGCGAGGAATCCCGGGTTAATTTCCTCGCGTATGACAAGCGGCCTATGGTGAGCATAGCCGGATCTATGTTAACTAGCAAACCTCACCCAAAATCCCAACTCCCTATTTGAGTCAACACGGGTAGCATGCGATTATGGCCCCTTCTTGCATTTGAAACCTAACATTCAATATCTCATCTCGAGAGGCTCGTAAAGACCATCTAAAGAACAACGGTACATCTATCACTAATTATGCACTGTATTCTAAAGCATGGAGAGTATTGGCGAATCCAATAACATTAAATGCTATCGACCATTTAATTTGAGAAACCCTACATATAATATCATTTTAAAGGCTCATAAAGACCATCTAAAGAATCCACGATTACCTCTCTCACTTTGAATATACTTGCTGGATCCTAGCATGGAAGTATTGGCGAGTGTGACATTCAATGCTATTCAACTATCAGTTTGAAATCTAACCTTGCTTTAACTTTTCCTCGGTGAAACATTAAAGGGCAATGGATATTAGTGTGCAGGAAGCTGAAGTATGCACTCAAACCACAGCACTTGATGTTAGTAGGAAAGTAAATCAAAAAGCTAAAAACCTAGAGTTGAGATTTGGGGGCTTAAAATAATAAAGCCCTCTTTGCATGAAAAGTAGGGAACCACTAGCAACCTAAAGAAGATCTCACCCCGTGACCTTTTACTTCCAAGAAGGAAGTGGTTTGCACGCTCATCCTCGAGTTGTCATCCTGGAGGGTGTTTGGCAGCGAAAGGGGAGAAAGAGGAGAGAAGAGAAAAGCTGAAAAGAAAGGAAATGAAAGTTACGCAGAGATATTTCTTGAAAGATTAAGTTAGGATTCTGAAACTTATAAGGTGGCTTATATGGCAACCCAGATGTGTGAAAATACAAAGAAAGCCTAACAATTTGGCTAAGTTAAAGAATGAGAGTATCTGCTTTAAAAAAATTGGAAATTAGGTTGAAATTAATTACAAAAAGCATGACAAGGCGTGGATTTAGCTAAGGCTCGAAATTTTTGCTAGGTAGCGAGAAATCACGAGACCTCAGCGAAATCATGAATTTTCGCTGGCGATCATATTCATTAAGCTGGCTAGAAATTTAGCTAACTCAGCGAAATTCTTGTGAGTGCGAAATATAATTTTGCTAGGAATGGTGACATTTCGCTAGCTAAGCGAGAATTCACAAGAGATAGCGAAATTGAAATTTCGCTATCCTGATGAGGTACTGCTAGCCTAGCGAAAGATCGGGATTTCTCTGACTCTTTGTTCCATTAGCCCTTAATTTCTGTTTGCTTCTTTTCCATTTTCTTCTGCTTCCATTTTTCTTCTATTTTCTTCTCTTCTTTCCTTCTAGTCTACGATCTATGTTGGTTGACTTTAGTGCCGTATTTGGATCGACTCAACAATGTTGGCGTGGTGCTTTCATAGCTAAAAAATTTGCCCTGAAAATGTATTCGTTGAATAATAGGGACCTTAATATGTAAGTGGGTTAATTACAATAGTGTGAGAGTACACAAAAGCTCCAAAACCTATTAAATAGGATTCAAAATAGCACTTTTCGGGCACTAATCCACACAACCTACACATTGCTAGTCCCTTATGATGAAAGAAAGAAAGAAAGAGCATACGAAAGATAACAAATTATGTGCACAAAAAAGGTTGTAGTTCAAAAGGTTGTGAAGAGTAATGCCTAACCTAAGTAGAATCATCAAAAGCGTATCAATAGCTATCATGAGAGAATGAATACCGCACAAAATTGAGTATCAAAAAGAGTCTCCATCTCGATTGAATCAGCGAGGAAACTTCCACGAAAATCTAAGTGTTTGTTTATCGGCTCTCGATAATAAAGTATCCAAGCGCACTCTCCCCCGGCTAGATCTTACCACGACCTAAGCGAGGCTAACCAACCTAAATAGATCGGGACCCACCTCTTATTCCACAATTCTTTTTTGTGTTAGCGCAGAAGGTGCAATCACGGCTTCGACTTCATCAAAGTCCGTGTAGAGGTCCTGGGTGACTCTGACGGTGGGTTTAGGGCATCAAAGCGAGATCATCGACCCCTGAAACTCTACGGGCTTCACCGGGACTTGAACAACCCGAGAATTAAGCACCTAACTTGCTAAACTCACCATCCACCCATGCTTGAACACAAAGTCGACTCCCAACCGATGAAGGTTTAGGGCGCAGGGCTTTAAGGCTTCGCCATATATACCCACCGGACGTGCTCGGGTTTCAAAGCCGTTGCAATTTTTATTCTTTTCTTTTCTTTTTCTTTCTTTTCATTTCTTTTTCTTTTCTTCTTTTTCTTTTTCGAGGGTCCTTAACCTATTAAAGGCGGTCAATGAAACTAGGAGTGATTTATACGAAATTAGGGGAGGGTGCACGGTTTTTCGGCTATCATTGAAATCTAATGTGCTTTGTGTGTGGTTAGCTAAGGTGGAAGAAAAAGGTCGAAATCAATAAGAATTCAACTAATCATTCCTTTAAAGCCTAAGCATGGAACCAATCATCATCAATAGAATTGAACAAAGCACTGAAATTTTCAAACCGCGAGTTAGGAAGTAAACCGCAAAAAGTTTGATTCTGACGGGGTCAATTTTGAAAAAGTAAGATGTTTTGTATACCGGCACATAGAAAGAACTTGACAAGCCAACTAAACATCACAAAATGGGCAGACAAATGATAACAAAACATAAATGCAAATCCACTTCCTTTACTAATTCTCCCCCGACGAACATCTCGGTGTGAAATGGGGCTGGAATGGAAAAGATTAGAGAAGGAAGTGTTACCTCCATGATAAGATGTGATCATTCTGGATAGGAGACCTCACAAGCTTTCCATCTGACACCTTATTCACTCAGTTTGGGCTTGAATAAACAAGTTAGGAGAAGAAAGAGAGGAGGAAAAAAGTGACTGTTGGTGGTTTTTTAAATTACACTTTTCACAAAAAAATTCAAAAAATGTTCTTTCTGGCCATATTTGGATTCTGCTCTCTAAGCTTTCCACGGTACCAGAAGCGCTTAAAACGGAGTTCGGATGAAAAAGTTATGCGCGAAACAAAATTGGAGGTCAAAACTGTGGGGATTTTCGCTAGGATTGCGAAATTTTCGCAATCTTAGCGAAAATTTCGCAATCTTAGCGAAATTTTCAATACAAGCTGAACACAAGAATTTTTAAGCTAGACACTGTTCTTAAGCGAAATTTTGCATTTTGGCTCTCTACAAATTTCGCTAAGCTAGCGAATTTCATTATGCGAAATTTTGCCCGATTTTCGCTATATGGCGAAATTTTAGTGATTTCGCTACAATTGCGAGGGAGATTTTCGCAGTGGTTGCGAAGGATTACTCTTTGCTCCTAGTTAGTGGTTCACTTCATTCGGGTTTCGAATTTGCATTTTATGCTTGAAATTTGCACACCTGTTGCAAAATTAACCTGAGAAAATTAGGAAAGATTGCAGAAAAGCAAAAATTAATTTAAAGCATAAATTAACTAAAAATAAGATAAAACAAAACAAGAAAAAATTAAACAAAAGTGGGGAGGAAGCTTAAAAAATGCCTAGGTCAGGGTGCTCCCAGAGCTGGCCAGCACCGAAATCATGCTTGTGCCCATGCCGTATAAGCGGTGCTTGTGCCTTTGATGTAGTGGCAAGCTTATGTACATGAGCCACTAATATCTTGAGATTTTGTATGGCATGCGTGATAGGTTGGACTTATGGTTAGGAAGGCGGAGTCTTTGCTTGGTTTTGAGTTTGTTAGGGCGTGGGCGGTATGTACACTTGGTCATACGAAATTTCTTGTGATGGGTTTTGGTGGTTTGGGTAGTAGCGGTGGAGTTCGGTTCCAAGGAATTGGTTAAGGGTAGGTTCTTGAGGGCTCTTCCTGTTCATGGCCTCCTGCTCTTCTCAGTCAATGGGAAGGTTGCTTCCTTCTTCTCCCATAGGCAAATAGCAGCACCAACTGAGGATTCAAAATTTTCCACCAGGCTTTCTTGTGGCTGCTGTAGGCACGGTTCCTCTACCATGGTGCCACTTTGACACTCCTCCTCTGGTGGACATTGCTGCTGATCAATTAGGTCTTCAATGGAATCTTGCAGGTTGTCCCATTCATGCTCAAAATCATTGTTCAGCCCATCTAATCTTTGGTCCAAGGAATTCTCCTCGGTATGGATTTTTCGCTCCAATTGGGCATTGAATTCATACGTTGCCAGCTCACCCACCATTTTGGTAGGTCACAGGAATTGCTTGCTTTCGATTGGGAGATTGGGTGTGGTGGTTGGCGCGAAGACGAGGAGGCATCTGTGGAGGCACCATGTAGGAGGTGCACTCATCCAATGGTCTGTGGTCCCTCTCGTGGATCCCCAGGTGGGTTTGGATTTCTCTCCCGGGTTCTTGATTTTGCCATGCGAGGTTCTATAGTCCACTCATTGTCATATATGCCTAGGGTTTCTTTCCACCAAATATTCATTATATTGCTCTTCCCTTTAGGTCCATTTCTCTCGGTCGATTTTCCCACGAGAACTTGAACTGGTGCCTTAAATTTTTTATCCGCGAAAATGGATTCGTAGCATAAATATGGCACAACGATCCTGCGAAACCTTGTTTTTTTATATATATATATATGAAAATAATAAAAATGACGATGAAATATAAAGCAATTCACCGGTACTTGTGATAGAAGATCCTGAGTGTTCCATAAACTTCTCACTTCTTATTTAAGGCGTACCATCCGGCAGCCAGCTCCATTGATTCGTGCCGTTTGAGGTGTAGGAATCGGCAAAATTTGTATCGCGTGGTTCCTCCCTCTGCGGTAGTCGAATCTTTGCGACATAACGGTCTAGGGTCGAACACGAGGGATGGGTTTCTTCGTGCAAAATGATTTGAGATGAAATCCAAGCGGTGAATTAAATTTGGATTTTGGGGTTTGGTTAAAAAACGAGGAAGTGGATGGTTTGCAATGAAAATAAAATGAAGAAAAATAAGAAAAGAACTCCTTGAAGCATTGAGCCCTTATGTTTAAGGTCTGAGCTAGCGAGAGGTCCAGGGTTAATTTCCTCGCGTTATGACAAGCAACCTATAGTCGAGCATAGCAGGATCTATGTTTAACTATGAGCCTCACCCAATCAACTCTATTTGAGTCGCCACCCAGGTAGCATGCGATTATGGCCCCTTCTTGTTTGAAACCCAACATTCAATATCATCTCGAGGCTCGTAAAGACCATCTAAAGAACAACGGTACATACATCACTAATTATGCCTTGTATTCTAAAGCATGGAAGTATTGTGAATCGATAACATTAAATGCTATGTCTGACCACCCCAATTTGAGAAACCACTACATATAAATATCATTTTAAAAGGCTCGTAAAGACCATCTGAGAATCACGATTACCTCTCTCATTTGAATATACCTTTCAGATCTAAAGCATGGAGAGTATTGAATTAATGACATTCAATGCTATTATTTATCGGTTGGAAATCTGGCCCCTTTAACTTTACCTCGGTGGCTCGTAAAGGAGCGACTAATGGATATTAGTGTATCTAAAGCTAGTATACACTAAACCACAAAAACTTGCCAAGTATTAGTAGAAGAAATAAATCGAAAAGCTAAAAACCTAGAGTTGAAGAATTTGGGAACCAAAAATGACAAAACTCTTTGCATGAAAAGCCGGAGACCACCCGACAACTCAAGATCTGCCACAGCGACCTTTTGCTTGAAGGAGTGGTTTTAGCGCTCGTCCTCAGTTGTCATCCTGGAGGTGTTTGGCAACGAAAGGGAGAAAGAGGAGAGAGAAAGAGAAAGCGAAAAGAAAATGAAAGGCTGCATGAAGATATTTCTTGAAAGATTAAAGTTAGGGTTACAAACTTATAAGATTGGTTTATATAGCCAACGAATGTGTGAAAAATACAAGAAAGCACAACAATTTGGCTAAGTTAAGAGACGAAAGTATGCACCAAAAGTGAAGTGGTTGGCATTAATTGCAAAAAGCATGACAGAAATGGATTTCGGCCCCAGGCTGAAATTTTTGCTAGGTAAGCGAAATCACGAGATAGCGAAAATCATGAATTTTAAGCTGAGCGTGTAATTTAAGCTGACTGGCTAGCGAAATTTCGCTAACAGCGAAATTCTTGTATTATGAAAATGCATAATTCGCTAAATAGTGACATTTATTTAGTAGCGAAATTCGAGAGATGGCGAGTGAGAGATTTAAGCTATCGATAATTTTAAGCTAGCCTAGAGAGAAAGAGTCAGGTTTCTCCTGACTACTTGTTCCGTTGGCCCGCATTCTGCTTCTCTTCCATTTCTTCACCTTCATTTTCTTCTATTTTCTTCTCTTCTTTCCTTCTAGTCTCGTCTATGATGTTGAGTTTGACTTTAATTCTTCATATTTGGATCATTCGACAATGTTGGCGTGATTAGCTATAAAAGCGCAAATTGCCACAAATGTGATCATTAGAACCAAGGACCTTAATATGTAAATTGGGTTCATCTGATAGTAGTACCACAGCGCTCAAAACACATTAAAAATAGGGTTAATGCTTTTGGGCACTAATCACTATTTCAAAAAACACTTCCTCTACATATTTTCCTTTCTAGTGGTTCTTTAATGTTGGAAATCTTGAAGATTAAGGGTCAAACAGAGAGATTATGGGTTGTAAATTGGTTGATAGTTGTAATTGATTTATTGTAGAAAATATCTCTAAAAATCGGCTAGTGATTACTCTTGTCTGTTTGTAGTTTTACGCCCAGAGATAAGTTTTCCTTTTTATGCTGTACTCTTGTCTATATATAAAGTTTCTATGTATTTTGTATTGATCAATAAACAATATATTTCTTCCACTCATATCAAAATTCTTCTAGGTATCATAGTGGTGAAGCTATTTAGGAATCCCATCCTTTTCTATCCTAGACCCTTTTTGATGGCAGTTTTTTTAATGGTTGATCTTGCTACAAAACCACTTCTAACATTGTTGGCCAGTGACCCCAAACGCAGCAGTGCAGATTTTCATTCCTACTCTGTTCAAATCACTACCATCCGTTTAAATGGTAGCAATTTCCTGCATTGGTCTTAGGTTGTCCGTTTGTACATCAGAGGTCGAGGAAAGATTGATTATCTGACTAGCGAAACTACAGCACCAAAAAAAACTAATGCTACTTATGCAACTTGGGATGTAGAAAATTCCATGATAATGGCTTGGCTAGTGAATGCTATGGAAGAAGATATTAACACAAGTTACTCCACTACCAGAGAACTTTAGGACAATATAAATCATATGTATTCTAATTTTGGTAACCAGTCTCAAGTTATGAATTTGAGACAAAATTAAAAATCTGTGAGGGGAGAAAAACTGATCACTAAGTATTTGGTACCCTTAAAAGGAGTTATAGCGGAGTTCTTAACTTTGTTATAGTTTCTAGTAAATGCTTTCGAAAGATAGAAATCACCATGGAAAGATGGTGGAGTAGTCCAAAATCTTCAAATTTTTTATTGGTCATAATTTAGATTTTGATGAGGTGAGAGGAAAAATTATTGGAAGGTAACACTGTGGCCTTGACCCAGGCACCGATGGGATTAAGCGAAAGTGTCTGCCGTGGCGAGACCTGCTAGCCTTTTCTTTCTGGGTGACACATGTCTGTTTTCCTCATTAATGTATCTACCACCAAATTCTTGTAATAACAAAAATTCTTTTTACATATACATTATACATATCACCATAGTGACATTCATTATATTCTATATACCGCAATATACTAAGTCCCACTTTACTTGTACTGTACAATTGCTATTCTGAACTATACATATAAAATGGGAGATTACGGAGCAGTGCGGTGAGCACATCTACGAGATGGCTGTATTCTTGATGTGGGGATGTCATGTCCTCTGTCCTTGTCTTAATTACATTACTACGGTTTAAAGCTTCGTCTTGAAACTGCGGCTTAGTGGGAAAACATATACATGGACGACCCGATAGCATTGATGGAAGTCATGAGCTTAGTGTATGTAATCATTTCATATTATTTCTTATATCATATTCTTTACTTGAGTTTCCTATACTTTCATGTTCATTTCCTTTCATGTTCATATATTGTGCGTGTATCGTATCTTTTCATGTCTAGTATGCTTCGTACAACCTATCTTATCTTGTCTGTACTTTTATCTACATTCTTATACTTTTCGAGATACGGTACTTTTGTACTTTCATCTTTCTTTCTTTGTTTAGTCTTTTCATCTTTAGTTCTATGACTTATTACATTCTATGTACTATTACATATCTGTTTTATCACGTACCTATATCATGTCTCTTTCATGTAGAGGCTGCACGCCCGATACAATATTTATTCATTTCTTACATATTGTTTTATCATATATTTTCTTATACAATCTTATATTGTCATATACTTTACATTTGCGTTTCCTGCGACTATAGAATTGGCATTCATGGCCAGTTAGAGAGGAATCTCGTCATGTTTAATGAATTACTATATTTTCATGCTATCTTTTCATTATACTATGCTTTCTATGATTTTCATATCTTTATTAGTTTTAAATATCTTTGTGCTTTCATATAATATGTCATATACATTTGATGTCATTGACACTTTATTCATATGCTTGTATACTTGTCATATACTTTTCTCTTTTATATCTTTGTGTTGTTAAGTATATTTTAAATGTATTGTACTTTGTACTTTCCATATACTAATATATCTGATTCTTTGTCCTTTTCATATACTTTCATGTCTTGTAGCACTTCATATCTTGTCATCTTGTGCTTTACTTGCACATTCTTGTAGCGTATCTTAACGTCGTAAGCGATCGTGCTTCTCATATCATGTCATATATTGTCACGTTGTTTAAATATCTTGTCATTTCTTTTAAGGTTTCATGGCACCAAATACCTTAGAGAGCGGATGCGGAAATGCGCGTATGTGTGAAGAGTCTTATCGGTGTACGAGGCAGTGATCTCTATCTGTATATACTTGAAGGTATCATCACTATCTGAACAGTGACCTATGCCGTGTACTATGTGACAACCAGGTATTTATAATGATCGAAGCAGGGATCTATGTCATCGACACAAACGAGGTCTCGATATACGTAAAGCGTATCTTCTTGACAATTGTGTCCCTTTATGGGCATGTCTATCTGTATCCCTACACTAGGTTCTAAGCGAGAATGATCCATGTGTATTTTATGTTCAGTACATATCTCGTATTCCCGAATAAGTATTGTTATCCGATAATCATATGCGATATTACTATGATTATTTTAATCTGAATTTGTTCTCATCTTTGTAGCTTCATATCACTATTCTAATATTTCTTTCTTTACAATACATGTATATCATTTCATATATGTCTATTCTATATCGCATTTCGTTCATGTTTTAGCTATTCATATTCCATCCCATTAAACTCTGGTATTCATATCGTAATTACATCGTATATTCATCTCATATATTAGCATATAACATTTGCATATAACCTATCGGATAAATATCTACTGTCATCCCTAACGTAACGTGTTATATCACATTAACTTATATCTTTATGTCTTCTGTCGGCCCATCGTATCTTTGCATTTTTCATATATCTTTTAACTTCAATTTCTTTGTATTTAAAATTCTTTACCATATAATAACTATTTTCCTATCATTTGTGCATTTCTAGCATGTGTTTCTCCTAATCATTATGCCTTCCCCAATTTTATGTATTTATCGTATATTCGTTTAAATATATTCATATGTTCATATTATTCATTTATTCATGCTCATGCTCATTATATTCGTATATATTAACATTTTTTTATCTAGAAATTATATCCTTGTCTGATTTAGGACTATAGGAATGGAGTCAAAGAATTTTCAATAATCGATCCCAAAATCTTGGGGTAAATTCTGTGACTGATAGATTAAAACAGCTATCATTCACATGCATTTTTATCTTCAAAAATATTCCAGAGTAGGAAAATTAAATACGCTGTGGAGTTTGGTAAAGCTAGAGATTTAATCTTACATGCGTAGCTCGCGATGTGGATCGACTGTCTGCTGATCAGATCAATTATGGCCGTGTAGTAGATACGAAAATATGCAAAAAAATTAGGATTTTCGAATGTTGCTTAAAATCTCATTAATCTGCTTGTTTTTGTCTTTGCGTGTGAAAAGCGCCGTCGAGTAAAAATGACTTTTGTTCTTGGGCTGACAATCCGTGATCCGGATTTAATATTGAAGAATCGAAAATAAAAATAAAAATAAAAATAAAACTAACGCTCGGCCTGCTCAGTTTCTCTCCCGTCTCCATTTTATGAGACCAATTTGTTTTTTTTTGTTTTTTTTTTAAGTGGGACGTAATATTAAGATTTTTATTCGTTCTTGATCAGGTTTTAGGCTCGAAATAATCGTTTCATTCGGGTTTAATTTCGTTCAACTAGTAATTGAATGCTTTAAATATTTATCGTTTTCGCGATTTTTACAAATCGGTTTCGAGGTTCATTTCCCTATGGCCGTCGCAGAAGTCGTAAAATATTCAGATTATCTCGGAATTGACGAAACTTTTAGGTCGTAGATTTCTCGAGGCAGATTGACGGCGCGGATCCGTTTCGTAAATCCGAATCACAGAGATTTTACGGAAAAGCTTTCAAAGTGGCAAAATTAGTTTTGCCGCTTTTCATAAAAATGTCATTTTTCGAGCGAATCTGATTTAACTTAATTTATACCCTAAACATATTATAAAACTGTTATGGTATATTTTGGGGTGTTACATAACCTTTACCCCCTATTGGAAAAGTTTTTTCTGAAGTTTGTAGGGAAGAAAGCCAAAGAAGTGTTATTCTGTGAAAGAAAACAATTGTCATTGAAATTGAAAAATCTACCCTAGGAACTTCCACTGCTAATGCCATAAGTTAGACATCCAATATCCCTAAGAGGACCAATGAAAAAAACCAGATTTGTTGTGATGTTTGCAACACGCCTTGGCATACTCGTGAAACATGTTGGCAGATTCATGGAAAGCCAGTAGATTGGAAATCCAAGGACAAAAGAAACAAAAAACCTGGAATACAGCCTTATCATAATAATACTCCTACTAATACTACTGAAATGCCTTCTTTGAGTAGGGAACATATCGGACAGCTTCTAAAATTGTTGAAATCGAATCCTTCAACTACTACTCCTATAGGTTCATTGGCACAAATAGGTAGTGTTTTTCTGTTACTTCTATCTTTTCATCCATGCCTTGAATAATTGATTTGGGTGCATCCAATCACATTACAAATCTTTCAAAATTGTTTCAAACTTGTGTTCTTTGCTCGGGATATCAAAAAATTCGGATTTCAAATGGGAGTTTCTCATCTATTGTAAGGAAAGGCTCAGTTCCTAAAAAATTACACTTCAATAAGTTCTACATGTTCCTAAACTTGCTTGCAATTTCTATCTATAAGCAAACTTTCTAAAGATTATAATTGTTGTGTCACCCTTTTTTATTCTCGTTGTGAGTTTCAAGACTGGAGTACGAGGAAGATGATTGGTAATGTTAGGATGCAAGATGGCCTCTACTATGTTGATGAAAAATGATTCTAGAATAAACAAGTCTAGAGCTTTGTTGGCATTGTTAGTTCTTTTTCTGTTTATGAAAAAATAATGCTCTGGCATTATAGACTTAGACACCCTAGTTTTTTCTATTGAAACATTTATTTCCTGGTTTGTTTAGAGAAGTTTTCAATTTACTGCACTGTAAACCTTTGTCTAAAAGTCATCGAATGTCTTGCAAAATAAAAGATTATTTTCCTTTATGTCCTTTTTACATGATCCATAGTGGCGTATGGGGACCTTCTACAATCTATACTTGAATGGGAAAAGATGTTTGTAACATTCATTGATGATCACACTAGACTTTGTTGGATTTATTTAATGAAATCCAAATCTGATGTTGCACAAATTTTCAAAAAAAATTATACTTTCATTGAAACCCAATTCCAAATTAAAATCAGTATTTTCAAAACTGATAATGGTACTTAATATTTCAATACTTTTGGGGAATTTTTGAGAAAAGGCATCCATCACGTAATACATATGTAGGGATACCTTGGCTCATATTATAGTTGAGCATAAAAGCCGACATTTGTTAAGTAAGCTAAGTCTTTCATGTTTTCTATGCATTTGCTTAAATATCTTTGGGGTGAGGTTGTTTTAACCTCTTGTTATTTAATTAATAGAATGTCTAGTCATGTGTTGAAATATGATACCCCTATACAAACTTTAAGAAAAAATTTTCTAAGGAATCGGTTGACCACAGATTTACCCCTAAAAGTCTTTGGTTGTACATATACCCAACCAACTTCGAAATGAATTAGAACCCAAAGCCAAAAAATGTGTTTTTATAGGCTATGCTTCAAATAAAAAGGGATACATATGTTTCAATCTAACTATTAGGAAATTTCGTATAACCATGGATGTTAATTTTCTTGAAACAATTCCATTTCTCAGCAAAACCTCTCTTCAAGGGGAGAGAAAAATGAAGATCAATTTTTGCATGTTTCTACACCTATTTCAACAACTTTTTCTCAAGATAATACTCCTATTGATGGGATTGAATTTGTTGATAAAGAAAATCTAGGATAACCTAGTTTACCTTTGTTAAAGGTTAGGAATTCACATGCATGGGAAGAAACACTCCATAATAATTTTGAACTAAGTGTTTATTCTAGAAAAAATTTCATCAAACTATAAGAGAAAATCCAACTATCCTAGAAGGCCAATCATCAACTCCATCAAATACTCAAAGTCCAGGTATATCGTATTCAATTCCTATTGTTG
This sequence comes from Tetrastigma voinierianum, assembly GCA_016808115.1. Lineage (NCBI taxonomy): Eukaryota > Viridiplantae > Streptophyta > Magnoliopsida > Vitales > Vitaceae > Tetrastigma > Tetrastigma voinierianum. Next base: position 324,465 of record JAEQBH010001641.1, read on the forward strand.
ATAATGACCTTGATATTCTCATTGCTCTTAGAAAAAGCAGTTAGAACCTGTACTAAACATTCTACTGCCAACTTTCTATCGTCCTGTAAATTATTTGAAAAGCATAAGGCCTTTATTTCTAAAATCACTTATCAATTTATGCCAAGAAATGTTCAGGAGGCTTTTAGTCACTCAAATTGGAGGACAATATTTTTAGAAGAGATGAATGCCTAGAAAAAAAATGAAACTTGGGAGTTGGTTGAATTACCTTAAGGTAAAAAGACTGTGGTTGTTAGTGGGTATTTACAATAAAATGCAGGCTGATCGAAGTACTGAGAAATATAAGGCATGCTTGGTTGCAAAAGGATTCACACAAACGTTCGGGTTGGATTACCATGAAACTTTTGCACCAGTAGCAAAAATTAACTCAATTCAAGTCTTGCTTTCTCTTGCAATTAAACTAAATTGACCTTTTCATCAACTAGATGTGAAAAAAAAATGCTTTTTTGAACAAGGATCTAGAAGAAGAAAGGTTTTCATGGATCAACCACTAGGATTTGAAGAAAAGAGTAACAAGTGCAGAGACATGATTAATGGGTTGCAAAGCTATTGAAACCCTCATTGAATCCAATCTGAAATTGCAACCAGCTAAAGCGGATGAAGTTATTGATAAAGACAAGTTTCCACGGTTAGTAGGGAGGCTGATCTATCTCTCCCATACACGCCCAGATATAGCAATCGTTGTGAGTATGGTTAGCCAATTTATGCACTCTCCTGGTTAGCATCACTTTGATGCTATTTATAGAATCCTTAGGTACCTATAGGGGACTCCAGAAAAATGTCTCTTATTTGAAGATAAGGGGCATTTGGAAGTTGAAGTTTACACAATTGCCGATTGAGCTTGAAGTGTAATGGATAGGAGGTCTACTTCTGGATATTGCACTTTTGTTGGAGGAAACTTGGTTACATGGCGAAGTAAAAAATAGAATGTGGTTTCCAGAAGCATTGTAGAAGTAGAGTTTGGCCGGTTGCTGTGTGAGATTCTTTGGATCGAATTGCTTGAAGAACTCAAGGTAATAAGGCGTCTTCCTATGAAGGTTTTCTGTGATAATAAAGCGGCTAGAGCTATAGCCCATAATCATGTCTTACATGATAGGACAAGACATGTAGAGGTTGACAAACACTTTATCAAAGAAAAATTGGAAGAACGTCTCATTTGTATGCCTTACATTCCAACAGAAGAACAAGTTGTTGATATTCTCACTAAAGGGCTACCAAAAAAGCAATTTGACAAACTAGTGAGCAAGCTGGCTATGGAAGACATCTTCAAACCAGCTTGAGGGGGAGTGCTGGAAATCTTGTAGATTAAGGGTCAAACAGAGAGATTAGGGGTTGTAAATTAGGTGATAGTTGAAATTGATTTATCGTAGAAAATATCCCTAAAAATCGGCTAGTAATTACTCTTGTACAACTATAGTTTTTTGTAGAGATAAGTTTCCTTTTTTTAGCCTTTGTAATTTGTCTATATAAGGTCACTATGTATTTTGTATTGATCAATAAACAATGTACCTTTTCTACTCATCAAAATTCTTTTAATTTTGTAGATCATGTCACCACCTAATTATTATCATAAAACATGATCAAGGGTGATTCAATCAAGGGAACTACATCTAATCCCATAAAGGAACATCTTAAGCCAAATAACTTCTTCTATTACTTCTAATGCAACAACAAAAACTACTTAGAACACATACAAAGTTTAAAAGTAGACCTGTAAGAGTCCTCATGAGACTAAAAGTCCAATCCCTTGTACATAACGAGTACCAACCCATCACAAAGGCACACTAGTGAATACTCCCAATATTCTTAGATACTTGAGTATATATTTGAAATTTATTTAGTACTCTAAACCTAGATTGGATCCAGATTTTTACCCACCAATCCTATACTAAAGTAAATAAAAATCTAGCATATAGCATAACATGAATAATGTTACCCACGGTAGAGGCATACGATATTGCCTTTTTATATTATCTTTCGATCACAAATGGCTTAGAATACTATTCTTGTAATAGGGGAATTTCATGGCAAACCCTCCTTAGAATCCTTTATCATATTCTTAATCAAAAGCTTGTCGATAAAATGGCTTTGTATATCACATTTTCCTTATTCTTACAATCCCTAATGACCTTAATCCTATGAAATATATTAATGCTCTTCTAAATTTTTTATCTAAAACGAAGTAGACAACTAGATCTTGACTTATCACAACAACCCTACAAGACTTTTAATGAGTAGAATGTCATCCATGTAAAAAATCTAGTAATCAACATGCTTCCCTATGCCTTCTTAGTGAGTATTTGCTAAACTAAATTTTGATGAATGTTCTATGAGCAATCTAGAGCAATTAAAAATGAGAGAAATAATCATAAAGCTTCTTGAAACACTAGTATGAGTAGCTATTGAGATAGACTTCAACCATGTTGAAAGGCTTAAAGCGATTGAAGGTCTCTTCAATCTTCTGCAAGAGGGATGATTTAGATCGTAGATGAAAAACAAACAAAGAAGCTTATAAGAATAGGATGAGAGGCTTCAACAAATTTTTAATATTGCTTCTTATACCACCATGAGGAATTGATATCAGTCATAGCAATTGTGTTGCTTGTGATAAAGGGGAGATGAGGTTGTTAAGAGGAGAAGGATTTCCCTTTGTACGCATCTTCAATCCACTTTAAAACTATCTAGGCTTAGTTTTGCAACGGAATCAATTTACATGTTTTTCAAACTAGAAGTCCCAAAATTTCTATTGACACAATACTTTACTGAATCTAATTAAATATTTATTTACTTACACAGCCAAAAATGAACTCTCAAACTTTTGGGGCAGCAAAATGAACCTCTAATCTTGCTCATTCGTGCCTACAAATTGAATAACTACACAACATAAAGTAACCTGCTGAAAAAAGAAGGATGACCTCCTAGGACTCATAGTTAGCAATTGCAATAAGAACAGATTTACAGTCCGGTAGATAATGTAAAATTGTGGAATCACAAAGGAATGATTGTACAACTTCCAGCTTGAATACACAAGTGTATAGAATAGCATTGAAAAAAGAAAGAAAAAAAAAAGGGAAGGCTGAGAAACAAAATTGAGATAGCACAAACAACCATTCTGCTTGCATCCAGTTTCTATCCAAGTGCAAGAACCTTTATTCAGATTCCATCATATAAATTTATCCCATTCCATCATATAAATTTATCCCATTTGTAAGATACTAAATTGGGTTATACATGTCAATTTGGTTGCAATCATGTAATGTTTATTTCTACAATAATTGATATCTCAGATCTCCAATCAGTTACACTGAGTATTACCTCAACCATTAGACCATCCAGTAGAAAGATGTTCCATGGGATTATGCAAGAATTTGATCATCAACGCACAGCTGCAAAGACAAATGAAGTTGACTTCCATCAGACAACCAGCAGCAATGAAGGAGGTTCTGGCTTTAGGTATTAATCAACGCAATGGTGGCACACCGTTGTTAAATTCTCTTTACTCTTGAAAAGGCCCATCCTATAAATAATTCTGCCTGTCAAAGAGGGATGCAGGTTTTCAACTCAGAGGAGCAACAACAAAAACAAAAGCAAATGACAAGATAAAGGAAACTAGCAATGCATTCAAGCTTAACAATGTTTAGCCAATTAAGAACTAGAGAGATATTTCCTCCCAAAAAGGTTTTTCTTTGAAGGCTATCTTTATTGCACCAGAAAACTTCAAGAAAACCTTTCCTTCATTTTTTTAGTATATGTAAATAAATAATACACGCACTCACTGATATATATATATATATGTGTGTGTGTGTGTGTGTGTGTGTGTGTGTGTGTGGCTAAAAAACAAACATAGCCAATGTATTAGTTAGATTCACAAGAAAATGACACAAACAAGTCATGGTCAAATCTTTAAGAAAAGTCAAGATTAACATGGGCCACAATGAAGGCACTCCTGCAAACAAAGAATGTGCAGAGGCTCAATTTTGACTTGTGAACCTTCTGTTGAACATAAAATGTTCATCCATGAGATATCATCACCTTAACTTGTGTCATTTCGCAAGTAGAATATTGACAGTATAGAAATTCAAAACCACTTCAGATAATTCTATTATCAACTGTGTGGTAGACCAAAAAATATCAAAGCATTTTTTGTTTACCCCTAGGATTTAAAGAAATTTTGTTCTGAAGAAGCGAAAGAAAAAATTTCTGCACAGAACTGTGAGCTTAGCACTCAATATGGGCCCCTTGTGGTGCCCTTGAAATACAGAAACCACAAAGGACAGTATGGCATTTTTGTCACAGAAATAATGGAAAATTTCCACCATCTAAGAAATGCATACATTCATATACATATAGAGCTACTGAAAAGAGTCCAAGGGCTTAAAAACCAAAAATTGTAGGTTGTAAGTTAATGGAGTTTGGAAGGACATTAGAATCAATTCAACAGGAACTTTCTGATTGGGAATCAGAGGCAGTGGTCGCTTTTATGGTCAACACCAATGGTTTTGTATTAGGAAGGGAGGAAGGGGTATTGGGGGCAGTAGACTTCACTGTGAAAGTTGACTAAAGGATGCCTATTTCCTGAAAATCAGATTCAAGGCACTTTCTTGTATGCATTCCCCTCTTTTCCTAGCTTTGAAGATTTGGATTCTCACATTCTATCAAAGTTGTGTTTATTTTTCATGAAAAGACTACTCAGAGCGAGATCCTTACTAATGATCAGTCAATGAGAAGAGGGAGAAAGTTCTATTTGTGTGTCACTAGGACAACAAGTTTACTAGCCATATCCTCTTTCGTTGAGCAGTTTCTAAAGCATTACAGGTGTTGCTTTTCAGTATATCTTTAGGATATTCTGCCTTTTATTGTTCTGAGAAGGGTCCACTTATTAATTGGCAAAGTGGATCTGCCCACAGGAAGATGAAACTTAAAAAGCTGTGTTCCTATGCCTATTCTCATAACATTATTTCAGCGATCCAGGGTTTCTGAAGGAGAAAACAATTTTGCCTCTTTTGGAATTTTTGGATAGTACAATATTGGTTTGATTTGTTCAAGTGGCTTTCATCCCTAGCCATTTTCCTCAGTTTTTTTATGCTCCTTGTATACCTCATTTGTACAAGGGGCCCCCCATTTTGGAGTGCTTCTTTACAGATATTTGTTCATCAGAACAAAGGGGGCCCAAAACAAGAATGAGGATGATTTGCTTTTAAGAAGAATGAACTTGGTGTTTACAATTGCAAACTGGCTCTCTTTCCTTTTTCTCTAAGCTGAATAGCTTTGCTAGATGCTGGTTAATGCCAGATTTTTCCCTCTTTTTGTCTTGTTGATAGTCTTAGAGGGTGGGCTGATTGGTTGTATCTATAGTTCCCTCGTATGTTTGGTTTTTTACTACATTATCATTACCAGTACTGAGCTAAAGACAACTTATTGATGCAGCTTCACCTTTTTGAAGATTTCGAAGATGTGTGAAGCCCCAAGCATATAAAGCTCCATCACTTGAACTTGGGTCTAAACACTTGATACAAGCTCAAACCAGAATTTATGAAGCTTTATTTCAACATAGCCAAGCCAGCTCACAACAGCTTAATAGTGAACTCAGTTTGGCCCATTTGCAGACCTAAGGACATTAATTGGTGCTTGAATTGACTACCATCACATAACAGAAGCAGAATTGCAACTCAGCCAATGCAAAGCCTAAGAGTCTTAACAGAACAATTCAAGCTTACACAGTTTGATAAACCATCTCACCTCATCCAACAGGGTTGTTTAATTCTTAAAAATTTTAAAAAATAAATAAAAAGAAAAAAGAAAGAGTGAAAATTAATATAAGGATTATATTAAACTATTACATAGTAATTAGCATGTCTACAGCCAAAGGCAAGAGACCTACCATGCCAAAACTAAAAGATTCGAATAGTTTCTTATATATATGAATTTTTAAAGGGAGATTTATTCACACTATTCCAACACTATCAAGTCACCAACATATACAATGAGCGGTCAGAGTCCAGAACAATACAAGAACCACCTTTTTATATGAATAAAAGAAATTGTGTTAGAAAGGCGCTAAAGTAGGAACTTGGAATACAAGAACAACTTAGTAAAGCCCAAAGGAAGGTTTCTCATTCTCATATGTTCACACATGCCACTGTCATTGATTATTTTGCATTATTTACATAATTTGCATCATTAACATCTATGGACATGGATAAAAAAATCAACATCATTGATGCCAATATTTCATAATTTGGTGGTATATACATATGGAAAGAGGGAGGTAAATGAAATTTTGAAAATTTTACTCAAAATATCAATATCAATATACGAGGAAAATTGAACATTAAATGTGAACAAATATTGTGGCCATGTTGGAGGTATTTCTGAAAAATATACACATAACAGATTAAACCTCCATATTACTACTTGAACGGTAAATTTAAACCTGTAGCAGCTTATCCAATTCCAAAGTCCTACAAATAAGCACCTTATTTCTCTTTCATTTACCCTCATTTTTCATTTTTCCCTCATTTGACTTGTCTTTCTCATTTTCCTCTCAATTCTTTTTATCTTATTGTCACTCACTCGCCAAGCAATTAAGTTACTAATCTTCTAATCATAATTGTTGGCATGAGTTTGTTAAGAAGCATGGTATTCATATTAAAAACCCAAATCATATAAGATTGAGCTTTTAGGAGAGTTGGTCCTTTAACATGGTATCAGAGCTTAGTTTGGTAGGAGGTCTTGTGTTCAAGCCACCTCTATGTAATTTGAATCCCCATTTGTTTATTTGGAAGTCCATGAAGGACCCCGTTTGATTTGTTTGACTCTCCACGTGCGGATATGGGGCCGCACGTGAGGGAGGGTGTTAAGAAGCATGATATTCATATTAAAAACTCAAATCCTACAACCTTAAGTTTTAGGAGAGTTGGTCATTTAACAATAACTAAAGTATTTATTTTGGTAGTTCACTTACTTCAATTTCATTGCATGGTAATCTAGTCATTTTATGATGTAAGGTGTTATTACCATCTACATTTTTATGCATTATAGTTATTTAACATGAACTTGGAACATAATTATATTTAAATTCAATCGTTCAGTTAATAGTTTATGTACCTTAGTATCTAAAGAAAATTCACATACATTTTTTTATAATTTTACATAAAATATTAATTAAAAATTACATAATTTTGTGCATATTTCGATACATGTCCTATTTTCATTTTCTACAAAATTAAGTACATACATTGTGTATTTGGAAACACTAATTTTCACTTCCACAACTTTTGCAAAATTTGAAGTTAGTTTTAACAAACAGAAGGTAGGTTTCAGCTTTTTGTAAAAGAGTTCCTACAATTTCTATAAAAGTTTCTATTTTTAAAAATAAAAAATAAAAAGTGTATCCAAACACAACCTTAGTTGTTATTTCTAGTATACTATTTAATGTACTCACTTTTTAATGTCATATTTCATTATATTATTGAGAAATGACACTAATTTTATCATCATGTGTTATTTTATTAAGTATATTAGTCTAATTTGTGAATTATCTATAATTTTATTATTCCAAAAAGTTTCATATAGAATTTTCATAGAAGTCAAATTTCATATTTCTTTCATTTATATTAAATTGATCTTGGTAAACCAAAGATATTTCCACCGAACTGATCTGTCCATCTTTGTCTACAGCATAAGATATTCAAACCATGCATATGAAAGTACATAAACATGCACATAGAGTAGCCAATCTCAGTTTAATGATTCAACTAACCTACTATTTATTGTTTGATATTGATTTAACCTAATACTACAAGTTTCTAAAGCAAGATACATAGCTTAACATCAAACACTATGATTGGTTTTAAAAATCCAAGCACGTGAAACTATGAGTTACTAGACAGTAGCCACCATCAAAGGAAGACAACTTTTTTCTAATTTTAGGCTAGCCATGGCACAAACATAGGGCATAAGGTATGGGTTTATTAGAGATGTCTCAACTCTATGAATAAGACATATTGTCATACATGGATATTATGTTCTTGGCTAGGAGAAAGAGAGGAGATGAGGTTCCACAGAATATGCTTACCTCAAACGAAGTGATGAATCACTCCTCAGTTATGGGGGAAGATGTCAAATGGCACCATAGATCAATGGTTGAGGAAGTGAACTTCCTAACAGAGTCCTTTCATGGAACATTTTTATCCATAAAAATTCAACCTTGGCTTTCAGTTTGTTTACTGGATCTTTATCCTTGTTTTCAAATTTAGATTAGACTGGCTCAACCACCAACCAGTCAATTTTCCATTCAGAGTCATCATTTGACTATTTTTCCATTAAACTGGTGTTATATGGTGTAACCTAGTGCTTAAACCACCAAATCGGATTAACTGAGCCATTTTTGAAAAATCGTCTGATTTTTATTTTAACCCAATATATTGTAGTATAGGAACAAATTTGAGGCAAAGATACTTTCTAGGCAACTGTCTTAACATCTTCATAAGCACCAATATTTTTCTTTTATATGTAAATTTTTTTTTTTTTTCCATATTGGGATTGGAACTTGGAACCCTCCCATAACCCCATCCCATCCCTTTACCACTTAAGTCAAGCCTCAAGGGCATCTTCATAAGCACCACTATGTAGCAAGGGTTTTAAAGACCCCATAAGTTTTATATCTTTTTGATGTGGAACTGTTCAAAAGATTATGGAAATCAAGTGCATTTGGGCCATACATTCTTTTTAGGCCACTGACCCAGCAACTTCTTAAAATAAAGGTTATTATAAGAGTTTTAAGGACCAATGAATTTCATATCTTTCTGATGTAATAGAAGTTAGACATATACATTGGCCTATCAGCCACTCATGCATTTATTAGTCATGTTGCACAAAAATATATAATGTCACTTCTTTCAGACTTCCATTACTTAATATAAACATAAATATTTAACTCCACACTGATTTATAATAAGAAGTATGAAAGTAAGATACATTAAACAAAGTAATGATTTTTATAAATGCATATATATATCTGGTTTAATGTGCAAGTTACGCCGTTCTCTATATGGCTTGAAACAATCTCCTCGAGCATGGTTTGGCCGTTTTTGTTCTGTTGTTCAAGAATTTGGCATGCTTCGCAGTACAACAGACCATTCAGTTTTTTATCATCATAACTCTTCGGGGTAGTGTATTTATCTAGTTGTTTATGTGGATGACATCGTCATTACAGGCAGTGATCAAGATGGTATTCAGAAACTAAAACAACACTTTTTCACCCACTTTCAAACTAAAGACTTGGGGAAACTCAAGTACTTTCTGGGAATTGAGATAGCTCAATCCAGTTCTGGTGTAATCCTTTCCCAACCGGCATGCTTTAGACATCTTGGAAGAAGCCAGATGTTGGGGATCAGAACTGTCGACACTCCTACATCCTAATGTCAAACTTACCGTGACGTGGGGAGTCTCGGTGGAGATCGTGGGAGATCTAGACGACTCGTAGGTAAACTGAACTACCTCACCATTACTTAGCCAGACATTTCCTTTCCTGTGAGTGTTGTTAGTCAATTCGTACACCACATGTGCAGCCATTGGGCAGGAACTGTGATTCTTCGATATATCAAAGTACACCGTGCCGGGCTGCGTGTTGTACGGCACGAGATCATACCCAAAGTTGTTGGTTACATAGATGCAGACAATGGGCTCACCTACGATAGACGCTTTCACTTCGGGTACTATGTTTACTGGGTGGTAACCCACATCCCGGGAAGAGTAAGAAACAACATGTAGTGGCCAGATCTAGCGCTGAAGCCGAGTATCGAGCTATGGCTCTAGCAACATGTGAACTCATATGGCTGAGACACCTTCTCCAGGAGTTGAGATTTGGAAAGGATGAACATATGAAGCTTATCCGGTGATAACCGTGTCAGCTTTTGCATATTGCATCCAATCCAGTCTTCCATAAAAGGACCAAACACATTGAAGTTGACTGTCACTTCATTAGAGAGAAGATCGCATCAGGATGCATGGCTACTAGTTTTGTCAATTCAAATAATCAACTAGTGGACATCTTTATTAAATCTCTTTATGCCCTAATTAAATACATTCAGAATGCCTCTATGGTATATGACATATATGCTCTAGCTTGAGGGGGAGTGTTAAATATTTTACAGTCTTTTCCTTTAATTTTCTTATTGTATTGTGGGACCCATGAGCATGTGTATATATATAAGTCCAATATGTAATGTAGTAGTTAGTTTTTTCATGAATATAATAAAAATTAGGGATTCTCCCTTTTCTCTCTTTGCTCCAAATGGCAAAACAACAAAATCCCAAGTGCCAGTTGAGTGCAGAGCAGCCATTTCGTCTACCATTGCCTGTCGCCAACCTGGATGGGAAAGAGCCTCATTGATGTTCTTAGGAAGAGAAATAGAAGATATAGCATAAACAAATGCAGAGTAGGGTGAAGATAATAAATGGTAACTCAAAAAATTGTAAATAGGATGAGGATTGCTAGTAGATCAATTACCTTTCCGAAGAGCAATGGGTAAGTTATCAGCAAGAGGCAGAGCCGGGGTAGGAGAAGCTGAAGGGATAGGAAGTGAGTCAAGAAGGGCCTCAGAAGAAGGGAGAGGAACAACGGAACGGTGACGACGATGATAAACCTGAAGTGGTCGACAAGGTACATCACCAAATATAGGTGAGGAGATGATGGGAAGGGGTAAGACTTCAGTAACAAGAAGAGACTCGGAGGAGGAGGAGAAGGGTGAGTCCTCGAAGAAGGTGACATCAGTAGAGAGAAAGTATCGATGAAACCGAGGGGAATAATAAACGATAACCCTTCAAGCCTGAGTAGCCTAAGAAGATGACACTGTGGGTTTTGGCGAAGTTTGTCTTGTCCTGGAGTGAGAATATGAACAAAGCAAGTACAACCAAAGACACAAGGAGGGAAGGAAATAGCAAGGTCAGAAAAGAAGTGAATGAGGAATCCGAACATGTAACATAGATGAGGGCATACGCATTAATCAAATAACAAGTCAGGAAGAACAACGCCCCCCAAAAAACGAAAAAGGAACGTGGATAATGGAGGAGGAGTAATGAAAGGTCTCAATAAGACGACGACTTCGCGCTCGCCTACCCTATTTTGTTGAGGAGTATGAGCACAAGAAGACTGATGAAGGATCCCATGTTGGGACATAAATGAAATAAAGGGTGTAGAAAAATATTCCCTGGCATTGTCACCACGTAACACTTGAATAGAAATATTGAACTGGGTCAAAATTTCAACATAAAATTTCTGGAAAATAGAATATAAGTCAGCTCAATTTTTCATTAAAAATAACCAAGTACATCGAGAAAAATCATCAATGAAAGTGACAAAATACTGAAATCCTAAAGTAGATGAAGTTCGACAAGGACCCCAAACATCAATGTGGACAAACTAAAGGAGATTTTGGGTATTCAAGCGCTTTGGGAGCAGACAAGAGTATGTTCGGTGGCGGAGGCTGCTGTATGATGGCTTGACAAAGTGGAAAAGCGGTAGTAATGTACGGAACTTAGGGCAAGGTGGGCTGACGGTGTGGATGAGGAGATGAGGCATCGGAGTGAAGCGCAAGTAGTAGGAGATGATTTCGAGGTGAGGTGATAGAGGCCTTGAGACTCACGTCCGATGCCAATATTCTTCCCCGTACTCCGGTCCTGCAGATCCGCAGGTATCGAAAATATTGGAGCGGGTTAAGAGTCTGAGTGATTTTGTTGATGGAAATAAGATTAAAGGACACTTTCGAGAGTATAAAGAGCAGTGAGAGGTAGGGAAGGAGGCATGTACGAACCCGATACAACTAGCCACGGGTTTGAGAAGCGGGTTAGCTCACAGTGTGATATCTGAAAATGGAGTGTAAGCAGTAAGAGAGAGCAAAGATCTTTATTCACAGGATATATGTGATCGGAAGCACGGAGTCTAGAATCCGAGTCACAGAGAGAAGATGTATGAGTAAAGCGGGCGGAGGCATTCTGGTTTGGAGCAGCGGATGCAACGGGTGGCTTGGCTGCTGATGGCGAAGATAGCCCGTCATACTCGTTATCGATTAGGAGATACCACGGGATGTGGAGGGCTCGGTCGGGGCGGTGAAATCAAATCGGAAGGCCCAGGCCAGTGGGCGGTGCGGGAGGTCGTCCATGTGGCCCGATAACAGCGATTACGAGTGTGGCCCGAGCTATTGCAATAGGTGCGATGAGGGACGTTGTCCTCTGCTTAGGTTACCAGCACGTCCTCCGAAGGTTAGTTTGAGAAACTAACCTGAGGAAGAATTTGAGAAATGCTATCGGATGGCAAGTGCGAGTGGAGAATACGGAGGGCGGGCAAACACATCATCGAGGATGGGATGATGGGTGCGGGAATTTGATGCCAGACCAGTCTCGAGATTTGGACATAAGCCGTGGTGAGACCATGGAGAACTTGTCTGTCTAACGTTTGTTGAGCTTAAAAGCATCACTAGTAAGAGGCATTAGTATCGAGAACTCACCATGGAAGTAAATCTTGCCAATATAATTAGATAAATATTGACAATAGTAGAAGCCACTATAAAGGCGCTGGATATCATTCGTGTATGGAACTTTTGCCTGAATCCAAAACTTAGAACATGTTTATGGCAGAAGATGAAGCGAATTTTTGGATCATTATTTGCCATATCTATTTACATAGTTGTGCATCTATTTTCTTCCATTGCACCTTGTCAACATTAGGTATAGCATCCTCCGGTGTAATAAGATGATCCTCATAACCTTGTCCTTGTGAACCAGGAGTTCCCTGGTGACCGGGAAGATGATTCTCACTTTACCCGATCAATTTTCGATGTAATATTAGAAGATCGGAGATAACGAGATGTAAAAATAGGATTTTTTTGGTTGCCATATCCCATAGCTGGAGATTAAATCATTAGTTAGAGAGCCTAATGGGAGAGGGGCGAATCACGGGTGTGGAACTTGAAATCACGGGTACAATGGGCGGAGATAGAGAAAAGTGACTGGCTTAGTGGAGAGCAGTAGCGGAATGACGGAGGTGAGGAAATAGGCAAGGTGGATAAAGGGGCTCGGGGACCAGCCGGAGATGGGTCGAAGACGGCGCCGGACGAGGCTGGTGAAATCTAGATCCAGGAAGTGGGCCGTCCACACGCACACACACACATCGGCGCGTGGAAGGCAAGCCGCCGGAGAAGAGCGGCGCGTGGCGGTGCGTGACGGTGAGTGAAGAACTATTTAAATAGCGGTTTCCTCCAGCGTGTAGATCGGCCTCGTGCCTCGGAATGCGGGGTTTTTCGGCCAGGAGGCGGCGGGAAAAGTCCTTAGGCGACGGGAGATCCTGCGACGGAGGGTTCCGGAAGGAGAATAAAGTGACCGGAAGGAAACACAATCACCGAAAAAAAAAAATATAGGTTTTCCCTTCTGGCTCTGATACCATGTGAAAAGAGAAAAGGGAGAATCCTTAATTTTTATTATATTCACGGAAAAACTAACTACTACATTACATACTGGACTTATATATATACACATGCTCATGGGTCCCTAATCTGATAAGAAAATAAAAGGAAAAAGTAGCCTAATATCTAACAAATATATATATATATATATATATATATATATATATATATATATATATTTATGTATATTACATCTTGCATTCATCTTGGATGTGTGCTATAGGTGGAAGACAAATCTTTATAACTGAACTCACAGACCTACAAGTCCTTGTATGTTTAATATGTATTTATTTAAATATTCAGGTGTTTTATCTACTCGAGCAAGGTTCCATATTTCCAAAACTTTCATTCAGAATTCTTTTATATACAACAGGTTACACACAAAAAAAACAAATAAAATACAAGAACATATAGTACAAAAAATAAATAAATTTCTAGATAATGAGACCTTGATCCCAACCAGATCTTGATGCAATAAGGAACTGGATCCATTCCGGTTGGAATATAAAAAAGAAACTGCTAGTGGCATTATTAGGAGGTTCTCTCCTGCTGTTCAAGTTTGAAGATGCAGGTGAAGTTAAGTGGGTGCACAGTGGAGCAACAAAATGGTTCAGTGGGTTCTATTTGGAACTGAAATGGTGGAATCCGACTGTGGGTTCTCTCTTCAGCTAGTAGTGTTCGCAAGGTGTGAATTTGAATAGTGGGACTCCCCTTGCATCTATGGGGGAAAGCTTTGTTTAAAAATCTAATGGAAGCTTGCAGCTGCTTCGTAGCTATCAATGATGCAAAATCAAGGCACAACTTAAAAGCATGCAATTAAAGTTCCAAAAAGGCAAGTTTGGAGAGCACAAAGAAAGAAGATCACGGACGCACTTAATATGCTAATTTAAGTTCTAGAAGAATCTAGACATATTTGGGATGTTTTCTAGATTAGATTGTATGGTTTGCAAGACAAGTTATTTACTTTCCTTTTAGTTATTTATTTTTATCTACTTTCCTTAGGCATATATGGCTAGCGATAAAGTCAACAAAGATCCCAACCTATTTAGATTTATTTCCATTTCTAGTTTTAGGTGTGATTTAGATCAAAGATTGCAGTAGATCTTTTATTTCTATTTCCTTTCTAGTTTGTAGTTTATAAAAAGGCATATTTACAATGAAATAAGAACATAGATTTAAGAAAGTGTGAGAATTTTCTCCTTGGTTCTTCAAAGAACCTTTGAACTATCGGAATTTTAAATTAGCGTTCATCTATCGAGCATTAATGTCCAATGCCGTAGTTGATTTTGGCATCTTCTATCCCACCGAATTATCAATCAACCCTTCCATAATTGATTGTGGCATCTTCACTATCTCATCGACTTATCAATCAATCATTCCATAATTGATTGTGGCGTCTTTACTTTCCCCCCTTCGAACCTGATCGTAGAACGATCCGAAAGTCTATCTTGTTGCGGATCGTGTCAATCCACGACGTCCTTGCATCAAATTGGTATTAGAGCTAATTCTCATTCAGGTTTCTTGTCTTTTAAAGTTTTAGTTTTCAAAAAAAAAAAATACAAAAAAAAAAAAAAAATAGAAGAATCCCTTTGCTGTCAACAAAGATTTGAGGACAAATATTTTTTTCAAGAGGAAGAGAATGATGCAAAATCAAGACAACTTCAAAGCATGCAATTAAAGTTCCAAAAAACGGGTTTTGAGAGTACAAGGAAAGAAGATCAAGGACACACTCAATATGCTAATTCGAGTACTTTCCTTAGGCATATATGGCTAGCGATAAAGTCAACAACGATCCCAACCTATTTAGATTCATTTCCTTTTCTAGTTTTAGGTGTGATTTAGGTCAAAGATTGCAATAGATCTTTTATTTCTATTTCTTTTCTAGTTTGTAGCCTACAAAAAGGCATATTTACAATGAAATAAGAAGAACATGGATTAAAAAAAGTGTGAGAATTTTCTCCTTGGTTCTTCAAAGAACCTTTGAACTTACCGGAGTTTTCTGTGGCGTCCATCCTATTGACTTATCAATCAACCCTTCCATAGTTGATTGTGGCGTCTTTTATCTCACCGACTTATCAATCAATCCTTCCATAATTCATTGTGGCTTCTTCATTTTCCCCCTTCAAACCTAATCGTAGAACAATCCGAAAGACTATCTTGTGCGGTGCTTGAGTCAGTCGCAGCGTCAACGCATCATATCAATGGCGGCCTGACAAGAGAAGGTTTTGGATTGGGCTAAGAAGAGGATTTCATTCAAGGTGGTGCTGGCATCTCCCTAGCTCTCTACAGTGGTAGCATTGATTCCTTAGCTGCTTTTCCTTTGTGATGAAGCCCTTATGCGAAAGAGCGTTATGCGAAAAAAGGCAAGTGACATTGTGTGGTTACAAAAAAAACCCTTGGTCGATGATGCCATTAGGGAAGAAGCTCTGAGATTCCAAGGTGCACTCCCTCAAACTTATTTCTCTTGGGAAGTTAGATCTTCTTCTAGTACTTTCTAGATGGCAAGGATAGTAGATATAGGAAGGGGAGGTGGGAAAGTTGTGTTATCAAATGAGGTGATGAAGGTTATTTAGAGATGGGTAGGGGAGAGGTTACACCTTGTTTAGTCAACACTATGGTGAAAGGGCCACTCTCCATGGTGTAGCAAGATGGGTCATATGTTGTCTTTCCCAAGAATTTTACCTTGTGTTCAACAAGAGGGGGTTCTTCATGAGGTGGGAAAACTCAAGACAACTCCAAGGAGGGGAGTTGTGATGATCAAATGGAAGACAATCTACATACAAACATTGATTTTCCTAAGTTCGTTTTTTTTTTTTATAGATAAGTAAAGGAAGCAAAAAGCTACAAAGCATACAGGACATATACAAGCAACCAAAAACAAAGGGTAAGCGAAAAACCTCCTGACCCTTCAAAAGAGCGAGGCATAGAGAAACCTATAAGTGAAGTGATCTCTTCACCTATGTACAAACTATTCCAGCTCTACAAATTAGATACAAAAGAATGCTTTTACTAGCCTGCATGCAGAATTTGCGATCCATTCTAAAAGCTATGCGGTTTCTTTCCTTCAAAACAATCCAGAAGATGCTGAGGGG
Organism: Tetrastigma voinierianum; assembly: GCA_016808115.1. Classification (NCBI taxonomy): domain Eukaryota; kingdom Viridiplantae; phylum Streptophyta; class Magnoliopsida; order Vitales; family Vitaceae; genus Tetrastigma; species Tetrastigma voinierianum. The sequence continues at coordinate 341,059 of JAEQBH010001641.1, forward strand.
AACTGAATTCCAGGCCTTTCTCCTTTTTTTTCCACCAAAGGAGTCTTTCCAACTAAGTAACATGTCCTTGACATCCTTAGGGAAGACCCAAGAAACACCAACAAGGGAGAGAATGATCTCCCACAGAGGACGGACAGCCAAGCAATGGAACAGAATGTGATGAATTGTTTCCTCTACACAACCACACAAGAAGCATATGTTGGGAAGATGCCAACCCCTTCTTTGGAGCTTATCCAAGGTTAGGACCTTACCCCAAGCCGCTTCCCACGTGAAAAAGGCTACTTTAGAAGGGACAGAGGGCACCCAAATGTTCTTGACAGGGAACATTGAGTTAGATCTCGACACCAACAAGTTATAGAAATTGTGCATTGTGAAGGTCGCATCCGCTACCCCTTTCCAAGTAACTTTGTCCAACTCAGTAGAAACCCTTTCAGTTTGAAGGACATAAAGAAGATTTGCCACCAAATCTATCTCCCAGATGATTTTCCTAAGTTTGTTAAGTATAGATGATACTTAGGAATGAAGGTTGAGGTATTCGAAGATGCAGGAAGAAGGCTAGTGAGAACAAATCAGTTAAAGGTCAAAAGAAGAAATTAGAGCCTTCTTCTCACCGTGAAAAGGAATTAAGGAGATTAGTTTTCTCGAAAAATTACGGAGAACCTGATCTTTCATTCATAAAAGGCAGCAAGAATAATTGGGCTTTAATTTCAATGGATGGATCCTACTTAAAATTCTTTGCTGGAATGCAAGAGAGCATAACAAGGAATAGAAGAGAAAGTTGGTTAAGTTGGTGCAAAGATCCAACAAGCAGATTTGGTGTATTCATTTGATACAAAGATGAAAGAGTTGACTTCCCAAGAGGTGAGAAGGTTGGGGTCACGAAGGTTTCTAAACTAAGGGACAGTTAGTACTAGAGGAGTTGCAAAGGAGATGATGGCTTTTTCGAAATTTTGGAGATGGAGTGTGGTACTTTTTCTATTTCAGAGCACTTTAGGTTGGTTTAGGATGGTTTGGAGTGAGTGTTCTCCAATTTCTATGGTCTCGTCTTAATAAGCGAAAAGAGGACTTTTGGGCTGAGCTAGGGGCAACTAAAGGCCTGTGGGGTGATCCATGGTAAGTACTAGGGTATTTTTAACACTATTAGATTCCCAAGGAAAGGAGGAATGAGACTAGACTTAATGCTGGTATGAGAAGATTTCTCGATGTCATAGAGATGTTGGGGTTGAAAAACCTCCTCTCTTAGGTGATCAATTTACTTGGTTTGGTGAGTATAAATGTATAATTCTCATGCAACATCAAGATTAGACTGCCTCCCAACTACCAAGGAGAGGGATTAATTACATAAATGGTATCTCAACTTTTTTATTTTTCTATTTTGGTGTCTCAACATTTTTTTATTCAATCAAGTGTCTGAACTCTTAATTTTTGTTCAATCAAGTGCTTTCCAATTGGTCAAAGCTTACAAGGATGTTGAATCATCAAATTTTGGATCCACATGATATTCCACATCATATAATAATAATGAAATTACTTAAATGACCTTTAATTAGGTGAAATGACAAGAATATTCTTTACCCATTAGGGTTTTTACTATCTATGTAATTAGATATTTAAAAAAGAAATTGAGACACCAAAATAGAAAATATCGAAAAGTTAAGACACCATTTATGTAATTAATCCCCAAGGAAAGGGGGGACTATTTTCTGAGTACTCTCTAAACGACCTCCCAAAGATAGTATCCAATCATTGTCCCGTTGTTCTTCAAGGAGGAGATTGAAAGGGGTAAGACCCTGTTCAAATTTGAAAATATGTGGCTTTTGAAGGTAGGTGAGAATTTAGTGGAACGACAATAAGGTGAATGGGTCATATAGTCATTGCTGAGTTGAGAAGTTGAAAGCCCTCAAAAAGGACCGTATAGTTTAGGACAAGAAAGTCTTTGATAATGTTTCCTTTAGCAAAGAAAGACTTTTTCACTATTGGGATACAAAGGAGAGAGAGGCTTGTTCCTTGAGGAGGCAAAGGCTAAAGAAGAAGCCTTAGAGGACTACAAGAGATGGGCTTTATCAAAACAAACTTCCTAGAGACCGTTAAGGATTAGTTTCCTAATCCATTTAGGAACCTTTTCCTTCTTTCCTTTTCTCTTTAGTCTCCTAAAGAGACTCTAACTTTGTTAATCAATGAAAATCAAAGAGTTATTTTTCTTTTCAAAAAAACAAAGATTAGGGAAACATGGCTAAAAGAGGCTGGTGAGAATACAAAGTTTTTTTCACAAGATGGCTCGGCCCATGCTAGAAGGAACTATATATTCAAATGAGAATCAATGGGAATGTGTTGTATAAAGACGAAGAAATTAAGCGGGGGGGTGTGTTTGGCTTTCCAATCTTTGTCATTAGAAAATGGAGAATGAAGGCCGAGTTTATGGGAAATTTAGTCCAAAGTGTTGGAGGATGAAAGGTCTAAAAAGCTTAAGGACCCTTTTATGAAGAAAGAAAGGTCTATGCAGCCTCTCAAGTGATATAGCACCAAGCCCTAACAATTTCTCCAAAGCCTTTTGGCATGCTTGTTGGGATTTTAAAAACAATAGAGGTTTTGTATTTTTTTTTCAAAGAGTTCTTTTAGGGAGGCACTTTCAAGAAGGCCGAGAACTATGTCAATTAGGAGTTTCTTTTCATTGTTATAGGTAAAATGGGTTTTGGATAAAGTGGTGCTTCTCCACAACCAGTTTTTTGGTTCTAACTAATGGAACATGGCCTGATTTTTTTTATCAACTCCAGGGGTTTAAGATAGGATGATCTACTTTCCCTCTATTTGTTTATCTTAGTTATGGAGGCACTCAACCAACTTCTATGGGGGGTTCTTTCTAGTCCTAAGATGGAAAGAGGAAGAAGGGAGGGGAAGGAATTATCCCATCTTCTTTTTGTTGATGACACCCTCATTTTTTGTGAGACTAGTTATGATCAGATGAGGTATCTTAAATGGGTGTCTAAGTGGTTTAAAGCTCTTTCAGGTTTAAAAATTAACTTAGACAAGTGTGAGGTGATTTTGATTGGAGGGGTAACTTTCCAAGAGGAACTGGCTTCAGTGATGAGATGTAGAGTTAGCAAGTTACCAACACCTTACTTGGGACTTCCTTTGAGGGTGTCATTTAAACCTCAAAGGAATTTTTTTTTTTTTTTTTTAATCAGAAATCTCAAAGGATTTTTGAGATGCAATGAAAGAGAGATATAGGAAAAGATTATCTTTATGGAAGAGACAAAATCTCTCTAAGGGTGGAAGGCTTACTTTGATCAAAAACACCCTTTCAATCCTTCTGATTTACTTCATGTCCCTCATTGTTATACCATGGAAGTTGCAAAGAGTTGGAAGAATTCAAAGGGACTTTTATGGGGTAAAGGCGCTTTAGAAAAAGAGACCCCATTTGGTGAATTAGAGAGTAGTCTACAAAGAAAAGAAGGTAAGAGGTCGTTGAGTTAGAAGGCTTAGGGCCTTTTGTAAAGCTTTGCTAAGGAATGGTGTTGGAGATTCGTGGAAGGAGAGCCCTTTTGGAAAAAAGTTATTACCACCAAGTTTGGGGAAGAGGAAGGGGGTTGGAGTTTGAGGAATGTGAGAGGATGCCATGGAATGGAGTAGTGGAAAAATATCAGAAATGAATGGGAGAGTATCAGAAGTAATTCTTGATTCTAAGAGATGAGAGGAGAATTCTTGATTCCTGATATATGGTGCAAGGATCAACCATTGAAAATTTTTCCCTGATCTTTATCTTTTGGTAGCTAACAAGGATTGCTAGGTTTCTCAAGAATGGGAGGAGGAAGAGGCTGTAAGCAGGGAGACCTTGCTTTCAAAAATATTCTAACGATTGAGAATTGGGGGAAGTGGATTCTTTTATGCAAAGTTTATCTCCTTTGGCTATAAGAGTCGGTGTGGGACAGTTTGAGATGGGAAGGAAGTAGGAGTGATACTCTTAATATTCCAACCCAAGTCCCCCTAGTGTTCCCTTCCTGTAAAGTATAATTAGGTCTTAGGTCCTAACGATGGTGAGTTTGAGAAGCATCGTGGGACAAGAATTAACTATAGATTAGCTATAACTAAGGTGTAGGTATTTAGTTAATCGATGCCTTTTATGTAAAAAAGAGTAAGATACTAATGATCATCTTTCTATGGGGCGTCTGAAGGCTCAATTACTATGGAACTTGATCTTTTCCCTCTTTGGGGTGCAGCAAGTACTACCCACTTTGGTTAGAAGCCATTTTCTAGGTTAGCATGCTTCATTTGTGGGCAAAGAAAGTGAGAAAGCATGGAAGGTCACCCCTCTGTGTCTTTTGTAGAGCTTGTGGAAGGTGTAGAAGGAGTGGAACATAAGAGCTTTTAATGAACCAAAGCGATCATACGAAGCTAACAAATTTTCCCCTTTTTTTTTTTTTTTTTTTTTGATAGGTAACAAATTTTCCTTTTTGTATTTGGGTTAGAGGGTATAGAGGTTTACATGTTGTCTATGATTGATTCCATTGATTGGCTGTTTGTAAAGTAGAGCAGTTGGCCGTTATGCCTCCTTGGTAGCCTAGTTTTAGGTGTTTGTGTATATACTTTGTGTGTATAGTTTTGCCATATTCTAGGCTTTTCTATGCATTCTTTTTTGCCTATCCAAAAAAAGGAAAGAAAAAAAAAGGTCATCAACTATAGCCCTCCGAGGATAATCAGTCTTGAAAGACCACCTACTCATGGTCGCCAACTTTATGGAACAATTTTCAAGCATAATTCATGGGGTAACGTCGTTAAATTATGAACATTAAATGAAGCAAGAGGATAACCAAGCAAACCATATTATTTATCTATATACTGAAGATAAAGACTGCATAAGCTCTTAGTTGAAAGGTAACAAACCTGGGTGAAGCCAAACAATTTGTGGTGTTTGCACAGCCAGCAAACACATTTGAGTAGGACTTAGTCAAATATGAAAAATTGGCAATTGGAGGTAAAGCAGGCACACGTTCACCTTTCTTCAGAAGCTCTTGCAAGTTAAGTCTCTGCAAGGTCAGGATAGCCTTGGACTCCTTCCACATGAAGGCAAGGAGTCCACCCTGAATCACATACAATGAACCAGGCTTGGAACCAGGATATCTGAAACCATACCCATTTGCAATCCCATCCCCCACAAAAGCATTCTGAATAACCACAGGAAGGGAATCTGCATCAGTATCCCAAGGGAATGGGTCTAATGAAGGCTCATCGATATTCACTATAAACATTGCTGACCCATTTGGATGCAGAACATAGTGGGTGCCTTCTAATATTTTGGTTGCAATTAGAAGCCTTTGCCCCACCTCATTCTCTTCATATGACAGCAAAAGAAAGAACAGAGCCTTTCCAGGCTTGTCTTCAGAAGGCCGACCAGGAGGCCAACCAAAAGTTCCTCCCCATAAACCTGCATATTCTTGACCAGTTGTTGGGGCACGCATGGGCAACTTGTAAAGGGCAAATCGACTATCATGCATGTTTGGCCATGCTCGATAAAAAGATAATTTTACATTTGAAGCAAGTAGACTGAGTCCAATTTTATCTCCTGACTTCAGAAAGTCATGAAGCTGCGCATACTTATTCTCACTGCTTGAAGAGCCCTTCTTTGAGTTTTGACGGCTACCATTCATAGAGCTAGACTTCCCCAGGATCTGTTTAAAACCATCCCTAAAATATCCACCGAATGTTTTCCTCTTAGCAACTTGTGTACAGCCATCTTCCACATTGAGAACACCAGAAATTGCACTTGAGTGATCAAGACTCTTCCTGATCTCGCTCACTTCCAACTGTGTAGGATCAGAAGTAAGCTCAGGGGCTGCCTTCAAATCAATGTTTCCTTCACCCAGCTTATACAGTTTCATTAAAAGTGATTTCCTCTCAAATAATAGCATCATATATTTATGAAAGCTCTCCTCATCATTCCTTGAGTGAGAAAACAGTGGGCCCCTTGCTATATTGGGTGCTCTCAATCGGACTTGGCTTGTAACAATCTCAAGCAGCCTCCTTCTGTCACCGAAAGCTAATCGACTAAAAGGGACCATCAATTCACTCTGTTCAACAGGCTTTTGTGATCTTGAAAGCCCACTATCTGACCTGCAGATCTTTCTCTGTTCCTTATCTGAGTGATCTATGAAGCTTCTAGCATGAACCAATTTGCTGCCACTTGTTTGTTCCCTAGGCTCAACCTCTAGCAATAGCACATTGCAGTTCTTCTCAATCCGGTTGAGCAAACCAGGGTAAAAATAGTCGTTTTCCTTTTCCCTTCCATGCAGGAAAAACACTGTGGAACCATCAAAATCACCTATAATTTCAAACACAGGAGCCCATAAAAGAGGACCATCTTCAATGCCTAATGGACCAAGTTCTTGTGGAATGATCCGGCACCCAACAACAGAAACAAAACCAGGCATAACATATACTACATTGCCAAGTTCCGGGTTCTGGTGAACCCAAATTCCAAGTAAAGGCTTAACAGTAATTAGGAACCGGCAAAGGGCTTTATAAGATGAGATGCCCCTTCGCCACTCGATGAGATCTCCATAGGGCACAACTCCTGTCATTTCACATTGAGTTAACCAGACCTTCTCAGAGGCAACCAGTGAAAATAGGCTCCGGCAACATAGACAGAGATTGCATAGGTCCCTTGGAGATAGGGACCGGGAGACCATAGCAAATAAATCATCCGGAAGAGCAAGAAGCAAGCCCGAACCACACGAATCAGACCCCATAACAATCAAACAGACAACCGATTATTGATGATATTATCAGCTATAGAACCTACTTTCACATGTGGAAAGCTGCACAATTCACTACAACAAGAAAACCTGAATCAATCACATGAATAAAGCTAAAGTTACAATCAACTGCTGAAAAAAGGGTGAACCGAAAAGCCCTTTACAACCATTCTTTCACTTAATAACAGAGATATGAACAGATTCAGACCTTTACTAAAAAAATGGGTCTACTTCAGATGTTTCAATTCCCGCATCTATGATCATACATGAAAAGGTTCACCCAAAAAAACCATTAATTACCCCCTTTTTCTTCTCGGTGTTTAAAAATTCAATAGATTCGCACCTGTAATTGAAATGGGTTCGTTCCAGATTCTTCACATCCTGCATCTATGAACCATGCATGATAAAAGGGCTTCCTGAGACCCCTCCTTTTTCAACTCAATAACAGAAAAGTAGCAGATTCAGACCTGGAATCAAAACAGGTTTGTTTAAGATTCTTCAATTCCAGAATCCATGAACCAGTCCATGAAATGAGTTTGTTCCGGAGTCTACAATTCATGTATATGAATCATAAAGACAAACATGTATGAGTCTGAAATTGGGTGAGTAAGATCATGACAATTGATTCAAAGTAAACGAGGTTGTTCTAAAGGGGTAATGATGAAGAAGAAGAAGAAAGAAACAAGAGAGCCACTCGAGGTTCTGTGTTGTCACAGTCCAGATGGGGCCTGTGGCAGCCAACCAATGTGGAAAAATTGGAAATGGTGTCCAAAAAATGAAGCAGGAACTCCCAAAAAAAAAGTCCACAGCCACTCCAACCATATTACAATTCACACTGTCATGGTTCCCTAGTCTTCCCTATGGGTCCAACTCCAATTGCATTTCCACGTGGGCCCATGCTCCATTATTAGATATTTACCGGCGAATAATGGAAGAATTTGGTCGTCGCAAGTCGCTGCTCCCTTTTTCTTAAGTCCAATAACACCCATAGGATCATGGGGTGTTTTGAGCTTATCATAAGCCGAATTTAAGTCATACATCAATTAAACTAATCCTTATTCTGAGTATAAAGAAATCATAATGATGATAAAGTTTTACAACATAACATTACGGTATTCTTAAGGCTCAAATTCAACCACTTTGTTAAGTTATGAGAGGCTTCACCTTTTCATCTATATGTTTGATGGTATTTGTTGTATATTCTATAATACGTTATTTCATTTCTCCAATTTAATTAAAAAATTATTTTTCATACATATGCCAAATTTCAATGTTTTAAAAACTCAACTGATGAGTAAATCGAAAAATTTATTGGTTTAGTAGTTGAATTTTGTGACATCATAAATATATAATTTATATTTATTAAAATAAAATTAATTTTAAATATACAATAAAATATTTATAAATTACTTTTTAATTTCTAGATGATTATATTAATATTTTTAATTTTATCAAACAAAATATGTATTATATTTAAATATAAAAAATACCTTAAAACTATACAAATAAGAAGTTTATATGAATATGGGCGTAGCTATAGCAATTAGATATGTACCTTTTTTGTACATATCTATAGCAATGGTGTGCTCCCTTTATGTTAATTCTAAGGACTTTGGTTCGAGTCCCTTTTTTTTTTTTTTTTTTCATTACCCACACAACGCTTAGGTAAAGTGGTGGATTACATTAAATTTAAAAAATATTAATTAGAAAAACATAACTCCAAAACTATTGATTGATTTACCATAGTTTAGGATGACATGAAATCCTTATAGATCTCGTCTCGATGAGCGAGTTAATCTGCCAAATCAAAGCTACCGTCTTTTCAAAAGGCGGGTTACGTACAAATACAAAACTTCGTGCACACAAAGAGGAGTTCAATGCAAATTAGCTTCGTTTGTTAAGAAGGCGAGTTTTTGTGATGCTAAGCAGGAAATTAAGTTGACGTCCGTCGGCCGCGAAATCGTGGTCGTTGATTGCCGATGCGCGAAAATGAGTGTCTCTGAGACTCGGCAATATAAAAATGGTCGCGTCAGGCCATACATATACTCGTGGCCAAAATATAACCAACTATAATTACAATAGTTTGAAGTTAAGCTACGCTCTTTATCTGACGTGTTTTGATTAGAATATTTCATACATGTTTTACAAAAATATATAATAAAAGCCACATGTCGGCTTTCTTCTCCATGACTATAGTGAAGCGTCGTGTTCACCGAATACTCTCTGTCGCAAGGAATCTACGGCGGGGTGAAGCGATGCGATAGTTGGATTTTCTGTATTGGGTTCTCGCCAAATCTGAAATCTTTCGTCTGATGCATGCGAACACTCAGCATTAGTGAATTCATGATTCCTACTCGAATGTCTACATGTATGGATGAGAATGTATTTCGCCCCTCCCACATCCACTGGCCCTCAGCGACCCTCAAGCATGCAAGCGGTGTGAGAAAACAACTGATTTTCAAAAGCTGAAATGTTTTTTGTTCTTGAAAGCAGCGTATAATTACGATAAAATTACATTGAATGACCATATAAAGGGTAGATTGTTGGATAACTCTCAAAGCAATCATTGGACATCTCGGAATTATGAAGCCCCATTTAGACTGACTTTAAGAAACAGTGCTTGAAAAAATCTTGTGTATTTTTGTTGTAATGTATTTTTCATATCGTGCGCTCCACCTTTATTGTTTTAGGATGCCCTAGTGCATATGAAATGCAATATGTCATTTCACAATAATTCATGTTAATATTTTAGGCATGCATATATTAAAAAAATTCACACACAACAACATGTTATTCATTCATAGCAATAACACCAAAATAGCACACTTATGCTAATCAACAATTTAGGCAATTCATTTCGAGGCGAGTCGAAAGTAACCTGAGCCACACGCAGGAGGTCATTGGGAGCAGTACAACGAGTCTCAAAAGCGTCGGCGACCACTCTGAGATTTCCTCGCTCCGGTGGTCCCAATTTTGGGCGAAGAAATGGCCATTTAGGTCCCAGAACATCCCTATCCATAAAATGGCGCTCTTGTAGGAATAAAAACAAAAATGCATGAAAAAACCCCTTACCTCCAGGAGTTTGTGGCTACGCGTCTTGTACCGCGTGCGCTTGCAGTGGGGATCAACTTTGCCTCTTGTCTCGTCGAGATTCGACGGACCGATCGTTGGAAAATCTAGAGAGAAGGTAGAGCTTCTCTCTCTAAAAGTTCTTTCTTTCCCTTTCTCTCTTTTTTTCCCTCTTGAACCGGTTGGGTCAAGCTTAGTCAAGTTGGATGTCCTCTCACTTGCCACATGTCCAATTCTCATTGGCTCTTAGGATTTATGTATCCTCTTATCTATCTATCATGAATTTCCATCCACTCACAAAGTGACATATGTCTCCTATGGCCCCACACTTGAGCTCATGTTTAACTAGCTCTCCACTTAACTGTCTCATCTTGAGCCACTCAAAATGCGTCAAGTGTCCCGCACCACTCTCGGTGCCTCGAAAAACGTGAAATTTCAACCGTATCGAAATTCGACGAAATTTGACTTGGTGTCTAGATTTCGCGAGACAATTCCAACGATAAAGTCCGTTTCGTCATCCGAGATCTAGAAAAATTCCGGATTTTGACCGAAATTACTATTTTACCTTTTCTTGAAAATTCAGATTTTCCGAGTTTCACAAGTTTAGTTCAAATTTAGAACTCATATGTTGAAAAGACGAGTTCATAGCAAATTTAGAACGTCAATGTAAATATAGAACTTGTATGTTAGAAAGACAAGTTCTGTCCAAATTAAGAACTCATCTGTTAAAAAGATGAGTTTAGTATAAATATAGACCTCGTTTGTTAAAAAGATGAGTTCAGTGTAAATTTAGAACTCGTCCATTAAAAATGAGTTTAGTGCAAATTTTGAACTCGTATGTTTAAAAGACGAGTTCAATGCAAATTTAGAACTCATCTGATGAAAAGACAAGTTCAATGCAAATTTAGAACTCGTATGTTGAAAATATGAGTTCAGTGTAAATTTAGAACTCGTCTTTATAAAAGGCGAGTTTAATGCAAATTTAGAACTCGCCTATTAAAAAGATGAGTTTAGTGCAAATTTCAAACTCATTTGTTGAAAAGAGGAATTTAGTACAAATGCAAATAGAACTTAGTTTTAACCAATCCATTTTTTCCCCTATAAAATTGGAATGGTATTGACTACCATATCAATCATAACATGTGTTAAATTATAATCAAATCTTAACCAAGCAAATAGTCTACTTATTAACTTGTGTCATACACCAATATTATCATAACAATACATCCATCAATACAAATTAACTATAGATTCACATTGTCCTACTTTTGTTAAATAACAATACATCCATCCATACTATTGTAAAACCTGAGAAAAATCGAATTTTTATGAAAAATGGCAAAAAGGTAATTTGCCGATACAGGTTGAAAACTTGGAATTTTTCTAGATTTCAGATGACGAAATGGACCTCCTTGTTGTTGGATTCGTCTCATGAAATCTAGTTACCCAGACGAATTTTATTAAATTCCGAGGTAGTCGGATTTTTGGGGGGGGACGGGTGTCCAGTGACTCCCAGAAACGAGATTTTTACAAAAATCTCGGAAGTTAGGAAATAACTTGAGTTAAGTTCATAGCATATGATTTGAACTTGAACTAAGACGAAATAAGTAGCTTCAGGCCAAAATCAGACTCGAGTAGGTGTGGGCACATGGCGAGACGTGGACCACTCCCTTAACTTAAGGATTAAGTTAGAACAAAAGGGGCAAAAAGGGGAAAAGGATCCCATTTTTCTTGGTTTTGTCCGAGAGTAAGAGAAGAGGGAAAAAGGAGAGCCAAGAGATTCCTTCCAAGATCAACGGAGTTCCATTGATCAAAGTTCATCGGACAACAAAAGTTCATTACATCAACAAGGGCTATGTGTGGATACCGAAAACGCGGGATTTCATCGAGGATCCAAGTGAGGAGTTCGAAAAATCAAAGGTTTCATGTTTAGGAAGTACCCACGAGGCTTCCTAGGGTTCCTTCATACCCTTTAAGAGGTAGGAATTCTTCCTACTTGGTTTATTTTCCATTTTTGGGGCAAAAAATGCTCGGATGTTCGAGTTCCAGTCAAGCGTCCTTCGCCTAGGCGAATTGTGCTTCTCCTAAGCGAGGACATGGAGCTTCCCCAGGAAAAAAGGGGTCTCCGCCTAGGCAAAGGGAGTTCAGCTGGCGGGTATGTGCGCACAAAGCAAACCCAGAGGTTGGTGGATTTTCGGAGTACGCCTGTTAAAGGTGTTTCTTTCGCCCTAGGCAAACCACTTCAGGCGAAGGTAGGCTCGCCTAGCGAGCACAGCGTGTGAGCTTGTGTTTATGGCCTATTTGGGGTCGATCACTTGGCTCGGTTTGTGATTTTTTGTGGCTTGCTTCGGGGCCATTGTATGACTTGTTTGAGAGTGTCATTGCTTGCCTAAGGAGTGACATGTTTGGATGTCAATATGTGTATTCTAATGTATTGGCATGTGATGAGTTTATATGTGCAAATAGCCATTACATGGCTTGATCGTGTGTGTAATATTACTTGAACATAGAATGACATGTTGATTTTGATATATGTGTGCATAAATGATGTATGGAAGTCATATGCAGGTGATGTTATTGAATGTTGTGTTTGGCGTTTGATTGGGTGGGCTCGGTTAAGTGGGATGAAGTCCAACAGAGTCGCACGATTGAATAAAGTGGTAAAGAAAACTTGTGTCTGGTAATAGCAAGTAGGGATTGACTCCCCCTCGGGTGAAAGACCCGTTAGTGTGGTTAGACATAATTCCAGCGGTGAAAGCCCGTAAAAGTATCTAGGTGTGCGGCTTCACGGTGACACTAAAATTCGCTTACTCCATAAAAACACATGAGTTTTGAAGACAATGATCGAGGTGTAACATCTAAAAAATTCCGTTTGAAAACAAATGAGTTTGTTTTGTAAAATTATCATTAGATGTAATCCATAAATGATGGATTTTACATGTGCATAGTTTCAAGTAATGTGTGATAAGAGTCGGTAAGGACTCGGTATGATGGGAGCCTGCATGACTTAGGGCGTGGTCCGATGGAGCCCAAGTATGACCCTGTGGTAGGGTACATGATTGAGTCTTATCTCATTTCATGGCTTGACATGTAGAATTTCATAGTAGAAATTACATGTTTTTAATTGCAATGTGAATGTGTGGAACATGACCATTGCATGTGCACTTAAGTGGGGAGTAGCCTTTGTAGAAAATATTCTCTACTGGGCGTGGTTCACCCTTTATGGGAAAACATTTCAGGTGAAGGGTAGGGTGTACACCGATGGACAACGCTCATTCAAGGCCGCAATTATGAAGAAGGCCAACATGTGGCTTTGATAAATCCTTTTTGTAAAACTTTGGAACAATCTAGTTCCGGAATGTAATAATGGTAAGAGAGTTGTGATCGGACTCTTACGGACTATTTTAAATGTGGTTTCACATATATTTAACTTAAATATGGATGAATGGGTCTCGGTAAATGGGACATATCGAGGTGGTATCGAGTTACTCGGTATTCACAAGATTTTGGTACCAAGAGGTGGCCTTAGTGCATCATATATTTGTTCCAAGCTATTAGCCTATATGTCAAAAGTAAAAGATGTTAGTTATAATTAAAAAGTATATATAAATTATCATAAGATCGTGGAAGGATCCCTGCTTAGTGAGATATTGACGTTCATATAATGATACCACTACAAATAAGGATCATAGTATGAAATATCTTCAGATAATAACTCACTTCTACCTACATGATCATGACGAAAATTCCACTTCTCTATAAACTCTTTGTGCACATTGCTCCAATCAAGATCATGTCGGCCTCGCAAGTCAACGCTATGTAATTTAGTGTTAGTATCACATGACTTTGATATATACTATTTCATACCAAATTGGCGTAAAGCCCGATCTGTTATCACCAATAATACAATAGTCTGGCAATGTAAATATAATATCAGATGTGTATGGCTGCCATACAACATGACTTGGTCTCGGTACATCAAAGGCAAATCTATATTAGCCAAGGACATGTGTGGATACCTCTATGGTAGAAAAAACATCTCTCCATCTAAGAAAATGTAATGACTTATTAGGTAAGATAACATTGAAGTTAAGATTTTAATGACTTTTCTATAATAAGATATAAAATCTTGTATATACCGTGTACCCAATAGAAGTGGTGGGAATGGAATGCCATCAACACTAATGATATCATGTGGAAGTACCTCTAGTCTTTGCAGGGTGATATTTGAAAATCTTTCTCATGCCCAAAATTGCAATAATATAAGTGGACCAGCTATATCATGTGCATGAACATGGAATGCTCGCCAAATCTCCCTATAAAGGCAAGCTAAGTAGGCACTATCCTAACTATATCTACCAACAACCCGAAAATCTGATAAAAATGAAAGAAAGATGAGATGAACAAAACCACCATACTTGTCTACAAATAAGCACCCTCCTATAAGTTGTAATATATATGCTCTAATATAATGTTTAATAGCAACATCATCAACATTAAGTGGTAAAGTTGGGAATTTCATCGCTAACCATGATATATGAAGGCATGATCCATTCATGTCATCCTCTTCAAGTCTATGTCCAAACAAAGACTAGCATAGTTAGGCCACTGCTGTGACGTCTGATCGATAAAAGGAAACCTATCAACTGGTAGGCCAAGTATAATACTGGCATCTTGCAAAGTAATAGTCATCTCCCCATGTGCCATGTGAAATGTGAGTGTTTTTGAGTGCCATCTCTCAGTCAAGGCAGTCACCAAGTGTCAATTTAATGTAACAAAACCAAGTCATGCTATGCCATAGAAGCCTGCTTGCTACAAATATAGAATAATTCGTTGATCTAGTGGCATCGTATGATGAAATACCGCCTCGCGTCATCTACAATGGATAATATGTGTCATAGTTAATTTATATCCCATAAAATCTATGAATAATGTACATGTTGTAAAGACAACATTGATGAATCATAAGATTGGGGACCGTGACATACCTATAAAACAAGTACATCATAGTTAATACATCACCAAAATTACATCATAAGAGTTAACATTGATAAAAGTACATAAATACTTTCATGAAAAAAAAAACAAACATTGATAATAGTCAATTCATCATAAAAAAGTTCTCAAGATAGTAGTCAAAATATCATAAAAAGTTCATACACTAGTGAGAGTTCATTCATTACATCATATAAGAGTTCACTAATAAAAGTTACACATCTTCAAAATTCATTAATTTGGTTTGTTAGATAGTTTGCCTTGCTCTTTGTTAGGACACTTGCGTCGATTATGACCTTCTTAGGTGCATGCATCACACCTAATATTAGTACTAGGTTCCCTCCAATCCATCTCATTGCGTATGCGTGATAATCTAAGTCACCCTTGGTCTCACAACTTTTCTAGATTAGGATACAAAATTGGAAATTTTGGTTTAGGCCATTAGTCTTCATGTGGTATTGGATGAAATTCTGGTGCATAACAAGCTGCGTATTTTTCCATCCTATAATAGAACTCCACAAATTGCCAATAATCTAACCTTGCATAAGCACAAACATCTAGGGCATGAGAATGGGGGTAACTAAAATGATTGCCACTTATTACAATTACAAGTTCATTCCTTAAGCTTCACAACTTTCTTATTGTTACCCTTATCCATATGGAACCTATGAAGAGTAGTGGTTACTTGAAACACTTGTTTTGATCGATGAGATAATGCAACACTAAGTCTACTTGCCTTAGATTCCCAATGGCTGATATTATTTATTGCATAAGAAGTGTACATTTCATTTTTTTTAAGTCTGGATTCAGTTTCAACCCTACGTCTTTCAAAATAGGCAACAAAATTATAAAATGTTGGTTGTACAAATGCAGTAATAAACAACATACGAGCTCCTTTAAATACCACATTAATGTTCTTTGCAATGTTTGTTATCATATAGCCATATTGCAACCCTTCAACATATGCTAGTGTTCATTTTTTTTTATCAATTTTATCAAAAAAATGAATATACTTTTCATTCAACTTTTTCAGCTCCTCCATACACAACTGAAACTTGTGAGGTTGGTGTTGAGATCCAGCCTTGTATACTAAGTCTTTCAAGACTTTGTTTCTAAACTTCTCATTGAAATTTCTTGCCACATGTCTTAGACAATATATATGTTGAGCAAAGGGTGAAGTCCATCAAAATTATGCTACTTTAATTCCTACATAACGATAAAAAATTATGCATACCCCATAAGGTGGAGTAACATTCGACCTTATAGTAGAAAAAAACCAAGACCAACTATTTATTGTTTCTTTCTTAGCAAGTGCAAAGGCAAGAGGAAAGAATTGTTCATTACCATCAATTGAAGTTGGAATCAATAGCTTCCCAACGTACTTTCCATGTAGAAAAGTAGCACTAATTTGAATGGTTGGCCTATAATGCTTGAATCCTTCTATAGCAGCTCTAAATGCCCAAAACAACCTTTTAAATCTAACGTTGCCATTAAAGTTCCCCAAGGGAGTCGTTTTCCAAACAACTTTTGTACCAAGATTAGTTTTTTTAAAGAACATTCATCCATTTGGGTAAAAGGAAATAAGATGCATCTTAATCACTAAACACTACTACAATTGCTTTTCTTTTTCTTCCCAAACTCTCCTATAGTGGACTTCATATCCATACTTATATTTTATTATCTAATGCAATGTTGGCACTGATGTAGATTGATCCTTCCTTGTAACATTTTGTATCTCTCAGGCTATCAAAGTGGACCTCAATTGAGAGTGGTCTTGTGAAAGTTTAGGATATACATAGGTGTGGGAACTTATGTATTGTGTTATTTCAAACAAGTTATGAGTTTTTCATTGACAAGCACAAAGTCTCCACTTACAACCTTCATCCTACTTCTTGCATTTTATTGGCCATAAGTGTGGCTCTGATTCAACAACAACTAAATCTTAATTATTGCAAATACAATATCTTCTAACAGCATATTGTAAGTCTTTTTTATTCTCAAACCTTAAGCCTTTGTTTAATACATCTTGGTTGTTCCACATTCCAACATGTAACCCTAAATTCTCTTAAGACGTGAAATTTATGACATCCCAATTTAACTCACTCATTATAAGGGAAGAGATGACATATTCATGGTCTAGGGGCATACATTGATCTTCCACATGCTCAAATATCTCAACATCATTACCTTTAATATTATGGTTTCCAAGGGCCTCATAAACATATCTTTCATTCATCATCATATCTTGCACAACATTGGAATCTATCTTAATCATCGGCTCATCTTCATTATTTTCACCCATTTAAAGTACATCATCAACACCCACCATTTTTTGTGATGGATTAGGTAGTACACCTATTCCCAATTTAGTGCAATCAATATTCTCCATTTCAACTGATAAGATCTCTACATACATCTCAACAATATGAGGTAGAGGAAACTTTGTAGCTACGTTGCACATTAAACTCTCATCATCATCATCATCATTTATAGGTCTACAAAGTTAAAATTACCATCTTCGAGATTATTTGGATAGCGATAAACCAACTTCAACTTCACTTCAAACGAATCTCCACATAATAACTCACATAAACGTGCATCTAACTCATTAAATTATGTGTTACTTTAAACAAATGTAGCTTTTGATGGAGGACAATTGTAGCAAATCCCATTAGGCACATTGATCATATTCAATTAATGTAACACAGTAATGTGATTGAATTCTCCCCCATTATAGATCCTAAATATAGAGAAAAAAAAAATATAGAATGAACACTTTAGTTATATGAATAAGCAAATTTAAAAACTAAATATGACCAAAGAAAATTCTTTAGTAAAAACAATATTAAAACTTTTTTGGAGTAAAGCAATACATGGCATGCTTTTAAAAATTTATGAAATTTATTTTCCTTACTTCTAAGATATTTGTTAAATTTCTAATTTTCATGAGTGTTATGATCTTTATTGGACTTCAAATATGCAAACGTATTAATAAACATTTAGAAAAAGGTAGGTTCAATTGATAATCTGCTAGTAAATCATACTCTAAGATCATGTTAAACCTTTTTTTTTTCAAAATTCAAACATATCAAATTTGGCTTTAATATAGGTGTTGTGTGTCATACCAATATTGCAATTGGAAATTTCTCGATATGTAGTCTTGAGCAAAAGAATGTAGGGTCAAAACTCAGGTTTCATGGAGCTCATGGAGGAAAATCTACAATAGCAAGCGGAGTTAATAAGAATAAATGATGAAAATGGAACTAATGCTTATTTGAAAATTTTCTCGACAACCAAACATAGGGCACACAAGATAATTTTCTTACATGTACTATGAAAAACTTGAGAAAATGCCTTTCATATTTTCAGTTGTTCTCAAAAACATTTTATTAAATATTTGAAAACACTTCAGAATTTTTATCTATAGGGAAAAAAAATTCACTTTTAAAAAATATCTTTAAGAATTTTCAATTTGAAATTCATCAAACGAAACTCTGTTTATCTTTAAAAAAATTCTAAAGGTGGTAAATGTTTTTTTTAAAAAAGCACCAAGCTTTTATGATATATTGTGAGATGTGTCTAGATTGTAGAACTAAATTACATCCTATAAAGTTAAGCCTACCTAATAAATCATATGACGAAACCAAAAGCAAACAAAAAAAAAAATATTGAAATGAAGATAAAGCCCTTCCAAATCACTACTTCCAAAGAAAGATAAAGTCATCAAAGAAATAAATAGTGAGGGAATCCCCCATTTTCACTTGGATAGCATAAATTTGCAGATTTTTTTTTCTCTTGGATATCAAATCATTACCTTTTGGAGGTGACATTGTTTTGAAAGAAGAAAAATCACAAGTCGATAGTGTTCAAACTCCGATCCGTAGATCTAGAGAGCAGTGAACATTTGGTGAGAAGATAAAGGTAGAAGCGAAATGTAAGAAGCTAAGTTAGGGCTTGATGAGGCAAGGAGAAAGGAGAAATGAGAAAGGTTGGGGAGGGAGGGGTTGTTGGGTTTGGTTAGAAGTTCTCTCCCATGGGGCTAATGATGTGGCAAAGTGTCCTAATTTAATCAATATTTTTCTTTATTATTTATTAAAAATATTATTATTATTTTTAAATCGTCCCATAACTCTTACATTGGATGCAAGGACACAAGGGTAAATATAAAGTGTTGTAGCGGCAATCTAGGGTAATTGTGTAACGGGTTGTGAGTTGTAAGTCATAGATTGTGCTAATAGGAGGTAAGGATTGGGCAAAACTATTGTGGTTTGTTTTAATATAAATTGGAGCTAGACGGTTCCCTAAAAATTGAGGGGTTTAACCGTTTCACTGGTTTGTTCGTTTCAACACCGTTTTAATGGGAAAATGATTTTAGGAGGTAAATTGGACCGAAAATGCAATCGATCAATAGTTGAATTGATTTGATCAACCGATCCACTCCGATTTTTAATCATTGCCCAATTCTATAGTTTCATTTCTAACCAATAAAAATAAAAACCTTTTATGTTCTTCAAATAAAAAATTTATTTTCACATAAACACAAAAAAAAATGAGAGGTTGCAAAAGTTGTTTAAAGTAAAAAATATATCTATATTAGAAACATTTTTGGCAAAATTTAAAATTTGTTAGTTGAACACCAGTTGAGAGGTTTAGTTAAAAATATATAATTAATAAGTAGAATATTTAAAAAAAAATAGTAGAATTATGTTAACATGCACCATGGGGAATAATTTAAGGTTTGATAAACAAATACACCGAATACCAGGAAGAATGTAATTTGAGGGGAAAAAAAAAATCCAATGGATGTATTGTAACAGTAATAGGTACCTTATTCAAAAGGTAATTAACACTTAAAATGGTTTTTCCCTACATTTTTTGTGGTAGATAAGAACTTATTAACATTGCATTCATTAGTTTCTTCCAAATACAATTCTTTCGCCCAACTATTCCATTGGATTTGAGCAAATAAGGTGATGTGGTTTCATGTATAATCCCATATTGAGCACAAAAGTCAACAAACAACGATTAACACTCATCACTTCAGTCACTTCTTAGCACTTTGATTTTCTTATTGAGTTGATTCGCAATCTCTATTTCACAGAGGATAAATTTCTCTATAGCTTCATCCTTGCTTTATAGTAAATACACATAATAGTATTTAGTGCTTTTATCAACAAATGTAATATAATATTTATTATTACCTTGCATGAATTTCAAATGACATACATCACTGTGGATTACGTCAAGAGATTTAAAGTCTGTTTCAACACTTTGAAAAGATGAACTAGTTAGTTTTACCTCAACACAAATTTCACACTTATATTTTAAATCAATTTGGAATGTTGTTATGTGACTTAAGATAATTAACCTATGTAATGTATCATAATTAAGATGTTTGAATCTACCATGACATATATTCGAAGACTCAAACATATAAGTAGAAGTACTAGCTTTATTCATATATGACTTTATGATAGTCATTTCATTGAACTTCCACATAACATCGATCATATATCCTTTCACACTATGCATTCCACTTTTGGACAAAACAAACTCAAATACCAACTAAAATCCATGATTGTTCATCAATGAATTGAACACCAAGCTCTTATGGATTTCGGGCACATACAAGACATTTGTTAAGGTTAGTTCTTTTCTTGATGTCATCTTTAAGACCACTTTTCTTTGACTTTTGATTTCAGTAGTGGAAAAGTTCCATATAAACACCTTTTCCTCATTCTCAATAAGTTCAAAGGTAGAGAAAATTTTCTTATCAAAACACACATATTGGGTAGCACCAGTATCAATCCAACATTCTTTGGGGTTAGATCACACCAAGTTCACCTCAGAGATTACTACTGTGAGGACAATGTCAGACACATCCTTCATGATGTCATCATCACATTACCTTCCTTAAGTTTCTTCTTTTTCAATAGTCTACAATCAATAGATTTATGACATTGCTTTCCACAACTGAAGCATTTTCCTTAAAACTTCAGCTTCTTAGATATCCCTCCGATAGGTCCTAACTTAGAGCCTTACCTTTTATTGTTGTTCTTCTTTGCCTTAGAACTTTGACCATGTCCCATAAAATTAGACTTATGTTGAAGAATGAGCCCGTGGTAGAACTTTGACCATGTCCTATAAAATTAAACTTATGTCAAAGAATGAGCCACTTTCAATAATATCTACCACTTTGCAGGTTTCACTTGATACCATTCCCTCGACATGTATCTCATGTAAGATTACTTGAAGTTTTTGGAGTTGACTAGCTGCAGTTTTGCAGTCTATCATTTTATAATTGAGGAAACAAACCATAACAAATTTCATAGCCCCAACCTCCTTGGTTTTATATTTTGATCTAGAGATTCCCATAACTCATTTGTTGTTAAATAGATATTGTATAAAGAATCAATTTATCCATTCATGACATACTTTCATAGAAAGTCATAATGTTTCCACGCATCTACAACACTAATGACATGGATATCACGCTTATCTTCTTTGAGCTTAGGAGCATCATCGGTTAAGAATTTCTCAACATTTAGATTAGTTACATTGAATAACATTTTTTTCTGTCACATTTTGAAGTTTAGTTCATTGAACTTCTCTAGTTTTTCTCCTAATGAGACACAGATGGATATTACAGTAGGTATTACTTGTACTTGTGTGTCACAATAGGGTTGTCACTCACAACAGCATTGTTGGATTCATATTCTATTTTTATGGAAGATTGTAGAAAATGTATCAATTTTCTTCGAAAGATTCCCCAAAAAATTGAAACGTATAACATAGTATTACAGGAAAGACTAGAGGTGTATAGAAACCCAAATCAGGACCAACCTTCTTAGATAGAATATTCAATTCCCATGAATATGGAGAGGTCACAAATGGTCCAACTTTAGATCTAAATTCCTTAGATAAAACTTCTCTATATCGTAATTTCAAATTTTCTAAGACGGAAAGAATTGACACAAATTCACAAAACAAGTATAGAGGAAAGCCTAGTAAGCTTACCTCCTTATCTTATATTCTTCACAAGAAAAAACACAACCAATAGTCATAACCTAATGGTATATATAATATAGTGTTTTGAGTAGAATACTCATGGTCATGGGTTCAAACTTTTTCCACTTGTTTAATTTGTTTGGTTCCTGAAAAAAGTGGAAGTTTTTAGATTTTTTTTTCTTGAAACTTTTCCTAATTATTTTGAGATTTTTGAAAAAAAAAATTATTATAGAAAAAAAAAGACCTCATATAAATTTATGGATAAAACTTTATTTAAAAAAAAAAAGAAAAGGTAGAAATCACTATTCTGAATTTTTTTTTTCCTTAAAAATTTCCTTTAATCTCATATCAAAAGCCATTTTTTAATCACTTTTATCTAAAATAAAATTATTTACCAAATAACACTACTAGATTTGTATCTTTTCATTAGACTATTTTTTTTCAAAATTTTTTCTCCTTTTTTTTAGAAAGATATTTACCTTATAAAACAAGTTGGACAAATTTTCCAATAAAACTAGACTTTTTTCCAATGATATTTTTCCAAAAACTGAGACAAAATTTCCTTTTTTTTTTCATAGACAAGATTTTTTCAACTTTTTCACCTATTTGTTTTTTTTTTTTTTTTTTTGGTCTTTGTTAGAGGACAAGATCCAAAAAAAAAAAAAAAATCTTTTCTAATGACACCATAAAGGAATTTTTTTTTCTTGTTTCTTCTTTCCCAACCAACAATTTTTTTCATTGCCTTATACTTTATGGTAACCAATTTGTTTTTTTTCCCCTTCCCCAATAATTCACTTTAAGATTGTTAGTACATAGCAAATAAAATGAAACAAAAACAAAGGAGAGGAAGAAAATCTATAGAAATATGGAGATTAGACTGAGCCTTGTGCAACCACAATCTTCTTAAAATATATTCGCCTTGTGACAATGCCTTGAGACTTTTTCAACGTCTTTTCATAGACTTAGTCTTTCCACTAAGCTCCCATGCTACTTAGGGCAACTCACTCATTCAAGTCGCTGTCACCTCCCCTATTTACTCTGGGCTTGTCATGCCCTCAACCCACAACTCGTATAATACAAGAATCTCTAAGAGTAAACTTTAAAGAATGCAAGGAAGATTTTATTGATGAAAGAACTCTTACAATGCTTTGGAAGCTCTCAAATCTTGGTGGTTTAACAAATGAGGCCTCACCCTTAATTATAGGGCTCCTAGGAACTCTCTAGAACCTTGAAGGGTTCCTTACAATTCAAGAAAATTCTAGAGAAACATATAGAAGACTATGTATATGGTTATTTACTAGAGAACTCTGGAAGTTTCTAAGCTAGTCTCTTATCCCCCAAACCCTTCCACATGTGTGGACTTCTACAGGGTCTTATAGACTCTTCCATACTCCTTTAGTCAAGGAGAGTTCCACAAGTCTCCAGAACCTTATGTCCTCCTATATAAGGCCTTGAGGGGCTCATTTGTACTCATGGAGGGATCCTTCTCAAATGAGGGAGTGTCTTAGAGAATGAGGGTGTAACAGTCTACCCTAACCATGCCATCGACAACCCTGTTGATACATCAGACTCAAACTGTTAGATCCAATATGCGAACTTACCTAACGCATCCTCGTGTTCCCAACTTGTTCGTCGTCTCGGTAGACCTTTTCATCGAACCAAGTATTCCTGCACAAGATGGGCCCCTTGTCTCCTAGTGACCCATTATGAAAGAATGGTCTCCACCCCCTTCTCCTACGAGCTTCCAACCTTCTCGCCCTATCCTCAAGGTCGCTCTGTTACAACCTTGACCTTGCCTCAATAACTATCCCTTACCCCAGGTTGGTTGTCTTAGCGTCATGCCTCTACCTTGATCCTTGGTGGACTAGCCTTAGTCATGAATTGGAAGGTGCCTAACAATTGAATTGAGCCCAGGCATGCATCCTCATCTTCCTTTTCCCTTTCCTTGATTAGGACACTTAACCCATTCTTCTTGGGACATTCCTTAGCAAAATGCTGACCATCGCATAAGAAGCATTTCAACCTTTGCATAAACTCCCTATGTTTTACCTGATCCTTATCTTCTCAATTGTAGGGCACCTTGCCCTTCTCTTGTTTGGCGGTATTGGGAGATACCTCTTCTCCCCACCTCATAATGTGACAATCATTTGAAACCTCATCTTTAGAAGAGTTGCTCCTTCTATTATCCACTAAAGACTCCGCTATCCCCATTGTAGTGGCTAAGTTTTGTATACCTATACCCCTTAATTCCTCTCGGTCCATCCTTCTAGGTTGTCCATGAAATTTAATAGCAACTCTTCCTCCATGTTATCAAGGATCTTAAGCAATAGTATAATGAACTCCTTAACATACTCTTGTATTGACACTATGAGCTTGAGACATCGTATGATCCTATAAGCTTGATACACTACATCTTTAGGGTATAATTTCCTTCTTATCTCCCTCCTAAAGACATCCCATGTGTCTATGCTTCATAAATCCTTCTCCATGTTAGTGAACTTCTTTTTCAACCATAATGTAGTTGTGTCAGCCAGGTAGAGGGTAGCAATCCTCACCTTAGCTACCTCGTCCCTCAATGCAATTGCCTCAAAATACCGCCATTTTGCATATGAAGTTGTTTATTCCTCGAAGATCCCTCTTGCCATTGAACACTTGTGGCTTTGGAACCTCCACCCTTCGTGCTTCTTGGCTAACCATAACCCTTGCCAATAGTGCAACCTTATAAATGGTTGGCCTTTCCCAAACCTCTTAATCACGTTTCTCCATATGTGTGGTCATGTCTTCTAACCTTGCTTCCATGCTTATGAGAACACATATGACCTTGTCCTAAAATGTCATAAACTCCTCATGTAACACTGACGACACCTATGGCATAACATCCCCTCATGATGGTCCCTAATCTCCTCCTTGAGATCTCCCAAGTCCTTTTTATGCCTTAATCATATCCACTAACTCTGAGGTGTCTACCATGGCTACCTCCACCTTGAGTAGTCTCGCCTCCATATTGGCGATAGTATCACTAGACTTCTTGTTCTTCCCCCTGCCCCATGAAGGAGGGTCAAGGTCCTTACCCTAGACTTGCTCACTAACTCCCTCCACATTAGAACCCTCCATGCTTCCTTCACGCTACACCCACACATCGCAACTAAGCTTTGATACGAACTTTCATATACTTAGGTAACTCACCAGCTCAAGTTGCTAAGTCAGCCCCTCCACTTGCCTAGCTAGCGTTCCTAAGCTCTACCCATGGCTTGGATGCTAAGTGAATACAAGAGAACTCATAAAGAATGGAAGGAAGCTTTTATTGATAAAGGAACTCTTATAACGCTTTGGAAGTTCTCAACTCTTGGTAGAGTGTCAAATAAGGCCTCACCCCTATTTATAGGGCTTGTAGGAACTCTTAGAACCTTGGAAGGTTACTTACAATTCAAGAGAATTCTAGAGAAACCTAGAGGAGACTATACACAAGGCTATTTACAAGAGAACTCTGAAAGTTTCTAAACTATTCTCCTATCCCCCAAACTCTTCCACACATGTGTGGACTTCTAGAGGGTCTTTCATAATCTTAAATACTCCTCTCATCAAGGAGAGTTCCACAAGTTTTCATAACTTTCCCTCCTCCTATATAAGGCCTTGAGGGGCTCATTTGTGCCTATGGAGGGATCCTTCTCAAGTGATGGAGTGTCCTAGCGAATGAGGGTGTGACAACCTGATTCCCATGATAAAACGGTCCTCAAATTATGACAAGGATGAGTTCAAAGAAAAGCTAGGGTTGCAGATGACTCTTCCCCTCCCCCCTAAGCGTGTTCTATGAAACCCCTTGAAAGTTATAGGGCTCTATTTACTTATATATATAAGAGCATAAGGGAACAACTGGGCTTTGATCAAATGGGCTTACTAAAGCAAGGGAGAAGATAGAACCATGGGCTCATTGCTAGTTAATATTAAACCATCCTAGGAATGACCCATAATTAACATGCACAATTACATAATTAGAATTGTAACATGATTATGCTTAGTCCATAATTAATAAATTAATCCAATATTCTCTCACTTGGACGGCATAATCATAACTCTAATGCTTTCACAATAGATTTACAAAGCCATAACCAATCATATACAATTAACACACCGAGATAATACATAAATCATGCATAATCAGGCGCTACTAATCAAAATCATTACTCAAATGATTTCTCAAGAGATTTACATAGTCATAACCAATCATATACAATTAATACATAAAGATGATGTATAAATTGTACATAATCAGACGCTACTAATCAAGAAGCACTACAATGACAAGAGTTTTGATTCAATGGAATGAAAAACATCATTATGTCATTCATCTAGTTAAAATGACACAAAATCACAAGATAATGAAAAATGTTAAAATGCGCATGTAATAACGGAAATGCATGAGTTTTCCTTAAGAAATACATGAAAAGGAAAAATTCCCACTAAAACAAGAGTCTAGGCTTCTAACAGTCTCATGAGGGTGACGTGTTCTTGAAACACACAAATATGTAAGCCTTTGGTTAGTGCGTTTGCCAACATGCTAGTCATAGGCATGCACTCAATTGAAATAGGGACTATGCAACTTTCTCTTTAACAAAAAAGAACTTCACATCAATGTGCTTAGAGCGAGAAGTGCTTCTAGTGTTCCTAGAGAAAGATACAGCTGTAGAATTATCATAGAATAATTTCAGCGGTCTAGAAATGGTGTGAACAACCTCTAAAGCTGAAATGAAGTTTCACACCCATATTGCTTGACAAGTAGCCTCATAACGCGCTACATACTCTGCCTCCATATTAGAAGAAGCTATAAGTGTTTGCTTGACACTTTTCCACGAAATAACTCCTTTAGCCATCATAAAGATATAACCAAAAGTGGACTTTTTATCATTCATGCAGCCTGCATAATCAAAATCACTAAAACTAACCACCTAAAGAGTGTCGGTAAGTCGATATGTCAACATGAGATCCTTGGTACCCTAAAGATACGTCAAAACTTTCTTCATCACTTTCTAGTGGCATTTACCAAGATCACTCAAATATCTACTCAACAGGCCAAAAAAAGCAATATCAGAGCGTGTGCTTACTTGAGCATATATCATGCTGCCCATAATTGAAGAATAAGGGAATGCTTTAATATGATCTCTCTCAATATCATTATGAGGACATTGGCCTTTGGAAAATCTTCCACCTTTCACAATTGGTGCCTTAATAGAAAAACATGATCACATATTGAACATTTTCAAAATGCGGTCAATATACGTATGTTAGGACAATCTCAGAATGCCATTATGTCTATCGCGAAGTATCTGTTTACTTAAGACATAAGATGCTTTCCTAAGATTCTTCATATCAAAATGGCTAAAAAATAACTGATTTATCTCAACTAACAAATTAGTATCATTGGCTGTGAGCAAAATATCATCAACATATAAAACCAGGAATATGTATTTACTTCCACTGACCTTCTTATATATGCATTTATCGACAAAGTTCTCCGTAAAACCATTGGTAGTGATAACTTCATCAAATTTGAGATACCACTGCTTATAAGCTTTCTTTAAACCATAAATGAATTTCTAGAGTTTATACACCATGTGTTCCTTACCAACTTCCTCAAAATCGGTAGGTTGAGACATGTAAGCATCTTCAACTAAGTCTCCATTCAAAAAAGTTGTCCTTACGTCCATTTGATGCAACTCCAAATCAAAATGAGCCATTATAGCCATAATATCTTTAGTGGACAAGGGAGAGAAGGTTTCCTTAAAATCAATACCTTCTCATTAACCGTAACCCTTGGCCACTAATCTCGCTTTATATCTCTCTACTTGTCCCTTGGCATTGTGCTTGGTCTTTAACACCCATTTGTACCCAATGGGTCTATAACCATCTAGCAACTCTACCAAGCTCCACACTTTATTCTATGACTACATGGAAGTCATCTAATCTTTCATTGCATCGATCCATAAGTTGGATTGAGGACTAACAATGGCTTCTTTTTAGATAATTGGATCTTATACATCACCCATATCATACTCATGCTCCTATAAGTAGACAATGTAGTCATTTGAAATTGCAGGCCTACACTCCCTCTTTGACCTCCTTAAGGGTATATCCATGACTACATCTGGGCCTTCTTGGTCTACTTCCTCAATTGAATCATTATCAGGAATGTCTATTTGATGCTGGTCAACAACAGGGCTAGTTATCGAAGTGGAAGCAATAGGCACAGGAATAAAAATTAGGTGTTCTTTGAATACAATTTATGTTAGCCTTTGGCTTGTACCAATATCATCCTCAAAATATATAGCTCGATTTGACTTAATCACTCTAGTAGTGTGCAATGGGAAATAAAACCTGGAACCTCTTGAATCTACATAATAACCAACAAAGTACCCACTGATGGTCTTTGGATCAAGTTTCTGTTAGTAATAGTGCTCTAGGCCTATTGTATGGACATAGTATTTTGACTATTTATGAGAATTTATTATTATGATGATTTGCATGTTTATTATATATAATGTCCTTGAATAATATTATTAATTATTCTAAATGTCTCCTAATCTGCTATTGTTATGGAATAACAATGAATTAAGATTAGTATAAAGTTTTATTGATATTCATGGGATGAATATGTGTATGAGATAAATCAAATTTATATCTATTCATAGAACAAATATCGATGTGACCTGCCTTCAGATTACTACACATCAAAGTCATAAGTTAATCTCTACGTCGTGTCATTAAACTTTGACCTGAGATCGCTATAGTTCTCAACATATGAATATCAGGTTTTGATATAATCAAACGTTGTCTTTAATCGATGACTATAAAGATATACTTGAACATAATAAGAATTATGTAGTGATATGAGCGATTAAGATGTAATTTGTCCTCTATTATAAGAGATATCTTCTCGGGTCCCTCGACAATTGAAAGAGACTCGAGAAATGCATAGAAACGCTCAAATGAATTGGCTGGAGATCAATGTCATTTTGTTTAGTCGGGCTTCACTGGGTTTCGAGTAATCAAAGATAGAACGATATAAGGCTGACTTTGTCCATGCCTTATACTTACCAAGATATCATGAGACAAAAGGATTATGTCATTAGCTATATTAAGTTGAAACTCCGATCATGAGCTTTTCATTTAACTGGGTAGTCATAATGTCTTGCCAGAGACCACTTATGACTCATAGATCAAAATGTGATTTGTGCCTTACCGCCAATGTTAATTGAACCTATAGGCCCATTAAGAAATCTAATAATAACGGTTATGGTTTTTCGACTGTAGTAATTTAAAATGATGAGATTATTTTTAAATTACAAATAACAATTAGTTATTTAACTTCGAATTTAATTTTTGAGAAAGTTTAAATTGGTGGATTTAAATTATAACAAATAATTAATTTGTTATATTTTCTTATCGGATAAGGAAATAATCAGAAGGGTTTTTTAAAAAAAAAGTTTTAAATATATAATGATATAATTGCTTTCCTTATCCGATAAGGATTTGCCCAAATTGTTATTATTTAAAAGAGTTTAAATATATAATAATATACCTGCTCTTATCCGATAAGGATTTAAATTCTAAATTGTTATTTAAAAGAGTTTAAATATATAATAATATAAATTGCTTCTTATCTCGATAAGGATTTGAATTTAAATTGTTATTTAAAAGAGTTTTAAATATATAATAATACAAAAATTGCTTGACTAAAAACCCTAGCAGATTTATATAGATATATATATGTGAGACATATGGTTTTTTGTAGTAGTCAGTTTTTTACTCTAAGAACAACCAAAAAACGTAGAGACCCTAATTTCGTTTTGAGAAGACTTTGACCTCGAAATAGCATTCAACAAGATCGTCTCATTATTTGTTCGGTGTGGATACTTGTGAGGGTGGTCGCTTCTCGTAAAGGCAAAGACCTTGAAGATCCGACAAATCCAAGACGATACTTTGAAGGCTCGACTTAATCGATCTACAAGAGGTGGGGTTTCGCCATCTCTTCCTTCGGTTTTTATGAAACGCATGTGATCCTTTGGTGGGTTAAGGGATAAAATTTTAAATTCGCCGCATTTATGTTCCAATTAGATCGATATCTCCCTACGATAACCCAACAAGCTTAGGGGATTGCGTGTCAGACGATCTCACTTCTACCTTACAACCCCAAACATGGAAGTAATAAAGACTAGGTTTCTTTTGTGACCATAGTTCATATGGGGTTTTAGGAACAGACTTACTAGACAATTAATTCAAAATATAAGCTATAGTTTTCAAATCTTCACCCCACAAGAACTCAGGTAGTAAGGAATTAACAAGCATATACATTGCACCTTATCAAGAAGCGTGCAATTCCTCCTCTTCGCAATCCCATTTTGTCAAGGTGTATCAAACATTATATACAAAGCACTAATGCCACATTCCTGAAGGTGCTTCGCAAATGGTCAAGGGTTGTGTCTCGCCTCATCATATCTACCATAATACTCATCACCTTTATTAGAATGAACCACTTTTATCTTCTTCCCTTATTGGAGCTCAACATTGTATACAAAGCACTAATGCCACATTTCGGGCTGTGCTTCGCGAAATGGCCGGCGGGTCAGGTCCCGCCTCATCATATCTACCATAATACTCATCACCTTTATTAGAATGAAGCACTTTGACCTTCTTCCCTTATTGCTTTGAAAGCTTTGAAAGCCCCCAAAGAGTCAGACTTTTCATGAATGAGCTCAACAAAACCATAACGGGAATGATCATCAATGAACGTGATGAAATATTTCTGGCCACCCATAGCAGGAGGGGTGAATGGCCCACAAACACCTGTATGAATAACCCTAAGCAAATCAATGCATATGTCAGCCTTGACATTCCTAATCTTGGCGGTCAATTTACCCTTGATGTAATCTCCATAGGTATCAAAATATGATAAATCAAGATCTAGAAGAATCATATCCTTAATTAATTTCTCAATTCTCAATTTAGAAATATGACCCAGATGCTTGTGCCAAAGAATAGAAGACTTTTCATTCAATCTCAAACGTTTAGCGTTTTTAATAGTACTAACAGTAAGGGTAGCAAAAACAAAAGGCAAAGTAGACAACTTTAATCTATAAAGACCCCCACAAAGTTTTCCATTGCCAATGAATAAAGAATCTAGATACAATTTAACTTTTCTAGATCCAAAAAGAAAACTACATCCAAGTCCATCCAAAATAGGTAGTGATATCAAATTTCTCCTGATCGAGGATATGTTTGCCACATCCTACAATTCCAAAAAAATTTCTTGTATTAAGCTACAATCTAGCAACTCCTAGAAAATCAACTCAGACTCTTGTACCATTTCCTATGTACACGTATCGCTCCAAACTAGTTGGATTTCTTTTACTTATAACTGCTTGCATGGAATTGCAAGCGTGGATGGTAGCACCACTATCAAACCACCAAGTATCAGATGACACATCAATGACAATGGATTCAAAAAAATTATTCACTTAATGATTATCAAATAACTAATTTTTCTCATTCTTTGAAAACTTTGTATATTTCTTGCTAATAGCATCCAAGAACTCTTTTGCATTCTTAGTCTTGGGAATGTTTTCATAAATAGAGTTCTCTGTATGATTCACCATGATCACCATACAACAATTGTTAGAATACTCCCACCCCTCATAGGACCTTTTCTCCTTTGTAGAACTCTCAGCAGTGGGTTTTGGAGGAGCTTCAACTATTAAAGCCAAGTTCAGTTTCATAATTGTCAAATTCATCATGAGAGATTTAACCCAATGCTTTTAATTAATCCCATTAAGTTTCGTGTGTTAGATATAAGCCAAAAATGTTGAATAGCCGAATGAATTGGCCTTGTGATTTCTCTCTATCATATAGACTGTACAAAGAAAATCTATACATGGAAAAGACAATAAACTTGCTAATATTTTCTCTTTACAACACGTCAAATATTAAGCTAATTGCAATAAACATAAATCAAGGAAATAAATATGGAAACAAAGGGATATGAATATGGATAGCAAAGTTGTCTATTAAATAGGAATAAATATGGATGACAAAGCTGTTTGGAAATAAATATGGACAACAAAGCTGTTTGTAGACAGCCTCCTCAAATTGATGCAGGTTAATCAACAAGCATCAATTTTCTACTTTGGAGGCAATGTCGATGATGAGTGAAAGCCTTGGTGAAGATATCAACAATTTGTAGTTATGGAATGTGCGCGATAACACGAGCTTCAAAAGCTTCAATGTGATGAGTGACAACAACTTCAATATGCTTGCAGCCTCATGATGGATTGTGATTGGTCATGATCTAAATAACACTTGTATTATCAACATGTAAAGGTGTAGGATCTGTCTCAAAGAAGTCTAACTTTTCAAGAAAACCTCAAAGCTAAATAATTTTGGAACAAGCAAGAGACATCGCTCGGTACTTAGATTCTATAGATGACTTAGAAACTCTGTCTTACTTCTTACTCTTCCAAGAGATCAATGCATCACCTAAGAACACACACCAACCAGTGATGGAGTGACGTGTATCAACACAATTGTCCAGTCAGCATTGCTATAAGCAATAAGATAAGAAGAATTGTCTGCAGGAAAGAATAAGCCACAGTCGGAAGTGCCCTGAAAATAGTAGACGATCCTACAGACAACAACCAAATGAAGATGACGAGGAGTCTAAAGAAATTGGTCGGCTTGCTGAACAACAAAAGAAATATCTGGTCTAGTGATGGTGATATAGACAAGGCTACCCACCAATTTTCGATATAAACTAGGATCAATAAGTAAGTAACCCACCTCTTTGCGAAGCTTGACAGTTAATTCCATGGGAATATTGACAAAGGTAGCTCTTTCCAGTCCTGTTGTAGCCACCAAATCACTAGCATACATTTGTTGATTTAGTAAAATACCAGAAGGACTACGATGCACCTTAAGACTAAGAAAATATGTGAGAGGCCCAAGGTCTTTCATATGAAATGATTTTGAGATATGGGTCTTGAGCTGGGCAAGTAAAGAAGAATTAGAACCAGTGATCACAATATCATCAAAATAAACCAAAAGGACAACAATACCCATGTCGGATTTTCGAAGAAACAATGAAGTGACATACTTGCTCTGCTTGAAGCAAAACTGTAATCAAGTGGTTCAAAACTTATCAAACTAGGCTTATAGAACTTGTTTGAGACCATAAAGAGAATGATGAAGTTTACAATAATACTGAGCTCGGGAGAGGAAAACAATCCCGGTGCTTCATATAAATACATTGCTTCATTCCCGATTAGTATGCCTAATTCTATTCCCAAGCGTGCAGAATTATAGTCGCTCAGCATTGTAATACCGTGGGAATCCACAGTCATCTCCATGTGGAGTGGTCTCGATTCATTGGATCAACAGAGCTATTCTCCACTAAAAGTATGATTTAAAGAAAATCGAAGTGTTGTGTTGTTTGATCAATGGTTGATCGGGTTTGAATGTTTTAAAATAGAAAGACAATTGCTGGGATTTTTAGGGTTCCATTCACTTCCTCGATCGTAAGTCCCACCTCTTATTTTATAAATCATCTAGAACCATTGATAAATGGTCTTGATGAGGATTTATCTTTAAATGCTTTTGGAAAATAAAGATGATCAAGTAATACTAAACACTTGTTCTCAATTAAAATGAACCCTTAGTTGGCATCATGATCAAGCACAACGTGTACCGGAAATATCTCGTTAACACGTTGTCAAGAATTTGTCCAACTAAGGATTTAAAACCTTTCTACACAAGTGATCAATATTACACAATCCATTGAAAATCAAGAGAGGAATTGAGGGACTTTACCTTGATCAGGGTGAGTTTCCCCCGTATGATCCCAGCAGTAGGGGTTTAGAACTCCATAAAATTTATATGAACAATTAAAGTTGAGGAACAATTAATCATAAAAAATGTTATCTTTGAAGAATCGAATTAACTTTGTAAACTCGAGGAATGAAGAATATGGAATGCTAAGATTTAAAGCAAAATAACATTGCTGAAAGATTACAAACTCAATCCAAAACTTCTAAAAGAATGGAAATCTCAAACTGATCTGCTGTACCACTCAAAAATTGGAGAAAAATTCAAACCTAAACCCTAGTTAGAAGAATCTAAAACTCAAGAGAAAACTAAAAAGACTCCAAAAGATCCTCTAATACTTGTGTCCTCCTCCTTTTATAAATTTCTCCAAAGTGATTTTCCCATTTCGTTCGCACGAAAGTGCCCCCACGTCCGATTGAATTCGGACAATTCCCGCAGTTCCATAGTTCCCACCGGTGTGACTTGAAGTTCTACTCTAGACTTTGCCAGCTAATTTTTCTAGCAAGTTCTACCTGTAGGACTTGAAGTTCTACCTGTAGGACTTGTCCACTGCCAAATTTCCAAGAAAGTTCTACCTAGACTTGAAGTTCTACTGCAGGACTCTGGTTCCTCCGGTGCTTTCTTGCTTCGCCTGGGTTCCCGAAACTCGTCAATTTCTCACCCACATCCACATTGCTTCATTATTTCCCAGCTTACATCCTTGTGCACTACGTTTTAAACCTGAAAGACCTGCACAAATCTAAAAACACAGAAGAGATTAGAAGTACCTGTTCTTATGCCAAATGTGAGTACATTGTGATTTAAATGTGTTAGATTCCGTTATAATTATCACTCAATTGTGTATTCATCATACATTCTTTAAGATCCCTGTGAAGGAAAGCATTCTTTAACATCCATCTAGTGTAATGGTCAATCATTGGAAGTAGTAAGAGCTAGGATCGTATGAACAATAGTCATCTTAGCCACAGGAGCAAAGGTCTCATTATAATTGACACCATATTCTTGTTTGTTCCTAAGGACAACAAGTTGAGCATTATAACGATCCAAACTTCCATCACAGCGAACCTTGACTAAGTAAACTCATTTGCAACCTAAAGGAACTATAGTGGAAGGACAAGGCTCAATGTCTTAAGTGTGATTGGCCTCTAGAGCGGCAATTTCTTCTTACATAGCTTGTCGCCAACAGTCATGCTTAACAGCATGAGAGTAACGTGTGGGAATATCAAAATTGGATAATGCAACAGTAAGAGCTGCAATAGAATTGCTAGAAGAAAACCCATCCCTATCTTGGGGTATAGACACTCGAGAAAAACGACGTACCAAAGGCTTTGGAGGTGCTACAACTGACTGATTCTTCTGCATGTTAGGATCAGATATCGAGTGAGTCACCAGAAGAAACTGTGGGCGAGATCGTTTTATATACACCATACCTGGTTTAAAGCAAGGACTGACTTGAGGAAGATCGGAGAACTACTACTTAAAGGAGGGGAGGACCACAGTAGAAGAAGGGCACATATGAAAAAGGAAAGAAATGTTGATTTTCAAAGAAAATAACATTTTTAGAAATGCGTGTATGATGTAATGTAGGATCATACAAACAAATCCCTTTTAACACAGATTATATCCTAAGAATGCACATCGAACAGATTGATCATATAGTTTATGTTGCTCATGAGGAGGTAAATGAACAAAACATACAGAACCAGAGACACAAAGATTATCGTAACTAGGTTGCTTAGCAAACAAGCGGAAATAGGGAGACTCCATAAGTAAAACTTGGGAAGGTAAGAGATTAATCAAGTGAGTAGTAGTCTTTAGAGCCTCAACCTAGAACATGGAAGGAACATAAGATTCTAACAAGAGAGAATGTACCACATCAAGAAGATATCGAGTTTTGCATTTAGCTACTCCATTTTGTTGGGGAGTAGCAGGACATAAGCATTGATGAATAATACCCTTTGAAGCTAAGAATGCCTGAAAATAAGTAGACAAATATTCACCACCAGAATTTGTGTGTAGTGTCTTAATATTCATAGAAAATTGATTTTCAACATACACTAAGAACTCAATCAAAGTACGAAAAACCTTAGATTTAGAGTGAAGAAAATAAACCCAAGTAAATCTTCTGTGATCATCAATGAAACTCACATAGTATTTAAATTTTTCATGTGAACTAACGGGGGAAGGTCCTCAAGCATCACTATGGATAAGATCAAAGCAGTGAGAAGCTCTACAAGCATACAAAGGAAATGGAAGAGTTTTGATTTTACCAAGTTTACAAGAATCACACTCAAGAGATAAAGAAGAACATTCTCTATGACCAAGAAAGCTAGAGTTCAATACATGAGATAAGATTTGAGTATTGGGATGGCCTAAATGATGATGTCACACCATACTCAGATCATGAACATTATTACAAGCAAAAGACCGAATAGAATAAATTGGAGAAAGTGCTAGAATAGGTAAAACTAGTGGAAACAAGCGCGTCACTTTAGGTCCCTTTGCGATTGGCTTCTCTGTTACCTGGTCCTTCACAACATAACCATCACCAAAAACATTAACAACACAATTGCTATCAACTAATTGACCAACAGAAATAAGATTCGTGGAAAGTTGAGGAGCAAGGACCTCATCAGTAAATGTAGAAAAAGCATTTCCAAAAGCAGCGATTGGTAGAAAACTTCCATTGACAATCTGAATGGCAAATTGGCCAGCATAGGGCCGAACATGTGACAAAGTTGTGGGAGTATTCTTCATGTGATTGGAAGCCCCTGAGTCTACATACCATGGTGTAGTAGAATTTTTACCTTGAAACCTCATCGCAGACAATGCTGAAATTAGCATATGTTGCACCATTTCCAAGGTGTAGTAACTGCTGCAGGAGGTGCAATATCAGAGGTAGCACTTGAAGTAGAGCCATGTACTACAAAAGTCGCTGTTGGAGGAACAAAAGTATGAAACGCTTGGGCCTGACGATTCTAGGGGGGGATACGACATGCTTTGATACTATGACCTTTTTTCTTGTAATAAGAACAATATTTTTTAGGACAATTGGCAACAATATGCCCATCTTCTTTGCAGTATAAACATTGCAGGTTTCTAGAAGTCATAGGTGATCCATGTCCTTAGGCAGCATAAGCAATAGTTGTTGTCTCGAAACTACCATGAGACTGCACCAAAATTTTTGAGACTAAGATGTTGTTTTTCACGAAGTAACTCTCCAAAAAAAATATCAAGAGAGGGAACAAGAAATCTATTTAGTAGAGAGAAGCGGACCGATTCATATTCCGGGCGTAGTTTCATAAGAAACTAATCATGTTGGCTAGTCTTGTGAAGATTCTGGATAGTTGAAAGAGCAACATCCGGAACATCTGTTGTAACCAAATCAGTATATTCATGCCAAAGAGTAAAAAATGCCGAGTAGTAGTCTTGGATGGAAAGACTACCATGTTGAAATATAGCAATTGCATGTTCCAAGTAAAAGCGACGAGCATCGTTATCTTGATGATAAACCTTCTTCGAATAATTCCACATTGATTGAACAGAGCAATGAGCCCGCAAGTTGGTGATGAAATATGGCTCCACCAAACCAAGAAGCTAAAACATGATTCGAGCTTCAAGCACATCCCAAGAAGGAGAAGATGTGTCAGCCTTGTATTTGTTAGAGTTGGATGTTAGTGCAACATCTGTGCCATCAATATGGCCCTAAAGGTCTTTTCCCTTGAGGAGAAGTTCAAACTAAAAAAGCCTAGGAAGAGTAATTGTTTCCTATAAACTTGACACACATCTGGTGCAACATCCATTGCAAATAAATGAAACTTAAGACAAAAAAAAAAAAAATATCCAAAAATAAAGGAACTGAGAGAAGAACCTCAAAGAGAGATTGCCGAAGGACGCTACTCAAGAAAAATGCCTTAAAACCGAGAACATGCTCACAACCCGTCTACGACCCTAATACCATGTCGCTGTTTCAAAAATGCTTCTGGATATTAATAATGAATTGTCTCTTGTAATTTCTTGTACAAAGGAAATATATACATGGAAAAGACTACAAACCTACTACTATTATCCCTATACAATTTGTCAAGTATTAAGCTAATTACAATCAACATAAATCAAGGAAATAAATATGGAAGAAAATGGATATGAATATGGACAACAAAGTTGTCTGTTAAATAGGAACAAATATGGACAGTAAAGCTGTCTGGAAATAAATATGGACAACAAAGCTGTCTGTTGACATCGTGATGACAGAGAACTAAGGAAAACTCAAAGTTGAAGAATAAACAAAATAGCAATATAAAAAGTAAAGATATGCAAATTGCTCCATTTTTCGGCTTACCAAATTACCCAAAAAAGTGGTCACCAAATGTTAGAGTCTATAAAATACAAAAAAGATTCATACATAAATAAAAGAAATTCATCACTCGTCACAACCAAATGCTTCAATTTCCCACCGATAGGGT
This sequence comes from Tetrastigma voinierianum, assembly GCA_016808115.1. NCBI lineage: Eukaryota > Viridiplantae > Streptophyta > Magnoliopsida > Vitales > Vitaceae > Tetrastigma > Tetrastigma voinierianum. The sequence continues at coordinate 379,214 of JAEQBH010001641.1, forward strand.
AGTAAAATTGTGCGGTTCATAACACTATCTATTTGGATCTTAGCAAAATTGATGCGTAAGACCAGAAAAATTACAGTTGCAACATCAATTCCAAAAATATTCGGCATGTTCAAACTCACAAGAGACAAGTTCATAAGTATCCAATATTTCTCAATTTTACCCAAGTTCATAAGCATTCAAATTTATTCATAATATGATGCTATAAATCAGCACAAATAGCACAAGCATAAATTACTAAAGCAATATGTAAAAAACTAGCAAAAAGATTACAAAATTAGGTAAAAAATTTGACTTTTTGTTCCATAACCAAATTTAATGTTTACTGGGATAGAAAACTAATAATGGGGATAAAAATGTAAAATTTGGCTTCAAAAATACACCCTATGAAAAATCCCATAAAAAAATAAAATCTATAAGTAAAATCGACGAATATTTCATTATATATTTTTTTTCTTGAAAACCTTCCAACAGTGGAGCAAAATAATTAAGAAAAAAATCAATATGTCATAAAAGGCTGTTTCCCACATATGAAAATTAAATAGACAAATAACAAAAGGGAGATTTCTTGAGAATTCCCAAACACATTATTGCCGATGTCAATCAAATAAGCGAATAAAAAACAAATTTTTATGATTGAAATCTGACATTTAATTAATAGTTCTTCTTGTTGTCATTATCATCCATTAAATAAACAAATAATAACAAAAATACGATTCTGAAATACAGGGTTGCCGTCCATGTTAATTAAAACAATTAAACCTTTTTCAAAGGGAATCGCGTTAATGAGTTGATTAATAGGGAATCAAAAGTCAATCAAAATAATCAAAACGTGGTGATGAGTTCATTCATACGAAAACATGTTGATAAATTGATTCATGAGGAATGAAAACCTTTTTCAATCAAGATAGTCAAAACAAAAGTCAATTATTATGATGGATTCATAAGGGAACGTGATCCACTCATAAGTGGAATCCTAGGTTTTATTCTTCTACAGAGAATTATAGCTTCCTGTTTCAAGCACCTTCTCATTATCTCAGTCCAAATCAATTCAGAGAGAAAAACCATAAACGATAAAAAAAAAATGTAGAAACACAAAAACTATATAAAGGGAAAAATAATTACGAACAAAACAAAAAAAAAATAGAAATTTTTTTTTGAAAACTTCAATATCAATTAAATGTGCTCTGATACCAATTGTTAGAATATTTTGTAAAATTAAGAGTATTTATTGAGCCTAAAAACAATTGATCAATAATTAAAAGACCCAATAAACGCATTACAAAATAATAACTTTATTGAATAAAAAAGCATATCAATTCATAGTGTGTAGAAAACATATCTAGCATAAATCTATAATTGTTAACTATTTTTTGTCTCTCAATTATGCAATAGATGAGATCAAAGAAAAGTTATGATTGAAATGACTTTTCCCTCTCCCCAAGCCAAGGGCTCTTGTTTTACGAATATATATATATATATATATATATAGAGGCGGTATATATATATATATATATATATATACTTATTCCAAATGAATAATTGGACTTTGGTCAAATGAACTTACTAAAGCAAGGGAGATGATAGAACCATTGACTTATAACTAGTTAATTTTAAACCATGCTATTGTAACATGATTATACTTATTCCATAATTAATAAGTTAATACAACATATTTTTTATATATAGCTATAGTTTTTTTCTTTATCAAAATTTTATAATATATAATGTAACAATATTTGATCTTTATCTTAATGTATATTTCTTAAAAGTAAATAGCAGCGGGATTCTCTCCAATAATTTCAATAACTTGACATTTTAAAAAATAAAGAAAAGTTAAAACTTAAAAACCTACCCGTCCTTAAAAGCAAATAGCAGCGGGATTCTCTCTGATAATTTCGATAACTTAACATTTTAAAAAATAAAGAAAAAGTTAAAACTTAAAAACTTAGCCGTCTACAGTTCGAAGTGAAGAACCAAGGTTGAAGGCCAATAAAAATTGCGGAAGATAAAGACATTGTCGGAGCCAGAAAGGAATGACGTCGTGTAAGAGAGGGGAATTGCCGGAGCCGGAATTGAAGGAATGACATCGTGTAATAGAAGGGAACTAGAGAAGACGAAAGCTGCGGCATGAGAAGAGGGATAGGAAGGGCAGTGAAGGGGAAATCTACAATGAAACTATTAGAGTATAAAAGGAATCCTAAATATATTGTACTAGGAATCCTAAATATAATTAATAGAAACAATGTCGTTATGGTGTAAAAAGCATCAAAACAATGTCGTTATGGTGTAAAAAGCATCAAAACAATGTCAAGTAAGGATGTAAAAGCATAAACAAGTATCTTTTCTTCACTTCAAAATAGAAAAAAAGGAAAAAGATGAGCGAAACGACGGTTCGTTAAGAATTGCTCCATTCAAACGCTCACTAGTTCGAATTGCCGCCTGCATCCAATTTGAAGTAAAAAGCCACCATGCATAAACACTGATTAGTCGAATCAGCCGATCCAATTCAAATTTTAAATATTATATATATATATCAATTTTTAAAACCACCCTTAGTAATACTAATAGTTAACTTAAATAAAAAATGAAAGCTTTTCATCCACATTTGATTTTATTTCATGTCCAATTCTTTAAGGATTCAATATAGGATTTAACCCATTCATTATGGGTTTAATGAACAATCACACTATGCAATATTCATAATCTTCATTTGCTTTCAGTTATGGTGAGTCCTAAATCAATTTCATTTTCTTTCATTTCACTACAAGAAAAGTGACTTATAGGGACATTACTTTAGTTGGGGCCAAAAAAATTTGCAACCAAAGCATATTTTTTAGCTCTCATATTTGTAATGAGGTGCCGCAACTACAAGTGACTCTATAGTTAATGATAGGATTATGTCTCAACTAAAAGTGACTTATAGTCAGATTGGTGATCAGCCTCAACTAAAAGTGACTCTATAGTTGCGGATAGGATTCCGTCTCAACTAAAAGTGATTCTATAGTTGTATTTAGGATTGAGTCCTCAACTAAAAACATTCTATAAATGCAAGATATGATTAATTTCTAACTAAAAGTGACTTTATAGTTGCACATAGATTGAGGTCTCAACTAAAAGTGACTTAAGTAGCTAAGTGTAAAATTGAGTGTAACTAAAACGACACAGAATAAGAAGTTACTATATACGCGACCAGAGTTGAATCGTAACTACAAATCTACAACTTGTTTGGGCAAACATGTTTATTAAATTAAGGAATTTGGAGAGTCTGTCATAAACTAATACAATTCTTTAAAATTACCAAAATAATTTGAAAACAAAACTAATACTCAAAGTAGAGCGCCCCATTTACATTGGAATTTTTTGCTAATACCGTAGTCAATGAGTATGATGCGCTGAACTTAAAATTTTAATGCCGTAGCTAAAGAGACTATGACATTAATGATGTGTATCCCGATAGCATTAAGAAAGAATTATTTTCGTTTTAGATTAATGTAATTATTATTATTTTTTAAAACCATTTTTGTTCAACTTAATTAGGGCAGCTAAGAAAGCCGTAAAGGCCTATAAAAGAAGGCTAAGAGAGTGGGAAAGCAAATGGCAGCAATGAAGTGGATAGTGGCATCCCTTTCTCGCACTCTTCGCCATTTCTCTAATCTTGAACTATGATTAATTTTTACCCATTGCTTTATCAAAAGTGCAAGTTCAACCGTTTCATTAAACGGAGAAAAAGCCTCTCCACCCTCTACCCAAAACCCTTCCAGAGCCCATACTGACTCGGGCATGGAAATTGGCATTGAAGGTTCCCGCGCTTTACTTCACTGAGAAGAAGAAGAAGAATGAGACCACTGAGCAACTGCGCCTGACTCTTCCTACTAAAAATGGCAGCAATTTTGCGCTCCCGTCATTCTCGAAAGTTCCTACAATCTTCTTCTTCCTCTCTCTCCTCTTCACTCTCTTTTTTTTTTACATTTTCAAACCCTAGCCCCATTCCTAAACCTGACCCTAATCATTCCGGTTCTCCTATCAAATCCTTCAAACATACTTACTCGATCACTTAATTTCCTCGAAAATTTGAGCCGGTTTCAGTGAAATTTCAAATTTGGTCAATGTGGCACAATTTGCGATTCGGTGCTTGACCTTCTACATCTCGCCTGATGTTGCCGAAGGATGTGATGAGGATCGAGAAGAGATGACGGTGGCGAGAAAGGCCAAAGATCCAACACTTTGTCATGGATTGATTTATATCTCCCGCTGTGCGCTGCCCCTACGCCGCCTTGCTCGCTTGATAAGCCGATTGACGGTTGCTTGCTTGGCCATGTATGTGGTAAGATTGTTTGTTTTTCTTAGCTCGCTTGGTTGGTTACACAAATTAAAAAAGAGATTGAAATTTTCTTTGAATAATCAAATAATTATATTATAACCCTAATCGACTAGAGATGTGGCACAATTGTTATGCCCTAACATGCTTTTTAAGGATGAACTTCTCCTTGAGTCAAGATTCATATTTATCCCGCCTCGCTCACGCCACATAGGTCGAATTTGCAATATTGTCATCCGTATTCTGTGTTCGCATTCATCTTACATGGGTCGTGTTCAGGCGCCTGTTGTTCAAATCATTGAGTTCATTTTCCTGGAGAATCCGATTTGTGCAAGAGAGGCCACATATTTTTAATAGCTTTGATGAATTAAGGTTGGTGGCGCTTTGATTGCACATTCTATACTCTACCTAAGACTCATGCTTATCGCTCTAGGTCAATCACACCGGCCGCAACCCTGACAATTTCCCCGATTTTAAGTTGTCGCACCATTCGCATCGAGCTTTGCTATTAAGATAGCCGGATACCATAAATGACCTCCTCGATCGTGATATTGATCCTAAGGTACTTCTTAATGCATTTTGCTTCCTTGGGTAAAATCACTTTATTCGCTTCGTTACGTCTTATGGGTATTATTTTCTCTACGTGTGATTTTGCTTGTATGTTTGCTAAAATACATTTTAGTGGATGGTTCTCCATGTAGAATGCTTGATCCGTGATATATTATTTATGCTTTCTGCCTTCCTTTGGTCAATGCAATTATATTTGTATTTTATTCGTGAACTACGATTCTTTGGTGGGCCGTGGATCGATGACAAAGAACATGGTTTTTTTTTTTTTTTTTTGATGTATGTGTATTTCGCTTTTGTTATTCTCAAAACCACTTGAGTTTAATTGCAGCTCCTTATTCTCGAAGTGTTCAGAGTACTTGCATTTGTATTTCCACAAGGCAGAGGCAAATTTCACTTTACTTCTAAGGTTATGTGAATGTATTTTTATCCTACGTGGAACGCACAAAATCAGACCACCGGTGAAGTGGTGTTTTAACACCATTTCAAGGGCTTTCTTTTCTTGGATTTGAACCTCATTTCCCGGGTCTTGGGATTCTCCTTCAATCGAATGAATTAAGGTGTGGTTGCTTGCAATTGTGTTTTTCTGTGTCATTTCATTAAATAACAAGATTTTGCAATGATTTACCACTTTTTTTGCTTTTTTTGGATCAACTTAATTGTTTTCGTGAATGTGTCACGTTATATGAACTTCAAAAACAATGAATTGATTAGTTCTCTATATTCATACCACCTATTGTTGTCACTTTTTTTAATAGATAAAAGGAAATTTAATAAAACAAGGCGCTAAAGTTGCGCCCTAAGGAGAACAAGGAAGAGGACACTCTCTCCCAACAAACACAAAAAGCCAAAAAGAAATCACGCTATACAAAGCAACCCCTCAATCACTTGAACCCACCTAATCATTAAAGCCAACTAAGGTTGAAGGACCATTTTCTATGGACAACTGACGACCATTTTCTATAGGTATCAATTGTTGTTGATTTATTCATCAAGAATTAATATATTTCAATTTTAATAGGAATCTTCATGATGTATCGAAGGAATCTTCAGAATTAATATATTTCAACTAAAGTCAAAGGACCATTTTCATCGACAACTTACTACCATTAAAGTGTTTCAGAGGGTAATCTTATATTTGACGTAAGTGATTGGCATGACAGATTTTTTCCCTCTCTTCTTATGGTAACACCAGGAAGCCTCAGCCCAAGGAAAATTTTTTAATCGAAGAATATCTTTCACTATTATCATTATACTCGATTATATCTGAAAGGGAAAGGAGACAAAACAGAGTTTAGGTTGCCTTTGAAGCTTGGCCCAATTGGGCATGGGGTCAGTGGGATTGTAGAAGGTTCTAGTTCATGTCCCGTAAAAATTGGTCAAGCCAATGGATGGATAACATTGTATCCCCATTAAAGGTAAGTGAGAACAATCATAGAAGCCAAGTGATTAGTTAAATAAGATAACTATATTTCGTGCACAAAGTTCCCGCTTTTGTTTCTTCATTCTTCCTTAATTTTTGTCGATTATTTTATTTGAACTGGACATCAACTTTAGATATGAGCATAGTGTGCTATTAATCCTTTGTTATTAATCTTGCTCACAAGCTTCGACATGCTCCTCGTTATTTGATGAGAAGTTCCTTCTAGTTAACCGATTTCTCTAGGCACAAGTACGTGTCTGTGCACCCTCAAGCCTATCTAGGTTTATCCTTTAACCCGGGAGCTTTATTAGATGGTCCATAAAGGGGAGGAAGCCTGATCCCTGCTGGTCACTTCCCTAATCGCATACTCTCGAGGTGTTGGACCTCGTGGTATGATTACAATATATGCACACATCGTGCATGGTGATTTATCTCTAATATCAAGAACTACTTAATGTTTTGCTTTAAGTGCATTGTAGTTTCTTAATGTAATTAAAACTCGCTCGGGAACCTTCCAATACCAGTGGAACTTTCGAAGCTTCTAGTTTATGATATATATATAGGTATATAGGTAGAGGATATATATATATATATATATATATATATACATACATACATGTGGTACCAAACACTTAGCTTACCGTTTCATTGTAGATTTTAGTGAAAGAAAATATAATTTTATATCGGGCTACAACAAATTATCAATGTGATATTTAGAGTGTCCATCTCATGCCTCGGCGCTTTTCTTCCAATGGTAGCCTGTGTTGATATGATTAAATGAGTATTGATATGAGGAGATGTTAATACATGTGTGTTTTTCCGTGCACTTAGTAAGATGGTGAAGCTCATTTTTCTTTCCTTATTTATTTATAGGTAAAAATTTTGTCCTCATTTAGACTTGAACTTGGCACCTCTTACAAACCCTCTCCATCCCGTTACTGCTTGAGCTAGACTCTCATGGATGAAATAACCTGACCTATTCTTGTATATCTTCCCAAAGTATTTATTATTATTTTTATTATACTCAGATATTTTTTATTTAAGCTTTGATGTTTCAAAATTTATAATTTATGAGGTCCTTTTCTAGTTGAGAAAAGATTTTAAGATAAACATTATCTGTATAAGAAGATGATCTCGAAGGTGGGTGTTAAATCCATTGTACTCAGGTTTGGGAACTCAACAAAGGAGGCCAGGTTTGGAATGTTTGATTGGTAGTCTTGGCCTCAAAGGGATTTAATGCTGATTCGTATTTACTGCTTTTTTCGGTTTTAAAGAATTCAATACCGCTATAGTGGGTCTATGGTAACTACTTCATATTGCAGATTTTGAGCTTTGGTGCCAGATGCATCATATTATGGCTTTAATGGTCAGATCCTGGTATTTAATCGGCAGATCCGACAATTGACTTATCATGCCGTGGCCGATTGCAATAGGAAGTGCGCACTTAATTTGAAGAAAATTGTGATGTTATTCACTAGTAGCTTGAAGTCGCTTTTACCGACCACCTCAGGCCCAATTCGATGCATAAATAGTCATTCAAAGATTTTTATTCTGACACTCGCCTAGCTGCATAAATAGTCATTGAGTATTTTATTTTATCGTACCGCCTAGTTTACGCCGTTTTTCAGGTTCGCTTTAGCTCCTCTTGGATGGAATTACTTGCTTTATTATCTGCATGTTTGAGTATTTAGTTTTATTTTTCTTTCTTAGCCGATTTGAGCTTAATTGTTTCGTTGATGCACTTTTATTTAACCGCTTTTGGTTTGACATTATGCGATCTTAAGAAAAGATGGGGCGATTTTTGGTTTCACTCTGCAACATTCAGTGCCATGGATGCATTCAGATACGACAGTCTCAAGCTTAGGTGTAGCTCTTGAGCTAAAAACAATATTTCACTGCCAAGAGCTTGATTGTAAATCTGGATATTTTGGTTGAATACTTTGTTTTCAATGCTATCTCACCGCTTTGTCACCATGGGTCAATCCAAATTAAATTAATTTAAAATAAAACAAATAAGCTCAATAAATCCAAATTGCTTTTTCATCACTGAAGATCCTCTATAGTTGCGTACCAAAAATCTCTATCCATAGCCACTTTTTAGTTGCGGCTAGAAAATAACCCCATCCAAAGCAACCTTTTTAGTTGCGGCCAAAAAATGCCCCCATCCAAAGCAACCCTTTTAGTTGCGGCCAAAAACTGTCCCCATCCATAGCCACTCTTTTAGTTGTGGCCAAAAAAGTAACCCCATCCATAGCCACCCTTTTAGTTGCGGCAAAAAAATACCCCCATCCATAGCCACTTTTAGTCATGGCTAAAAATAACTCCCATCCAAAGCAACCCTTTAGTTGTGGCCAAAAAATGCCCCCATCCAAAGCAACCCTTTTAGTTGCGCCAAAAAATGCCCCCATCCATAGCCACTCTTTTAGTTGCAGCCAAAAAATAACCCCATCCAAAGCCATCCTTTTAGTTGCAGCCAAAAAATACCCCATTCATAGCCACTTTGGGTCAAGGGCTAGAAAAATAACCCCATCCAGTTACTCCTTTAGTTGTGCGCCAAAAAATGCCCTATCCAGCTAATTTTTTGGGTGTCAAAAATAACCCCATCCATAATCATCATCTCTTTTAGTTGAGGCCGTAAAATGCCTTCATCCATAGGCCAAAACCACCTTTAGTAGGGCTAAGACTAAAATTGTAACTATAACTTTGGGCCATTTACCCATAAACACCTAGTTGCAGTCTTATATTTTTTTTTTCAAAAGAACTATATCTATATATTGCACTTTTGGTCTTACTTTGGTTGGGTCAGACCCCAACTAAAAGCTCACTTCCTTGTAGCGTTTTATTTTTCTTTTTGTTTGTTTGTTTGTCTTTTGTGTTTTAGAGAGTTCTTTTGTTAAATGGGTTTTTTTTTGGTGGTTGATTTATTGTAATCATATGAATTTGAAAATTGTTCATGATACTGCTAAGGTACTAAGTTTTTGCTTTTTGATTTGATGGCTTGGTATTGGCAGGGTTTAGAAGTTGCTTGGGGATAGATGATTTTGAATTATGGTTGGAGGTCAAGTTGGGTGGGTGGGTGTTTGGTAATGGTCAGTTTAGAAATTAAGTTGCTATTGATTTGGACGAACGCATTAAATCTAAAATCACGAAGGCTATTGACTTTGACTAACGCACTAAATCTGGGAGAGAATAATTGCAACTTGTAAGTGACCGACCTGCCCATTTTATGTCTCGTCTGCCCGAGATTTCCTCAGAATGTAATCTCTTTATTCTTCCCAATTGTAACATCCAAAGATATAAAAAAGTGAATAGATATTATAAGAATAGAGTATTAAAACTAATAGATATAAAAAAAAAAAAACTATAGATAGTTAACATTAGTTGGGGAAGAATATTTTACGGCACTATCCTTTATATCAGAAGAATTTACATGGGACGGAGATAGATAGGAAGAAGGGGTTTATACGTTGAAGGGGTGTAAAATGAACATGATTATCCTTGCATGCATTGCCTGGGTTCAATCCATTGGAAAGTCTTATCTCCTGACGGTCAACCTCCCAAATGGGAGCTGTCATGTTCTCGAGATAATTAAGTCCATTTAATGTCAAGGCTGGTGATTAAGAGGTCGCTTTGCATGTAGCATGTTCCTCGCGCCGCTGGCCTCTATAAATAATCAAATCCATTCATGCCCTCCGCATTCCTCTCTTTACATCTACTAACCAGATAACTACGTTAAAAGAATCTTGAAAATGAGCGGAAAGGAAAGCAAAAGTGATGCCAAAGTCGGCGGTGCAAACACTGGCAAGGGAAGTGCAACTCTTTCCGGCAGCGACGACGGGATGATGGCTGCCCCTGGTAAAAAAGGTGAAAACATCTCGAGGGAGGCATTCGAGAGCAACCCCAAGGGATACTTTACCGATCTCCATGCTCAGGGAAAGGCCACCTCTAAGCCCAACAAATAGAAGCATCCTGTAATTGCAAACTGCCATCCATTATGTCTTAATGTGATGCCCCCTTATCTTAATTATTATAATAAAACTTATGGTGCACTATACTCTTTTCTTTCCCCTAGTCTTTCTTTTAAGTTTTTTTTTTTTTTAAATTTTCAGAAATTAAATTATATCTAATGGCTTTTTTTAAATAAGAATAATTTTATTGATTCAAATTAGCAATACATTCGATAAAAACACATAATTGAATTTGCTAAAAACTTTAAAAGGTGATGCAACATATAAGTTAATAGCAAATAAATTGGCTCAAAGCTTACATATAATTCTATAATGATTATAATACATATAACTCCAAAATATTTTGGCAATCATGATTTGACTTAATGTCTCTACCGGATCATATTTGTTTTACCGTTCAAATCACCCACGCCCAATAGCACGAAAAAAAAAAAAATTAAAATCTAGTTATTATTTTTTTTTAAAATCCATTTTATTGAAATTTTTTTACAGATTTAAATGCAGAGAAGTGATTTCAAATCAAGAATAACAAAATAAATCACCCCTTTAGTTAAGAAAAAAAGGTATAAAATCGAAAATATGAGAGAAAAGGAGAAAAAACTAGGGTTTTTAGATGAGAGAAAGTTATATCTAATGGCTTAAAAATTAATAAATATAATAACATTATTATCTCTTTTTCTTTTATTTTTCATTCTTTGTCCCAATACTGGAACTTGATCTTGATCCCTATGCCCACCCCCAACCTTTAACCGTCCAGTGGTTATGATTTCCTTATAATCATTATACAAATAAATAAATGAAATTCCTCAAAAATAAAAAATAAAAAAAATAAATGAAATCATTTACTGCTAGTTTACTTCACCTCCTACTTCATAAGGACTTTTGTAGAATAAAAATGAAACTACTAATTCTTAAACTTATTTTAGTCAAACAAAGAAAATTAATAAAAAAAAATATGGAATTTTATTCTTAAAAAACTTTAAAAAATTATTAAATTAAAAATACAAAAAATTAGTAAAATATTTATTTTTTGTTATTTTTATATTTATAAAATTGAATTATATATAAAATAAAATATCGATTATTACTATTTTAATTTTTAATTCTAATTATATTATATAACTATAATACAATTATTATAAATATTAATAATATATATTATTGTGGTTCTAAATACATGGTAGAGAACATGTGTTGATCCTTGAAGACATTATGAGATGAAAAGCTGATCCTTGAAGACAAGGAATATTGAGCATGTAAAGCTTGATATTGGCTAAGTTCAAACTTGTAGTATTTTTACCGCTTAACACAGACGTAGCCATTTTGATAAGAGGTCATGTCCCCACGCTCATGGGGTGGGTATGGGGTTGCAGTGAAACATAAAATTCATTTTAAATTCAAATTCTACAAGTTTGAGCTTTAAGAACATTCATCGTTTAACAAAGTCGTTGTGCACTTGCAGTTCAGAATGTTAGATACTTGTATGGAATTGAATATCTAATCTCAGCGTTTAGGTTATTATGCCAACTACACCCGCATGGCCAAAAGAAATAAATTACACTATCAACAAGCTTTTAAACCTGGTGAGACTGACTTGATGGTCTTGCTCCTGCAGCTAGCATGATCGTCCTTTCACCCAGATATACCCACCATAAAAGTGTATGTTCAAGCTTCTGCCTTTGCTAGCGAATATCAATGAGATAGCTGGCTCATTTCTCATTCAATCTTCCAGGCACAAAGTAAAAGTCTGAATTCCGGTGCTGTAGCACGGCCATTGTAATAACTGCGCGCTGCTTCCTGTGCTGGTGTCACTGTCACCTCTGCTGTTGTCCCAGTCGCTGTCTACTTCACTCCATCCCGTACATGTATGCGGCCATATCCATGCATGTGAAGAGTTAGAGACCCTTTTGAACTATCAAATCAATGATTGGAGATCAAATATTTAAATTTGAAAAAAAAAAGGGTTCGAACCCAGATATCTTGCTAAACCAAGGTCTGATATCATGTTAAATGACCAACTCTGTTAAAAGCTAAAGCTTGTAAGATTTGAATTTAATATGAATATCATGCTTCACATACTCAATATTCCTTGTCTTAAGGGATCAAAATTTAAATATTTCTTTTCCCCACTCTCAATTAGTTCAAAGATAGAGAACATCTTCTTATCAAAACATGCATGACGAGTAGCTAACACCAGTATCAATCCATCATTCTTTGGGGTTAGCTCCTATCAAGTTCACCTTAGAGATTACTATTGTGAGGGCAATGTTAGACACATTCTTCATGATGTCTTCAATCACATTAGCTTCCTTAGGTTTCTTCATTTTCGAGAGTCTACAATCAATAGATTTGTGACATTGATTCTCACGATTGAAACATTTTCCTTAAAACTTCATCTTCTTAGATATCCCTTCCTTAGGTCCCAACTTAGAGTCTTTCCCTTAGTTGTTATTCTTCTTTGCCTTGGAACTTTGACCATGCTCCATAAAATTAGACTTCTTTCAAAGTACGAGCCCCTTTCAATAACAACTATCACTTTGAAGGTTTCACTTGATACCATTCCCTCGACATGTATCTCATGTATGATTACTTGAAGTTTTTTGACTTGACTAGCCATTGTCTTTGAGTCTACCATCTTATAACCGAGTAAACAAACCATGACAAATTTCTTAGCCCCAACTTCTTTGGTTTTATATTTTTGATCTAGAGATTCTCATAACTTATTTGTTGTTTTCTTGTTAGAATAAATATTGTAAAAAGAATCAATTTATCCATTTATGACTTAATTTTTACATAGAAATCCAGAATGTTTCTACACATCTACGACACTGATGACTTGGATATCACGCTGATCTTTTTTGAGCTTAGGAGCATCCTCAGTTAAGAATCTCGCAACATTTAGATTGGTAAAGTAGAATAACATATTTTGTTGTTACCTTTTGAAGTTTAGTTTATTGACCTTCTATTGTTTTTCTCTAGGTGAGTCGGAGAGAGGTATTGTTGTAGGTATCACTTGTACTTGTGTGTCACAATGGGGTTGTCACTCGTAACAACATTGTTTGATTAAGATTCCATTTTTCTACAAGATTGTAGAAAATGTATAAGTTTTCTTCCAAATATTCCCCAAAAATTGAAATATGTATAACATAGTATTATAGGAAAGACTAGTGGGGTATAGAAACTCAAATCAGGAACAACCTTCTTAGATATAATATTCAATTACCATGCATATGGAGAGGTCACAAATGGTTCCACTTTAGATCCAAATTCCTTTGATAAAACTTCTCTATATCACATTTTCCAATTTTCTTAGAGGAAAAGAAATTGGCACAAATCCTCGCGGTCAAGTATATAGAGGTTAGCCTAGTAGGCTTACCTCCTTATCATATATTCCTCAAAAGTAAAAACACAACTAATAGTCATAACCTAATGGTATATCTAGTATAATGGTTTGAGTAGAGTACTCATGGTCATGGGTTCAAACTTTTTCCTTGTATTTTGTAACCAAGATTTTCTATAAACCCAATAAACCACTTGTTTGTTTGGTTTTCGAAAAAATGGAAATGTTTTTAGATTTTTTTCTTAAAACTTTTCCATTTTATTTTTTGAAATTTTCAAAAAAAAAAAAAAAAATTGTAGAAATCACTATTCTCAAGATTTTTTTTTTTTCCTTAAAAACCTTGATTCAGAAAAGCCCTTTTTCATTTCTTTATCTAAAACAAAATTATTTACCAAATAAAACTATGATTTGTATCTTCCCATAAGACCATTTTCTTTCAAAAGGTTGTCACCTTTTTTTTAGAAAGATATTTACCTTTTAAAACAAGTTGGACATATTTTCCAATAAAACTAGATTTTTTTCCAATGTTTTTTCAACTTTATCACCTCTTTGTTTTTTTTGGTCTTCTTTGTTATAGGACAAGAACCAAAAAAACAAAATTTCCTTTCAAATAACGCCAATTTTTTTTTTCTTATTTTTTCTTTCCTAACCAACAATTTTTTTCTTGTGTCTTATACTTTTTTGACCAATTTGTTTTTTTCCTTCCCCTTGTGACCTGCTTTAAGATTATTAGTACATTGCAAATAAAATGAAACAAAAAAGGAGAGGAAGAAATTCTTAAAGGAATACGGGAGATTAGACTCCAGCCTCAGGTACCCAATAATCTCCCTTAAAACATATTCGTCTTCTGATGATGCCTCGAGTCTTTTATAGCGTCTTTTCACAGACTTAGTCTTTCCACTAATCTCTCATGCGACGCTTAGGCAACTCACACGCTCAAGTTTCTAACTCTTACAATGCTTTGGAAGCCCTCAAATCTTGGTGGTTGCCAAATGAGACCTCACCCTTAATTTTAGGGCTCCTAGGAACTCTCTAGAACCTTAGAGGGTTCCTTACAACTCAAGAAAATTCTAGAGAAAACTAGAGAAGACTATGTATAAGGCTATTTACAAGAGAATTTTGGAAGTTTTTAAGCTAGTCTCCTATCCCCCAAACTCTTCCACACATGTGTGGACTTCTACAAGTTCTTGTAGGATCTTTCATACTCCTCTAGTCAAGGAGAGTTCCACAAGTCTTCAAACCTTTCATTCATCCTATATAAGGCTTTGAGGAGCTCATTTGTGCCCATGAAGAGGTCCTTCTCAAGTGAGGGAGTGTCCTAGAGAATGAGGGTTTGACACTCTACCCTAACCATGCCATCGATGACCCCGTCGGTGAATAAGTTAGAAATCACATAAACCATAACTTGACTTAATTGGTAGTGTAATTGATCTATTATATTTACTAGTCAATCATTTAATACAATATCATGTAATCATTAGGGTTTTGGACCTCAGCCTCTTTAATACTTAATTCATATTCATAATAAAAAATCAATTAATTATAGAATTATTGATTATATAATATTGATGTTGTTTAATATAATAGAAATTTAAATTTATTGTTGTACATTTTAGGTATTATATACTATATAGAAGTATTCATATGTATATTAATTATTGAAAATCCAAACTGGAACCAGTTAGTCCCCTTTATAGATATATATAAAAGATAAAATATTTATTATAATTTTGATAGCATCTCCACGGTTTCTTAAATATTTTTATAAAGTTTTTTTACCTTTAATAATATAATTATCATTTGGTGAAAACCATTTTTTTCCAAAATACTTGGGGCTTTGTTTAGTAATTGGTCTCAAAAGGTGAGAAGAGGTAGGAGAGTTCATTCGATTAGAACAAGGGGATATGATAGTGGCCCAGTATGAGGCAAGATTTACAGAGTTATCTAGTTTTGCCCCACAACTAATTGTTACAGAGGAGGAGAAAGCATTGAAGTTTCAGGATGGGTTGAAACCTTACTTAAAGAACAATATATCTATTCTAAAGCTAAGTGCGTATTCAGAGGTAGTGAGTAGAGCTCTTATGAGAGAGAGGGACAATAAGGAACTCCAACAATACAAGGAACGATTGATAGGTGTATTTTTATACTTATTTACGCCTCTCTACCCACCTATCTTTTGCATGTTTTGAAGACTTCTAATGTCCATTTCTATCATCTTTTTGCCTTAGATACACTTGGAATCAAAATGATAAAAAAAAAAAAAACCAAAAGCGATCGAGATGTCACAACATGCAGCAGCTCTTTCGAGGTTTTAGCCTATGGGATGACCTCAAGTGGCTCTAATATAGATTTGGATAAATTCTAGACTTCCCAAACTTTCCAACGAGCTCAAGATTGCTCAATTTGGAGTCCGTATGAAAAAGTTATGGCATCGACAAGTTCGGAGAAGAAATAAAAAAGCTGAAGCGGGAGACAGCAAGGTGGCACCATGGCTCCCAGCCTGCTGTATCCCACAGTGAGCATGGCGCCACGACGTCTATTTTGACGTTTTTGGCCTAATTACCCTTAATGAGGTCCAATTGACATGAGATTTGGTATTTAAGCCACCATTAGGGTTCTAAATAAGGGGAGAAGGTTTGAAGACAACTTGGGGATGATTGAGGACGATTCTTAAAGCCTCTTCTATGAGAGATATGAGGGAGACGACGACTACTCTTCATCAAAACTCATATTTTATTATTCTTTTCTCTATGTTTTCCTTTATGGTTTCGTTTTTTCTTTTCTTCAGGATGTTCTAAGTTATTTTTCTAGGGTTACGATGTAGCCAATTCATGAATAATGGTTTAAGGGTTTGATTTGTAATTCAATGACAATCGTTTTCTTATATAGTGAATATTGCATTGATTTTCATTACTTGCGAATAATTGATCACTATTGGCATGTTCTTGCAATTGATTTGAGACTACAGTTTATAATCAATTGGGATTATGGATGGAATATCATGTGAATGTCATAGAATAGAGATATTTATGGTTTGCATGTGGTTTATTGGATTTCTAGGCTTAATGCATTCTTAGAATCTAGGGTTTGAGGCAGAGATGCAATATAACCCGTTTTTAGGAATAGATTGTTGATGCTTGAGAAAGATTAACAATTTCATTTGATAAATTTAGCATCAATATAAGATTTGGGTGTCATTGGATTAGATTGAACCCCTCCATTAGGATTGATTTTGGTGAACTCGTAACCCTAGGTTTTTCCTCTCTTGATTACTTCTTAATTCTTAGTTTGTCTTGATAATTTAGGAGTTTCCTTTGCATGCTTAGTTCGTATAATTAGAATCTCAAATCCATATTTTTGACATCCAAACAAAGTTAGAGTTAGATTAGATTAGTATTTGATAGGCATAGTCTCTGTGGGATCGACACTCTATTTACCACTTTATTACTTGTTTACGATGTGTGCACTTGCGCATACGAAATATCACAACAATGACAAAAGAAGAGGAATAGGACTGATGATGCCCATGGTGTCCAAGCACAAAAAAGGTTGGTTTCAACTAATGATCTGAATGAATAAGAAAAAATGCAAAATCTAAATATGATTTGTACTATTTATGGTAAGAAACATTGGGGTAGGTCATGTTATAAAGAATGTGGAGCCTATTTTGGTTGTGGAAAATTTGGACACATGATTCGGGATTGCCCAGAGCAAAAGAAATTTGTAATTGGGAACCTAAGGAGGAGAACAAAGAGGATAAACAAAAGCCTAGGGTCCAAGGATGAGTTTTTGCTATTACTTATTCAGATGCTCAAGCTACCTCTAATGTGGAGATGGGTACAATTTGAGTTCCCACCTTATATGTTAGAACCTTAATTGATCCAAATGCGAACTCCTTGTTAATTTAGTACTCTTTGATCTTAAGGAATTTTTGTGTGATTTTGAGGATGAATTAATTAGTTTATTAACATGCCTTGTAAATTGTTTAGAAATATAATGACTTTCTACATTCCTAGTTAGCTTAAGTTTTGTTATAAAAAAAATTTCAAAAAAAAAAGAAGTTATAAAAGAAAACACATTATAGATTTGAAGGAGCAATCATAGTATAAAGAAGCTACTTGAAATTGGGAGAGACAAGAAAAAAACTTCATTAATTTAAGATCTAGGCATAGAAAGTTTAGAAGACTAAACTTCTTTTAAGAAGGGGATAATGTAACGGCCCAAATTCTATTTAGGAGTAAAAGTGTACATTTAAAAAAAAAAAAGGATAATAATTAATAAATTAAATTAATTTATTAAGAATAGAAAGTCTTTTTGTATTTCAAATACAAAACTTTAAGTATAAATTTCACCCTTTTTAGTCACAAAAACTTTTTGTGCAAAAGTTTAAGAGATTAGAGAAATTGGTGATGCAAGCACTGACAAGGGAAGTGCAACTCCTTGCAGCGGCGGCGGGGCAGCGGCAGGACGATGGCTGCCCCTGGTCAGAAAGGTGAATCCATCTCGAGGGAGGCATTCGAGAGAAACCCCAAGGGATCCTTACTGATCTCTATGCTCAGGGAAAGGCCACCTCTAAGCCCAACAAATAAAAGCATCCTGTAATTGCAAACTGCCATCCATTATGTCTTAATGTGATGCCCCCTTATCTTAATTATTATAATAAAACTTTGGTGCACTCCATACTCTTCTCTTTTCCCCTAATATTTCTTTTAAGGTTTTTTTAAATTTCCAACAATTAAATTATATCTAATGGATTTTTAAATTATTTATTCAAATTAGCAATGCATTCAATAAAAACACAAAATCAAAATTGCTAAAAACTTTAGAGGGTGATGCAACATACAAGTTAATAGCAAATGAATTGGCTCAAAGCCTACATATTTGATAATTCTATGATGATTAGAATACATATGATTCCAAAATATATTGACACTCATGATTTTACTTGATGTCTCTACTTGATCAGATTTGATTTACCGTTCAAATCACCCATGCACAATCACACGAAAAAAAACAAATTTAAAATCTAGTTTTTTAAAAAAAAAAACCATTTTATTGTAAAAGAAAATGTTATAAATAGATGTAGAGGGGTGATTTCAAAATTTTAAAAACAACTTTTATTGATTCAAATTAACAATACATTTGATAGAAAAACATAATCAACTTCAAGAAAACTTTAGAGTGCGATGAAGATACAGCATTAGCAAAATGAATGGCTCAGCCGACACATTTGAAAATTTTATGATGACTAGAATACATATGACTCCAAAATATATTGATAATCATGATTTGACTTTATGTTTCTACCTGATCGGATTTGTTTTACCGTTCAAATCACTCACGCACAATAACATGAAAAAAAACAAATTTAAAATCTAGTTTAAAAAAAAAAACCATTTTATTGGAAAAAAAAGAGGTAGAAATAGATGTAGAGGGGTGATTTCAAGCCAAGAATGGCAAAAAAATCACCCCCTTAATTAAGAAAAAGGGAATAAAATGGAAAATATGAGAGAAAAGGGGAAGCAACTAGGGATTTTAGATGAGAGAAAGTTATATCTAATGGCATAAAAATTAATAAATATAATAACATTATTATCTTTATTTTTTTTCATTCTTTGTCCCAATACTGAAACTTGATCCTGATCCCTAAGCCCACCCCCAACCTTTAACCGTCCAATGGTTACGATTTCCTTATAATCATTCTACAAATAAAAAAAAAAAATGAAATTCCTCAAAATAAAAAAATAAAAAAAATAAATGAAATCATTTACTGCTAATTTACTTCACCTCCTACATCATAAGGCCTTTTCTAGAATAAAAATGAAACTATGTTATAAATGAAATTTTTTGTGTGGTGAATGACCACAATGAATTGGAGCTAAATGAATGTATCATTTAATGTATGAGTGAATGAAGCCATTTTGATGCCTATAAAAGGCTCCTTCTCTCATTGTATTCGGATGATCCCAAAGAAATACAATTCTCTCATTTATCTTTCTCCATCTATCTCCCTTTCTTCTTTTCCATTGTCCCTCTCTGATTTATTATCTCATTTATATATATAAGGAGAAGAGAGGAAAGTATTGTAACACCCAGGAATTTGTATATGTATAAGTTAGGGAAAATAATAATGACAGAAATTTGTATAGGTATAAGTTACGGAAAATAATAATGACAGGAATTTGTATAGGTATAAATTAGGGAAAATAATAATAACATGAATTTTTATAGGCATATGTTATGAAAATAATAATGGTAATTCAATTAGTAATTAATTAATTACTTTAATGAAAGGACGTTATGAAAATAATAATGGTAATTCAATTAGTAATTAATTAATTAATTTAATGAAAGAGGGGTAAAAAGGTAATTTTCCTAATAGATACCCTATGTATAAATTGGAGTAAGATAAGAAAATCTTTTCTATTCATCTTTGAATTTCTCTCTGACGGGTAGAATTCCAAAGGACGACGCTTTCGCATCTGTGTATTAAGAACAAATTTCTGTAGAAAGATCTTCCTTTATTTTATTTTTCTAGATTCTGATGTAGATTCTTAATGTTTCTTTCAAGCTTAGGATCAACCCCTAAGAAGTCGATTAGATTACACTTTCGCTTTTTAGAAATAAAATAAAATAAGGATTGGTGGTGTCATATTGAATTACTTTGAGTATGAAATGAAAAAGTATTTAAGGATAATTTTGAAAGAAAATAATGATAAAACAAATAGATAAATTTGAAAGGTCGACTCTCGTATAAATATTTGTATTTGATAAGTATTTAAAGATATATGTATTTTGGCAAGTAAATATTTTATTAAGGATTGAGATTTTATTAGATAAGGAATATGATTATAATAATTATTTAGCAATTATAGGAAATAAGATCCGTTAATAATACTTGTTGTCAAATATGATAATTGTTAGGTAAAAAGGCTATATGTGTATTGTGTAATAATATAATTTGTAAAATAGTTAATATTATTTCTTTATAGTAAAAGATTTAGTTCTGATTAAGAGCATAAAAATAAATAAACTATTAAAATATAAGATCCAAAAAGGAATAAATATTAGTTTTATAAAATTTGTAAACTCACTCTAATTCAAATAGTTATCATTTGAACAGTTGTAAATATGTTTGAGGTGAACAAAAATAATATAATTGTTAAGAATATCAAATTAGGAAAGTTTTAAGAATAAATAAGTAATGATGGTAGTTCTTCCTTATTATTTTAGGAGAAATATTTCATTGAGGTGAAATTATTCGGATTAGCTCTTTTAAAGCTTTTGAGTACTCCTCGAGGTAAGGGATTCTAATACAATTTTTCAAAATTATTATTTTTATATATATGTACGCAGTAAGGGATATTAATGCGCATTTAAAAAAAAAGTAAATTGTTTGTTTTTACCATTCGAGGATGAAAATTTGTTTTAATGAATTATATATATTCTTGGTTTATGAAAAGTTTTACTTGTTTTATTTATTTGAATTATCCATGGATCAAGAGGCATGGTAATGATTGCATTTTTGAGATTTGTTTTGTTTAATAAAGAAAATAGATATGATGTTTGTAATTGGAATTTTGAATTGAAATATTTGACTCGGGTTAGTTCGCCCCGTTTAACGGGAATAATAGTCGACACTATTCTAAGACTTGTCAACGATATACAGTTGACCTTTACATTTTCTCGGGGTGTGAATGTAATTGATTTGAACCCACCCTAGGGGTTTGCAGAGGTTACAAGACTAGTAGTGTTTCCGTTCTGTCCACCTTTAAAAGAACACTCTGAGGCTAGCCACCCATTTGAAAGTCCCAATAAATCAAGCACCATTTGACATTTGATGACTAGCGAAAAATATATTTGAAATGTATTTGATTTTGGATTTGATATGAAAGTGTTTGAATTGAAATTTGATATGAAATTGTTTGGATCACATTTGATATGAAGCCGATTTGAAATGGATGTGAGAATGTTTTAAAGTATATTTTGTTAATGTTCCAACTTATTTTTTTATCAAAAGTTTTGATGAAAAACATCTCCTATTTGTTATATGATTGAAAACTTTTTGATCCATGAAAATGTATTGGTATTTCTTATTGGGCTTTGAGCTCACCCTTTATTCTTTTTAAAATTTTTCAGGTACCCTTAGTTTGGGCGAGGAGTGACGGTTAGGACGAGAAATTGGTTTATTAGAATATTTGTTTAAACTTTCGGGACATTGCTTGATGTTAAAGTTTAGGTATGTTTGAATATTTGAGTTTGAAGTTATTTTGGATAAGTATACTGGGTTGATGTATTGGTTTCTTAGTGTTTATATTTGAGGATTTATAAAGTTGCGCATTTACTCCGAACAGTGGACGGCACTGACAAATCCAATTACAAGGAAGGTTAGTGTCATTTCACACTTCAAACCTTCGGGCTGAAGGCTTATGGGTGTGAATTGACAGTCATGCCCCTAGGGTGGGTTTCGGGGCGTGACAAGTATACTTCTTTTCAGTTTTGTATATTATAATACATTTACAACACGTTATTAGCACGATTATGCTCCAATAAAGGTAAAATTATATAATTATCATTTTTTTTTCATATATTAAAAGTTTACCATAATGTCAAATCTCACAAAACTTGAGTTTGTGGTGCTTGATATTTCTGGTAAAAATTATCTATCATGGATTTTTGATGCTAAAATACACCTAACTTCCATGAATTTTGGAGAAACAATAAAAGAAGGAAATGAAAAGTCCTAGTAGAACTGTGCAAAGATACTAATTTTCCTTAGGTATCATCTCCATGAGGATTTGAAAAATGAGCATCTCACTGTAAAAGATCATTTCACTCTATGGAATAATTTGAAGGATAGATTTGACCACTAAAAAATGGTTATTTTATCAAAAGCTCGCTATGATTGGATGCACTTGAGGTTGCAAGATTTTAAAACAGTCAGTGGGTATAACTCCGCTCTATTTAAAATAAGCTCTAGATTGAAGCTATGCAGAGAAAAAATCACGGATGAAGACATGTTAGAAAAAACGTTCACAACGTTTCAAGCTTCTAATGTGCTCCTGCAGTAGTAATATAGAGAGCGTAGATTTACTAAATATTCAGAGTTAATATCATGTCTTCTAGTAGCTGAACAAGATAATTAGCTTTTGATGAAAAATCACCAATCCCTTCCAACTAGATCCGAACCATTCCCTAAAGTGAATGTGATATCATCCCAAACCCATGGGTGTGGATGTGGTCATGGACAGAATTCCCGATACTATAATAATCATCCTTCCAACCCCTTCAAAAGGAAAGACCCATTTCCCTGCCATAAGAGGAATAATGGTGAGACAAAACAAGAAATGGAGAAAGTGTACATAAAAAACACTTCAAGGCTCTTGAAGTGACTTGTTATAGATGCGGAATGGAAGGACACTGGTCTCGTACCTGTCGTACGACAAAACATCCGGTAGATCTATTTCAAGCATCATTAAAGGATAAAGGAAAAAGGGTAGAAACTAATTTTGCTTATGGAAATGGGCTAGACCTATCTTATTTTGAAATGGACTTTTTTGAAGGTCCTAGTGATAATTTCAATTGCTTAATTGATGATGAAAATTTAATATTAAATAATTCTATGTATGTTATTGTGAGTTAATAAGAATATCATCTTGTTATATATATATATTTTTTATGTAAATTTATGTATTATTGAACTTTAAGATGAATGATAGTGATATATGTCTTGCTGATTGCGCAACCACGTATATAATCCTTCGAGAGAAAAAATATTTTTTAAATTTAATAGTAACAAATGCCAGTGTAAGTACCATCTCGGGTACATCTGATTTAATTGAAGGCTTTGGAAGAGCATTCTACCAAATGGAACAAGATTCCATATTAATGATGCATTATATTTTAGCAAATCAACAAAAAATTTGCTTAGTTTTAAAGATATCTACAAAAATGGATATCATATTGAAACTATGAATGAAGGTAATAAAGAAATTTTTTATATTACCTCTATAATTTATGGGAAAAAGATTGTTGTGGAAAAGTTCTCGGCATTCTCCTCTAGGTTATATCGTACGACCATAAAGCCGATTGAGTCATATGCTGTAATGAACCAGAAGTTCAATGACCCAAAGATTTTTACTCTTTGGCATAACAGGCTAGGTCACCCTGGATCTTCAATGATGCGGCGAATCATACAACAATCACAGGGACATCCATTAAAGAACTAGAAGATTCTTTTGTCAAATGAATTTTCTTGTTACCCTTGTTCACAAGGTAGGTTAATAGTTAGATCATCATTTAATAAAATCATGTCTGAATCACCAGTTTTTTTAGAAAGAATGCACGGGGACATATGTGGACCTTTTCGTTATTTTATGGTCCTAATAGATGCCTCCACTAGATGATCACTTGTATGTCTTCTTTCCACAAGAAATGTTGTCTTTGCTAGGCTCCTTGCACAAATGACCAAATTAAGAGCACAATTCCCTGATTATCCAATCAAGATAATAAGACTTGATAATGCTAGTGAATTTACTTCACAATCTCTCAATGACTATTGTATGTCATTTGGGATAAATGTTGAGTATCCTGTTGCTCATGTTCATACCCAAAATGGTTTAGCAGAGTCTTTGATCAAACATCTTCAATTAATAGCTAGACCACTGCTGATGAAGACCAAATTACTAGCATCTACCTAGGGACATACTGTTATGCATCCTGGAAGTCTAATAAGAATTAGATCAACATCTTACCCTGAGTACTCCCCTCCACAACTTGTACTGGGTACACAACCAAATATTTCCCACTTACAAGTTTTTGGTTGTTCAGTCCATGTACCAATTGCACCCCCACAACATACCAAAATGGGTCCACAACGTAGACTTGGGATTTATGTAGGTTTTGATTCGCCTTTATCATAAGATATTTGGAACCCTTAACAGGAGATGTTTTTAGAGTCAGATTTGTAGATTGTCATTTTAATGAAACTGTATTCCCTCCATTAGGGGGAGAAAAGTTGATTCCAGAAGAACGACGAGAAATTACTTGGAATGCATCCACATTATCTCATTTTGATCCTTGTACAAATCAATGTGAACTAGAAGTTCAAAGGATCATTCATTTACATAATCTTGCAAATCAATTACTAGATGCATTTGTTGATGCAAAGAAAGTGACAAAGTCACATATCCCAGTTGTGAATACTCCAGCACGGATTGAGGTCCTTGAAGGACAGAAAGCAAATGAATCCAAAACAAGCTTGAAGTGTGGGAGACCAATTGGGTCAAAAGACGTAGCTCCCCGAAAGAGGAGAACAAAAGCAAAGCAAAAGGCCCCTACAGAGGAACATGATGAACAACGAACCCCTGTAGAGGCACATATTGAACAACAAACTCCCGAAGAGGTGAAAAACGAACAAACATTTCTAGGAGAGGCAAAGATACTTGAAAATTTTGAGATCTTAATAAATTATGTGCACAATAGAGAAAAATGGGATCGAAATAAATTTATTATCAATAATATTTTTACTTTCCAAATGGCCTTAGACATCATCAGAAATGATGAGAATGATGTCATTTCATATTTCAAAAAATAGAAAAAAAAAAAAAGATGAGCGAATGATTTGGTATGTTAAGAATTGCCTGATTCTAAGCGGTTGATCAGTTCAACTGCCACTTTGCATCCAATTTGAAGTAAAAGCGTTTTTTTTTCATTAAATTGAACTAATTTTGTCATTGATCGACGATCCGATTGGTCGAATCAACCGATCCAATTTAAATTTAAATATATATATATATATATATATATAGCAGGAGAAGATATATATATATATATATATATATATATATAGGCATATATATATATATATATATATATATATATATAGGATTTTTAACCTATCTATTATGGGTTTAATGAACAATCACTCTATGCAATATTCATAATTCTCATTTGCTTTCAGTTATGGTGAGTCCTAAATCAATTTCATTTTCTTTCCTTTTATTTTTCTTTTTTTTTTGTTTGTCTTTTGTGTTTTAGAGAGTTCTTTTTTTAAATGGGTTTGTTTTGGTGGTTGATTTATTGTAATTGATGATGCTTTTTCAATCGAAATTGGGTTGGAGCTCGATGGAATTGCTGGGTTGGTCCGCTGTCTCAAGATGTCGGGCTCCTTTGCAAAAATAAGAAACAAAGATCGACGGATCGCCCCGCCGCCTCCGATGCCTAAGTCGGCCTTCCGCTGCCAAGAAGATCAATTGCTCAGGGCGTAAATTGAATGCGTACCTTTCACCGATGGGGTGGTTTGATATTTATAATGGATGATCATGATAACTTTCCTAGTTGGATGATGATACCATATTTCTCCCATTGGGTGAGGGATTTTCTTTCCTTATCGTTAACCAATTAATAAGGGATAATTGATGAACAATTGTCAGGAAATATCCTACTTCCCTAATCAGATATTTAATTAGGAAGTCAGGGTACTGCCATCACTGCCCTTGGATGTTTACGCCACCCGCTTCTTAGACTCGGTGAATCGTCCCCGCCCGGGCCTTCAGCCTGGGCATATGTGGTGGGCCGAGCTCTTTTATGTCTTTTATCGGCCCTTCTTATCTCTTTAAGCTTAAATCTGGGGGCTTAGGTTCTGTGCCCGCGCCTATAGTTTTAAGCCCACCGCTTGCCCTCAACCCTTAGCGCTAAAGCCGGCGAGGCAAGGGCCGCACTGCCACGGATCGGGCACTTACTTCCACGCCGCTACTGGGTGGTTTGATCGCTTGTCGCCAAACGCCCATGATAATGACGACTTTTCAATTTTCGTGCCTAATTCGGCTGTGGCCTCTATTGCCTTTAGGGATATCCACTGGTAGTTACTTCATATTCTCCTCGCTTTTGAGTCCTCTTTCCCTCCACCTGGCTTCTGATTTCCTTCAAATATCTTGGTCCGTTGTTCGGAATCACTTTTTGCTGCTTTCTTTGCCCTCCCGAGGATCGTTCTTTGTTTTCTTTTAGCCCTAAGACGCTTTCTTTCTTCTTCTTTTTAGCTTTCCCCGTCTTGGCCTTCGGGCTGTTTGGATGTGTTTGGAGCCTCCTTTGTCTTTCTTTCGCCTTTCTTTATCTTTGTCCAATCATGCGTGCTTCTTCTAGGTCCATCCGCTCTGTTGGCCTGCATATAGGAGGCAGGCCTGCTGAGGGGGCTGAATCTGAACAGGTGGGTGGTGGGTCTAGTGATCTCCCCAATGCAGCCGTTATGTCTCTAGTGGTGGGTCATCCCCCTCTGCCTGGCAAGGGCAAAGAGAGGATTAGCGAGATTAGGTACCCCACCGGATCGGAATATCTTAGGGCTGCCGTGAGGTGTTTTGATGCAGTGGGCCCTAGTCGGGTCGAGCCTTCCTATGCGAAAAATTTTTCCACGCGCTATAGACCTTCGGCTGGTATCCATGTTTAACGTCCAGACTTTCTCACCTCTTACGTTGTCCATGTTCCTAAGATGGTTTGCTTTTTCGAGCGCTTTTGAAATGGTTCTGCCTTTACACCCTTTCATCAAGTCATGTCTTCAAAGATTTCGGTCTATGCCCAAATCTAACTTTCCCAACTTCGGGCGTGGTTGGCCTGTTGTTTTCGTGATAAAGGCTCGGGGGTTCCACTCTAGCTCTTGGCTTACTAGGACCTTTCGTTGTAAAAGAGTTCGCGAAGTTTCTTATAAGTATTTCTAAGCTTGGCCCATCTCTAGGTCGATTATTTCCGACATGCCATTCTCCAATAAATTCCGAATGAACGCTTATTTTTTTGTTAGTGGCCGTACTGTGAATATAATCCCGCCGATCGCGAAGACACGCCATGCTCCGACCTCTCGACCACACCCGAGAACCTACGTGAGTTCTCCTCGTCTCCAATCGCTCCACTTCTAAGTCCCGTCGGTTTCACTCTGGCTCGTTGTGGTTTTTAGGTGCGCTGCATGATCTTAGTCCCGAGGATGAAGAGGTGAAGCGGAGGTCGGGTTAAGTGCCACCCACGGCGTACCTAGGCCTACAGCCTGACATTCCTAAGTCAAGCCAGCGGCTCTGCACAACTTCCCGCCCGACGTCGCTCCTTCCGCATGAAGCCTCTATCCCCGTCTCCAAGTCCCTTTGTCTTCTGCTTTGAAGTTTTATCGCGAAGCCCACTCGAGAGAGCCAGCCCGCCCCGGAGAGATGCCGGCAAAGAAGAAAAGGAGTGTAGTTAAAAACTCAGCTTCCCGAGGGTCGCCTTCCTACCAGGTAAGATCTTAAAGGCGTGGGGTCTCTTCTTCGCCTCTCGTTTCCACATTCTCCAGCTCGGGAGATTCCTCGAGGAGGGTGATTGAGCTCCCCTTGGAGGTTCTTCCTATTTCGGTCTGGAGTCCTATGTCGTAGGCTGCCTTTCCCCAATGCCATGATGTAGCGGGTCGCTGCGCCGCTGGGATGAGGACTCTCGCTTCTTCACGCGAGCTCAACAGGTCGTTTCTCCATTATCGGCGATAATCACCTCAAGAAGGTGGACGCCCTGTTCGTTGAGGAGGCTTTGGCTCTTCTACTCTAGGGAACCACTTCTATACGTCCTAGCGCCTTTATCGATTTATTTCCGATCGTCGTAATCATAATGCTCTCTTTCTTATTCTGGGTAGGTGTATTACTTACGCGGAAGCTGGCCCGGGCAAGGAGGGCCAGCCTTACCGAGGGCTCCGCCAGGGCGGCGAAGTCTTATAAGGCTAAGGTTGCCTCCCTGACCTTCGAGAGGGCCGGCCTTCGAGCTTAGATAAGGGACCTGATTAAGGAGCTTGTGAGGCACAGGTCTGACCTGAAGCATGCTTCGATGGCGAGGGCGCGGGCAGAGGATAAAGAAAAGAAGGCCCGAAAGGACTTGAAGGTCACCAAAGACGCAGCCGCTGGCCGCCGTAGAGGAGCTGCGTCGTTATGCGACCTCAGGCGCCAAAGTGACGACAAGTAATCGGTTTGCCAAGAGGCTTTAGAGGTTGGAAACTCCGTGGAGCGCTTTACGGAGGAGCTCGGCAAGCTTCGGATGGACCTTGAGAGGCAAGAGGCTTTGGCTAGCCAGAGAGGCGAAGTGATAGCAGAGCTCAGAGACGAGGCCTGCACCCATGGGCTTCCAGTGTGGCTTCGCCTTCCAAATTGTGGTTTCCAGCCCCGCACTTATTCAACATCCACTTTTAATGAGGAGGCAAGAATCTTCTTCCACGGCCGAGCCGACGCGGGAGCCAGGTGCTCGAGGGCCCTGATTATGATCCTCGTCGATGATCTTCGTGTTCCTCCGCAGGCTAGCTCTTATGCCTCGCTCGCCGGGCTCTCGCTTTAAACTCCCCATACCCGTGAGTCGGGGCCCCACCTCGCGCCTGCATCTTATTTTAACTCGCTATATTCGCAATGAGCCTCGATTTTTGTATCGCTTCGACATTGACTTTTCATTGATATGCGTAGATTCATTGATTAATTTTATCGCCTTTTATTGTTTCGCTTCCACCGAGCTATCGTTCGAGTCCGTCTCGAGCCGCAAATTAAACCGAGCTATCCGCCCTGTGCCGTTTCGCCCGAGCCGCTGAGGCTCTTTAAACTAGTCATTGGGCTCCACTCCGCCATTAAGCCTTGAAAGCAGCTTAAGCTTTGAGAACCGAGCCGCTTGCTCCCGGGCTGTTGCGCCTTCGGGCTATTCCCCGCTCCAGCTATTTAGCTCTCTCAACCGAGCCGTCGTGGCTCCGCTATCAGGCCTTTGGCTATTCCCGCTTCCCGAGCCGCTTAGGCCTCGCAACCGAGCCGCTGGGGCTCCCGCTATCGCGGCCTTTTAAGCGCTTAAGCCTCTAAACCGAGTTTCGACTCCTAGGCTATCAGGCCTTTTCAGCAGCTTAAGCTCGAAAACCGAGCTATTGGCTCCCGGCTACGAAGCTCCCCGAAAGTTGTTTGAGCCTCAAAACCGAGCCGGCCCCCGGGCTACAAGGCCTTTTGAGCAGCTAAGCTCAAACCGAGATACTAGCCCCCGTCACGAGGCCTCCTCGGAAAGCAGCTAAGCTCTACAAACCGGAAGCCATCGGGCTCCCGCTATTTGCGCCCTCCGAGCCGCAAGCTCAAAACCGAGATGTTTGGCTCACGCTAAAGGCCTTTGAGCGCTTAAGCTCAACCGAAAGCCATTAGGCTCCTAGGTTACGAGGTCTTCCTCGAGCGTTGCTTTGCAACCGAAGCATCGGGCTCGCCATTATGCCCCTAAGCCGCTTCAGTTTCCGTAACCGGAAGCACTGGGGGCCCCGGGCTACAAGGCCTTGCGCTGCTTTGAACCGGAAGCCACCGGGCTCTCGGGGTTACGAGGCCTTCCTCGAGCAAATAAGCCTGCAACCGAGCTACCGGGTTCCCGTTATCAGGCCCTCCGAGCCGCTTCGAGCTCTCCAAAACCGGCCACGGGGCCCCCCACTACAAGGCCCTTTTGAGTAGTTAAGCTCTGAAAACTAAGCTACTGGGCTCTTAGGCTACGAGGCCTTCCTTGAGCAATTAAGCTCTGCAAACTGAGCTACTAGGCTCCTAGGATATTGTGCCCTCTGAGCTATTTAAGCTCTTTGAATTGAGCTACTAGGCTCCTGGGCTATCGTGCCCTCTTTGAACTCAGCTAGAATGGCTCCTTTGAAATTGTGCCACATGGCTCTTTAATATCCCTTTCCTTGGGAAAGCGCGCGCAGCTTTAATGTAGGTTTATGGGGAATCGGTATAGATTGCGTGAATTCCCTAGGCGTTCGGGCCTCTTTATAAATAACTACCTTCCTTTGATCGAGTGAGTTATACATTGCTCCCATTTTTCTTCTTGCCTTCGATAGTGCCTGGGTTCGTAAGTGATGGAGCTTCAAGGTCTGAGATTGTCACCAAGGCGACGCCGCCTTGAGGTCACGGGCCGACGCTTAGTTCCTCCGCTTCTAACAGGTCTGGAGTTGTGTTTTTCCTAGTTTCCGGGTTCAGGGTTGTTCCCCTTAGTCTTACTCATCAAGGAACCGGACCGGGGAACGATTCTCTGAGGGGGCGGTGTGCTTCAGAGGGAAAACTTTTAAGTCCCGCTTTCTCCATTATTCAAGTCCTCCCCTCTTTTCTCCCTATCCCCCCTTTTCTCTTTCTCCTTCTCCTTCATTTTCTCTTTCTCCTTTTCTTTCTCTTTCTCCTTTTCTCTTTCTTCTTTTCTTTATCTTTCTCCTTTTCTCTTTCTCCTCTTCTTTCTCTTTCTTGTTGTTTTTGCCTTGACTGGGTGTTGATAGATGTGAAGAACGGCTCTGCTAATTGTAATAAATTTTTTTTTTTGAGATGTAAAGAAAGATTTTGTAACTCGAGGTGATCAGAAGCCTCAATGAAATTATGTATTTGTGTTATGTGACTTTTCAGAGCTTCTACCAACCGAGCTCCTTGCTTTCTCTTTTCTCTTTTTTTTCCTTATGGGTTTTTCTTTTTGAGGAGTAGGGAACTGTTTATGCCGCTTGTCTTTAAAGTGCAGGGAACGACTCTGTTGACTGTGATCCACTGTGTTAACTATAACTCCTTTTAAATAAAGAACACCTTGTAAAACATGTGCCAGATCTCAGACCTTCCGAGCCGAAGCTCTGCTTATCATTATAATAACTAATTCACTCCACCATGATATTAAGCACCTAAAATGAACATCGACCGTTATTTTAAAATCAAAATGTGGGATACTTTATTACATTCCGAGGTCTTATTGGTAGAACCATTTGAGCTGTTCAGCATTCCATGAGTGGGGTAGGGCTTTTCCTTCTTCTGTTTGAAGCTCGTAGTTTCTAGGTCGGACTACGCGGGATACGATATAGGGCCCTTCCCAATTGGGTTCTAGCTTCCCATGTGTGGGGTCTTTCCTGGTCAAGCGTAAGTTTCCTTTAAACCAAATCATCGCTTGTAATTCCCGGGTTTGACCCCTTCTCGATCATAGTATCTTGTCAGTTTTCCGTGATAGTCCGAATAATGCTTCAGACCCCAAGCCCCGCTTTTTCTTCTAGAGTATCTAGGTTTAGGCGAAGAACCTCCTCGTCAGGCTCGCTCTTGCGAATTCGATCTCGTGACTTTAATCAGACTGACAGAGCTATCGCTTCGGTGCCAGTCGAGCGAATGGGGTCTCTTGAGTTGCCGACTTCATACAGAGTTCCGTGTGCCCATAGCACCCGGGAGGTATTCTACCCATTTTCCTAGATCTTCTACTTTAGTCTTCGCCGCCGCCTCGAGTTCTTATGTTGACCTCTCGCTTCGCTGGCCACTGACCGTGGATGAGTCGGGATGAGTAGTGTTCTTGGATTTCGAGCTCTACAAGTAAACCTTTAAACTTGATCATGGAACTGCTTCCCATTATCGCACATGAGGGACCCGGATCCCGAACTCGCATATTATAGAACGCCACGGCTGCGTACCTTGATGCTCGTGATCGCGCAAGGGTTCGCTCAACCCACTTGTAAAACAGTCCACTGGCCAATGATAATCTCCAGATCGTCCCTTCCAATGGGTAGGGGTCCCAATATGTCTAGCCCCATTGTTGAAAAGGCCAGTGGGCCTCGTGGATTGGCGTCGTATGGGTCTACATGGGAGATGAGAGATCTTGGCATGCTCCCGACAAGCTTGCATTTTCTGACTAGTTATACGCGCTCTTGAGCATCAGGCCGTAAATACCCCCGCCTGGGTTTTTCCCGCTAAGGTCCGAGCCCGATGTGGTTGCCACGTATGCTCGTGTACCTCCTCGAGTATGTAATCATGCCTCCCTCCTACACACTTAAGAATTGGGCGAGAGAAGCCTCGCTTTATAAAGGGTCCTCCGATGTGGCCTGAATCTGGCCGACCTTCTTTGAGTTCGATGCCTCCTTCGGGGTCACGGCAATGTTCCTTCCAATTGGCAATCCCGTGATTGGGTCCATCCAGCTCGGTCTGACATCACTGGGAGACTTCTCCGTTGGGTCGATGCTTACTCGAGGGTTTCGGGAGGTGCCTGCATCACCGCCTGTGTCTCTGCTAGGCTGTCGCTAGTTTTTCCAAGGCATCAGCTTAAGAATTTTCTACTCTGGGTACATGTTTGACCTGAACTCGTATGAACTTTTTAAGCAATTCTCGCACCTTCTTGAGGTACAAGATCATCTTCTCACCTCCAAGCCAGAGGAGTCTTCATCTATTTTACTACTAATCGGGAGTCATCGCTTCACTCGCATGATCAACTCATGGAAAGGGCAGGTTAAGCTCAACCACATGCCTTCATATTCGACCTCATTATTGAAGGCTTGGAAGCTGAATCTGAGCGTGTATTCCACATCTATCCCATTTGGAGAGGTCAGGATCATACCTGCACCGCTTCCGAGCATCATGGCCCCGCCCACTGTGATAGCCTCCATACTCGTGAGGTCACGCCTGGTAGCTTCAGAGGCTCTACCGTGAATTTCCATGATGAAATTCTTCCAAGATTCGCTCCTTTATTGTCGTCTTGGTTTAAGTATTGATTAATGCCCAAAAGTGCAATTTCAACCCTATATTAGATAGGTTTTGAGTGCTTTTGTACATTAATCATGTCATTTATACCAATTGAAGTGTTCTAGTCTTCTTAGTAACACTTATGCCATTTGGGGAGGTATTTTTGGCTGTTTTGGTGTGCTTTTGCGCACTTTTTGAGTTCAATGTCAAGATAAATGACGAATCATGAAGTTCAACTCAAGTCTCACCCATCAATCAGTCAAGAATCAATGAGAAAACCAAGGCAAAATGAAGAAAATGTGATGCGCTAAAGACAGAGGCAATGCAAAGGAAGGATCAACAAAGTCGAATTTTCAAGGAAGCTATAAAAATTCTCGCTAGGATTGCGAAAATTTCAAGAACCTTAGCTAAAATTTCAAGAACCTTAGCGAAAACACCAAATTTCTGCACTCCATCCCAATTTCGTCAAGACTGCTCCCAGCTTAAAAAACCCGATTAAGCATACCACAAGAATTTCGCTAGTTTTAGCTTAAATTCGCTACATAAATTTTTCCATCCTTACTTAGTTTCATGTTTTCGCAGACTGCTGATTTCGCTTAAGCTAGCGAAATTCCTCAGCCTAGCGAAATCGATGCCCTTCGCCATGCTTTGTACTCAATGCCAAACCGCCTCCAAACTTGGTGTATTACTTAATTGTCTAATAACTTAGCCAATTTCATAGGTTTTTTTGGTATTTTCATACCTTGAGGAGGCCTATATAAGCCCCTCTTGTTTTGTAACCTGTGTGAAAAGTGGGAGGAACACCTGGGAGGCATATTTTCAGAAGTTTTTATTTTTGTAACAAAGTCTTTATTTTAGGTTTTGCTTTTCCTTTTCCCTTCTCTCTTTCTTCCTTTCGGCTAGCCAAACACATCTCGAGATTGAGCAACAAGAGATGCTTATTAAGCCTCCCTTTCTTGAAGAGGAAGGAAGCTAGCTTCGTGGTGGGGCATATGCATGTTTGGGTCCTCAGACAAAAGCCACTGCAGTGTATTTATGGCTCTATTCTCAAAACTTAGTCGCATAACACGGGATGTTATCGATTCGCCAATACTCTCCACGCTTAGACTGTTGTTCTTAGATGGTTTTTACGAGCCTCCGAGATAATATTTACATGTTAGGTTCTTCAATTAGTGGTTAAATAACATCATCTATTATTTCGCCAATACTTCCATGTTTTCAGACGCAGTTGCTCGGGTGAGAGATGCAATCATAATTTTAGATGGTCTTTACGAGCCTCTTGAAATGATAATTTAATGTTGGGTTTAAACTAAAAGGCCATAACCTATACCTGTTTTGGACTCAAATAGAGATGTTTCACGGGTGAGGCTCATAGCAATATAGGGATCCAAGTATACATGGACTATATGTTGCATGTCATAACGCGAGGATAAAACCCGAGGATTAATTTGCTCGCTCTAATCCTTACAAGTTAGTAATCCAATTTCTTCAAAGAATCTTTCTACACTTTAACTTTCAGTTTTTACACTTTTCAGTTTTCAAACCATTCCCACCGTTTTAAACCCAAATCCAAGATCCAAATGTAAAGCCTACCTTCATGCACCGATGAACCATTTCAGATGAAACCCATCCCCGTGTTCGACTTAGACTACCATAAGTACAAGAGCAAATGACCATCGCAAGTAGTTAGAACTTAGGTGTATATAAATTTTGTTGATTTTGGGGCCAGCCTACTGTGGCATCTAATCAAATGGCGCCAAAAGGGACTGCCAAACTACTAATGGTAAGTTGAAGAGCAATTTCGTGATCCACATCACAAGTGAAGGTAACCTTTTAATTTCTTGTAACCTACCAGAACCGCGCTTGCTCACTCAGCAGAACTGCGACCGTTTCGCCAAGCCATTCAGTCATTTTATTATTTTAGTTAATTTTAATTTTTGCAGGTTGTTTATTGCTCTTTGTTGCCCTTAATCGTGTAATAAACCATGCAACAAAGGGGATAGAGACATCTCTGGGTAGATTAATAGGATAGGTACACAACTCTCAACCAATAGTGAAGTTAGTGTACCAACTGACACATGGATCCCATAATTCGAGAACAACAGAGCTAACCAGGAACCCCATGAACTAAATGCCTATAGAACCATGAGGATCACATCCACCCTCCTAGAGTTAGTGCCCATCCTCAGATCATCCCTCCGTCAAGATGTAGCAAGTGTTGGAGGCCATATTTGGTACCTCTACTCCCCACATATCGCTTGCATGGAAAATGAAAATCACACACTGCTATTAGGGATTTTGAGAGGTTTGTACTACCTTCAAGGAAGGGTATGATGGACATGGATTTGAAGCTAAAGGCATTTCCATTGACTCTAAAGACAAGGCCAAGATATGGCTCAACTCATTGAGGCCTATAACCATTAGAAATTACCGAAATAAGAAGCCGAATTCTTGAAAGTTCTTCGCTCACAAGACCACTAATTTGAAAAGACAACCTATACTTTGCAAAATTTCATGATGGTGAGAGATTTACCGTTGTTGGGAAAGATTTATGAAACCATCGCATGTCCACACCATGGTTTGACACATGGATGTTGGTGAACCACTTCTATGGTGGTATGTCTCCGCTACGAGGCAACTCTTAGAAAACCATAAAGTGGGAGACTTTTTAAGCAAACATCCCGATGAAGCCATGGATTTCTTAAATTACGGCTGAAACTTAAGGGTCAGATGAGCTTAACCCAGAGAAACGGATAGATGAAACCACTACCAACCAAAGGGTGGATGCAAAATCAACAAGACATAGAAATGAGAGCTGCATTTCAACCCTAACAGAAGGTAGAGAGGAGTTGGCAAATGCCCAATGTGGCAAGATTTGAAATCCCTTATGCCTGTCCCAAAATCACTTAATCCCCATGTTCTGGGTCAATAGTGTCTATGTCTCTCAAAGAAGGATTGATGTCACAAAACACTAGAGATACTGTCACACAATCAATGTTCCATATGGTAATACCTGCAATTCCAATTTGAGAACTCCATCTTATCTGCTGAGATCCAACCCTCATTATACTCTGTTAAACCGCTTCGTTTCCTCATAAGATAATAATTCACCATCCTCTTCCAAGAGATTTCATAATAACTGAGTTACAAAGTATGTCCGGTTAGAACAAAGAATTAACGCTGAACTGGCACAAAGGGATTGATAATGTGAGAAACATACTGAATAAGAGAATAGACGGGCTT
This sequence comes from Tetrastigma voinierianum, assembly GCA_016808115.1. Lineage (NCBI taxonomy): Eukaryota > Viridiplantae > Streptophyta > Magnoliopsida > Vitales > Vitaceae > Tetrastigma > Tetrastigma voinierianum. Next base: position 415,530 of record JAEQBH010001641.1, read on the forward strand.
CGAGCAATCTCAACCAGCAAATTGATAACCTACAGAGATTCAATCACCAAGATCAAGGTTAGAAGTACAAGAGAATGGAAGGTTTTATCACAAACAGCTTCCAACCAAAGGAATTCATGAGGTAAAGATCATCTAACAATTGGAATATGAGGTTAAGGCCATAATAACCCTAGAAGGGAAGAGGTTGATCAAATTAAAAGCAAACCCAAGAAGAACCTAGCAGGAGAAGAATTGCAACCTCGAGCATATTCTCCAGAGGAGGATTCAATGAATACCATACCACCTCCATTTCCACAAAGCACTTAGGAGGTAAGAAGAAGGCATCTCAACAAGCGTGCATTCTGAGAATAAGGCAAGTAAAGGTTAACATACCTTTATCGGGACCTAATCAAACAAGTCCCTACTTATGCAAGTTTTTGAAAAGATCTTTGCACAATCAAGAAGGGATTAGGGCATTGAGAAGAAGGCATTTCTCACCGAATATACGCCATAATCCAAAGTAATATTCTGCAAGTACTAAAGATCCCGGATTCCACAATTTCGCCTGAAGATGGTGGGAATTGCATAGAAAAGTCCTTGCTTGATTTAGGAGCTGGTGTGAACCTAATGCCGTATTTAGTATGGCTAAAGGGGCTAGGTCTAGGGTGGAACTTAAACCTACCAATATCACACTCCTACTGGGCCGATAGATCCGTGAAAATCCCTAAGGGGATAGTTGAGGATGTCTTAGTGAAGATAGACAAATCTCTACTACCAAGATTTTGTGGGTACTTGACACTGAAAACCAATTGCTAGTGAACCCAATCATGTACCAATCATCTTAGAAGACCATTTCGGCCACCGCAATGCAATAATAAATTGCCTGAATGGAGTCACATGCACTTCAATCTTTGGTAACATGACCATGGAGTTGAATATCTTTCATTTGGAACAACAAACATGAGTTGCTGTGAAATTGGAAAATCAAATTTCGATGAGGTTGAGCCAATTGATCAGCTGTGCAGGAAAACAATACTCGTGAAATGCAAGGAGTGATCAACCATGGAGATGAAGAAGACCGGGTCTTGCCACCACACCATCACAGTTTCAATTCGCTGCTCAATTCAACACCATCACTCGAGGAACAAGACAAAACTCACACCCAACATCATGGAGCTTAGCCCAGACCACTGGGTGTGGGCTGAGGAGATTCTCCTCCTTGACTCCCTAAGTAAAATCTGGAAATTGAACTCGGTTCGGTGTTTTCAAAAACCGAATTGCGCCTCACGCTTTTTATTTTCTGCCTTAAGTTAGTTAATTGTGTTAGTTTCAGTTATTTTTTTTTTTAAAATTTTTTTTTTTCACTTAGTATTTTTCATTTTCTAGTAATTTAATTAGTATAGCATAGCGTGTGCTTTGAATTTTAATTACAGCATATTTTGAATTTTTATAATAATAATTCATACATTAACTAATAATTCTAAATTTTTTTTTTTGGAATACAAGAAGGCTTGACTGAGCCAAATTCCGCGCTGGGGAGTAGCGACTTGGAGGGAAAGACCCTTCGCCGCCGTTGGATGCTTATAAACCTCGTCGGGGTGTCCAAAGACCACTTCATATTCCTTCCCCCCCCAGCCTAAGCTCCCGAGCCATCTTTCCTCATCAAGAATTGAGTTCACGCTACCAAGTGCAAGCCTTCACGCGCTCTTCCCCCCGCTCCGAGCTTCCGGGGCCTCCTTCTCCATCCATTGCTATCACAGTGGTTCTAAGAAGACTCGAGCCTCCAGCCGCACCCCGTGCTCGTCGTCGAGTTTCTAGTACATCCGTCTCTGGCCACGACGCAGCCTAGTACCACCCGAGCCTTCAAAGGAGCCTCTCCACCACGCCGCCAAGACGAGCCCTGACATTGTTCACCGCCTCAGCCAGCCTTCACCGCCAGATACTCCGTGTCTCTGCTCGCCTTCGTGCCCCGTCTCAAACAGGATCAAGCATCGAGCCTTGATTAGTTAGTTCAGGCCATTTGGCCACAAATGAGCTCAAGTTCAAAGACTATAAACCAGCTTATATTTTCGCAGTCGCGCCCTTTCGAGTATTTTACTTCGATATCAGATATGGTTCGTACTCGGGGTGGGTCCCGTCTTCGACCTCTGTGAGATTCAAAGACGCCCGAGAGAGTGGCCCTACCAGTCCCACCTCGTATTTCATCACCTATCCCGCAGGCGCCCGAGGAGTCTCAGTGGATTTGTGACGTTATCAGACTGACGGACCCCCGCCCCATCGCCCGTACTCACGGAGAGAGTTAGGAGGGCCCGCCCAAGCCGGGCCCGCACACGGCCCGTGCGAAGTCATTCTTCTCCACCGTGCCCCCACCATCTCCAGCTACTCCAAATCATGTGAGGCGACTTCATCACCACAAATACGCCGAGGATCAGGAGGCCACTATTTGTGGGAACCCCATTCCCGGAATGTGCGACTCCACGTGCCAGAGTTTCATCAGAGTCATTTATGACACTCGCATTGAGAGCCGACCTTGATATCTGAGTCTTGAGGATTGATCGAGGAGTATTCAATTCCTACCCTTCACACTCTCGCGACATTTTTATTACCCAAGAGTGGTACTAGCTCTACCACTTATGACATCCAGTGGAGACAGACGGTCCACCAGATTCGCCAAGATAGATGACCGCCCCGGTGTACTGGTGCCACTGACATTTCAAGAAGATTGACTGCGACACCGCCGCAGCACCCGAGGGTTATAGAGCCAGCCCAACTACTCACGGAGATGGTCCGAGCACCGCCTCAGGACATCACCGTTGGTCCAAGATTCTACAGAGGCGCCTCCGCCCCGATGTCGCCGATTGACCATTTGCTACGTACCGGTTTGTTCCCTCTGCAGCATTATGTGCGCAGGAGGGAGTACCATCCTCGGGAGGCATTCTCACCGGGATCTCGGGATTTCGTTCAGCCCTCTGAGCCGCGATGGCCTCCTTTTACATTTCGGGAGGAGAAGGTCCATTGAAAGAATCGACCGGGAAGTGAGCATCCCACCATCGATGCCGAGACTCCCTCCGCTATGTTCGGCGATGGGATTCTGGTGAGGAGCCTGTGCTAGAGATGAGAGCTAGATGCCTTCATGGTCAAGAGACTCAAGTTATGACTATGCCCACTCATTCACGATACCGACCACGTGACCAGGAGGAGGTACGGCCGAGGTCAGAGACCACCATGGCAGATGATGGCGCCCGTCTCGAGCCCGAGGTACAGAGGACTCATTCCGCATCGCTCACCCATCTCCTCCACATACTACATCAAGAATGCAGCGTATACTCCCGCCTTCCTATTCAAAGACATCATTCACGGAGTACATCCATGCAGCTCGAGAGATAGCTGGTGTGATGGATGCCATCTCCGCCACGGTGTTTCACACAGCCGCCCAGATCGAGGTTGGCCCAGCCATTCTAAGGTCGATCGATTATGACCCACCCGGGTCTTCCTCATGTCTCGGTCACGAGAGCCCACCACTCGACGCAGCCTTCATCGATGTTCCGTCGCACCGCAGCAGCTGTGCCCACCACCCACCACCACCACAACAGTGAGGTGGTTAGGCTTCTTTTATGATTTTGTATAGTTACCAGCCTTATCAACCTACTTACCAATTTTTTGTTTAGGATTTATGTATTAGCCACAAAGAGAGGCGCGATATTTTCGGTTCAGCCAGATGCATGTACTAGCCATTTTGGCTATATCAAAAGCTATTTAGTATATATATACAGACTTTTGCATACAATGTTTTGTACCTCCACCATGTGTAAATGTTTTTCTTTTCAATTGAACAATTGAATTGCTACAATTGGACAATTGAATTGCTTTATGTCAGGAAATCAGCTAATCAAGCCACACCTCTATGTTAGAACAAATTCCATACTTGAAATAATTTCGTCACTTACGCCTCAGATGCTCAATTTGAAATTTCCTCAGATAATTCCACACACTACACCCGCATTGTTCCTAATAGGTCAGTGAAATTGTGTGCCTCCTTTCACTTTGCAAAGCCGGCCTTAGGTATGTTTCGGCAACCTAGGATAGTTTGTGTTACCTACAAATAAGACCAATGTTGTCTTCCAAAAGGAAAAGAAAAGAAAAAGAAGAAAGAAAAAGAAAAGAAAAAGAAGAAAAAGAAAAATAAAGTCGCGGAAATCTTCGTTTGAAACCCGAGTACTGGCCCGAGGGGGTGTATGAAGGAAGCTCTTGAAACCCGATGCCCTAAGCCTTAATCGTCGGGAGTCATCGATTTCAGGTTCAGCAGAATGGTGATAGTGAAGTTTAATGACTTGTGGGTGCTTAATTTCTCAAGTCATTCGGAGTCCGATGAAGCCTAGGTTAGGTGGTCATGATCCTTTCGCTTGATGCCCTAAACTTTGGTCGAGTCATCTGCGGACCCTCGTTACACTAGACTTCATTTAGACTTTGATGAAGTCGAATTTTTAAGCATTGCATCTGGTAGTGAAAGAAAGAAAGTGCTTAACTTCTAGCCACATCTGAGTTGTTCGTGACTTAAGGCCATGTCGGTGCGCTGAGGTTGGGGAGAACAATTTACTTTATTGACTTGAGTGGTTCATAAGAATCATTGAACTTAGGTGAAATTAGTTTGAAATTATGGATCAATATTGGCCTAAATTGTTCTTGTATGGTTTTAATTCTTTTCATAATCGGTTTTACAACTTTGATTTCAATTTCTCGGTTTAAGGTAATGTTTATATGTATATAAACCCTTTTGAATCATAACCTTTTTGCAAATCACCACATGAATCTCTCCCTTTTTCTTTATTTTGCATTGCTAAGGGACTATAGCGTTTTGGTTGAAGTGTGATTAATGCCCAAAAAAGTGCGGAAATTTGAACCACATATTAGATAGGTTTTGAGTGCTTTTGTACATTAATCATGTCATTTATACCAATTGAAGTGTTCCTAGCGTCTTCTTAGTAACAACACTCTGTTCAGAGGTATTTTTGGGTACATTTTATGGGCTTTTACGCACTTTGGAGTTGATGTGCTCCCGAGACCGTAATGAATCATGAAGTTTGAACTCAGTCTCAGCCATCCAATCCAGCTGAGAATCAATGAAAACCAAGGCAAAATGAAAGAAAATGTGATGCGGTTAGAGGCGGGAGGCAATGCGGTGAAGGATCAACAAAATCTGGAATTTCGCTAAACTGCGAAAATTTCGCAACCTTAAGCGAAAAACACGAATTCGCTAGACCCGTCCCGATTTCGCTAGCAAGCTGTTCCTTAGCGAAAAACTGATTTCGCTACTCCACCAATTTAAGCTAGCTTAGCGAAATTGGCTATCATGAAATTTTCCATCCTTACTTGAAATTTCATGTTTTAAGCTAGACTTGATTTAAGCTAGTTAGCGTTCCTCGACCTAGCGAAATTGATCTCTCGTCATGCTTTAGTATTAATGCCGAACCGCCTCGAACTTGGTGTATTACTTAATTGTCGATAACTTAGCCAATTTCATAGGTTTTGGTATTTTCATACCTTGAGAGGCACATATGACCCCCCTCTTGTTTTCTCTTAACTGTGTGAAAGTGGGAGAACAATTTAGGAGAAGATATTTTTGTAAGTTTTATTTTATAAATAAAGTCTTTTATTTTAGTTTTGCTTTATTTCTTTTCTCTCTTCTCTCTCTTCTTTCTCTCCTTTTTCTCGGCTGCAAAGCACCTCTTGAGGATGACAACTCAAGGATGTAGCTAAGCCTCCTTTCTTTGAAGGAAGGAAGGTAGCTTGGTGGTGGGGCATATGCATGTGTTGTCCTCTTGTATTAAAAGCTACGGGTAGTGTATTTATGGCTCTTATTCTCAAAACTTAGTTATAACATGGGATGTTATTGATTTGGCCCCAATACTCTCATGCTTTGTTGTTGTTCTTTAGATGGTTTTTACGAGCCTACGAGAGATAATATTTACATATTAGGGTTCTTGAATTAGTTAAATAACATTTCTTTATTCTTTATTTTGTGTCTCTCCATGCTTTAGGATGCGGTGCTCGAATTGAGAGATGCCTTTGTTGTTCTTTAGATGGTCTTTACGAGCCTACGAAATGATAATTTAATGTTAGGGTTTAAACTAAAAGGGGCCCCATGCTTGCATACTCTGTTTGTTCAAAATAGGAATCTTTTCATCGGGTGAGGTTTGCTGATTAAATATAGATCCGGTGTACCATGTGGGCTATATATTGCATATATACTTGCGGATAAAACCCGAGACCTTGTTTGCCTAACTTGCCAAGTTAGTGACCTAATTCTTCAAAGTTAACTTTTTCACACTTTAACTTTTCGGTTTACATTTCAGTTTCAAACCATTTCCACTTCTTTTGAGAACCCAAATCCAGTGAATAAAGCCTTACCTTCATGCAGCGATGCGAGCCATTTTGGATCAAAAGGCCATCCCAGTGTTAAGGCTGAACCACTGCTGCGAGTAGCTTGACTACGGCCCGATGGCGACAGGTATATATATAAATTTTGTTGATTTTAGCTCAGCCTGCGCCAGCACGAATCACTATCGTGTCCAGACCTTTGGCTCAGCCCCTTTGTAGTCTTGAGGTTTTACGGTTTTTTGTCACGGTATTTGCTTCATCGGATATTAGGTTGGGACTTCGATGGTATGAGCTTGATGGGTAATTTTGGATGATTACCAACGCTAGGATAGCTTCTCCATCTTTGGATACCTCTCTACCTGCTCTCTCGAGCTTATTTGCAATAATCAAAGCGTGCATTGTACTATCCGTTCTCGACTAGAGCGACCTTTGGTTGAGAAGTCTGAAACGGCTAGGTAAAGAGTGAGGAGTTCTCCCTCGGAAGGCTTACTAGGCAGGCTTCGGGTGGGTTTGAGTCTGTTGAATGCCTCATGCGGTGTGCATCCCATTGGAAGGCCTTTTTGAACACGAAAGAAGGTTGACATTTTCGGCCTTGGACATGTGACTGACTCGGCATAGCTATTCTTCGGTCGGCGTTGAATGTCCTTAATGTTTGAAGTGAGCATGTCGAGCATGACCTTTATCTTATCTGGTTATTCTATTCCTAGGTGTTGACTACTCGGCCCAAGAACTTTTGTGGGAGACTCTAGAAACATTATTGGGTTTAACTTCATATTATATGGCTCTTGGGACAGGAACTCCTCGTGTTGGAGTGGGATATGTGGAGCTCGTCCTTAGTGATTTTACCCGACATGTCATACATGTATACCTTCATAGATGCTCCAATTTGTATAGACACATCACCGTTCATAACCTTTAGTAGGTGGCCACAACGTTCTTCAACCAGAGAACATCACAATGATGGGTTCCTTGCCCGATGAATGAGGTCTTCTCTTGAGTCGTTTGGGATATCTTAATCTGGTTGTAGCTAGAGAAGCGTCAATGGTGAGAGTTCATGACGACAGTGGCGATCCCACTGGTCAATCGGTGAAGGAAGCTATCTTTTGGGCGGGTGCCATTTGATGTCTGTGAAATAGATGCAAAGTCGCCATTTTTTGTTTGCTTTTTTGACGAGAACAACGTTGGCCAACCACTCAGGATATTCAACCTCCACGGTGCATCTGGCGGAGGGCTTGCCGACCTCTTCATTGTCGCTACGCCTTTACGAAGTGACTTCTTCTTGCTTACTGTGGTAGCTTGGGAAGAATGTTGATGTTCAACTTTGTGGGTGATTCTTGCCGGTCGATTCGCCCATGTCTTCACGCTTTGAAGCGAACACAGCCGTGTTACGGCACACAAAAATGTGACGAGGTGTTTGGTGATCGTCATTTGTGAATCTCTTCTTTTGAGGGGTCTTGGTGAGGTGCTTACCTGGAGTCTCAGTATCAGGTTATTATACATGAATGTTGTCAGCTTCCGTTTTTTGTTTCATTGATGTTGAGTAGCATACGGCTGTCTTGATTTCCTCAGACATTCTCTCCATTGAAGTTGGGCTGGTAACCATGCGTGGCGGAGGGATGGCTCTGTAATTTATTGAGAGAGGGCTGCCTAGTAACATGTTGTAAGGCGATGGGCGTCACTGTAGAAATCTTACTATTATTTGTAGTCGCATGGGGGGTCTCCCAGTGAGGCACCCAGGTGTATCGACCACAGAGGCAACACTCTTTCTCCCGGAGAATCCTCTGTAGGTAGGCGTTGAATGAAACCCGCCTCATGCAAATGCCCAGGCTGAAAGCTAGTCTGAGATAGTGTTAGTAGGGCTTGGTTTATCAAGCCGAGGACCATGTGGATTGTTTATTAGCTCAAAATGGCCATATCGCTAGTGGATCATCATGGGGATCTCAGCGACCTTGGCGTAGTGAGTCGAAAGGTTATGGTAGTATCGGTTTGGATCACGGCTTGTATTTCTAATGTTTCCCGATCGTCTTTGCCTTGAATGGGCCTTCTTGGTACGAGCTTGAATCCTGCCCCTTGCAGTCTAAAGTCATGGATTTCACCCTAGAGGCGGTGGCGCCGAGTGGGGTTGGTGACGATGGTGGTGACACTTTGGTCACGACCTTAAAGCCACATAATGGCGAAGATGCTCACATTGGATCAAATACTCAATTCACTCCTTGGCTTTCCGATGTAGTCATCGGTTCGATTAATCCGTGATCCACACAATAGAACTCTGATGTATTTTGTAAGTATCTCTTTTTCTTCCAGGTTTGACTTATTTGAGATGGCCATCTCGAGAGTTTACTCATGTTTGGTTGCCGCCGTGTAGGACTTGTGACACTTGAGATTTGTTAGGGGTGACTGAGGTGAATCTCTGCATTCTGCCGACTCGGTGAGTGGTCCCGAGGTCTCTAATGTTCCCTCGCCTTTTTGGGGATCGCTATCTGTTTTCTCTGTTTCTCCTTGGGGATCTGTCCCTGTCTCCTTGCCTCCACAGGGCTTCTGATTATCATTCATGTACCCCTACTCTTCTCCCTTTTGATGGCTCTTTAACGGATAAGAGGGCTTCTTCACCCGTTGATACTTCTCTGTTTTTGGAAACTGAAGCCACATTACTTGCTGAGGTTCTTTGGATGAGAGCATTAGGTCTTTTAGTTGCACCTAGCCACTGAGATGAAAGTGGTGATGACAGACTTCTTGTACGGAATATCTACCTTTAATATTTCAGCGTTGAATCTCGAACATATGGCCCTCGAGGCTCTCTGCGAGGTCTGCCTGCAGTGAGGTGATGTAGCTATGTATATCCTAGCTCCGATAAAGTGGGAATGAATACGATGGAAACTCTACGTGAATGATGAGATTGTAGAGAGAATGGTGTCTATTAAACTAGGCGTCTTTGGGCCTGGCATGATAAGCGAAGGCTTGGCATCGTATGAGATCTTTGTGTCCGTCATAGGCTTTCTATTTGGTTCTTATATATGACTGAGGTGATCTATGGGGTCTTTCGTTTTTGGTACCAGGCGTTTCGATCTGCGGCGAATGGAACTTTCTGAAGAGGAAGTCTGACTTCACGGCTGTGAATAGAGTTCGATTTGTTACGGAGCATCCGCAAGGCGGGAGCTCGGCCTTTTACCGCTTTTTGCTGTGGTGAGCTCTTGGATGTCCACTGAACCTCTTGCTCCTGGCCGCTCCCTGTCTGGCGATAAAGGATGGGCCGCTGCTTGTTGTCTACCATGCCTCTCCTCATTGCGATTCTCTCAGGGGTTTGTAAGTCATGCTCCTGGCTTGGCTAGTTCTACTTCTCCATTTACTTCATGAAGTCGAGTGTTCTTTATTCTTCTTGGGTAATGGTGTTTTGGCCTTCTCGGGCACATCAAATCTGGAGATGCTGTTTGCTGATTGATTGCTCGTTCTCTCATAAGTAGTGTGTTGGGAGAGCAGACACCTCCATCGTGATATTGGCGTGTAAGTTTCATGGGCCTCTCCGGAGGTTGGCTATCTACGTTGCCTTCTTGATGTTACTCCTTGGGGATTAGCACAAACTCACTTATGTTAAGTTGATACATCATTCAACGAGAGATCGACTTTATTTGTAAAGGCTGTCATTCAGAACAACACCAAATTGATGATGCTTTCAACGAAACTAAGTTTGGGCGCGAGGTAGGTGTTGAGCAGGTCCATTTGTCTCGGGATGTCGGGCTCCTCTTGCAAAATAAGAAGCAAAGAATCGGTGGGGATCATTTCGTTGCTTCTCAGATGCCTAAGTCAGTTCCTTAGGTGGAAGAAGAAGATTAGTGCTTAGGCGGAAGTGAATCGTACCTTTCATCGATCAGGGGTGGCACAGTATTTATAATGGATGAATCTTGTGACTCTTTCCTAATTGGATGATGATGCCATATTTCTCTATTGGGTGAGGATTTTTCTTTCATGCTCGTTAACGATTAATAAGGATAATTGATGACAATTATCATATCAAGAAATATTCTACTTCCTAATCGTGAATACCAGTAGCCTGTACTTTCCTTTCTTTTAATACGAGTTCTTGGATGTTTACGCCACCATTTTAGTCAGTGAACCTGTCCCGGCCCGGGCCTCTCGTGGTTCGACATAAGTGGTGGGTCGAGCTCTTTGCTGTCTTTTATTAGGTATGTTTCTTTACCCTTTAAGACTGACATTCGGGGGTCAGTCTGGCTCGTGACGTTTATATGGCTGGATTTGCCACAAGCTAATCCAAGTTTTTTAAAAACACTAAATGGGTTCACACATGTGCTCAGCCCTAAGGTGTGGAGGGCCCAAATGGCTATTAAGCATTCTAGGTTTGTACTTATAAATCAGAGTAAGACAATACAACCCTGTATCTAGATTTAGATTTGAATGGAATCAAGAGGAGAATAGCAAGAGAAAAAGCAACTCTTTCTTAGTGATTCAAGCACCATGTCACCCATCACCGAGGATAGTTTGAAGATTCGCGCTCTTGTGTGCATACTTCTTGCACCACAATGCACGACCGATCAAGAGTATTAGTTTAGCAATTAAATTGAATATTCTAAATCACATGATGATTCTGCTTCACGATTATTCCTACAATTAAATGTGAGCTCTTCAGGTGATTAAATTTTCAATTTGATCTAAACAATTTCATGTATTTTGGAGTTTGATTAGCAATATGGCACCTAGGTTTTCTATATTTATTGATTCGTGTTTAATATGATTTTTTGTTTATGGATGGTTACTCGAATAATTGTGGTTTGCCCTTCAATCCATGGTATTTTCTCGTATTTACCTGCTTGTAATAAGGGGCTAATCATAAGATTAGGTTTCCTTCTGATTTATTTTTTGCAATCATCTAGATTTCTTGTACACCATTTTAAGGTGGTATGTGGATTTATTTTTTTTAAAATTTTGAAGACTAATGAAGAACAAGCTACTAAGAAGAAGAATCTACGGAGGCTCACACGGCTAGGGTTTTCTATGTTGTGTGTTTAGAGTTTTAGGTTTTAACTCAAATCTCTTCACTTTGGGCCTCCAAGCCTGTAAATTGAACCTAAATGGACAAATGGACAAAAGCCGGACGGATTAATAACAATGGGCTCAAGTGTTAATGGCTTGTGTTTTTTTCTTTCTAGGAAACCATGATCGGGGCTTTTACATTTATTCATATATTATTATTTTTATTCAATGATGATTATACAGGTCAGTAACATGCTTTAGTTGTGATAACATGACATATAGACTAGGTGGTGCCATATTATCTGAGAGATCAATGCTATACATGTGCATAATTAAATTTTGATTTTTTTAAATCTAATTATGAAAACTTTAATTTTGTGGGTCCAAATAATAAATTGGCCATGTAAAGCCCCATTGATAATCAAGGATCTAAGTTTTATCGATTTGGGACTCAACAATTTTAAAATCTTAATTACTGACCTGGGCCCATCACCCAACTCTTAGAGATTATGAATTTCCAAAATTAAACAAGGATTAAAAAACCACGATAATTTTATTAACCTCCCAATGAGGCTCTAATAATATTATTATGGGCCATATGAACAATGATTGAAATGAAAGTGTATTATCTAGGAAGGTTCTATCTAAGAAGATTGAGATGTAAGTAGTCTGATATGTGACCCCCCCAATTTATTTTTTTGGGACCTGACTTAGTTGGATACTATTCATTTTATGATTAAGTTTTAGTTTGTTATAAATGTCAGTTCCATTAAAGGAGCATTTATTATGGAAACTAATTATCAGTTTCACAATAAAACAACAAATATAATTTTGTTTCGATTTACTAAATATATGTTTATTGTATAATATACGAAATATTAGTGTCTATAATGTATAATTCTTTTTTCTTCTAAAATGGCATCTTTCAACCCTCTAGCTTCGTGTTATATTCTTGCTAGCAAGTTGTGGGTCATTTGAGGCAAAGAAATAACACCTCTCGATGTTGGAGTAGGAAATGCCCGCACTCTCATGATGTTTGCTACATCGCTTTCGAGAGCTGCCGCTATCATCGATTTGATTAGCGATACGTATGATCAGGGGGCTTGTGAAGGATCATTGTTTGGCAATGATTTCACATATCAATAAGTGGAAGGATGAGGCAAACTCAAAGGGAATGAAGATAGATCTCCATCTTCGCAAATCACGCCTAAACATTTCAATCGCTTCAAAGTCAATTACAATATGCATAAGATGGATCCGACTAGCTTCAATTGATGCATGAGCTTCGAGAGGCCGAATAGTCTCTCAAAGAGCCAAATAATTTTACTGAGGGTTCGTTAAACCTAAAGGGAAACTCTAAGGGTGGAAACAAGAATAAGAAAAAGAAGGCAAGATACTGGGCTTGTAGGACTTCGAGTCTTGCAAGACCTCGTAATAAGGATCCAAAAGAAACCCCGGACGCCGCTTAATTTTTTTTATTCACATTTTATTTCGTTTTCAAAGTGTCATATCCGAACTCTCGCCCGACCCTAAGGGGCGATTCGAACCAGAGTCCATGCATTCCCGACATTTTCATTTATCTATCAAACATTTATTTATGTTATATCATTTCCAGTTTCTTATTGCATTTAAGTATTTTCAAACGGGAGGCCCATAAACATTTACATTTCACAAATGCACATAAATGAAGGCATTTTATGCCTTTTCTCAAATTATATACAAACAAACATTAATTCTGGGTTCAACTATTTTGTTCACAAAATATCCCATGTTCCCAAAAAGAAATGATATGCATATGGCGTAGGGTATATAATTCATACCCGCAATCATTTCTATGACTTTCATACCACGATCTGTCTTCCTTCCTATCTACTCGAAACCTACGCATAGATCAAAACTACACGCTAAGCATTTTTATGCTTAGTGGTTCTATACAGTTCTATTCCAATATTAAATTTAACTTGGCATGCATTTAACATTAAACCATGCTTCTTATATCCAAACATACTCATGCTATTCATTTTCGCATGCTTTCATTTTAAAAATCATTTATCATGTCATAACATGCATTTTCAATGCAACAATTCAATTCACAATTCAATTTATGAGATTTAAGCATATACATAAAATCCTATTTACATCATTCATGTTGGTTATCTCACTGACTATCTAAATCACATTTTGCACTGATTCCGTCATGAATCCCGCTCTTATTATTTGCTTTCATGAATGTGCCTACACATTTAACAATCTTGCCTCCCATCACGACTGACGTGACTCGAATCTTTTTTAATGTTCACATAGGTGATTGTATAGATAATTTGAATGGGTTTGATTTAAATGCCAAACATGGAATGAAAACCCTGAAGTTTACAAGACATGCGGCAACCTGTAATTTGGAAAAAGGATAAGGAAAGTCATAAGAGAAGAAGAGTGTGGGCTAAATTAGAATATAGCATAACTTGATTTGCAAAAAGAGAGGAATTGAAGGACTAAAGTGAAATAAATGAAAACTTAACCCAAAAAAATGGGTTTTTGGGAACCAAACATGCCTAAAGAGAGTTGATTTAAGACCAAATTTGGTCTCTATCGGGGAAGAACAAACCTGAAGAAGAGAAGAAGAGAGAAGAAGAGAAAGAAGGAGGAGAAGCCAAGAAGGAAGGTATGATTTCATGATTTTGACTTCTCAACATGGAATCAAGTGTGCTGGACTTTTGCAGATTTTTTATGGCTTCAAATCCTGGGTATTTAGTTAGAATTGATCCTAACCTTAGGTTTGAATGAAATTGAGTTGGAAAACTCTAGCTTGGTTAAACAATGGAATCTCTTCACTTAAGTGTTTTTGTATAAAGATGGTGACTTTGGTATGGGTTCTCGATCTTCACCTGTGGCTCAGATGAAGTTCAAACCACTACATTACAAGATGAATATGGATTGGTTTTGATGTGCTTGCATTGAGATCTGGGGTGAAAATATATGGTGCGGAAGAGAAAACACAATTTCGGCATTTTCGAGAGAAATGGCTCAAACAGAGTGGTATCGCACCATGTTCTCATTAACCCGTTGAATTCAGTGTTCATATTTCTGCCATAACTTGGTAATTTCTATCCGATTTGGAGGATCAAGCTGTTGGTTAAACAGACTTAAAGGAGAACAAAACATCCCACAGTACCTTCCACCTGACTCTAAGTGGCCCGTAAATTCACTCAAAGTGGGGCTATGTTCAGGCCAATTTATGCTTCAGTCTTGATCATCGAGTAGTCCGGTTGTTTAAGACATAACTTGAGTTTCGGTGCTTCGATTTGGGTGATTCCAGTTGGAAAGAACCCTTAGCACTTTTAGCTTCAAAGGAGTACAAAGAACCAGGGTTAGATATGGAGTTAAGACCCCTGAAAATGAGTATTTCAAAATAACAGTTTGGTATGAAAATGCCATAACTTGAGTTTGGATGATTCAATTGGAATGATTCCAATTTCTAAGTAGAGTAGATTCATAAAGGAACAAGGAATGGTTAAGGAACAGTGTGTGAATATATAGGGTCATACTATATATGGCAGGAAATGCCATATGGGAATGCATGAAACATGAACCTAATAATATGAAAGGCAAGGACATGAACATTATAAAGGTTAAGAATACCCCTATTATAAGATAGTAAGTTACTCGAACTCATATAATTGTAAGAATGCTCAAGACTAAGTATTAAATGACACTAAGACTCACATGATACGGCGTGCATGTCTCCGAACGCGGCTTCCCAGACTCCCGCCAGCGCTACGACACTCTGCACGCGCGCACACGTCCCAGTTTTAGCACTCCTGCATTCCCGATTAGTGCTACGACACTCGTTCGCTGGCTTCCCCACTCGCGGTTGCACGACACTCGCTACGCGGCAAAGACGTTCCGATCGTTATACTCGACACTCGCTGAGGCTACGACACCTCAAGAAATATAATCGCACTTCTAAGACTTATCACGCTAACCCTTACTCATTTTTGTATTATTATCCAGGCAACCAACAGCTTATATAAGACTTTGAAAGACATGAATACGGTAAAGACTAATGTACCCACTGTACCGACCGCTCAAGAAGACCTACGTACTTTAGTACAAGTAAAACTTCCGTGAGTACCTACTTCCGGTACTTCACGCACGTATATAAGATCCAAATATAAGAATAAGCTCTAATACAAGAGGCCATCTCGAAATACAAGAATAAGTTCCGTAATACAAGTATAAGATCCTAATGTATAAAGAGAGTCTTAAATACAAGTATAGGATCCTAAATATACAAGAATAAGCTCCAACACAAGTATAAGATCTATAAGACAAGTATATGCTCAATACAAGTATAAGATCCAGAAACAAGTATATGCCCAATACAAGAGTAAGATCTGGATACAAGTATACATCCAAATACAAGAATAAGCTCCGTAATACAAGTATAATATCCGTAAGACAAGGATATGTTTCGTAGTATAAGTATAAGATACAAAGTACAAGTATAAGTTCAGAAAAGACTTGCCAAATGGCATCAACTCAAGAGAGATCTTGATAAGTATTAGTCTGGATGTAAGTCTATAGATAGTCCTTTCTGGGAGATCCGAATAATGATACAGTCTCGATACAAGTACAAGTGCATGTGTCTTTGGGGTAGCTCGAACAAGTAGTACTTAATGGTACTTCCGTGATAAGAATAAGTTCCTTAATATCTCTCGTGATACCACGTACCTCCAAAACAAGTGTAATCTTCAGTAGTATAAGCATAAACCCTATGGTATAAGTATGTTTTGTAGCACCTAAGGGTACCTCTCAGATAAGCATAAGTTCAGAACTCACTTGAGATTCACAGATATACTAGTACGGTATAAGATTCCATATAAGCATAAGCTCTGTAACTCCTATGGGAGATCTGAACAAGTATAAGATAGATAGAAGTATGAGTACGTGATAAGTACCTCCGTCTAAGTATATGTATAAGTTCAGTATCGCATATGAGGAAATCTATATAAGTATGCATCCTACGGGAGATAAGTATAAGTATGTGTCCTACAGGAGATAAGTATAATATGTGTCCTACTGATCTAATAAGAATAAGTCCGCTTATGTGGCATTGAGTAAGTATGATTGCGAGGTGATAAGTTCAAGATCAGATACCTAGACCAACAAGCATAAGTCAAGCTATACATAATTATGTGTAAAATGTGCAGGTGTTTATTATAGATCTCAAGATATAAATGCATGTGTACCAAAAGATAAGTTATAAGATATGTTTCCAATTAATCGT
The DNA here is from genome assembly GCA_016808115.1 of Tetrastigma voinierianum. NCBI lineage: Eukaryota > Viridiplantae > Streptophyta > Magnoliopsida > Vitales > Vitaceae > Tetrastigma > Tetrastigma voinierianum. The sequence goes on from JAEQBH010001641.1 coordinate 432,160, forward strand.
GAAGTTTAGCACGGTTTTAACTGTGAAAAGCAGGAGAAGACAACCAAACTTCCGCATACCGCCAGCTAGCACAATAGTAGTTCATCGCGATGTCCCAAGGCTCTGATTTGTAAAATGTAAAAGTACAGCTTTTGTATATGCAAATGGGACTTAGTATATATGTGTATAGATTTTGATGGACACTACTCCTTGCGGGTAGTTCTTTGTGTATGTAAATAATTTTGTTATTACGTAAATTGTTTGTATACCCACAAGTGGCAGTTCAGCTCAAAAGAAAAAAAAAACAAAAAGAGTCCCAAAGGCGGTCTCGCCTCTTTTAGCCTAGGCTGGGTCGGGGCGTGACAACGGATGCCATTTGGTGCACCCACATGTGGTATCACTTAAATGCCACGCCATCATGACGATGTCGATTAAGATCCCGCCAAGTGGGATATTTCTTCAATGCTAAGCCATCATAACGATCGACGCATCCCGCCATGAACATCGACAATTTCTGCCTTCGCGACGACGCCGACGGCATCCCGTCAGGTGGTTCATTCGGTATATCGATTCAATTCAAGATGTCAAGAATCACTGACCACCCGCTTACACTGACGATCATTCACATTCATTCTGGCCAATATCATGCATTTAACCCATATTCACTTCTTTCGATATCTTTCAAGATACACTAAATCTATGAACTCATTTCATATACTTATTCACGTACTCATTACATATACTCATTCATGTACTCATTTCATAGTTACTTGGTAAACTACCAAAATACTTGAAATAAGAATAGTCGTAGAATAAATCAAGATCGAAGCCTTCGATCTCTATTTTCCTAGGTTAGTGATCATCACCCGCCCCTGCAATAAATAATAATAATCACGTCACTCTTAGTGGATAAACAATTATCATATTTTTAATGAATGACAATTTATCTTTGTTAACGGTTTTGGGTTAAGACACTAAGTCTGCCCAAAGATGAACTTCGCTTCGCCTCGGCGGCGAGGTATGGTACGTTTTTCACTTAGTTTTATCCCTATTTGAACCCCTATTAATCGCTTGGTCAAGTAAACAATCTAGTCATGAATACTTTAACTTAATCTGCAAAAATATGCCAATTTAAGGTTGGTAGAAATGCTGGGTAAATTCTATCACTTTGATTGGTACCGGTACTACCACCGCGCTGGGTACTAAAGATTACTTGAGTGGCAATCGTACCACTGGCCATCAGATACGGGTACCCATTCACTCTTTGGTACGGCAGACCATCTACGTTTTCGCACAAACGCTGGATTTTATGTTAATTTTCATCCATTTTTCTTTCCACAAACCTTCTCCAATCATCCCATATAAAAATCCACCATGGAATCCACCCAAACAACTCCAAAGGTGGTTTAATCAATGAAAACCTTTTCTCCTGTTGTGCTTTTCCCAAATTGAAAATCACAAAAAGATGAGGTTAGGGTTTGATTTTCTTACCTTAATTAGCCTCTTCAAATCTTCTCTTCCAAGTTGTTAGATCTCTTAGGAGTAAGAAGTGGGAAAGAATCACACCAAAGCTTGATCTTCTCCCAAGCCCTAGCTCTCTCCCCTTTTCCTCCCTCAAAAACGTGATGTGCTCTAATGAGCATCCAAAGACCACTAGCTTCTTTAAATTCATTTAAGTGTAAGGCCATGCTCGCCTACACACCCATTTCTCATTTTCTCCTCTGTCTTCAATTTTTTATTTCCATAAGGCCTTGCTCGCCTTTAACCCATTTTTCTTTAAAGCCTCCTATTCTTCCACTTCAGCTATCCATTTCATCATAATTTCATTTAGATGATTGAGCTCTTTGGTAACAATCAATTCAGTCCTCATTTTGTTCAAATTTCCACATTCGCTCTCTTTTCACTGGGTTATTTCGGTTCGACAATTTTTCATTTTAGCATATAATATTAAATCATATGCTCACACTTTCAATTTACATTCACAATTTATCAATTTATCAAAATTTCTTGAAAACCCAAGTTCGTTTCACCCATACCCGTAATATATATAAAATTATTATAAAAATTCTGCATTTTCAAAAAGTTACACTAGTTACCAAATCGCACAATGAAGAAGCCGAAAGTGCTTTAAGTGCGGCGCAAAGGACATCGAAATAGAATTGCCCAAAGGCCACCACAAAAATACAAAGGGTTCAAACATGCGCATGTCTATCATGACAAAGATACTTGAAACTGGGAACTGAGCTAATCCTCATAGCCATAGGACTAGTTGTTTTATTTTTGAGAATACAGGACTTTATGTTTAGAAGATTGTTTATTTGCTCGATTTCAAGATGAATTTGCTTCGCTGGCTGTTTAGCTTTAACACGATTGACAAAGATGCCAGCTTTAATTTCGCTTCAATAAGAAGTAAATCTTCTTTATTTGGTTCTGATCTTATGAATAATCTTTATTTTTAAGTCCTTGTCCTGTATGATATAAATGCCATTGAAATTGTTGAAATGAACATAATCACCTTAAGCAGTGCGAGCATCAAATGGAACTTACCTTTGACATTTGGCGACAGGGTCATATTAATCCTAATAGGATACATGGCTCGTGAGTGCGGGATTTTAAATTCCTCGCATTTGAACCTATACCAATATGTGAAACTCGTTGAAGGTAAATGACCAAGAGGCCGGCCCATGGGCCAAAGGGATATCGCGTAACTAAATCATTGGAATTGGTGCATACCGATGGGCGCGCCCAATGCGTGTTCGCTGTATGGTATGAGTATTTTGTCACTTTTACAGATGACTACTCAAGATATGGTTTTGTTTACCCAATGCGCCAAAATTTTGAAACTTTTGATAAATTTCGAGAATATAAGGCTGAGGCAGAAAAGCAATTAGGTGTCTATATCAAACAACTTCGATCTGACCTGCTTAAGAATACCTAATCTGAGAGTTTAAGTTTTTACTAATCTGAAGAGGGGATAGCTCTTCACAACCGTCACTCGGATCACCCCTCCTCGCAAACGATACAAAAGGAGAAATAGAACTCTCCTAGACATGCGAGATCGATGCTTAATTATTCATCTCACTGGTATCGCTTTGGGGATATGTCTTATAGACTGCTAAGATACTTCTATTGGTCTGACTCTTAAGTCGATTTCTAGCGACACCCACTCCAATTATGAACGCTTAAATCCTAGTTTAAACCATATATTCAGATTCAAAAGTCTTGCATATGCCTCTTGAAAGGAACCAATGAAGTTGGAATCTCAAAGATCAAGTATGTTTGTTTATTGGATCTCTAAAGGAATGAGAGAGGTGGACTTTTTATAGTTCCGTAGAAGAAAGTTATAGCGAGCACTAATGCAAAATTCTTCGATAAGACTATGTAAAACAATTTCAAGTTCAAGAGGTAATTCTCGAGGAGCTCGACTACTTAAGAATCGCTTAAACCACTGACCTGACCTATCATACATTATTTCCAAGGTGTGTTCAAATGTAGGGAAATGAAAATATACTCAAAGGTGAACAAGACGAGTGGAACCATTAAGAGGAACAACAAAGATATAAGTGGAACTTAACTTAAAATCTAAATCTAAAAATGATCAAGAGGATCTTCCCCAGAGAACCACAACAACCATCGGAGCCGGCCAGAGGGAGAACGACACGCAAGCCGACTATGATCTCTTGTTTTAAGAACGTATCAAGCTATAAATCCATCGATAATAAGAGGATCCGCAATACAAAGAAGAATGGAGGATGTTGATGCACAGGAGTGGCTCAAAGCCATGGACCGTGAGATGGAGTCTATGTATTCTAACTCAGTCTGGTCTCTTGTAGAGGGACCCAAAGGAGTAAAACCTATAGGGTGTAAGTGGATCGACAAGAGAAAAAGACGACCAAATGGGAAGGTAGAAACCTTCAAAGCTAGATTGGTGGCAAAAGGTTATACCTAAAAAGAAAGGAGTAGATTGCGAAGAAACCTTTTCGCCAAGAGCTTATGCTTAACCATCTGATTCTTTTAGTCAGAAATGGCCCAGATTACGAGATTTGGTAGATGGATGTCAAAACAACATTTTTAAATGGCAAATGAAGAGATGGTCTACATGTAGCAAACTGTAAGGGTTCATAGCTAGAGGGCAAGAACATGGCATGTAAATTTGCAAAGGTCCATTATGGACTAAAGTAAAGCAACTAGAACATGGAACATTAGTTTTGACTGCCAGCAACTTTATATGGTTTTGAGAAAGTCTCCTCCATGAACCTTTTGTTTACAAAAGATCCAAGGTACAAAAGTAGTTTTCCTGGTCTTTTACGTAGATATATTTTACTTAATCTAAACGACATAAGAGGTGTTATCAAGTGTAAAAGGATGGTTGCAAAAGCAATTTGATATGAAAGATTCGAGAAGCCAACTATATTCTTGAATCAAACTTCACTTAGACTGGAAGAATAAGGTGTTGGCATTATCTCAAGCTTTATATATAGATAAAATTCTAGCTAGTTCAAAGATGGAAAAAATTCCAAGAAGGGAACTGCATCTTCGTGCATGGAGTTCATATTTCTAAGGAGCAATCACCAAAAACTCGAAAGCAAAAATAAAGGAGTAGGATACTTTGCTTTGGCAAGAGGGTAGTCTCATGTATGCCAAGTGTTATGTACTGTGCCGTATATCAAGACGCAGTTGGGAATAGTTAGCTCAGATCAATCCGATCCAGAGAAAACATTGGATTGCAGCCAAGCATATTTCGCCATTCAAGGAGAACAACAGATTATAAAGGTATATTTTCCCAGCCGAGTCCGAAACTATTGGTATTATACTGCATCAGATTTCAAGGATATTGATTCCAAGAAAACTACATCGAGGAGGGCTCTAATGCACCGATTATTTACAAAGACACTTACCCGTCGAAGTTTTCGAGAAACATGTAGATTATATGGGTGTTAAGAGTCTACCATACTTGTTTTAAGGCAAGTGGGAGTTTATTTGTGTTTTTTTTTTTTTGGACAAGACATATGTGTTATTATATTTTCTGAGTTTAATTTTAATACAATATGAGGTATTCTTCATATTATTGTGCACACCGATATTTTCATAGATAAGGTCCTGGACACTGTGAGTATATGATCATATGAATACGTTCATAAAGACATGATCATAGGTTCATAATTAATAATAAGATCATACCATTAAACAAAGGCGCCTTTATTTAGACTGCAATATTTTATGAAATAATCTTTGGTTATTATAAAATATTGGTACAAATTATGCTTGCATTAATAGGATCAAAGTGAGATTTATTTAAAGTTAAATTTCTGTAAAAGGAAATAAGTCTCAAGCAATATTTCATTATTATTCTTCTCTCAATCTTGAGTTTATTATAGATAGGTATTTAAATGATTATTGTTCTCGAAAGGTCAATAAGTGAGGTCTATTTAAACGACCAATATCTTGATGATTTGGGAGCAAGATTATTTAATTGCCGGTATTTATGAAATAAACAATATGGATTTTGTATGAAATATCCTCTTAATATGTTTCAGTACTTGGATGTTATGAAGTCACTTGCCAATGCATTTTATCCATTAGAGAAACTGATTAATTAAGAGAATAAATAATTGATTGATTGATAGAAAATCTTATCAATTAATTATTGATATTTTACAAAGGAGAAAATAATATTAATATTTAATATTAATCTCGAGTTCAATTATGGGCTTTTAGGAATAGCACTTGATTAGATAATTGCTTGGCAATTATGAGTAGAGCCTTGATTAATGATAACCGTATGATCCCCAAACTAGCTCTCAGATAAATGGTGGAGCATGATAGTCAGCTATGCAAAGAACCCGGACTTGTTTTCATAGCAAGTGGGAGATTGTTGGATTTTTTCTATACAAGCAAGTCCAAGTTTTTTAAAAACACTAAATGGGTTCACACATGGGCTTGGGCCCTAAGGTGTGGAGGCTCAAATGACTATTGCTACATTCTAGGTTTGTACTTTATAACAAAGAAGATACAAACCCTAGATCTAGATCTAGATTTGAATCAATCAAGAGGAGAACAGCCGAGAAAAAGCAATATTTTTAGTGATTCGCGCCTACACACGCTCCATCACCTCACATAGCTTTGAAAGATCTCATGCTTCAGTGCATACTTAAATTCACAAGGTACGATCTGACTGGTTATATTAGTTTAGCAATTAAATTGAATATTCTAAATCACATGATGATTCTTGCTTCCGCTGATTATTCCTACAGTTTTAAACCCAATCAATAATCATATGAATTTGAGCATTATTCATGATACTGTAAAGGTACTAAGTTTTTGCTTTTTGATTTGATGACTTGGTATTGGCAGGGTTTAGAAGTTGTCAGATAGATGATTTTAAATTATGGTTGAGGCTACTAGTGGGTGGAGTTTGCAATGGGCCGGGTTTAGAAATTAAGTTGGCTATTGATTTGGACGAACGCATTAAATCTGAAATTTCGAAGGCTATTGACTAAATCGACCGACCTGCCTATTTCATGTCTCGTCTGCCCGAGATTTCCTCAGAATGTAATCTCTTTATTCTTCCCAATTGAAACATGCAAAGATATAAAAAAGTAAATAGATATTATAAGAATTGAGAATTAGTGGGGGAAGAATATTTTATGGCACTATCCTTTATATCAGAAGAATTTATATGGGACAGAGATAGATAGGCAGAAGGGGTTTATACGTTGAAGAGGTGTAAAATGAACATGATTATCCTTGCATGCATTGCCTCGGTTCAATCCATTGGAAAGTCTTATCTCCGGACGGTCAAATTTCCAAATGGGAGCTTTTGTCATGTTCTCGAGATAATTAAGTCCATTTAATGTCAAGGCTGGTGATTAAGAGATCGCTTTGCATGGCCTGCTGCTGCTGCTGCTGGCCTCTATAAATAATCAAATCCATTCATGGCCTCCGCATTCCTCTCTTTACATCTACTAACCAGATAATTACGTTCAACGAATCTTGAAAATGAGTGGAAAGGAAAGCAAAAGTGATGCCAAAGTCGGCGGTGCAAAAACTGGCAATGGAAGTGCAACTCCTTGCAGCGACGGCGGCGGCGGCGGCGCGATGATGGTTGCCCCTGGTCAGAAAGGTGAATACATCTCGAGGGAGGAATTTGAGAGCAACCCCAAGGGATACTTTACTGATCTCCATGCTCAGGGAAAGGCCACCTCTAAGCCCAACAAATAGAAGCATCCTGTAAATGCAAACTGCCATCCATTATGTCATAATGTGATGCTCCCTTATCTTAATTATTATAATAAAACTTTGGTGCACTCTGTACTCTTCTCTTTCCCCCTAATATTTATTTTAAGGTTTTTTTTTAAATTTTCCAAAAATTAAATAATATCTAATGGCTTTTTAAATTATTGATTCAAATTAGCAATTCATTCAATAAAAACACATAATCAAATTTGCTAAAAACTTTAGAGGGTGATGTAGTATACAAGTTAATAGCAAATGAATTGGCTCAAAGCCTACATATTTGATAATTATATAATGATTAGAATATATATGATTTCAAAATATATTGACAATCATGATTTGATTTTATATCTCTACTTGATCGGATTTGTTTTACTGTTCAAATCATCCAAGCACAATAACACAAAAAAAACAAATTTAAAATCTAGTTTAAAAAAAATATTTTATTGGAAAAAAAAGAGATAGAAATAGATGCAGAGTGGTGATTTCAAACCAAAAATAACAAAAATTACCCCCTTAGTTAAGAAAAAGGGAGTAAAACGGAAAATATGACAGAAAATGAGAAGCAACTAGGGTTTTTAGATGAGGGAAAATTATATCTAATGGCTTAAAAATTAATAAATATAATAACATTATTATCTTCTTTTTATCATTCTTTTTCCCAATACTGAAACTTGATACTGAAACTTGATCTAGTGGTTACAATTTCCTTATAATCATTCTACAAATAAATAAATGAAATTCCTGAAAAATAAAAAAATAAAAAAAATAAATGAAATCATTTATCGCATTTACTTCACTTACATCATAAGGACTTTGTAGAATAAAAATGAAACTATTAATTCTTAAACTTATTTTAGTCAAACAAAGAAAATTAATAAAATTAAATATGAAATTTTATTCTAAAAAAACTTTAATATATATAATATATATTTATTAAAATTTAAATACCCATGGTAGAGAACATGTGTTGATCCTTGAAGACATTATGAAAGATGAAAAGCTAATAGTGTTGATCCTCCAAGACAAGGAATATTGAGCATGTGAAGCATGATATTTAAAATAAATTCAAATCCTACAAGTTTGAGCTTTTAGAAGAATTTGTCGTTTAACAGGCTATCAGAGTTTAGTTTGACAGGAGGTGATCATGTGTTCGAACCCTCTTATTTCAAATTTGAATATTTGATCCATATTTTTTGATTTGAAAGTTCAAAATAGACTCTGACTCTACATGGACATGGGGTGGGCATGAGACCGCTGTGAAGTATAATATTCATATTAAACTCAAATCCTAAGTTTGAGCTTTTAGAACATTGATAATTTAACAAAACGGTTATGCACATGCAGTTCAGAACGTTAGACACTTGTATGGAATTGAATATCTAATCTCAAACAAGTAGGGTTATTATGCCAACTACACCAAGATGGCCGAAAGAAATAAAAATAATATAAAAAAATTTGTAATATCAAAAGCTTTAAACCCGTGAAACTGATTTGATGGTCTTGTCAGCCTAGCATGATCAGCCCTTTCACCCAGATATACCCACCATAAAGTGTATGTTCAAGCTTCGCCTTTGCTAGCGATTATCAATGAGATAGCTCGTCTACTCTATCCAATCTTCCAAAGTACAAAAAGTAAAGGTCAGATTCTGTCCCGTATTCTACCATTGTAATACCCGTCACGCTCCTTGAGCTGTGCCACCGTCACCCACGGCTCATCGGCCCCGGCCGTCTACTCACTCCCTCCCTTACATGTATGCGGTCATATCCACGCATGTGGAGAGTTAGAATCCTCTTTGAACTATCAAATCAACAATTGGAGATCAAATATTCAAATTTGAAAGAAAAGGGTTCGAACCCAGGATTTCCTACCAAACTAAGCTTCTCCAAGTATCATGTTGTCGGACTAATTTCCTGGGTAAAGCTTGTAAGATTTGAGTTTAATATGAATTTCATGCTTCACATGCTTCACATGCTCAATATTCCTTGTCTTCAAGGATCAAAATTTAATATTCATTTTCCTAGCCTCAAATCAGCCTGGGGCAGAAGAGAACATCTTCTTATCAAAACACACATGTATGGTAGGTAGCACCAAAGATCAACTAAATTATTCTTCGGGGGGGTTAGATCCCATCAAGTTCACCTTAGAGATTACTACTGTGAGGGCAATGTCAGACACATCCTTCTTGATGTCGTCAATCACATTAGCGTCCTTAGGTTTCTTCATTTTCGATAGTCTACAATCAATAGATTTGTGACATTGCTTTCCACGGTTGAAGCATTTTCCTTAAAACTTCAGCTTCTTAGATATCCCTCCCTTAGGCCCCAATTTAGAGTCTTTCCATTAGTTGTTGTTCTTCTTTGCCTTGGAACTTTGACCATGTTCCATGAAATTAGACTTCTTTCAAAGTACGAGCCCCTTTCAATAATAGCTACCACTTTGAAGGTTTCACTTGATACCATTCCCTCGGCATGTATCTCATGTATAATTACCTGAAATTTTTGGACTTGACTAGCCACAGTCTTGGAGTCTACCATCTTATAATCGGGCGAAATGCACTATGACAAATTTCTTAGACCCAATATCTTTGGTTTTATATTTTCGATCTAGAGATTCTCATAACTCATTTGCTGTTTTCTTTATTAGAATAAATATTGTACAAAGAATCAATTTATCCATTTATGACATAATTTTTGCATAGAAAGTCAGAATGTTTCCACGCATCTACAACACTGATGACTTGGATATCATGCCCATCTTCTTTGAGCTTAGGAGCATCCTTGGTTAAGAATCTCGCAACATTTAGATTGGTCAGGTTGAATGACACTTTTTGTTGTCACCTTTTGAAGTTTAGTTCATTGAGCTTCTTTAATTTTTCTCCAGGTGAGACATAGATAGGTATTGTTGTAGGTATCACTTGTACTTGTGTGTCACAATAGGGTTGTCACTCGCAACAACATTGTTTGATTAATTTTCTACAAGATCGTAGAAAATGTATCAATTTTCTTCCAAATATTCCCCAAAAATTGAAATACGTATAACATAGTATTACAGGAAAGACTAGTGGGGTATAGAAACCCAAATCAAGGCTAGCCTTCTTAGATATAATATTCTATTCCCATGAATATGGAGAGGTCACAAATGGTTCCACTTCAGATCCAAATTCCTTTGATAAAACTTCTCTATATCGTAATTTCCAATATTCTTAGAAGAAAAGAAATTGGCACAAACTCTCAAAAGAAGTATAGAGGTTAGCCTAGTAGGCTTACCTCCTTATCATTTATTCCTCACAAGAAAAAAAACAACTAATAGTCATAACCTAACGATATATGTAGTATAGTGGTTTGAGTAGAATACTCATGGTCATGGGTTCAAACTTTTTCCTTGTACCAAGATTTTCTATAAAACTAACAAACCACTTGTTTGTTTGGTTCCTAAAAAAATTGAATTTTTTTTTTTAGATTTTTTTCTTAAAACATTTCCCATTTTTTTTTAAATTTTCGAATTTTTTTTTTCTTATAGAAGAAAAACCTCAGAAATTTCTCAATAAAACCTTTTTTTTTTTTTTTCAAAAAAAAGGTATGTTGGCTTAAGGGTACCTCTAATTGAGGTTTTGATGGTAAGAAACCAAGGTTATTTGTTACTAATGGTTAACTTTGAGTTGAGTGATAGGTTGAAATTCATTAAGCATAAAAAGAAGATATTACAAGCTAAAGATGACAATGATGTCTTGATCAGCACTTGAGCTGGGTTTCATCAAATCAAAGAGCCAAGATTCCAAGCGGCACGATGGCAAAACTCCAAGCTCAAGCATCAAGTGAAGATTTTGTAAGCTTAGGAATCCTTGTAAGGTGAATGCATTGATGCACTTTAGGATATTATCATTCATCATACATCACTCACAACTCGGTTTTCAAATCCAAAAATTGCATATCCTTTGAAAAATCGAGTTCAAGCATAAAACCTTAGGCTTTATAATCCCCTGGAATGTAGCTATTAGAACTCTAAAGGTTTAGAAATTATTTTTAAAATAAAAAAAACACATAGATTTGAGGATTTAGAAAGTCAAACTGTGAGTAGAGCTCATTACAGGTCAGCTTAGTTAGTCCTCTTGGATGAATCGGTCGACCGGTTGGGAATCGGATGAGGTGTGAGATTCAACTGGTTTAATCTTTGTAAACTCCTCAAATACCCGGAGAAATGGTTGAACAAATGAGTGAAAAGGTGTATTGGCGGATGGTCAAATTCAGCGTCTTATAAAGCGATGACCTAAAGAATTGCATTAGAGAAGCGATTAATGGTTTGAGTGACGTTCGGCCAGTTCATCTTGGTCAATTCATGACTATAAAATTGTAACAAACAGTGCGCAGACTAATTTTAAAGGCTTATTCAGGCGGTTGTTGGCTTATTTTACTCTGCGTTAGATTATATAAATAGATGTTAGAGGATCATAATAAATAAGAGACTTATTATATATTAATAATCATCATTTTAACGATAATAGATTCAAGAGTGAGATTCTTGGTGCATTCATTTCATTTGCATTCTTTATCCTTATCTTTGTATTTATTGTTATTGAATTAAATTGAAGATTTTTCATTGTTTTGCAAAAAGTTTTTGAGCAAACCAATTCACCCTCTCTTGGTTAGATTGCTAAGTCATATTAAACTTTCAATTGGTATTAGAGCTTGGACTCTTGTTTTCAAGCTTTAATCGTCTAAGAGGAAAATTTCTAGTACAAAAACTAAAACTAGCTCAAGCCAAAAGTTTTCCCATCAACAAACTACCTTTCTTTTTCGGATCTGATTATCAATTTTGGAAAAACAAAATGTCTTGGTATTTACAATCTCTTGATTTGGAAGCTTGGAAAACAATCCACTATTTAGTTACCTTCCTGCAAGATATTGATGGAAATAAAATCAAAAAATCTCTTAAAGAATGATGAAGAAGAAATGAGGGCTGATTAAACTCTAGGCTATTTATGTTCTTATATGCTATGGATAAGCCCAGATATAATAGAGATTTGTCAGTAAAGCATTAAGAAGTTTAGAGAATCGAGAGAATTATCCATAAAGGAACTAACAAAGTCAAGATTCTAAAGTTAAGATTTATGTGTGATTATGAAATGTTAGAAATGAAACCTAATGAATCTATTGTTAAGATGTTTACTAGGTTTCTGAGAAGTTGTAAAATGGACTTGAAGCAGGAAATAGGGTAAGTGAAGAAGACAAGGTATCTAAAATTCTAAGATGCCTACCTCCCAAATGGAATTCCAAAATGGAAGCTATTAAGAAAGCAAAGAATTTGAAAGAGCTACCTCTTGAGGAACTTATTAGTTCCATGATGACATATGAAATGAAGATTCAAAGTACAAGAAAAGGAAATGAAAGAGGAATGAAAAAATAAAAGTATTGCACTCAAAGCTCAAGAAGAGAAAGTCGTTGTGGAAACAAAGGTCAATGACATGGAAGATGATATCGCCTTCATCACAAAGAGGGTGCAAAAGCTAAGGATGAAGGATAAAATTGGTGGAAGGACCTCTGATAAAGTAACTTCTGAGTCCTTTAAGAAGAAAAATAAAAAGAAAGAATAGGTTAAGGAGTAATTTTCTACAAAGAGCAAGGAAGCGGTCATATAAAATGATTTATCCACTCTCTCTACAAAGCTAGAGATAAAAGAAGAGCCATGATGGCGCTTATAGGTCAAAGTGAAATTCATTTGATGATGAAAACGAAAGAAGTTGCTAACATGTGGCCATTCCATTGAGGAATTGAGATAGAGGTAAATTCTGACTATGATGATGATGAATTTGTGTGAATATGAGGGATTTCTTAAAGACATCAACAAGCGACTGAATAGAACACCTCACTTAATAGAAAAGTTTTGAGCTTAAAAAAGAACTTGATGAAATCAAAGAAAATTTTTCAAAAGTTAGGCTTATTTCTCGAAGATATATTCAGAGAACTACTAAAAAAGAATGCATGGTTGGTCACCTCTTTCCAAAATTCTCTTGTGGACAAAAAGCTTTTGACATGATCTGATTACTGCGAAATATATTTTTTGGCCTTTTTGTAGTATTAGTGGCTAATTATTGATTTAGCATGTTAAGGACCTAGCGTACTACTATATCTTGAGGGCAAAGTTAAGTTAAGGCATGAAGAATCCAATTGCAGTTCAAAGATGAAAAGCATAGAAGAAGGCAAAAGCAGAAACAGAACATGCGATTAAGCCTAGTCGAATTAAGTAAGGTTGCGAATTTACTCTTTATATAATTTGCAGGGTTGCAGTTTTGCAACCCTATGTAACCTAAAATTCACTACTGAAAATTTCGGTGACCTTCACCTTTGACTTTTTGATTTTGTATTTTTCTCCTTTCTCTGTGTAATAGTATTTGTTTGTATCTTTTAGTATTTGTAATGGGTTTGTTAAAAATTGTAGAGGCACCACAGAACAGACTTATTATTAATTCAGTTCACACCTCTCTGAGAAGAGGATCGGCTAAACCCTTCTTTTCTTTAGAGTATAGGGAACTAGGTGAAGGTTCCGGATGAAAAAGTCGGGGTTTTCCATGTTTTAACATAGGTATTTTCCACCATTAATGGTTTTAACTCAAATGTTGATATCGTCATACGGGTTACGCAGCCAGGTGATATATTATTGATGAAGCTTTTTAGGGTTCATTGGATGTATTGCTAGATCCATTGACATTGTTAGTTATCATCTCTATACTGGAGTTATGGAGCGATTCAAGATGTTTTTTATCTCATGAAATCCAAGGTTGATCCTTGATTCACCTTGAATGGATTAATGTTGTTGCGCTCTGGGGTTTCATTGGATACTTACTCCTTGTTCAAGTGATGTTCATGGAGTTATCATTTATATGGACCCATTGGAAGGTGAAGTCAGATGTTCTTCTCATCAAATTAATTGTGGGAAGCAAATGCCATTTTCAAGGATATGTATTTAGAGATTTATTTTTATAGTGGCGAGATAAGTTGGGAATGACTATTATCCTCGATGAAAGGAAAGGCGGAAGAACCGCTTATTTGCCTAAAGACAACTGAGACCTAGTGACTTTGATCAGAGGGATTTGTTTCTTGTTTTAGTAAATATTTACTTTTTAGTTTTATTCTTTAAATCACGTGTTTTATCATGACCAAAATATCACCAGTGAGTCACTGAATTATGGCTTTGTTGTAAATTCATTTCATGAAGAAAAGACCATCGCCAATGGTGATCTGAGTACCATATAAGTAGCCGTACCACGATAGTATCAAGTTATCAGGTTATAAAGTTTTGTTGATTTAGAATACCTCTGTTTGCGAATCAAATGGCCACTATTCTTGGGGATAGTGCCTTAGTCTTGTGGTATCTTTGGTGGATGCTTGTATTTGTAATCACAGAGTTGGAGATTTTCTCCTATCATTTTTTTATTCTTTATTATCTTCACTTCCCTTTTTGCTTAAGTTGTTGCTATTTGTTTTGAGGTGTTTGTCTTCTTCAGAGAGTATGTTTCCGATGGATTTGATTAAGGTAGATTGTTAAAAGTTAACATTCCATTCTGGATCAAATCATGAAGTGAGCTTAAATTTGAACACAATGGAGACCCCTACCTGAAGAAGCGATGAAACTAACCAAGGGACAAGATTAGGTTGGATGGACTTAGATCACCACTAAAGATGCAAAGTCACATCATAATTTTTCGTTCTTAATTTTCTTAAAAATTGTTTTTCTTGGTTTGATTTTGATTCATTTTGATTCCTAGAGCTTTGTTTTCATTTTTGCATGAAATTGGTGCATTTCTACAGGAAGTTTTGAGTCAATATGAAGCTCTTATTTCGCAACCCTCCACAAATTTCGCAACCTTGAAATTTGGCAGACTTCCTTGACCGAATTTTCGCGACAAATTTCTGAGATTTTAAGGCTGTAAATCTTTTTGTCTCTTTTTCATCAATTTCGATTTGGTGATCTTAGTCTGAATTAAGCTTGAGGTGATCTGAATCATGGCTTCCGAAGCCTTTCAGACTGGTAAGGTTATTTTCAAATTCTCAAACTGATCGCGCGGCATCTCTTATCTTGTTCTTCAACTGCCAGTCATAACTTGATCTTTAGAGGCCCAAATGGGTAGCGATTAAAGGAAAGAAGTTTGGTGAACAGAAGAAAACATAAAGAGAAGGAAAAGCGAAAGGGAGAAATAGACGATGGCCGAGGAGAAAGAGAGAGAGGGAGTGAGAGAGAAGCTCTACCTTCTCTCTAAGATATCTCATCGGTAGTCGGTCTTGATAGGCAGGGAGGGTTAGGAGGTGGTCCATAGCAGGAGCTATGTAGATTTAAGTCAGGGTTTTATCGACTTGAGAAGTGGGAGATTTTCTCTTGGATATTTATTTCAAGTAAGCCTTATTGGCGCAGTTATCTTTCCCCAGAGTCGTGATAAATGATGAGGTATTGAGTTAGTCCCAGGTTTGGAACATCTGGAAATTTTAGGATTAAGTTTTGGATGATCCGGGATTTATCATTGAAGTTTGGTTTTTCAATCAGGGACTCATTATCTTGAAGCTTTTATTGTGTGTTTTGGTGTCATAAGTAAATTCATTAATATTGAATGGAACCAAAAAAATGGTTCATGGCGTGAAGGGACCAAGGGGTGCATGTTTTATATAGATCAAAAGTTTGGAAGCCATTTTACAGTAATATATTGTTGGAAAAATAAATAATATGTTGATGTGTATAAAAGTCGTATTAATGTTTGCGGTGAGTGCCAACAACATAAATTACATTGATCAGATGAAGAGTTATCATGCTTGGAATATGAATTATCAGAGATTTATAGTGTTTGCGTATGTATGACGCCGCTGATGGCGCGTTGCATTTCATATACGCGGTCACATCGTGTCAGTCGAGTTGTGGGTGCCGATGCTGTTATTCACCATTCTTGGTGAATGTGTGATGAATCAGGAAGTGAGTGCAATCCCGATAGGGCTCATGGTTGGCATAAATAATATAATAAATATAAATCCGTGTGTTTGGGTGTAACGAGAACAGGTGCAGATCCCCACATTCTGGTGAAGACCTCAAGTTTATATCAGTTAGACGATCATCAGCGTTTAAAACGTATCTAAATGTTTGGAAAACAATGATCTCTGCTAAAATTATGGCCGAAAAAGAAGCGTTATTTATCGTTCTTGGAGTTTGATGAAATTCAAGTGAATATGGAAGGATTGTCAATAGTTGAGTCTTCGAACAACCTGACTCTGCCAGCATTTACAATTGTGAAGTCCGGTCCGGGACACAGTTGCTGACGCGAGGGGTCATCTCGCCACATACGCTGTCAATATTATATAGAATGCATTATTCTGCTCAAGGTGTGGTTGGATCGTTTCCGCTAACCGCCCCGTTGTGCGTACCGGGTGATGGCGCCGCGGAGAATTTTCGCCCTGGGCATTCGTTCTTATGCGGTAAGGTGAAGCGGAATCAACAGGGTTTGTTTTAATATTCTCCTCTTTGCTGAAGAGCCGATCAATCTGGCGTATAGCGATCTGGTCGAACCACGGGATGGGTTTTCATCCTGTGATTCACTTTATGAAGTATTTGAAAATGGTAGGAGCTTTTGTTTGGTTGTGGATTGTTTAAACAGTGGGGTTGTTTTGATTCTTATTCAACATATTGACGAAATAAGTGTGAAGACTCGTAACCGCCAGGTTTAGTCACTAAGCGATAATAACATGGAAGTTATCTGGTGTCGGTTCTCTCCATATTAACTATTTGTGATGACATGTATTCAAGCCATATAACCGGATCTTTTGTTTAACTTCTATAAAACCCTAACCACAGAACCACTCCTGTTTATTCAACCACGAATTAACATGCATTCTGACCTTTGGTTTAAAACCTAACATAGCCTCATTCCAGTGGCTCGTAAAGGCCGTCGAATATCGGTGCATCAACAATAAAGCATGCCTTTGTACCCTAAAGCATGCGAAGTATTGGCTCAAAGTAATGACATTAAATGGCATTAAGCTACTGGTTGGGTGGGAGCGTAAATACGATGCAGTAGCATTTAAAACATGAGGACCGCTCTGGCGCCCCAACCAAAGTATGCCGCTTCATCTTCAAAGGTATAAGACTTAGCCAAGCATCCCTTGAGTTGTCATCCTCAAGGGGGTGTTTGGCAGCTACAGAAAATGAAAGAAAGAAGGAGAGAAGAGAGAAAAATACAAAAGTGCCTAAAACATTGGGTACGTCACGAGGGACCAGTGGTAATACACCAAAACGTAGTCGTTTAGGAACAAATACACAAAATTAACAGGGGCAGGAATTTCGCTATGCAGGAGAATTTCGCTAGGATAGCGAAAATTTCACTAGCCTAGCGAAATTTTGAAGTACACGAGAGATAAGCGAAATTAAGAAATTTAAGCTATCTCTCGTAATTTGGCCAGCCTAACGAAATATGAGAGATAGCGAAATTGGTTAATTTCGCTGAGCCTGATAATTTGGCTGAATGCGAGGAATTTGGCTAACTAGCGAAATTTTCGAACCGCTAGGATCAAATTTTCAATTTAAGCTGGGATTCAAATTTTGGCTATGGTTGTAATTTCGCGATCCACGGCAGTATACTAGCAATCATGGCGAGAGGCTGGGTTGCACTTTTTGTTTTCTTCATTTACATATCTTCTTCCTCTTTGCATCCCTTTTTCATCACTTTGCCTTCATTTCTTCCTTGAATCTTGATATTTTTTATGGCTGAAAATAGTTTCAATCTTCATGGTTCGGCACATATCTCGATATCGAACTCGAGCAGTGGCGAGCATCTGAAGCACTGCAAAAAATAGCAAAAAATAACTTTCCTTGATAGCATAAGTGATACTAAGTGGACCTGAACACCTCAATTGGCTTAATTGATATGATTAGTGCGTAAAATGTACTCAAAACCTATCTCGAATAGGGCTCAAAATAGCACTTTTTGGGCACTAATCAATTGCTCACCCCATTATAGGACCCCTTTTCAGGTACAGGGGGTGTACAAGGAGACGACGCTCCAACGAGGCCGTGATTATGAAGGAGGCCGATGTGTGGCCTTGATATTATCTTTGTAGAAAAATATTTTATATAAAAGAATTGTAACTAAATTATTTTGGGACTATTGTCTAAATAGTCGAATTTATGTAATTATGAGCAGGGGGCGGGTGAGTCGGACTCTTACGGACTATGAATACCGGCGCATGTTATTTTCATATTTTAGATTTAAATGTGAATGAATGGGTCCCGATAAAGGGATGTATATTGGGGATATGGATAGATGGACCCTGGATGGTCAATAATGCTTCTGTTGAGACCTTGGATGAGTTATGATTATACAGGTTATATGTTGGGTAGAGCTCCCCGAACAAAGAAGACTCTGCCCGATTTTGTGAAAATATGGATTCTGATAAATGGGACACAACAGTGTGGTATCCGGGTCACCTGAAATCCTTAGGAATTCCGCGGGTTGATGGGTTGTCGACGGGACCCTCGGATTTGGGGCGTCACATGTTATGCTTATAAGAGTTGATGAATTGTTGAAATTCCTTTTGTCTTCAACCTTACTTCTTCCACTTTGAACTAACCACACATTGTGCACATTAGTTTTCAATTATAAGCTGACAAACTGCCTTGCCTCTTGAACCTTGCAAAAATCTGGCCTAGTACCTTTGACCAACTTAAATAGGTTTGGATCCCTAAAAAGACCGATGAGTCTAAAAAAAAAAAAAAAAACAAACGAGAAAAAGAAGAAAAAGAAAATTGTGGCGGCTTGCCTTGAGCAGAGCACGGTCAGGGTATATGGTGAGAGTCTTTAAAAGCTCGATGCCACTAAGCCCGACTAGTTGGGAGTCATCGAAACTTGCTACTCTCATTCACATGGGTGAATAGGTGGGTTGGCAATTTGTAGGTCTTTGGAGTCTTCGAATTTACTAAAGTCAGGGAGGTGGCGTAAGTCGATGGATTTGAAGAATCCGCCTTGATTTGATGCCTAAACCTTGATTGGTTGGGAGCCATTGATGGACCCTAGTTGCATAGACCCGATTCGCGGGGTCGATACCTGACATTTACCCTACAACAAAAGAGAGGTTGTGAAATAAATGAGGCTCCTGTCGGTCTATTGAGTTTGGTTAGTCTGCTAGGTGTAGAAAAGAGCTAGGTTGGGGGGAGGACAGTTTGGCCGACTATTTTTGAAAACTAATCAAGTTAACACTTAGGTTTTAGTGGAAGGTTTCAGGTTGGATCTCTAGGAGTTGAAATTCTTTTGATACTTGAATTTGCATAGCACATACTCCTCTTGAGATAGTAATTGGGCAGGCTTTTGATGACATTTATTGAAGGTTGGCTTTTATCACATCATTTCTTTTGAAAAACTTTTGTTGTGTTGATGCTATGGTTAAATCTTGCTTAGGTGTTCCACTCTTCCCTTCATTCTTTGAGGGTAGCAATGTGTCGGTTGAAGTGATTATTACTAAAAAGTGGGTTACATAACTTTAACACTCTATGTTTGAGCTTTGCTTTTTATTGTAGTAATTGGCCTAATTAACCCAGTTGGCATGTTAAGGACCTAGCAATTCTACTAATCAAATTTTGTGGCAAGTTTAGTTGTTTTTAGGGACTTTATATCTTCGAGACGAGGATTGAGTCAAGGCATGAAGAATCGATTCTGGTTAAATTTGAAAAGGATAAGAAGGCAAGCGAGGAAGCGGAACATGCGGTGCAAGCCTTTGTCAAATTCACAGGGTTGCGTTTACGTGAGGATTTCTGGGGTTCTGCGGAATTTTCCTGACCTGTGAGATTTTGCGAGGGTTGCTTGTTTTCTCAACCCTTGCAAAATTCCCTGCGAGCCTTCCTGCTTTCACTTTTTGATTTTTGTGTTTTTCTCACTTTCTCCCTATGTAATAGTGTTTTATTTGTATCTTTTGGTAATTTGTAATGGGTTTGGTGGTATGAAACACCCCAAACAAGACTTTGTATTCATTCAGTTCATTTTCAAAAAAGCTTACAGCAGAAGCTTCCGGTTTTTCTCTCGTTTTCTCTCTTCCCTTTCTCGACAGCCAAACAACCTCTGAGAAGAGGAGGAGCGACTAAACCATTCTTTTCCTTGGAGTAAAGGGAACTAGGTGAAGGTTCCGGATGAAAAGGTGGGGGTTTTCCATGTTTAACGGGTATTTTCTACGTTAATGGTTTCTTTTCAAATGTTGGTTTTAATCCCTTCGGGTTACCTTGAATGATCTGTATTTGATAAGCTTTTAGGGTTCATTGGATGCTTATTGCTAGATCCAATGACATTTATTAGTTATCATCTATGGGTTATTGGAAGGTGATTCAAGTATGTTTTTATTTCCTTCAAATCCTAGGTTTGATTCCTTCGATTCACCTTAAATGGTTAGTATTTAGTAAGCTCTCAGGGCTCATTGGATGCCATTATAGATCGGTGATGTTCGTCAGTTATCATTATAGACCATTGGAAGTGAATTGAGAGATGTTCTTCACTGTCGAGACCATTAAAATGGGAAGCAAATACCATTTTCATATGATGTAGTTAGGTTCAACAGAGAAGTAAACCAAGAACTCGATATTCCCGAGAGAGATAATCATATGTTATCCTCCTCCCCAATGCGCAGGAAAAGAAGAATCGAAAAATTCCTCATTTTGCCTACTGAACTAAGGTAAAAACTAGTGGACCCTCTATAAAAACACACTCTGTATTTGTTTTCTTGTTTTGGTAAATTTACTCTCTAATTTTTAATCACTGTAAACTCCCTTTTATCACTACCAAATAATATCCAAATGAAATCACAAGAGGTAAGCTTTGGTCAAGCACTATTTCCACGGAAGAAACCCATCCCCATGGATCTTGCATCTAGAGTCAAGTATGCTGCTGGCTATACTATAGTAGCAATGCTACGATATAGTATGAGGGCAGGTATTAATAGGTTGCAATCACGAATACCCCCACGGGCCGAACGATCCTAGCTTCGCCAAAAAAGTCATTCACATGAATGGTTGTTGCTTTTTTTCAACTGCTCTTCTTGAAAAGAAAAGAAAGGTTGATGATGATGTAGGTTTGACTTCCATGGAAGATTTTTCACGCTGATAGTTCATCAACATATGAAAATGAGATTGATTCAAAAAGAAGGAAGAGAATCACCTTTCGTTCCTCCTCCACCTCCTCCTCCTCCCCAAACTCACAGTAAGAGAATCTAGTTGGTGACTTCCAAGAGAGGCTAAGAAGAAATTATTCACAAATCATCCACAAGATGCAAATTATGTGACGCTCCAAAATCTGGGGGTCCGTTGATCATCCATCAACCTTAAGGAATGTATCTTAGACATTGCATGACTGACACCACGACCAACAGGTCCTGCATGAACTCGATCCACATGACTCATGTTAACGGATATGTCCCCTTTTTTACCTCGGGCGCTTGGCGAGTCGAAACTCACCACCCCCAAGTCCCAGGTCCCCAGATGAAAGAGAGCTCTACTTCTGGGTGAAGAAACCAACAAAAACAACAGCCGTAAAGTAATAGTGATTATTACCGAGCCATGGCGGTTACCGGCACTCTTCCTATCCGCAGCCAGGACGGCGTCACGCATACACGCTATCAATATCGCGATAATGTCGCGACATCGCTACTCTTTCTCGCCTTTACAGGCGCCATGATGTCGCGACATCGGTTACTCAATGTTGCGATGATGTCGCGACAATGTCACTTTGGCCATCAAGCACTTCTTTCGGCTCAAAGGTCGCGATGTCGCAACACGTGTTACTTAATGTCACGACGTCAGACATTCACTACTTAATCTTACACATCACCGAGACAAGGTCTTCTATTTCCTTTGACTCACGAAGGTTCCTACCGTGGGCATGGCCTACCTTCCACCACATGACCCGTGCACAATGTACAAGAGCTTGGCACCTTCTCCTTCATTAATACACATAAAAACATGTAAGACGAGTGAAAATAGTCTATAGAGACTGACATAACCCAGAAAAGCACTAGCCAAAGCTAGCGTGCTTCAACAGTTTTGTAGAATAATTTCTAAAAGCCATAAATAAACTTTCTTCACTATTGCGATCTCGAATGATTGTCATTCAATCAAGCATTTTTTGCACCTAAAAATGTTCTTATGTGGTGAGAGCCACGCACGTGAGAAAAACGCCCCAGACAGGCTACCTCCTTCCCACCTAACATGGTGAGCACACACATGCTCCTTCCTAAGCCTTTTTTTTTTTCTTTTTCATTCTTTTTTTTTCTTTTTTTTTCTTTTTTTTTTTTTTTCTTTTTCTTCACACACATGCAAATGCTTACACTTCATGCCTATTCCAAA
Organism: Tetrastigma voinierianum; assembly: GCA_016808115.1. Classification (NCBI taxonomy): domain Eukaryota; kingdom Viridiplantae; phylum Streptophyta; class Magnoliopsida; order Vitales; family Vitaceae; genus Tetrastigma; species Tetrastigma voinierianum. The sequence continues at coordinate 454,730 of JAEQBH010001641.1, forward strand.
ACAAGAACATGCCACCTCTACTTGAACTCATACACATGCCACACATGCTATGAAATGAGATTACACCATGACATGTCAGAGTGCTCCATATCTATCACACTGATGCCAATGTGTGATACAAAACCCACTGGCTGATGAATCATGAACTTGGAAATAAAAGTCGCTTGTTTGAGGTCCGCATGTCATCATCAATGATATTTTGTAATAAAAACTCCATGGTGGGTAGCGATTTCTGGGTCTCACCACACCCACGCCTCTACACTTTAGACTCCTCGCCATCGAGTGTATGAATCGGTCCGCCTCACCCCGAGGATGCCCAACCCTCCTGTTACTCCACCACACGCTTTTCTTCCATGTTATGCAACTTTTTACCAGAGATCCAATGAAGTTCTCATCAATCACTAAGACAATCATGCATGCACTCATTCAATGCTATGTCCCCGTGCATATGCAATGTAATGCACCATTGCATGTTATATCATGCCACATGTATCATGGATGCTACATGGATAATTAAAACCATACAATTCACCATGTATTCTAGACAATTATATTATGAGCATATAATTTCCAAACCAAACAATCACCTCAATGTCAATATATTCAAACACATATACATTAACATTCAATCATCATCATCACCGCATCATTCCAAACTTCAGCAATGACAACCTTGATCCATAATACCAACAGTGACATATACATGCCCACAAAATGCTTTACATAATGGTCTCACATGTTACAACAAAGTCGAACTGTAGGGACCACAACACCACAAATTTACAACTCTGCAGAACAAACTAAAGATAATTTTAACCCACGAACCAAATGTAAATTGGGTTGTAGTCCCGAAATGAATGAATTTGTACAGAGGTCCAATTTGGGTGCATTTAAGTCTAACTCCCTCAAGTTCCTAAAGATGCAATCAACCCCTGTGAAGAACCCAAGTCCACTCCCTCCATTTCAACCTGAAATCAGTCCTGGGCACAGGTTTGGTCGTAGGTCCTAAAGTAAGGCAGCAGTCCTTAGTAGAATAGAACCCAAGTAGAAGAATCCTACCCCTGAGAGAGTCTCCTCATCACAGAGACGACTTTACTTAGCTCAGATAACTGATCGTCCCTTAACACCAAATCGAGAAATCGACCCTTCCCTTCATTTCTTCCTCTCTCCTTCATCTCTTTCTCTCTTTCTCTCTTTCTCTCCTTCCTTCTCTATTTGTTTCTTCCCTTTTTTTGGCTGGATTTCTCCACCGATTCTCTCTACTTCTCTTTGTTTCTCTGAGATGGCTTCACGCACAAAAGGTCACCCACATGTCCCACTATGTCTTCCACACCTCATGCACTCTTCTCATGTGTGCATGTCTCTAACCAGACACTGGGCTCCTCACAGGCTGGGTGTCACCAAGTTGCGTGCTCACATGCGGCATGTGTGTGTTAGTGCTCATGTGTGCTCACGCCCCCCGACCTCGCACTTCCTCCTCAAAAACAAAAAAAATTCACTTCTTCACTTGACGAATTTCGCAGCAACTAGGGTTTCATCGCAGACAAGCCCTACGGTGTCCGTCTGTAATCTTGTAAAGGTCAAATTCATCTGGTTTGTTACACATTCTCCCCTTAAAAGAATTTCTGGTCTCCTAGAAATTCAAACACATATATAAACAGCGTATTATGCTACCGGTCATTTTATTATCAAATGACTAAACAAAGTACCTGTCCTGCCAGTTTCCACTCCACAAAAATGCCATATACCACTTTACTAGCCTCACGCCTCTCTCTCGCCGCAAGACCCGAACCCGACACTTCACATCCACACTAATGGTTTGTCCTCCTCAAGGTTCCAGATCCCGCACAACAACATCAAGCTGCCCAAGTCCACTACATGTGAGCTTCAAATGATATGGAGTGTACTCCGTAGAGATGGAGACAGGAACGCATGAACACTCCAATAAGCTTAGCGCTGGTAAGGTCAACAGATAAGCAACTTCACTACCCTCTCTAACACCTCCTCAAACTGATATACTGGACGCCTGTTTGCTGAATTGACTAACGTTTTGTAGGTATTTACCTTCTTCAAGAAAATGATCATCCACCCCAAACTCCAGAGGTCGTCGCCGCTCTTCTGTGTGGCCTTCCCTCGCGGCCACATGCGAAGACGCTTCCATATCAAGTCCATCTTCTCAGAGGTGTTTTAACTAGTGTCCTGACCACAGGCTTCTCCGCTCAACGTGGAGATTGACAAGGCCTCATAAAGTGCCGTGCTCATATGGGTCCCATCAGCGTCAAAGGCTAATACAATCAAGGTTGTCGAGGTGAGAATCTGTGATCAGTACGTTTCTCACGCATTTAAGATCCACAGACGATGCCAACAAAGACACCTCTAAAATCTAGATGGTCCTCTTTGATTAACCATCCGTTGGGGGATGAAAAGTAGTGCTCATCATCAATTGTGTCCCCATGGATTTTTGGAACTCAAAATGACCTCAGAACTTAGAATTTCGATCCGATACACAATATCACATTTCATGTAACCCACAATTTCCCAGACATATACAACTATCACCTCTTAGAGGTAGCGTCATCAAGATATTAAAAGTGTGTGCCGACTTAGTAAGTCGGTCCATTATCACCCATACTACGTCATGTCCTCGCTCTGTCTGTGGTAAGTGGGTCACAAAGTCTGCCACCGCGGTTCCCACTCCACCGCAAATGGCACCAATGGCCTCTGAGTAATCCCAGCCTCTACGTTCACTCTTTTTATCCGCTGACACGTGAGACATCGTGGCTAACAACATAATCTCCAATCCTGCTTCTTCATTCCACTTCAGCACAATATCGCACTAAGATCATGATATCTTCGCAAGCTACCCAGGCAGATGCACAACAAAAAAAAATGAGAGCAATGGAACTCCATGAGGATCTCCTTTCTCAGATCTGCCGACTGGGGAACCACAAATCTTCACCTAAACCAAAGACTACCATTCGTGTGAATGGCCTAGCCTTTGTCACCTATTCCGAACACCCATCCCGGTCCCCATGACGCCAGGCCTCCGCCCTCGGACTCCAATCACTTCCGCACGCAGGTGCCGCAGCCACCCAACACGTAATCCTAACACGCACCCTCACAGAGCGCAACCGAACCCGCCCCACAATCTCGTCATTCTAGCGTGACTTCTCACGGCGCATAAAACCACCACTATCTCTACCAGGGGTGGTGTAATGCAAAGTGAACTCATAATCCTTCAGATCACCCATCCACCATTGCCTTTACATATGTCTCAAGGTGTGAATGTACTTCAGACTCTCTTTCTTTATGGTCTAAAACCCGAATCGTTTCTCACCGTAAGATAGATGCAAGCAGGCAAAATTTAAGGCAAAGACAATGGTCGCTAACTCCATTATCACATGCGTGGGTAACTCGTCATGGGAAAGAATCGTCGAGAACCATATGTGTGGCTGCCACAATCCCTTCCTCAATCTCATGGCATCGTAAACAAACACTTCAAACCATGCCCTGAGGTATCATCACAATACAGGTACCCATGTCCCTTCTCCGGGACTACCCGACAGAGTCATGCCTCCTCCTTACCCCCGGGACTTCTCACACAAAGTCATTAGCTCCACCTACAAACTGACCTCATCGTCTTCAATCTCGTCACAGGGTGTAGCCAATCTTATAGCGTCTCTCACGCCGAATCACCTCCTCAGAATACCCCGTAATCCTAAGAAATCGTAAATAAGATCGACTTCTCCCAACCTACACCTGCGTCTTTCATCCTTCTCCGCAGTCCACGACATACACTCAAAGCCAACACCACATGCCCCAAGAATCACTCCACATTGCTGCAAAATTCACACTTACTCTATATGCAACCCGATGGTCACATAAGGCCCTCCAACAATCCCTCTCAAGTGACCCTCATGTTCCTCCTCCGACTTTGAGTAGATCAAGATGTCGTCAATGAATACCACAACAAATTGATCTAAGTAAGGTTAGAACACCCTACGCATGAGATCCATGAATGTCGTTGGAGCATTCGCAAGCAAGGCATCCGAATGGTATATATCGGGTGTGGAACTCTCAAAATGCCCATACCTATCTTTGAACGCCATCTTAGGGATATTCAACCTCTAACCCCAACTGGTGGCTTTGGCACGGAGATCTATCTTGAGCAGACCGCACCCTCTTCCTCAACTGCCATCAAACAAATCATCAACCTAGTAAGGCAGGCACCATTCGATAGTAAACCTCTGCCTTCCACGACATACAGTCATACATGCAAAGGTATATATATGGTCTTGTCCTTCTTCGGGTAGAACAACACTTGAGAGCGCCCTCAAGGTGTAGAAGTGTGCCCAATCTAATCAACCCTTGTCCAACACCTCAGACTGACCTTGAGTTCCCAACTGCTAGAAGGCACCATTCTACATGCGAAATAAAGAAATAGGCTGCGATGTACTGGGGTAAACTTAATAGTGAAGTTCATATCCTTATGAAGTGGTAACCGATAGTCTTAAAACGCCCTCATACTCACACAAACCACCCATGAGACTCCACCCCGACTCGTTTTCAGGGGGTTAGGCTGTTGTCAACACCATCAAGGCCTTCGCAAGCCATCTAGAATCGCATATGGCTTGGGGGCATAGCAATGCATGACTTTGAAACATGCGCAACACAAACATCATCCCGGTAACAAGAACCCTCCTAGATTTCACTCGATCACAATCAATGACCACTGTGTCATCATCATCAACTAATCCATCCTGCTGATGACATCAATCTCCGATACATGTCCATGACCAAGGTCCACAATGAGCAGCAGTGCAAGATATTTAACTCCAAATCCCAACACATTTTATCACCACCACCCCACTCCTGTGGAGAACCTCTCATACATGCAACAGCGCCTCTCTGCTCAACTCTAAGCCCAAATCTTCACACACACATGATGCACAATAATACCACATGAATGAATGAGATGCACTACAATAGTACCTTGCCCATAGGGCAAAAAGAGCACACAACGTACCCGCGAATTGATTACACTGAGGTGTGATACAGACACGCCCAGTCCCAACCTTGGCTTCTCAGAGAGCCTCCCCCCACCTCACCCATGCTCGTCCAAGAACGCTGACATTGTGAAGTGGTGGGGGCCTGGCAAGGCCATGGGATCAACACTCCATTCCCAGCGTCCATGCGTGGGTAAACACGAAACTGTAGTCCTCCCATGCTGACCTAGGATATTCGACTAAGCAGCTTCCCATAACTCGATCCCTCCCTCTAAGGCAACCTGGGCTCATGTCCGTCGGTGGCAATGGAAACATGTTCTCCTCACATTGGTTACATACTCGAAATGCCCCCACTCGGGGATGATCGCCCGATCTTAGTCCTCTGATAATGGACTCGCCCTTAAACCCTTTCTTGTGAGGTAGAACTTTTCATTTCTTTCCCAGCTAAAAGAAGAAGGTGTTAGCTCTCCCTCTCTTATCTTTAACACCTATCCCGATGTGTTCTCAAGGCTGTCCATTCTCTCTCCTCTCTCAATGGTCATATAGAGGATGTTTTGACCATCAAGCTCAAGGTGTCTTCAGAGGGAGAAGGACATAATTTTTCTCCCTGACAATTTCAGAATCATCCTCACCAAGACTTTGGTCATGTGTGCTCCACACATAATCATCAATGAAACAAAGCTAATTCAAGAGAACTTGGCAGCTCACAAAATTATCCCACAATTACAAAAACCCCCGGCTTTTGCATGTCGAAAGGGAGCGTCGGGTGCACTTTCCCTGAAGAGCCCACAAAACTCTTCCCATGTCATTGCCCCAAGTCCCTCGAGTAAGCCACCCAATCCCACCACACTCGGGATTCGCCCCTCTAGCCGGAATTACAATGACCTCATTCTAGTGGCATCGAGGTGATCTCCATAGCTTCCATAATCTTTTCGACTTGGCGAAACCAATGATTAGCTACCATTGGGTCCCCTTCTCCCTTGAAGGTTGGAGGATGGTGTGCCTTTAACCTTTGGAGGTTACTTGACCCTCCCTAGCTCCTAGTTGTACTAGCTCAATACTATGCATAACACTCATGCACAAGAGTACATAAAGACTAACAAATTTTTATATGAAGGCTTATTATCAAAGGTTGGTTGTGGGTTGTTGCTCCACCCACCACCCACCACCCACCACCTTGACATCCTCTTCCTCGACTAGCCATCTACATATGTCATATAACAATAGAGTATTACATGGTATCCAAGAATGGTACTCAAGTTTAAACTTTGAGATTTCTTTCCTCGTCTAACAAGTAGTGCTTGTGTCAACCACTAATAGACTCCTCAATATCCCAAACTATCCTTTTTGTTCTTTTTTTGAACCCACAAGGTCATGTTTTCTAACCCTAGTGTTCTTTTTTTTCCATATACTTTTTACCATGTACATAATTCACACAACACATAACACACAATCATGTAGCATATTAGGGCATAAAATATGAAATGCACGATGAATGCAATGGTCTAGACCCATGCCTATCAAGCCTTAGGTAATTGTATACCTAAGCTCTAATACCAAGCTGTGATGCCTCAAAATCTGGGGGTCTCTTGATCATCCATCAACCTGCGGAATACCTGTGGATATTGCATGATTCGACACCATGCCATTATGTCCCATTAACTGGGATCCACGACTAAGCAGAATAGATAGTGTCCCCTTTTGCTCTAGAGCTTGATGAGTTGAAACTCACCAACATCTAAGTCCCGAGTTCCCCTAGACAAAAGAGAGCTTACCTGGGTGAAGAAACTCAACAAAAACAGTAGCCGAGAAGCAATAGTGCGATGTTGTGACTATGTCGCGGCGATGTCTATACATCAGCTACATGACATCAGGCACTCTTCCTGTCCAGTGTCGCGGCGATGTTGCGACATCGGTTACTCATCAGGCACTCTTCCTTTCCAGTGTCATGACGATGTCGCAACATAGGTTACTCGATGTCGCGACAATGTCGCTATGATGTATCGACATTAGACACTCTTCTTGTCCAATGTCGCGACATCGGTTACTAAATGTTTTGACGATGTCACGACATTAACTACTCAATGTCACGACAATGTTGCGACATCAACTAAGACCAGTTGAGGGTCTTCCATTTCCTTCTCTTTTGGTTCTAGCCTCGCTCGCACGTGGCCCTACCAGACTTCGCTTGACGCTGTACAAGAGCTTCGCCCCTCCGAGGCCCAGTATATTACATAAAACACTTAAGACTATAGTGAAAATAGTCTATAGGAGTTCGATTACAACTTTTTTATGTAAAAGCACTAGCCAAAGCTAGTGTGCTCCAATAGTTTTACAGAATAATTTCTAAAAGCCACAAATCAACTTTCTTCACTCGCTACTGACCAGCACTGTGGGCCACCAGGTGTGTGTGGAGATCTCTCCCAAGACCGAACAAATCTATAAAGGTGAGCCACGCCTGTAGAAAACATCCCAGGAGGCTAATTTCCCTCATCTAAGTGCACATGCAATGCTTACACATCATGTCAACATTCCAAAATAAGAACATGCAAATTCTAATTTGGAATCCTACATGTCATGCTATGAAATGAGATGACACTCACCCATGCATCATGCCTCGAGTCCTTATCGACTCTTATCACACAATGTGGATGCCAATGTGTGATAAACCGTCATTGATGAATCACATCCAATGACTACTTGGAAATAAAAGTCGTTTGTTTATAAACCAAAACTTTTATGGATGTCATCATTTCCAATGATCATTTTATAATCAAAATCATGTGTTTCTACGGGCAAATCTAATTTTGGGTCTTACTAGCCGTGACTTGTTTGCTTCAAGCACTTTTTGGACTTTCACTATTGAGTGTGTATGTGTGACGCCCTATTCGGGGTCCTGTTGACAACCCACAACCCACGGAAACTTAGAATATCGAGTGCCTGATATCACACTCACATGTCTCATATATCGACCCATTTTCAGATATTTTCTTACAAACAACCATTTTCTTATACACCACAAGAGTTCGATGTACAACTCTTGCACATTTTTTACTTGCCAAAATATATTAAAACTGATTGTTCCTAATATATTTTACAAATTCCTTCAAGGCCACAACCCTACTGCTCTCACTACTCGGCTGAGCGCCGTCTCTCGTGTACCGGAAAAGAGGATCCCACGATGAAGAGCAAAGCCTAGTAGTGATAATCCCCACAAGGGTTACCCCACCTACGCATGCTTAAATGGTCGCATCAACAAACACACATCCAAATGTTCACATGAATGTCATATGTCATGCATTTAAATGTCATCATGGCCATATCCCCGAGTCACTCACCGACCTCACACCTACCTATGCTGGGTGAACTATTGTCATTTTCGATGACAACCAAAGATTTTTCTAATCTTTAACATTTTCATTTACAACCATGCGCCTTTGTGGGTAATGGATTTCCTCGTGACGCACCAACGTAGCTCCAAAAAACCTTACACTTTACGGCCTTCAAGACCGGGACTATGTCCGACCATAATCACTTCGGTCTTTCACTGTGTGAACTCCATCCCAACTTGTTGATACCGACACATAATTATCCTTACCATTTCCTTAACCATGCGACTCATTTGGACTTTGTCCCACTAACCGAGCCTAATTAATCAACACCTATAATGCTAGGTTTCGATCCACATGCGTGTACCCATGACACTCCATCGAACACCTAACACAGTGTCGATCCCAACCATGCACTCACACCCATGTCATGCGATGTTTTTGTGCACATGAAATGCAATTATGCCATTGCCTACTTATACCATGCTACATATAAATGAGAACTATATGTGCATGCATATTCATGCATATTTGTTTGCCTTTTTCTATATAGACTAAAACCCCTCAAATTAACATAATTACAAGAGCCTTACACTTCTCTTGCATACATGTTACTTTGGATAATTTTTCTTGATAAAATAGTTTTCTCTTAACTGCTCATGATTTAAAATAAGGGTCAAGTCTATGACACCTGCGTACGGGTGTGTCATACAAGTAGTAAAATCTGAATGTAAGTCCAGGTATCATTCCCACATAGATTGATAGCGAATTACAGATCAACTACCCCAACTACTAAAATTTCATACTATTTGGACTCAAAACTCATAATGAAAGTTTTATCTAAACAACACAAATTAAAAATCCCTATACTATTGAATATATTCAGTCTGTTAAAACAAAAGGCAAATGAATAAAATAAATTGTCTATAAAAGAATGGATTGAATTAGTTTCCTGTGAGAAACGAAAACCATCAATGAAATACAATGGAACAACAATCGCACTAAAATCCATTGCCTGCTTTATGTACATGGATCATTTTTGTCCAAGATTCCCAATTATTGGAATCGGATTTGCATATTCACCGAGTGTATATACTCTGCTTCTCTCAAGACAAGATCTACCCGCCTACTAGACTCCAAATTTTCTTTGCAAGATCTGGGTGTTTTTCTTCTCAATACTTCACACCCATTTCCCTGTTGATAGTATTAACTTTTGTTGCTTTACCTTCTAAGGATTTTCGCAAAATTTCTACGGCTCACTTGTGGCTCAACCTTCTCGACATCTATGGGTTCATCCCTTCCCTCGATTAGATCTCGGAAGCTAACACGAGGATCGGAACCTTACCTCAGAGATTAAGGTGAACTCTCTGATTATTTATATTGTTAAATACACCCTCAACTTCAATTAAGGAGCGAATGGGGATGAATAAAATGAACTCTCGAGCTCATTAGCTCAATGCAATAACATACCTTAAAAAGAATGCTCTCAACTCTCAGGAATCTCCGTCTCTGTGTCACGCAGGGCATCCGCTATCGAGTAAGATACATTCCCTCAATCGGGTACTAGGTACTACTATTGGAGAACTTATCCATTAAAAACGACACCGATTAAGTAAAAACCAAACCAAAATTAATTTCCGTAAATCGTGCAAGAAAGACTATAACTAGTCAACCAAATTCAAAGAAGTCATTTCCGACATCGCAGATCGCGAATTAAGAAATGGAGCAATCGATCACGACAACCACTATACTGCAATAAAACCTAGAAGAAATGAATCTGTAAATTTGTCTGTATTTCATAAATTTCTCGTGCAAGTAATACTTAAGAAAAATAACAGAACTAAAAATCCAGCTCTACTCGTCTCTGCACAGTTCGCAGATTCAAAACCGAAAAATTAAACTAAAAAAAAATAAAATAAAATTCTACTCTAAAATATACACTGAGTTCCTCTTTCCTTTGTTGGGTAAAGCGAAGACACTAAGTCGCTTTTGTACTCTTCTAAAGTTATATCTATTTATAATCAGAAAAGAACTGGCCGAATCCCCAAAATGCTCCGATGGAAATCCAAAGAAAGCCCAAATTTCATCTGCTCTATGTCATGACCAAGTTGATGTCACGATATTGACTTGTCTTGATTGCTCAAGATCGCCGCGACCTCTTCTTTTAAGTCGCAAATCCGGGCCATTTCGCGAACGCTGGATCAATGGTCGCCATGACAGGTGTGGTCGTGACTTCATTTGCTCAATGTTCTCAAAGTGTTGATGTCGCTAATTTCGCTACATGTCACGACATCATTGTCTTCCTTTTTCCCTCGAAGGCACGTCGCTGTCATGCACCACTTTCGCTGTTCGTATGATGACTTCCATGTCAGGACTCGATTCCTTGGCCGCAGAATTTCAGCCGTGCGGTCTTCTTGTCTTCATCTTTCATTCTATGTCACGACATCATGATGATGTCGCCAATCTCTTTTGCTTCCATTCCTTTTCTTCGCTTTGCAACCCCGCCTAATGCCAGTAACTAATTTCTTCCCACTTATATTTTCTAGGTCGCGAATCGCTTGCATGTCGCGACATCAATTTATTCGCTTCATCTTTCTTCAAAGCTACACCCAAATTATGGTCGCGACATCATTTCGATCCTTGACTTGTAAAAGGTCGCAGTCGCCTCTGCGCGCTTCTATTCGCTATATAGGTCGCGACCTCCATTCAAATTCTATCTTGCTGCACTTTGAATCTTTCTCTGCATTTATGTCGCGACATAGTAGTGATGTCGCTGACATGAAATGGAACCTTGTATTTAAAAACTAGTTGCAACCTCTTTCTTTTGCAAAGGCCTCTCTTGTGGCTTCATAGACGGATTCTTGTCGCAATTCCCCGGGAGCGGGTGTCTCGGCATCATTCATATTCTTGGTGCTGCTGGGACATCAAAGTGATGTCGCTGCATGAATTTCTTCATTTGATTGTTTCCTTTAGTCTACCACGCTTTCTTTGTCACAACCTCCTTTTTGTCAAGACTTCACGGTTCAAGTTTTCACTCTTCTTCAAAGCCAAATTTGTCGATGTCGTGACCCTGGAATGGTCGGTAATCGAAAGCATTCCCGTCGCGACTTAAATTTCCACGTGACTCAATTTCACGCAGTCGATTTCTTTTGATTTTTGCTAAAATTTGAGTTTCTGTTGTATTTTCCTGCAAAATAAAATTTGAGTCAATTATCCACTTTTCTTCAAACAAATCAACATTTATCTCATAATAAACTCAGAAAAATGGATTAAAAATCTAATGAGTTTTTAGACTCATCAATATTCATCCGTGTATCATTTGGACATTTATATTTAAGTGCATACAAATTCCAAACCATGATATCCTACATTCCACATATGAAATTCAAGCATGCATATGCATATTAACGAAATTCACACTGCATGTTATTCACACAAGCCATAACACACAACCTAACCGGCCAGAACTAACTGGCCCAATTTCCCAATGTCCTCCACATGAATATGGCTGAAATCTTGACTCAATGGGATTTCCATAGAGTCCAAGAACACCCAAAACGGAGTTCGGACGAAGAAGTTATGACCTTATGAAGTTAGAGGTCATACATGACTAGGCAGTTCTTTACCGACAGCCCATTCGTCCTGCCTGAAGCCTCTTTCCGCCGGGCCCCAAAGACTCCACTACCATCCTCAGGTATATGGATGGAATCTTGACTCAATGGGCTTTCCATAGAGTCTAAGAACACCCAAAACGGAGTTCGTACAAGAAAGTTATGACCTTCCGAAGTTGGAGGTCACACATGAATAGGCAATGACATCTCACTGCCCGCCTCTGAAGCCCTTCCTGGATGCCACAGCAAATTTCCAGCAGACTACTATCATCCGGGGTGAACCAATCTGGGGCCAGCTGAACCCATCCGGGGCTGGCTGAACCCATAAGGGGCCAGCTGACCTAGCCGAATAGCCCTTCCACTAGAGTATTCTGGTAAACGGATCATAACTTGGGCTACAGAGGTCCGATTTGAGAAATTCAAAAGCCTAACATCAAGTTCACTGATGTGGCTAAAATTTACTTGAAGGACTCAGTACCAAAATCCCTTTATTTACTACCCAAAAATCAGTTCTAAAGTCTTGTTAATATGTACTACCACAATATGGCAGCTTCCCATGCTTCAAAACATAACCAAACATTCCCCTTAGGGAAAGACAACCAACACCATTATTCATTCAAACTCTAACACATAAATGGCAATATATGACACCATTTAGTCCTTAAATTCAATCCCCTGACTGTTCGAACAATTCCTAATCTCCAAAGACATTGTCCCAAAGTCTTGGACGGTTCACATGGCCACTACTGGGCCACACAACCCATGCCATTTGAATGACCCTTAGACAAGGATTCAAACCAAGTAGAGAAACCTCACCTCTAGAGTTTTGTTAAACTCCCCAACCCTGGCCTTTCAAGGGCCCTTTCTGTGAGGATAAACTCTTCCTCTTGCTTCGCCTCGAACCACCGGTCCGATCGTCGGGAAATTTAGAGAGAAGGTGGAGTCCCTCTCTCTAAAACTCTTTTTTTTTCTTCCTCTTTCTTTTCTGCTCTTTTCTTTTCTCCCATCCCACTGTTTGGTCCAAGATGGGTCAAGAGCTTGTCCTCTCACTTGCCACATGTCTAATTTTCATTGGCTCTTAGGATTTCCCTTATCCCCTTATCCATCTACCATGGATTTCCCTCCAATGACATGATGCCACATGTCACCTATAGCCCATACTTGAGCTCATTGTTTAAATAGCTCCCCACTTGACACTTCCCTCATCTTGAGCCATTCAATGCGCTAAGTGTCCCGCACTACTCTAGGTGCCTTGAAAAACATGAACTTCCGACTGTCTCGGAATTCCACGAAATTTGACGTGGTAGCTAGATTTCGCGAGACGATTCCGTCCGGTGAAGTCCTATTTCTCATTATCCAGATCTTAAAAAAATTTCCTGATTTTGACCGAAATTCTACCGCTCAACCCTTCCTCGTAAACTGGATTCTAAACAAAGCAGAACGCCAAAGCCTTTAACCCAAGGGGATGTCTAACCCTTCTTGCTATTACCCCCCACACATTTTTCCATTTTATGTAACCGTGCGACTCTATTGGACATCGTCCAACTGTACCGAGCCCACTCTGAGCATCTACACTGGCATATGACAGATCAGGATCAGGTAATTATACTCATTCATAACAAAGAAGATGTCCCCCATGCATATACATTAAATAGAATGCATCATTGCATGTTATATGATGCCACATGTATCATGGATGCTACATGGACAATTCAAACCATACACTCACTATAGCAGAGAATATATTATGAGCATATAATTTCCAAACCAAACAATCACCTCAATGTCAATATATTCAAACAATCACCCCAAGCATGTCATCTAAAACTCAAGCAATGACAACTTTGATTCACAAGACCAACTATGGCATAGACATGTCCATAAAATAGTTTACACAATGGCCTCAAGGGATGCCATAAATAGGTTGGAACTAGGACTAATAACACCGCCATAACCGACAACAAAACTAAAGCTGATAATTCGTCCCATTAAACTGTTAAATGTACCTTAAGTCGTAAGTGTACCCTGTGAAATAGATACAATAACTTGGGTCAGAGGTCCAATTTGAGTGATTCAAAAGTCTAACATCAAGTTCACAGATGTAGCTACAACTTTTATGAAGAACCCAAGTCCAAATGCCCTCCATTTCCTAACCGAAAACTAGTCCTATGGTTGGATAGTATGGGCAAACAGAAAAAGATTTCTGTATCATCCAAACACCCAACAACCCTTAGGGTGGAAATTAACCAAGTAGGAAGAATCCTTACTTCTTGGAGTGTAGCCCTTGCCGCGTAGATGGACTTTAACTCTTAGCCCAATGAACTTCGACCGTCGGAATGCTAGAAATATGAGAAAGAAGCTTGCCGACCTCCTTCATTTTCCTCCTATTTTTCTCTCTTTTTTTGGCTGGATTTCTCCACCGATTCTCTCCCATTCTCTTTGTTTCTCTCTTTATGGCTTGACACATAGCTCTCATCATGCCATGTGTCACCCACATGTCTTCCACCTCACCCCCTCATGTATGTCTCTAGCCAGGACACTTGGCCCTCATTATGCCAAGTGTCACCCTGCGATGTGTCACATGGCATGTATCATCATGCCATGTGTCACCCGACTCCCGTTGCCTTGAAAAACGAAAAAAATTCGTCTCCTCGGAATTTGACAAATTTTGCCTAGGCAACTAGGTTTCACGAGATGAACCCTACGGTGTGGTCCGTTTCATCGTCTTAAAGTAAAAATTTACCTGGGTTTTACAAATTATAAGTAATCCATCAATTGGGGTAAGGACTAGATCTTCTCTTAGAAATATTTGCAATAACCTTTCTTTTATCTCTCAAATTGAACACAATAATTTAACCGATGCTATAGTAGATGAGAATTGGGTAATAGCTATGCAAGAAGAACTCAATCAATTTGAAAGAAATGAAGCTTGGGAGTTAGTACTTAGGCCTAATGATTAAAGTGTTATTGGTACTAAATGGGTGTTTAGGAACAAAATGGATGAAAATGACATAATTGTTAGAAACAAAGCAAGATTAGAGGCCCAAGGATATAATCAACAAGAGAGAATTGACTTATGGCTTGAAACAAGATCCTAGAGCTTGGTATGAAAGGCCGTGGCTAAAACTTCATTTATATTTCTAAAATGGGCAAAATTGATACAACTCTCTTCATTGCCAAAGGATACGACATGCTTATTGTTCAAATCTAAGTTGATGATATTATATTTGTGCTATTAAAGTTTCACTTTGTGAAGAGTTTACAAGTCTATGCATAGCGAATTTGAGATGAGCATGATGAGATAGCTCAACTCTTCCTCGGGCCCAACAAACAACTTAAGGAGGGCACCTTCATAAATCAAGTCAAGTACATAAGAGACCTCCTCAAGAAAACACACGGAAAGTAAAGGCCAAGAGCATATTCCATGGCTCATCCACTGCTTCTGACATGGTCGGTAGAAAGGTAAGCCCATTAACCAAACTAAATATAGAGGTATGATTGGTTCTTTGTTGTACTTAACGATTAGTAGACCCGATATGATCATGTAAAGTGTATGCTTATGTGCTAGATTTCAAGCATGTCCTAAAGAATCCCATTTGAATGCGGTTAAAAGAATATTTAGATATTTGAAAGGTACTATTGATATTGGTCTTTGGTATCCAAAATGTGATAATTAGTAATTGATATGCTATTCGGATGTGGATGTTGGTGTTCGTAAAATTGATAGAAAAGCACTGTTGAACATGTCAATTTTTAGGTCAATCATTTGTGTCTTAGCTAAGCTTGAACAAATTTTTTTCTTCTTTTTTTTTTTTTTACAGTAAGAAACAAAATTCACAAGAGAACCTTATCAATCTCAAGTTTAATATATATCACAATTAGGATGTGCACAAGTACTTTGGATGAAAGAAACACTTAGTGACTTTGGATTGAAATTTTCAAATGTGACAACACAAGTGCCATTAGCATATCAAAGAATCCCGTGAAATACTCTAGTACCAAGCATATAGAGATTAGACATCATTTCCTTAGAGATCATGCACAAAAAGGGGATATTACACTTGATTTTGTTAGAACCGGGAACCAACTTGCACATATTTTCACAAAACCCCTTAATGAGAATCAATTTGTTAATATTAGAAGACAATTAGGGGTCATCTCATTGTGAAAAATTGTTTGAATTACTTGAGTGTCAATATCGCTTGAAAAATGTTGAGCTCAATCACTAACTCCTTAACCCTTACCTAAATGTACTTTCAACGGGGGAGATACCCTTATCTCTAAAGCCCCTTGTTCCTTTTTGATGTTGCCAAAGGGGGAGAAATATATAAATCTAAGAGTTATGTGCTAAATATTCATCTAGGATTTATGTACTAAAAGAGAACGACACATCTATAATTTTTGCATCATTCATTGATGCTTGTCTTATGTGTTGAATGCTAGTTGCATATGTTTGAATTGGTTAAATTTTTTATTAAGCAATTATTTTAAGACTATTGGTTTGATGGGGAGATTTACTCCTTCTAGATAACCAAGGTTTGTCATCATCAAAAAGGGGGAGATTGTTGTTTCCATGATATCTAATTGAGGTTTCTACGATAACAAACCAAGGTTATCAAGTTACTGAATGGTTAACATCGAGTCGAGGATATGTTGAAATTCGATCAAGCATCAATGAAGATATTAAGGCTAAAGATGACAATGATGTATCTGATCAAACACTGAAGTAAAGTTCACCAAATCAAAGAACCAAGATTCCAAATGATGGTGCACCAAGACCTGCTCAAGCATCAAGTGAAGATTTCGTTTAGAATCCCATAAGGTGAATGCATCAGTGCACTCAGATATTATCATGTATCATGCATCACTCATAACTCGCTTTTCGAATCCAGAAATTGCATATCCTTTGAAAACTTGAGTTCGAGCATAAAACTTTAGGCTTTATAATCCTAAAATGTGCTTCAATGAAACACCTAAGGTTTAGAAGTGTTTTAAATTGAAAACACATGAATTTGAGCATTTAGAAAGTCAATCTGGTTAGTGGCTCACTGTCAGGGTTTGTAAATGTCTACCAGAGACAACCGAATGAACCTACGACCATTTGGAACCGATAAGGTGCGATACTGATCGTTAGTCGGCCAGCTCATCCAAAGACCAGAAGAGGAAATGGTCGACCGATTGAGTGAAATGGTCAACCTAATGCAAGTAAACGATCAAATCAGTCGGCAATAAAAACAAAGGACTTGAAGCGCACT
Organism: Tetrastigma voinierianum; assembly: GCA_016808115.1. Lineage (NCBI taxonomy): Eukaryota > Viridiplantae > Streptophyta > Magnoliopsida > Vitales > Vitaceae > Tetrastigma > Tetrastigma voinierianum. Next base: position 471,931 of record JAEQBH010001641.1, read on the forward strand.
AAAGGAAACAAGCTTGTCTCGTTCGTCAAATGGGCTGATCCAACGATCATAAACGTAGTAACATACACAACGACTAGTTTTCAGGGAAACGGTCGATTGATTGGTAGGTTATTTTGCTGCCGAGTTCCCACTCTATAAATAGAGTGTTGGGGATCACTTAATAAATAAGAGACTTATTATATATTCTCTCAACCATCATTTCTCTTGATAATCAATTCTCAAATTGAGATTTCTTGGTGCATTCATTTTATTTGCATTCTATATCCTTATCACTTTGTTTATTGTTATTGAATTAAATTGAAGATCTCTCATTGTTTTGAAAAACGTTTTTGAGAAACCAATTCAACCCCTCCCCCCCCTCCTAGGTTAGATTGCTAAGTCACATTTAACTTTCTAGGTATAAATCACTATTCTGAAAAATTGTTTTTTTCCTTAAAAAAATTGCTTTGATCTCAGATTAAAAGCCCCTTTTTCAATCTCTTTCATCTCAAACAAAATTATTTACCAAATAAAACTATCATATTTGTATCTTTTCATAAGACCATTTTTCAAACAGTTTTCACCTTTTATTTTTGAAAGATATTTATCTTTAAAACAAGTTGGCAGAGATTTCTTCAATAAAACTAGATTTTTTTCCAATTATTACTTAATTAGAGACAATTACTTTTTTTCATGTATTTAAACTTTTCTACTTTTTCTAGTACTTACATTTTTTTCGGTCTTCTTTGTTAGAGGAAAAGATCCAAAAAACAAAATTTCCTTTCAAATAACACCAATTTTTTTTTTTTTTTTTTTTTGTTTCTTCTTTCCCAATCAACATTTTTTTTTTACTAGTGTCTTATACTTTTTGGACCAAAATTTTTTTTCCTTCCCCTTGTGATTCGCTTTAAGATTGTTAGTACCTAGAAAATAAAATGAAACAAAAACGAAGAAGAAGACATATTCATCTTATAACATATTCACCTTCTGACGATGCCTCGAGACTTTTATAGCGTCTTTTCACAAACTAACTCTTTCCACTAAGCTCTCCTACGACACTTAGCCGCCATCTGCCATGAGTTAGCCTCCCACTTGCCTAGCTACGCTCAAGCTCAACCCACAACTTGATGCTATGACCACAAGAAAACTCAAGAGAACTCTTAAAGAACGGAAGAAAGTTTCTATTGACGTATGAGCCTTACAATACTTTGAAGCTCAAAACTTTAGTGGGTTTGCCAAATGAGACCTCACCCTTAATTATAAGGCTCCTAGGAACTCTCTAGAACCTTGAAGGGTTCTTTACAATATAAGAGAATTCTAGGGAAACCTAGAGAAACCTATGTATAAGGCTATTTACAAGAGAACTCTAGAAGTTTCTAAGCTAGTCTCCTATCCCCCAAACTCTTCCACACATGTGTGGACATCTACAGGTCTTTTAGAATCTTGATGTTGTTTAATATAATAGAAATTTAAATTTATTTTTGTAAAATTTAGGTATTATATACTATATAGAAGTATTCATATGTATAATAATTATTGAAAATCCAAACTAGAAGCAAGAGAGATATATATATATATATATATATATATATATATATATATATATATATATATATATATATATATATATATATATATATATATATATATATATATAGTTTGGATAGCAGTCAACCCATTTTTGAAATTCTAAATATAAAAATAATATGTTTTAAAAAATCAGACCTGTAATTGAATTGGAAATGTAATCGTTCATGATTCACTGGTCGAATCGATGGTCAAAACTGTGTCAAACTAGTGCGATCTATAAATAATAGATAATTTATATATTATTAAAATTAGAAATAATATAAAAATGATAAAATATTTATAATACCTTGTGGATAGCAACTCCTCTGCTTTCTAAATATTTTTATAAAGATTTTGAACTATAAAAAACTATAATTATCGTATGGTGAAAACTTTTTTTTTTTTGTTGGATTTCTATTTGTTTTGAATGAAATAAAATTTTTGTTTTACTTTGGAAATGTTTACCTAATGGGTTTTTAATACCTGTTATAATCAAATTGATTCCCCTTCCGTTGAAACTGAAATTGTCAAAGACTTAAATTTCTTCATTTCATCTATTCTGTTTATCCCCTACTTGAAGTCTATATATAGAGTGTTTGGACTTCAGGGGAAGAGACTGAAGTAGGGAGATTCAAAAGTTGTCTTTCTTCCTCTTTCGGTTCGTCAATGATAGAGAAAACTTTTCCAGTTCGTTAGAGTGGTTGTAGGTGCTTTACTAACCATTTGTTAAGCCATTTCATCATGGGAGACAGACGTTGACGTGATCTTCTCCAAGCACCAGGGAGACGTCGAATATTTTTTCAGGAGATCGTGACTACTCACGAGACTCGGCATCTTCAGTATATGATAGACTCACTCTTATTTTTTGTTCTGTAATTTTTCCTTTTCTTTCCTTTGTAACTTTTCTCTCTCCCTCTTCATGTTGTTTCCATGTATTTGCAACCACGTGTAATAGTCTTAAAACAGATTTAGGTCATATTTTAACCTTTTTAGGTGGAGGAACTGCCACTTTGGCTAGATATTCCCAAACTCGCAAGTATTTATAGGACAAATGTCTTTCGGTCCATAATTCATATGGAGTCTTCTCTCCTTTCTTTTTAGGTACCTTATGCAAAAGGTAATTAGAAAACACAATGGCTTATCCCCACATATTTTGTGGTAGACCAGAACTTATCAACATTACAACCATAATTTCCTTTAGAGTACATTTTTTCGCACGAACTCCGTTGGATTGAGATGAATAAGGTGTTGTGGTTTCATGTATAATCCCATGTTGAGCACAAACATCAGCAAATGGCGATTCATACTCACCACATCGATCATTTCTTAGCACTTTAATTTTCTTGTTGAGTTGATTCTCAACCTCATTTTTGTAAAGAACAAATTTCTCAATCACCTTATCCTTACTTTTGAGTAAGTACACATAATAGTACTTGGTGTTATCATCAACAAAGGTAATAAAATATTTATTACCACCTCTTGTTTGTATAAATTTCAAATCACATATATCAATATGGATTAAGTCAAGAGGTTCAGTGTGTCTTTCAACACTTTGAATAGATGACATGGTCAGTTTTGCCTAAACAAAAGTTTCACACTTATGTTTTGCAACGATTTGGATAGTTGGCATATGATTTAAGTTAATTAATCTGCGCAATACATCATAATTAACATGTCCTAATCTACAATGCCATAGATTAGAAGACTAAAAAATGTAAGCAAAACTACTAGCTTTATTCATATCCAACTTAATGATAGCCATACCCTTAAGTCTCCGACATACATTCCACTCTTTGAAAAAACAAATTTATCTGCTTTAAACACCAACCGAAACCCATGACTATTCAGCAATGAATTAGACACCAAATTCTTATGGAGTTCAGGTACATATAAAACATTGGTCATAGTCAATTCCTTCTCTGATGTCATCTTAAAGACCACTATTCCTTAGCCTTTGATTTCTAAAGTGGCAAAGTTCCCCATGAACACCTTTTCCCTAGTCTCAATTGGTTCAAATGTGGAGAACAACTTCTTGTCCGAGCACACATGGCAAGTAGCACTAGTGTAAATCCATCATTCCTTACGATTGTATCCCACCAAATTCACCTCTTAGATTGCCGTGGAGGTTAATGCCGCACATCCTCAAAGTCAATGCTCGACATCCTCGTTCAATGTGACATCAACCTCATCGGGCTCTTGGTTTGTTTCTTTTTGGCATGGAACTAAGATTTAGACTCCGTCTCCAAAGTCAAGCATTTTGAACTTATGCGTTTTAAAGACTTCTGGGTCCCAAATTTTTTTACCGCCTTTCCTTATTGGTTTGGCTTAAACTTAGGACTTGATCATGTTCACAAAGTTGGGCCTTTAGCCTCATTTCTAGATTATGTGTCCATTTCTTCTTAAATCCCCTATTGTCTTCTTCGATTTGAAGTCTAATAATCAAATCTTCTGTGCTCATCTCCTTTCTCTTATGCTTGAAGTAATTCTTGAAGTCTTTCCGAGTAAGAGGTAGGTTCTTAAGAATAGTTGCAACTTGAAAAGTTTCCCTCAATATCATTCCCTCAACATGTATCTCATGGAGGATTACCCGTTCTTGACTTGACTAACTACGTTTGGAATCTACTGCATTTGTAATTGAGAAACAGACCATGAAAACAGGCCCCAATATCCTCTGTTTTATATTTCTGGTCTAGAGATTTCCATAACTCATTAGTTGTTTTCTTATCTGAATAAACATTGTATAAAGAATCAGTCAAAGCATTCATGACATAATTCCTGCTTAGAAAGTCCGAATGTTTCCAAGAATCCACTACATTGATATCTTGGATGTCATGCTCATCTTCTTTGAGCTTAAGATCATTTTCAGTCAAGAATCTTGGAAGATTTAAGGTGGTCAGATAGAATAACATCTTATGTTGCCACTTTTTAAAGTTAAGTCCATTTCTCCCGGTGATATGTTGCCACCTTTGAACTTCTTTGGTTTTTCTCCCGGTGAGATGAAGATAGGCATAGTAGTAGGCATCACTAGTGCTTATGCCACAGTAGGGCACTTGGGTAGATACAAATGGAACAACATTGTGTGAATTAGAGTCCATTTCCTTACAAAATAGTAGAAAAATTGTCAAATTTTCTTTTCGCAAAACCAATTCTCAGATTGAAAATAACATGTTATAGACTATTTTGACACATTCTTCAATGACGAGAATAAATTCCATAAGGATGGTGATTGCGATTTTTTCCTTGAGAAACCTTGAAGTACATCAAATGGATGTGAAGACAGCCTTTCTTAATGGAGATTTAGATGAAGAAATTTACATGGAGCAACTTGAGGGGCTTTTTACTTCGGGATAAGAAAAGAAAGTATGTAAGTTACAGAAATCCTTGTATGGGATATGGGATAAAACAAAAATTGAAACAATGGCATGAGAAATTTGACAATGTTATGATGTCACAAGGATTCAAAATCAATGAATGTGACAAGTGTGTGTATGTCAAGGTTACAAAACATGGATATGTCATTGTATGTTTGTATTTAGATGACATGCTTATTGCTAGCAGTGATGATAAGATGATCATATCTACTAAGAAGATGTTGAATTCAAGGTTTGACATGAAAGACACTTGTTGATGTTATATTGGGAATATAACTCATTAGAACATCATATGAACTCATTCTAAGTTCGTCACATTATGTTGATAATATTCTTGGAAAGTTTGATGAAGACAATTTTGGAATTGCCAAAACACCAGTTGATATAACACTACATCTATCCAAGAATAAATAAGAGAGTGTTTCTTAAGTAAAATACTCCAAAGTAATAGGCAGTTTGATGTACCTAATGAGTTGTATAAGACCAAACATAGCCTATTCAGTTAGTAAATTGAGTAGCTATAGGAGTAATCCCTGAGCCAAGAATGGTGGTGAATCATGAGAGTACTTGGGTACTTATGTTTTACTCGTGATCAGGCTACACTATACAAGATGTCCTACTGACTTGAAGGTTACAGTGATGCAAATCGGATATCAAATGTTAAAGACTCAAAATCCCATAGTGGTTATGTGTTTACACTAGGGGCAACAACAATCTCATGGAAATCCTCAAAACAAACAGTTATTGCCTGATAAAATATGGAATTTGAGTTTATAGCACTAGATAAATGTGGGGAAGAGGCTGAATGGCTAAGCCACTTCTTAGAGGATATTCCAATGTAGCTAAAACTCATGCCTCCAATATGCATACATTGTGATAGTCAATATGTTCTTCATAGAGCACAAGATAGTATGTACCATGGTAAGTCTAGACATATTCGTCCTATACACAACACCATTAGACAATTACTCTCAACTGGGGTTATCTCTCTAGATTATGTAAAATATAAGGATAACATCATGAATCCAATAACCAAAGGGTTAAATAAAGAGTTAGTTGAGAAATCATCGAGGGGAATGGGACGAAAGCCTATAAAAGAATAAGTTACACAATGCATACCCAACCTAGTTGACTTGAGATCCCAAGATCTAGGTTCAAATGGGACAACTAAATGCTCAAGACTTTGATTTGATCACTATGGGGATCTTCCCATTGTCCATTCCTATGATAAAATAGCGATGCTCATAAGAAGAAAGTTAAGTTATGCTTTTAATGATCTCTATGCCTTGGAAAAGAGTAACATGAATTACTCTTAATTTAGGAGATCACCTATGGAAGGGTGAAGTAGGGCTGGCTTCAAAGGGAATTGAATTGGGCACAATTCCTACTAAACTCTTGCAGAACCAAGCACATGGTCATGGTCAAAACGAACATAAGAGTGAGAACTGGAAAATGTTAGGAAGATTCCTGTGTGATGTATGCCATCATCTACACAAATGACAGACGGCTCAAGGGAATCATGTATACTGTTTAGTTAGTAGAGTAAACATACTTCTACAAGGGAGGGTTCAAAGGGTAACACATACCTCTCTTATGTAGGTTTCAACCGTTGTACTCTATCACTCTTAAGGGATCATTGGTCTTGTGTCTTTGGGAGTCAATTTCATTCAGGTGGTGAACTGTTGGATTTTTATCTGTTTTGAATGAAATTAAAATTTTATTTTAATTTGGAAACATTCACATGATGGGTTTTTAATACCTCTTATAATCAAATTGATTTCCCCTTCCATTGAAATTGAAACTATCAAAGACTTCAATTCCTTCTGTTCATCTATTCCGTTCATCCTTGCCTGAAGTCTATATATAGAGTGTCAGGACATCAGGGGAAGAGACTGAAGTACAGAGATTCAAAAGTTGTCGTCCTTCTTCTTATTTTAGTTCGTTAGTGACAGAGCAAACTTTTCCAGTTTCGTTTGACTGGTTGTAGGTACTTTACTAACCATTTGTTTATCTGTTTCATCCTAGGAGACAGACGTTGACAATATATTCTCCAAGCACCAGGAACACGACGAATATGTTTTAAGGAGATCGTGACCACTCACGAGACCATGTGTTTTCAATAGATGACAAAGACTCGCTCTTATTTTTTGTTTTGTAATTTTTCTTTTTCTTTAATTTGTAATTTTTTACTCTCCATCTTCATGTTGTTTCCGTGTATTTGCAATCATGTGTAATATTTTTTTCCAAAATACTAAGGGCTTTATTTAGTAATCGGAATGGAGTGACACATCAATACGTTCGTTCGCAGTATTGTTAATTTGACCCTTATTGGTATACCAATCTATCCTCAACTCGAATTTAACGGTTAACATTCTATTAAGGGCGTTCAAATCATTCATAGCAAAATATCGTATAGTATGTACATTTATACAAACAATTCATTTTCAATACTCATGCAATTTTTTCATATGAAAATCATTTCACAATCAATTAAAACAAATCAATATGCTTTTTTTCTTATAAATCATTTTAGCAATTCAAATCATTTTGTAATCATTCAAACACTTTGGAATTAGAGAGAGAGAGAAGTGGAGAACAAACCAAAAAGCTTGTTGCACTTTGATTCCAATCCTCGGAATCTCGATCAATTTGGGCTTTCCTCCTCGTCAGCCCTTATTTCAATACAATTAGAGAATAATATCAGTTGGCTTATTTAGGTTTCTAGTTAGGGTTGTTTTCTACCCAACACACTTTCACTTGTAAAATTTTTCTGGGAACAAATGAGTCATATTTTACCCATCTTCCTTCAAGTCCATTGTTTCTCTATAAATTTATTTTATTCAGAAATTGGAACATCCAATTTAGAGCACCGAAACTCCAGATATGTCCTAAACATTCGGGACTATTCTATTTTCAACACATAACCAGAATTTGCCTAAAAATAGAGCTCCCTTTAGATGGATTTCTGGGTCTAATGGGGTCTAAATTTGAATACACTTATTCGAGGAAATTTGTTCCCCTAGAAGTCTAGTTTACCTAGAAATTTGAATCACTCAATTTGGATGAGTGAAACTCAACTTATGGCCTAAATACCAAACCAGTTCAAACACCAAATCGTATCATAATCCTAAACTGTAATTGTAGCCCAAAAACATAATCTCACTTTGACGAATTTCTGAGTCTAATGGGGTTCAAATTTGGATACACTTATTTCAGGAATATTTGTTCTCGTAGAAGTTTAGTTTACCTAGAAATTTGAATCACTCAATTAAGATGAGTGATGGCCAAGCTATGGCCAAAACAAAAACATGGGTTTTGGAAAAGTTTGACAACATCTTCCTTAGAAACCTAACATTTCCTTTATACAAAAATTCTTCAACACCAATCCAAACAACTATATAACAACTTAGAGCGACCCCAAAAACTGAAATAAACCAATCAACATCATTTTTTTTACCAACTTAGGGTTCTTTCTAAACTCAAACACAACATTAAGGAAAGTTAGGGTTTGATTTCCTTACCTTTAAATCTTTGATTCCTCAACACCAATCTTCTTTCTTCCTCTTGATTACCTTAATCCTTGATTTCATGGAGCAAAGACCACTAATCTTCCTGTCTCTCTCACAACCGAAAAAGCCCTAGCACTTTCTCTCCCCTTCTTTTGCTAAATGTGAAAAATGCCTCTCAAAGACCAATATTTGGTCTTTAATCAAAATCCTACACTAAGCCTTGTTTGGCTACACAATAATTCTCATTTTTCTCATTTTTCTCACTTTGTAAGTTTACTTCACTTTCATTTTACTATTTCATTTCATTTATACTGACACTTACATTACTCATTTACTTAATTCTTAGTTCCTATTTGACATTTTTACCAAATTTATTTGGCTCTTGTAAAATTTCTGGGTTTTTATCAGTTTTTCGTTTTTAGTCATTTAAACTCCAAAAAAAAAAAAAATTTTAATTTATTTTACACCCTAAACATGTTATAAAACTATTAGGGTCTTTTCATGGCATTATAGTGAATGTGGGGAACATGACCATTGCATGTGCACTTAGGTGGGGAGTAGCCTCTATAGGATATATTCTCTACTGGACGTTGTTCACCTTTTATGAGAAAACATTTCAGGTGAAGGGTAGGATCGATGTACACCGGTGGACGACGCTCATTCGAGGTTGCAATTGTAAAGAAGGTAAACATATGGCTTTGATAAATCCCTTTTGTAAAACTTTGGAACAATCTAGTTTCGGAATGTAATAATGGTAAAGAGAGTTTGATTGAACTCTGTTGGTCTGTTTTAATGTGGTTTCATTTTTAGCTTAAATATGGACAGAATGAGTCCCTGGGTAGGGGGGACATATTTTGGTGGTATCGAAAGTTAACTCCAGATTCACATGAATTCCGTACCACTGTATCAAAGCTAGGTGTACGCTACCTAAGATAATAATGTAGTTGACGGTTGGTCAACAGGACCCTCGGGTTTTGGGGCATCACAACTTTCATAACATGACATTTTCCCGATTCTTTTAGCTACCAAAAAAAAAACAAAAAACAAAAAACAAAAAAAGAACCACATTTATGAGGTTCAAGTGTCACATGGAGGACCTCTTCTCTTATGTGTTGGATGCCTTTGATAACTCATAATAAAAACATGAATATTAGATGCAATGTGGTCATTAGAAGTAGCAGGAACATCAGAAGTTGTTGGAACATCATAAGCTATTGGAACATTAGAAGTTGTTGGAACAACAAAAGCTGATGGAACATCAGAAAGAGCTGAAACATCAAGTATCTGAAACATTAGGAGTAGTTGCAACATTAGAAGCAATTGGAACATCCCTACCATCCAAAGCATCATCAAGAGGAAAATCAAAAGCATGAGATCCTAATCCATCCTACTTTGTAAGTGAACATCCTTGTCCTCTACATCGAACTCAGCTTACAAGAGGAGCTCTTGGAGTTGGAATAGATGATGACTGTTGATAAGGATGAACATAAGCTGTTTACCATGATGTGAATGCTTGCCTCTGTATCAGAATCTCACAACATTTAGATTGGTTACGTTGAGTAACATTTTTTGCTGTCACCTTTTGAAGTTTAGTTCATTGAACTTCTTTAATTTTTCTCCCAGTGAGACACAAATAGGTATTGCAGTAGGTATCACTTGTACTTGTGTGTCACAATAGGGTTGTCACTCGCAACAACATTGATTGATTCATATTCTATTTTTATGGAAGATTGTAGAAAATGTATCAATTTTCTTCGAAAGATTCCCCAAAAAATTGAAACTTATAACATAGTATTACTGGAAAGACTAGTGGTGCATAGAATCCCAAATTAGGACCAACCTTCTTATATAGAATATTCAATTCACATGAATAAGGAGAGGTCACAAACGGTCCCACTTCAAATCTAAATTCCTTAGATAAAACTTCTCTATATCGTAATTTCAAATTTTCTAGGACGGAAAGAATTGACACAAATTCACAAAACAAGTATAGAGGAAAGCCTAGTAGGCTTACCTCCTTATCATATATTCCTCATAAGAACAAATACAACCAATAGTCATAACCTAATGGTATATATAATATAGTGGTTTGAGTAGAATACTCATGGTCATGGGTTCAAACTTTTTCCTTGTATTTTGTAACAAAGATTTTTTATAAAACCAACAAATCGCTTGTTTGTTTGGTTCCTAAAAAAAATGGAATTTTTTATTTTTTTTTTCTTGAAAATTTTCCCAATTATTTTGAGATTTTCCAAAAAAAAAATTTCTTATAGAAAAACCCTATACTATGGATACAACTTTATTTAAAAAAAAAAAAAGGTAGAAATCACTATTCTGAAAATTCGTTTTTTTTTCCTTAAAAAAATCCTTTAATCTCATATCAAAAGCCATTTTTTCAATCACTTTTATCTAAAAAAAAATTATTTACCATAAACTACTAGATTTGTATCTTTTCATTAGACCATTTTTTTTCAAAAATTTTTCTACTTTTTTTTTTAGAAAGATATTTACCTTATAAAACAAGTTGGACAGATTTTCCAATAAAACTAGACTTTTTTTCCAATGATATTTTTCCAAAAACTGAGGCAAAAATTCCTTTTTTTTTTCATAGACAAGATTTTTTCAACTTTTTCACTTCTTTGTTTTTTTTGGTCTTCTTTGTTAGAGGACAAGATCCCAAAAAAAAAAAAAAAAAATTCCTTTTTAATGACACCATAAAGGAATTTATTTTTTCTTGTTTCTTCTTTCCCAACCAACATTTTTTTTCGATGTCTTATACTTTTGCGACCAATTTTTTTGTTTTTTCCTTCCCCTTACGATCTACTTTAAGATTGTTAGTACAAAGCAAATAAAATGAAACAAAAACAAAGGAGAGGAAGAAAATCTATAGAAATATGGAGATTAGACTGAGCTTTGTGCAGCCACAATCTCCTTAAAATATATTCACCTTGTGACAATTCCTTGAGACTTTTACAACGTCTTTTCATAGACTTAGTCTTTCCACTAAGCTCCCATGCGACACTTAGGCAACTCACCTGCTCAAGTTGCTAAGTCAGCCTTCCCCACTTACTTAGCTAGTGTTGTTAAGCTCAACCCACAACTTGGATGCTATGTGAATACAAGAAATCTCAAGAGAACTCTTAAAGAATGCAAGGAAGATTTTATTGATGAAGAACTCTTACAATGCTTTGGAAGCTCTCAAATCTTGGTGATTTGACAAATGAGGCCTCACCCTTAATTATAGGGCTCCTAGGAACTCTCTAGAACCTTAAAGGATTCCTTACAATTCAAGAAAATTCTAGAGAAACATATAGAAGACTATGTATAAGGTTTTTTAATACAGAACTCTGGAAGTTTCTAAGCTAGTCTCCTATCCCCTAAACCCTTCCACACATTTGTGGACTTCTACAGGGTCTTATAGACTCTTCCATACTCCTTTAGTCAAGGAGAGTTCCATAAGTCTCTAAAACCTTATGTCCTCTGATATAAGGCCTTGAGGGGCTCCTTTGTACTCATGGAGGGATCCTTCTCAAATGAGGGAGTGTCATAGAGAATGAGGGTGTAACACTCTACCCTAACCATGCCATCAACGATCCCATCGATACATCAGACTCGAACTGTTAGATCCAATCCGCGAACTTACCTAACGCATCCTTATGTTCCTAACTTGTTCGTTGTCTCGGTAGACCTTTTCATTGAACCAAGTATTCCTGTATAAGATGGGCCCCTTGTCTCCTAGTGACCCGTTCTGAAAGGATGGTCTCCACCCCCTTCTCCTACGAGCTTCCAACCTTCTATTAGCTCCTATCCCTTGAAGGGTTCTCTTATCTTTCTTACTACCTTGACCTTACCCTCAATAATCCCGTCCTTGCCTAGGTTGGTTGTCTTAGTTTGCTCTTCTACCTTGATCCTTGGCGGACTATCCTTAGACTTGACTTAGAAGGTGCCTAACAATTGAATTGAGCCTAGGCATCAATCCTTATCTTCCTTTTCCATTTCCTTGATTAAGACACTTAACACATTCTTCTTGGGACATTCCTTAGCAAAATGCTGACCATTGCATAGGAAGCATTTCAACCTTTGCATAAACTCCCTATGTTTTATCTTGCCCTTATCTTCTCAATTGTAGGAAACCTTGCTCTTCTCTTATTTGGCGGTATTGGGAGATACTCTTCTCCCCACCTCATAGTGCCGGGCCTTATGAACCTCATCTGTAAGAGTTTATCTTCTATCATTCACCAAAGACTCTATCCCTATCAAGGGCTAAGTTTTGTATAATTCTCACCTCTAATTCCTCCTGCGCCGATCCTTCTAGGTTGTCCATGAAATTTAATAGCAGCTCTTCCTCCATGTTATCAAGGATCTTAAGCAATAGTATAATGAACTCCTTAACATACTCTTGTATTGACCCTATGAGCTTGGGATGTCGTATGATCCTCTGAGCTTGATACACTACATCTTTAGGGTAGAAAAGCCTTCTTATCTCCCTCTTAAAGACATCCCATGTGTCTATGCTTCATAAATCCTTCTCCATGTTAGGTAACCTCTTTTTCAACCATAATGTAGTTATGTCAGTCAGGTAGAGGGTAGCAGTCCTCACCTTAGCTACCTTGTCCCTTAATGCAATTGCCTCAAAATACTACTCTATTTTCCATAAGAAGTTGTCTAGCTCCTTGGCATCCCTCTTGCAACTGAACACTTGTGGCTTTGGAACCTCCACACTTCGTGCTTCTTGGCTAACCATAACCCTTGCCAATAGTGCAACCTTATAAATGGTTGGCTCTTCCCAAACCTCTTGATCACACATCTCCATATGTGTGGTCATGTCTTCCAACCTTGCTTCCATGATTATGAGAACACATATGACCTTGTCCTGAAATGTCATAAACTCCTCATGTGACACTGATGACACCTATGAGCATAGCATCGCCTCACGATGGTCCCTAATATCCTCCTTGAGATCTCCCAAGTCCTTTTTATGCCTTAATCATATCCACTACCTCTGAGGTGTCTACCATGGCTACCTCCACCTTGAGTAGTCTCACCACCATTCTTTGGGGTTAGCTCCTATCAAGTTCACCTTAGAGATTACTATTGTGAAGGCAATGTTAGACACATCCTTCATGATGTCTTCAATCACATTAGCTTCCTTAGGTTTCTTCATTTTTAACAGTCTACAATCAATAGATTTGTAACATTGCTTCCCAAGATTGAAATATTTTCCTTAAAACTTCAGCTTCTTAGATATCCCTCCCTTAGGTCCCAACTTAGAGTATTTCCCTTAGTTGTTGTTCTTCTTTGCCTTGGAACTTTGACCATGTTTCGTAAAATTAGACTTCTTTCAAAGTACGAGCCCCTTTCAATAATGGCTACCACTTTGAAGGTTTCACTTCATACCATTCCCTCGACATGTATCTCATGTATGATTACCTAAAGTTTTTCGACTTGACTAGCCATAGTCTTTGTCTACCATCTTATAATTGAGTAAACAAACCATGACAAATTTCTTAGCCCCAAGATCTTTGGTTTTATATTTTCGATCTAGAGATTTTCATAACTCATTTGTTGTTTTCTTGTTAGAATAAATATTGTAAAAAGAATCAATTTATCCATTTATGACATAATTTTTACATAGAAAGTCGGAATGTTTCTATGCATCTACAACACTGATGACTTGGATATCACGCTGACCTTCTTTGAGCTTAGCAAAGATCCCCGCTAAGAATCTCGGCAATGACAGATTGGTCGTGCAGAATAACATTGCTTCTCACCTTTGAAGTTTAGTTCATTGAGCTTCTCTAATTTTTCTCAGTGAGACAGAGATATAGGTATTGTCAGAGGTACTACCAGACTTTTGTGTCACAAAAAGGGTCAGCTACTAGTAACAACATTGTTTGATTAAGATTCCATTTTTATACAAGATTGTAGAAAATGTATCAATTTTCTTCCAAATATTCCCCAAAAATTGAAATACGTATAACATAGTATTACAGGAAAGACTAGTGGTGTCACACCCCCAACCCCCGCCTAGGCAGATGAAAGGGGCGCGAAACTATATCGACCTCTTCTCTCTTTACTTGCTTTTTATTTACTGGTGGGCCTAAGTCCCTATAACCGAATCAAAATATCATATGTTAAAGATAATAAAATAAAGCATCAATCGTAGGGTCACGTTGTCAATACATACAAATTCGAACCTATTTACATATACATATATGCTAAAACTCAGATTACATTTATATAATCGTGTGGTGCAAACCCACTGTGATGAATCCTACAGTTTGTCAGCCCAGTAGTATGCGGATCGTAACGTCCCTCCTCTGTACCTACACAGATTAAAACCCGTGCTAAGCTTAACGCTTAGTAGGAAACATATGACTTATATGTATACACATGCACTAATACTCATTTACAATAAGCATATATCAAAGAATGTGTATTATACAAAGAGCGTATAATAAAATTCATGAATTACATAACAAACTTATACACATACTCTGTACTTATAGAAAAACTTATACTTCTTTTCATCTCCCATAGAGTTATGTAGATCTTATAATACTAGGGAGGTACCAGGGTACTATAGAGCTTAGTACTGCGATGGGAGGCACTCCGCGTAGGTACTCATAGAGCTTATACTGCAGCCGCAGGTATCCGTAGGGCACATCCGCAGTGCAACGATGTGCATTACTTTACTCTTATTCAAATAGTGTTCGGGACTTTATCATATAACTGCTTGACTAATAAACCGCACAAGAAATGAGTGTGATAAGATAATAAGCACTGCTGTTACGGTATACATGAGGGTGTCAGAAGACAAAGCAGGAGTGCCGAACATTGATAGAGAGTGTCATCACACTAATCAGAGAGTACCGAAATACTAAATGTGTCGGAGCATGGTCAGAGAGTGTCGTCTCACTAATCAGAGAGTACTGAAGTACTATACGTGCCTGCCAACGTAACAGAGGTGCCGTGTCCTTCAATGTCCAGTCTTAGGTAGTCCTACAATTATATGTGTTCAGGAACTTACTATCTTATCATAGGGGTATTAAGTTTGCCAACTTCAAACTTCGCTTCGCCGAGGTGGTGAGGTACGGTCTAATTTTTCCTTTACCTTATAAACATGAATGGACCCTTTCATACACTTATGGTCCTAGTCCACGACAAGTCCTCGAGTCATGAATAGAAAACATGACAAAAACATGTGTCTATGAATAAGTACACAACAGGGCGTAGGTTTCGCCACTGCCAGAAGTTTTCTTGCTACACTGGCTTACTCCGAGGCTTGTCCAAGCTCTCTCACCACGCCGCGGGACGTGGTCGCGGACTTACGCCGTTAGATGGGATCCCCACACCGGGCAGCCAGAGACCGAATTGCCCAAATTTACTGATTTCATCCATTTTTCAAGAAATCCAACCAAAACCCCCAAAATAATCCAAAAGCATCACCGAAAACAACTCCCAAGTGGTTCATAACCCAAACATAAACACAAGAGGGGAAGTTAAGAGGATTCCTAACACCCAACAAGTATTCATACTCTTAAACACCTTAAACCCTAGCTCAAGAAGGAATTTCATACACCCAAGCAAATGACCTACATGAATCCCCACAAATCCATACAAACCCATAGTATTCCATACAAATCCATACAAATTCATACCAATCCATACAAAATCATTTCAATCCATACCTTTCTTGGCTTTCTTTCTCTTCTTCTTCTTCTTCTTCTTCTCCCTCTCTCTACGTTTTTTGCTCTCCTAATATCCCTAAAATGAGAGACCCTAATTGGTCTTATCCCAATTTGGTATAATTTTCATTTTATTACACTTTGGTCCTCAAACTCCGTTCTATTTGCACCACAACTTATGTTATTTCTATAATAGCATATCATCTTCTTATATTATGACTTTTGTGTCCCGTTTTGACAAGTTACAAATTTACCCTGCTTTATTTCCGGTTTCTATTGTTTTGAATTTAAATTAGGAAAAATTCAAATTATACCTACAAAATACCCTAAACACATTGAAAACGACTAGAGTATATTTTGGGGTGTTACAAGTGGGGTATAGAAATCCAAATCAGGAACAACCTTCTTAGATATAATATTCAATTTCCATGAATATGGAGAGGTCACAAATGGTTCCACTTCAGATCCAAATTCCTTCGATAAAACTTCTCTATATCACATTTTCCAATTTTCTTAGAGGAAAAGAAATTGGCACAAACTCTCAAAACAAGTATAGAGGTTAGCCTAGTAGGCTTACCTCCTTATCATATATTCCTCAAAAGAAAAAATACAACTAATAGTCATAACCTAATGGTATATATAGTATAATGGTTTGAGTAGAGTACTCGCTTGTATTTTGTAACCAAGATTTTCTATAAAACCAATAAACCACTCATTTGTTTGGTTTTCGAAAAAAATGGAAATGTTTTTAGATTTTTTTCTTAAAACTTTTCCATTTTTATTTTAAATTAAAAAAAAAATCTTATAGAAGAAAAACCTCAGATAAATTTATGGATAAAACTTTTCTTTTTCAAAAAAAAAAAAAAAAAAAAAAAGTAGAAATCACTATTCTGAAAATTTGTTTTTTTCCTTAAAAAATCCTTTGATCTCATATCAAAAGCCCTTTTTTCAGTCTCTTTTATCTAAAACAAAATTATTTACCAAATAAAACTATGGTTTGTATCTTCCCATAAGACCATTTTCTTTCAAAAGGTTTTCACATTTTTTTAGAAAGCTATTTACCTTTTAAAACAAGTTGGACATATTTTCCAATAAAACTAGATTTTTTTCCAATGTTTTTTCAACTTTATCACCTCTTCCTTTTTTTTTTGTTCTTCTTTGTTAGAGGACAAGATCCAAAAAAAAAAAAAAAAATTTCCTTTCAAATAACGCCAATTTTCTTTTTTCTTTTTCTTCTTATTTCTTCTTCCCAACCAACATTTTTTTTCCTTGTGTCTTATACTTTTTTGACCAATTTGTTTTTTTCCTTCCCCTTGTGATCTGCTTTAAGATTATTAGTACACTGCAAATAAAATGAAACAAAAAAGGAGGGAAAGAAATTTTAAAGGAATATGGAGATTAGACTGAGCCTTGTGCAGCCACAATCTCCTTAAAACATATTCGTCTTCTGATAATGCCTCGAGTATTTTATAGCGACTTTTCACATACTTAGTCTTTCCACTAATCTCTCATGCAATGCTTAGGCAACTCACGCACTCAAGTTTCTAACTCTTACAATGCTTTGGAAGCTCTCAAATCTTGGTGGTTTGCCAAATGAGACCTCACCCTTAATTTTAGGGTTCCTAGGAACTCTCTAGATCCTTGGAGGGTTCCTTACAATTCAAGAGAATTCTAGAGAAAACTAGAGAAGACTATGTATAAGGTTATTTACAAGAGAATTTTGGAAGGTTTTAGTTAGTTCCCATCCCCAAACTCTTCCACACATGTGTGGACTTCTACAAGTTCTTGTAAGATCTTTCATACTCCTCTAGTCAAGGAGAGTTCCACAAGTCTTCAAACCTTTCATCCTCCTATATAAGGCTTTTAGGGGCTCATAGAGGTCCTTCTCAAGTGAGGGAGTGTCCTAGAGAATGAGGGTTTGACATTCTACCCTAACCATGCCATCGATGACCCTGTCGGTGAATAAGTTAGAAATCACATAAACCACAACTTGACTTAATTGGTAGTGTAATTGATCTAGTTTATTTACTAGTCAAGCATTTAATACAATATCATGTAATCATTAGGGTTTTGGACCTCAGCCTCTTTAATACTCAATTCATATTCATAATAAAAAATCAATATAATAGAAATTTAAATTTATTGTTGTACATTTTAGGTATTATATACTATATAGAAGTATTCATATGATTAATTATTAAAAATCCAAATTGAACCACTTAGTCCCTTTTTATATATATATATATATATATATATATATATATATATATATATATGCTATTATATATTAAAAAATCGGAAAAGTAATTGAATTAGAAATGTTATCGGCTAATGGTTCATTGGTTGAACTGATAGTTAAATCATGGTCAAACTGGTGACATCATAAATTGTTAATTTATATATTATTAAAATTAGAAATAATTATAAAAAAAATAAAATATTTATTATAATTTTGATAGCGTCTCCACCATTTCTTAAATATTTTCATAAAGTTTTTTTACCTTTAATAATCTATAGTTATCGTTTGGTGAAAACCATTTTTTTTCCAAAATACTTGGGGCTTTGTTTAGTAATTGGTCTAAAAAGGTGACAAGAGGTAGAAGAGTTCATTTAATTGGAACAAGGGAATATGACAGTGGCCCAGTATGAGGCAAGATTTACAGAGTTATTTATTTCTCACTTCACAACCACTCATTGTTACAGAAGGAGAAAGGATTGAAGTCAGGATGTATTGAAACCTCATACTTAAAGAACAAGATATCCATTCTGTCAGCACGATCCAGAGGTGGGGCAGTAGAGCTCTTATAGGAGAGAGGACAATAAGGAACCCAACAATACATGAATCCATTGATGTGTATTTTATACTTATTTACGCCTCAGGTGGCTCCACACCCTCAGCTCCACCCGACGAGGGTGGTCCCACTCACAAAGCACTTCTAGCTCACATGGGGTTTCTTTCGCCTCTCCCCGCGGGCTCGAACTCTGACCACGAGTCACAAATTGGGATACCATTCCTATAGAGTTCCCACTACTCAACCGAGCCAGTAGCCAGCCTGGTAGTGAGCAGCTCCCATTTCAATGACGTCCCGTGGTCTCGTGGTCTCGAGCTCACGGAGGCAAAAAAGGCAGTGGGACTCTGCCATAATACTGCACCGTGAGCTGAGACACAGCCGGGCGGGACCTGGGCGGCCTCACAGCAAAGGCGGCCTTTATCGGCGGAGGTCTCACCCGGCCTACCAGCAGGAGCCTACCCGGCCCTTAGGATGGCCTCCTCACCACTAGATATCCCCGCTCACAGGTTCCTTTCGCCTCCGCAAGGATTCGAACCTGGTCACCGCAGCTACGTCCCAGCAAGATCCCCGCTACAATCGGAGCCAGTAGATGCTTCCCAAGGACCTTAAGCTCTGCACTGCCCAATCCCGGGCGGAAGGTAAAGAAACTCTGTGAGCAAGGATATCCAAGTGAGCGAGGAGAACCATCTAAGGACTGGGCGACGATGGCCCACTGAAGGTTCTCTGGGGTGGGGACCTCACAATAAAAAGGCGCCTTTTATTGTGAGAGCCCCACCCCGGGTCCCACCCACTTGTGGTCTCCACTCACAGGCATTGTTATGGCAAGTCTCCTTACCTTTTTCCTTTCGCCTCCGTGAGAGCTCGAACCCAAGACCACAGGGACATCATTGAAATGGGGAGCACTCTCACTACCAACTGAAGCTAGCCTGGGCTGGTAAGCGGGAACTACCTCCCGAATGGGCATCTAAGCTCATTGCCCGCGCTCGGCCTCACTGGCGCGCAAAGCAAACCCTGAGCTGTGATAGTCATGAGCTGGACCACCCGGGTCGGAGTCAAGGCATGGGCCCTGCAAAAAGGCGCCTTTATTGTGAGAATCCCCACCCCGGGGCTCGCAGTGGAGCCCACTGTCACCCCCTGTGTCCTAGATGGTTCTCCTCACTCACTAGGATATCCCCTCGGCCATTAAGGTTTCTTTCGCCTCCGCGCTGATCTGAACCCGCCACCAAGAGTTTTAAGGTCCCAAGGAAGCATCCTTGCTACCGAACCGAGCTAGTATAAGGGCTAGTCCCCCCGAGTCAGCTGGTAGCAAGGATGCTTCCCAAGGACCTTAAGCTCTTAGACGTCTCGAATCCTTCTGCGAGGAGAAAGAAACCTCATGAAAGGTGGTGGGATATCCAGAAGAGCGAGAGAACCATCTAAGGACCCTGGGTGACGATGGGCTCCACTGCTGGTGCCCCGGGGTGGGGACCCCACACAAAAAAGGCGCCTTTATGGGCCCCACCCCTCCACCCGACGAGGGGTGGTCCCACTCACGTGCCATCCCTACCACAGGCTTGGGCTCCGCGGCTCGAACCTAGGACCATGAGCTTAGATACCCATTCGAGGTAGTTCCCACTACCAACTGAGCTAGCTCAGTTGGTAGGAGAGTGCTCCCCATTTCAATGATGTCCCTGTGGTCTTGGGTTCGAGCTCTCACGGAGGCGAAAGAAAAAGGCAAAGGGACTTGCCATAACAATGCCTGTGAGTGGAGACCACAAGTGGGTGGGACCCGGGGTGGGGCTCTCACATCTCTACCCACCTATCTTTTGCATGTTTTGAAGGCTTCTAATGTCCATTTCTATTATCTTTTGGCCTTAGATATACTTGGAATCAAAATGATAAGAAAAAAAAAAAAAAACAAAAGCGATCGAGATGTCACGACATGCAACAGCTCTTTCTAGGTTTTAGCCTATGTGATGACTTCAAGTGCTCCACAAAGATTTGACAAATTCTAGACTCTAAGTTTCCAACGAGCTCAAGATCGCTTCAATTTGGAGTCCGTATGAGAAAGGTTATGGATCGACAAGTTTGGTGTAAGAAATCAAAAAAATGGGCGGAGACAAAGAAGGTGGCGCCATGGCACCCACCGTGATCCCAATACAAATGAGCATGGCACCATGATGTCTATTTTGATGTTTGTGGACTAATTACCCTCAATGAGGTCCAATTGACATGAGATTTGGTATTTAAGCCGCCATTAGGGTTCTAAATAGGGGGAGAAGGTTTGGAGACAATTTGGAGATGATTGGGGACGATTCTTAAAGCCTCTTCGTCGAGAGATCCGAGGGAGACGATCGATGACTACTCTTCATCAAAACTCATATTTTATTATTCTTTTCTCTATGTTTTCCTTTATGTTGCTTTTTCTTTCTTGTAGATGTTCTAAGTTATTTAGGCACATAAATAATTCATGAATAATGGTTTAAGGGTTTGATTTGTAATTCAATGGCAATCGTTTTCTTATATATTTAATACTGCATTCAATTTTCATTACTTGCGAATAATTGATCACTATTGGCATGTTCTTGCAATTGATTTGAGATTAAGAATTGATAATCAATTGGGATTATGGATGGAATATCATGTGAATGTCATAGAATAAATATATTTATGGTTTGCATGTGGTTTATTGGATTTCATAATGCATTCTTAGAATCTAGGATTTGAGGCAAGAGATGCATAACATGTTTTAGGAATAGGACATGATGCTTGAGAAAGATTAACAATTCATTTGATAAATTTACTCATTGCGTCATTGGATTAGATCAACCCTCCATTAGGATTGATTTTCAGAACTCGTGAACCTGTGTTTTTCCTCTCTCTTGATTATTTCAGAATTTTAGTTTGTCTTGATAATTTAGGAGTTTCCTTTGCATGCTTAGTTCGTATAATTAGAATCTCAAATCCAGATTTTTGACATCCAAACAAAGTTTGAGTTAGATTAGATTAGTATTTGATAGGCATAGTCTTCGTGGGATCGACACTCTATTTACCACTTTATTACTTGTTTACGATGCGTGCACTTGCTCGTACGAAATATAACAACAATGACAAAGGAAGAGGAATAGGAGTGATGATGCCCATGGTGTCCAAGCACAAAAAAGATTGGTTTCAACTAATGATCAGAATGAATAAGAAAGAATGCAAAATCTAAATATGATTTGTACTATTTGTGGTAAGAAACATTGGGGTGGGTCATGTTATATAGAATCTGGAGCCTGTTTTGGTTGTGGAAAATTTGGACACATGATTTGGGATTGCCCAGAGCAAAAGAAATTTGTAATTAGGAAACGTAAGGAGGAGAACAAAGAGGATAAACAAAAGCCTAGGCCCAAGGACGAAGTTTTTAAGTATTACTTATTCGATGCCTGCTACTCCTAATGTGGAGATAGGTACAATTTGAGTTCCCACCTTATAAAAGTTAGAACCCACTGATCCAAATGCGAGCTCCTTTGTTAATTTAGTACTCTTGACTTAAGGAATTTTTGTGTGATTTCGAGGATGAATTAATTAGCTTATTAACATGCTGCCTTGTAAATTGTTTAGGAATATAATGACTTTCTACATTCCTATAGTTACTAAGTTTTGTTATAAAAAAAATTAAAAAAATAATTATAAAAGAAAAACACTATAGATTTGGAGGAGCAACTCATAGTATAAAGAAGCTACTTGAAATTGGGAGAGACAAGAAAAAAAACTTCATTCATTTAAGATCTAGGCATAATAAATTTACAGGACTAAACTTCTTTTAAGAAGGGGAGAATGTAACGGCCCAGATTCTATTTAGGAGTAAAAGTGTACCCTTTTTTTTTCTTTTAAAAAAGGATAATAATTAATAAATTAAATTAATTTATTAAGAATAGAAAGTCTTTTTGTATTCCAAATACAAAACCCTAAGTCTAAATTAGAATGTTACACCATTTTTAGTCACAAAAACTCTTTATGCAAAAGTTTGAGAGACTAGAGAAAAATGAAGAATCGGCTGGGCGATGCCAAGTCAAGCGATGCAAGCAATCAAGGGAAGTGCAACTCCTGCAAGGTGGCGACGATTTAAACGGCGGAGGCGCTTGGGGGCTGGAAAGGCCACCCTAAGCCCAACAAATAAAAAGATCTCAGATCAACCGCCATCCATTATGTCTTAATGTGATGCCCCTTATTTTAATTATTATAATAAAACTCTTGCACTCCACTCTTTTTCCCCTAATATTTCTTTAAGGTTTTCTTTTTAAATTTTTCAAAAATTAAATTATATCTAATGGATTTTTAAATTATTTATTCAAATTATCAATGCATTCAATAAAAACACATAATCAAAATTGCTAAAAACTTTAGAGGGTGATGTAACATACAAGTTAATAGCAAATGAATTGGCTTAAAGCCTAAATATTTGATAATTCTATGATGATTATTATACATATGATTCCAAAATATATTCACACTCATGATTTGACTTGATGTTTCTACTTGATCGGATTTGTTTTACTGTTCAAATCACCCATGCACAATAACATGAAAAAAACAAATTTAAAATCTAGTTTAAAAAAAAAAACCATTTTATTGTAAAAGAAAATGGTATAAATAGATGTAGAGGGGTAATTTCAAATTTTAAAAAACAACTTTTATTGATTCAAATTAGCAATACATTCGATAGAAAAATATAATCAAAATTGTTAAAAACTTTAGAGGGAGATGCAGCATACAAGTTAATAGCAAATGAATCGGCTCAAAGCCTGCACATTTGATAATTTTATGATGACTAGAATACATATGACTCCAAAATATATTGACAATCATGATTTGACTTGATGTCTCTACTTGATCGGATTTGTTTTACCGTTCAAATCACCCACGCACAACAACACGAAAAAAAAAAAACAAATTTAAAATCTAGTTTAAAAAAAAACTATTTTATTGGAAAAAAATGGTAGAAATAGATGTAGAGAGGTGATTTCAAGCCAAGAATGGCAAAAAAGTCACCCCCTTAGTTAAGAAAAAGGGAGTAAAATGGAAAATATGAGAGAAAAGGGGAAGCAAATAGGGATTTTAGATTAGAGAAAGTTATATCTAATGATTTAAAAATTAATAAATATAATAACATTATTATCTTTATTTTTTCATTCTCATTCCACATCGAAACTTGATCCCGATCCCTATGCCCACCCCCAACCTTGAACCGTCCAGTGGTTACGATTTCCTTATAATCATTCTATAAATAAACAAATGAAATTCCTCAAAAATTAAAAAAATAAAAATAAATGAAATCATTTACTGCTAGTTTACTTCACCGCCGACTTCATAAGGCCTTTTGTAGAATAAAAATGAAACTATGTTATAAATGAAGTTTTTATGTGTGGTAAATGACCACATTGAATTGGAGCCAAAATGAATGTATCATTTAATGTATGAGTGAATGAAGCCATTTTGATGCCTATAAAAGGCTCCTTTTCTCGTTGTATTCGGATCATCCCAGAGAAAAACAATTCTCTCATTTATCTTTCTTTCTCCATCTATCTCCCTTTCTTCTTTTCCATTCTCCCTCTCTGATTTATTATCTCATTTATATATATAAGGAGAAGAGAGGAAAGTATACTTCTTTTCAGTTTTGTATATTATAATACTTTTACAACACGTTATCAGAACGATTTTGCTCTAGCAAAGGTAAAATTATATTATTATCATTTTTTTTCAGATATTAAAAGTTTACCAAAATGTCAAATCTCACAAAACTTGAGTTTGTGGCACTTGATAGTTTTGGTAAAAATTATCTATCATGGATTCTTTATTCTAAAATACACCTAACTTCCATGAATCTTGGAGAAACAAGAAAAGAAGGAAATAAAGAGTCATAACAGAACTGTGCAAAGACACTAATTTTTCTTAGGCGTCATCTCCACGAGGATCTAAAAAATGAGTATCTCACCGTAAAAGATCCTTTCATTCTATGGAATAACTTGAAGGATAGATTTGACGACAAAAAAACGGTGATTTTATCAAAAGCTTGCTATGACTAGATGCACCCGAGGTTGCAAGATTTTAAAACAGTCAATGGGTATAACTCTGCTCTATTTAAAATAAGCTCCAGATTGAAGCTATGTGGAGAAAAAATCACGGATGAAGACATGATAGAAAAAACGTTCACAACGTTTCACGCCTCTAATGTGCTCTTACAGTAGCAATATAAAGAGCGTAGATTTACTAAATATTCAGAGTTAATATCATGTCTTTTAGTAGCTGAACAAAATAATGAGCTGATGAAATCACCGCCCGGCCCAACTAGGATCCCAACTACTTGAAGTGAATGTGATATCGCCCCCAAACCCATGGGCGGACGTGGTCGTGGCTACACTCACTAACACCATCCTTCTAACCCCTTCAAAAAGAAAGACCAATTTCCTTGCCAAAAGCGAAACAATGGTGAGACAAAACAAGAAAATGGAGAAAGTGTACATAAAAAAACCCTTCAAGGCTCCTGAAGAGACTTGCTATAGATGCATAATGGAAGGACATTGGCCTCGTACCTATTGTACGACTAAACATCTAGTAGATCTATATCAAGTATCATTAAAGGATAAAGGAAAAAGGGTATAAATTATTTTTGCTGATGGAAATGGGCTAAACTTATCTTATTTTGATATGGACTTTTTTGAGGGTCGTAGTGATAATTTCAATTTCTTAATAGATGATGAAAATGTAAATATTAAATAATTCTATCTATGTTATTGTGAGTTAATAAGAATATCATCTTGTTATTTATATTTTGTTTATCTAAATTTATGTATTATTGAATTTCAAGATGAATGATGGTGATATATGTCTTGCTGACTGCGCGACCACGCATACAATCCTTCGAGAGAAAAAATGTTTTTTAAATTTAATAGTAACAAATGCCAGTGTAAGTACCATCTCGGTTACATCGGATTTAATTGAAGGCTCTAAAAGAGCATGCTACCAAATGGAACTAGATTCCATATTAATGATGCATCATATTCTAGCAAATCAACAAGAAATTTGCTTAGTTTTAAAGATATCCGCAAAAATGGATATTAATAAAGAAAGTTTTTATATTACCTTTATAATTTATGGGAAAAATATTATTGTGGAAAAGTTCATGGCATTCTCCTCTAGGTTATATCATAATAATTATGTTCCACCAAGGGCCATATGTCAGAATGAACCGTATTAATGACCTAAAGATTTTTACTTTTCGCATAACAGTTAAAGTTACCCCCGATCTTCAATGATGCGGCGAATCCTAGAACAATCACATGGGCATCCATTAAAGAACTAGAAGATTCTTTTGCCAAATGAATTTTCTTGTGAAAGTTAATAGTTAGATCATCATTTAATAAAATCATGTCTGAATCACTAGTTTTTTTTTAGAAAGAATGCCTGGGGACATATGTGGACCTATTCATCCACCATGTGGACATTTTCGTTATTTTATGGTCCTAATAGATGCCTCCACTAGATGGTCACATGTATGTCTTCTTTCCACAAGAAATGTTCTCTTTGCTAGGCTCCTTGCACAAATGACCAAATTAAGAGCATAATTCCCTGATTATCCTATCAAGACAATAAGACTTGGTAATGCTGGTGAATTTACTTCACAAACTCTCAATGACTATTGTATGTCAATTGAGATAAATATTGAGTATCTTGTTGCTCATGTTCATACCTAAAATGGCATAGCGGAGTTCTTTGGATCAAAAAGCTCCTCAATTTATAGCTAGACCACTACTGATGAAGACCAAATTACCAGCATTTACCTGGGGACATGCTGTTATGCATGCTGCAAGTCTAATAGGAATTAGACTAACATCTTACCATGAGTACTCCCCTCCACAACTTATAATGGGTAAACAACCTAATATTTCCCACTTACAAGTTTTTGGTTGTTCAGTCTAAGTACCAATTCCACCCCCACAACGTACCAAAATGGGTCCACAACGTACCAAAATGGGTCCACAACGTAGACTTGGGATTTATGTAGGTTTTGATTCGCCGTCTATCATAAGATATTTGGAACCCTTAACAGGAGATATTTTTAGAGCAAGATTTGTAGATTGTCATTTTAATGAAACTGTATTCCCACCATTAGGGGGAGAAAAGTCGATTTCAGAAGAATGACGAGAAATTACTTGGAATGCATCCACATTATCTCATTTTGATCCTCGTACAAACCAATGTGAACTAGAAGTTCAAAGGATCATTCATTTATAGAATCTTGCAAATCAATTACTAGATGCATTTGTTGATGCAAAGAAAGTGACAAAGTCACATATCCCAGCTGTGAATGCTCCAGCACGAATTGAGGTCCTTGAAGGACAGAAAGCAAATGAATCCAAAACAAGCTTGAAGCATGGGAGACCAATTGGGTCAAAAGACGTAGCTCCTCGAAAGAGGAGAACAAAAGCAAAGCAAAATGCCCCTGTAGAGGAACATGATGAACAACGAACCCTTGTAGAGGCACATATTGAACAACAAACTCCTGAAGAGGTGAAAAACGAACAAACATTTCCAGAAGAGACAAAGGTCCTGAAATTTTTGAGATCTCAATAAATAATGTGCACAATAGAGAAAAATGGGATGGAAATAAAGTTATTATCAATAATATTTTTTCTTTCCAAATGGCCTTAGACATCATAAGAAATGATGAGAACCCCCAAACCACAAAATGTGGAAGAATGTCGAAATAGAAATGATTGGCCAAAATGGAAAGAAGCTATCAGAATTAAAAGAGATGCTGGACATTTAGAACACCCAAAATGTAAAGCCTGTTGGGTACAAGTGGGTATTTGTATGAAAACGCAATGAAAATAATGAGATCATAAGGTATAAAGCGCGATTAGTAGCACAAGGTTTCTCGCAGAGACCCAGTATTGACTACGAGGAAACATATTCTCCTATCATGGACGCAATCACTTTCCGCTTTCTACTAAGCTTAGCAGTCTCTGAAGGACTGAATATGTGTCTAATGGATGTCATCACAACTTATTTATATGGATCCATAGATAATGACATATATATGAAAATCCCTAAAGGATTTAAATTGCCTGAAGCAACTAATACAAAGCCTCGTAATATGTGCTCAATCAAATTACAATGATCTCTATATGGGATTGAAGCAATTCGGAAAAGCATGTGGTACAATCGCCGCAACGAGTATTTATTGAAAGAAGGGTATGCAAACAACCCTATATGCCCATGCATTTTTATTAAGAAATCAGAAACCGGATTTGCAATTATTTCTATGTATGTTGATGATCTAAATCTTATTAGGACTTCTGAAGAGCTCACAAGAACAACAAAATATTTGAAATGAAAGATCTTGGGAAAATAAAATTTTGTCTCGGCCTGTAGATTAAGCATTTCCCTACTAGAGTTTTAGTTCATCAATCGACATATACTAAGAAAATTTTAAAATGTTTTTATATGGATAAAACACACCCATTAAGTTTGCTAATGATTGTCCGTTCATTTAACATGAAAAAGGACCCATTTCATCCTTGTGAAAAGGGTGAAAAATTACTTGGTCCTGAAGTACTATACTTAGTGCCATTGGTGCACTTATGTATCTTGCTAATTGTAGTTTCGCATAATACTTTTCATCAATTTATTAGTCGTATAGTTCTCGTCTTCCAACCTAAAGACATTGGAATGGTATCAAAACATATTTCTCGCGCTTACCTCTAAGGAACAACTGATGTGGTCTATTTGACTCAAAGGAATCAAAGCGTAAATTGTTTGAAGGATGCAGATACCTTCGCACTACATAAGGCCAGATCACAAATAGGGTATGTGTTTAATTGTAATGGAACTGCTATTTCATGGAGATCCTTTAAGCAAACAATGGTGGCCACATCATCGAATCATTAAACGATTATAATAATTCACGAAATAAGTCGTGAATGCATATGGCTAAGATCAATGGTTCAACATGTCCAAGAATCATACGGACTCCCCTCTATTGAAGGCAACTTGACAACATTATTTGAAGATAATGTTGCATGCGTTGCAGAAATCAAAGGAGATAGAACTAAACACATTTCTCCAAAGTTCTTTTATACACATGAACTCCAG
This sequence comes from Tetrastigma voinierianum, assembly GCA_016808115.1. Classification (NCBI taxonomy): domain Eukaryota; kingdom Viridiplantae; phylum Streptophyta; class Magnoliopsida; order Vitales; family Vitaceae; genus Tetrastigma; species Tetrastigma voinierianum. Next base: position 500,958 of record JAEQBH010001641.1, read on the forward strand.
AAGAGTGGTGAAATTGATGTTCAACAAATATGGTCGAGTGATAATCTAGCAGACTTATTCACAAAGTCATTGCCAACCTCAACATTGAAGAAGCTAATACATAAGATTATAATCTAATATATTATACTAGGAACAAAACTATTAGAGTATAAAAGAAGTCCTAAATATACTAAGAATCCTAAATATACTATACTAGGAATCCTAAATATAATCTCATAGAAATAATGTCGTTATGGTGCAAAAAGCATCAAAAAGATGTCGTTTCATCTTTCAAAAAATAGAAAAAAGAAAAGAAAAGATGAGAGAGCGATTTGGTTTGTTATTAATCGCCTGATTCAAGTGGTTCATCAGTTCGACAGTCGCTTTGAATCCAATTTAAAGTAAAAGCGGTTTTTTTCATTAAATCGAACCGATTTTGTCATTGATTGACGATCCAATTTGTCGAATCGGCCGATCCAATTCAAATTCTAAAATAATATATATAAAATTATCCTTCATTTCACTTTTTAAATTTTAAAACCACCCTTAGTAATGCTAATAGTTAACTTAACTAAAATATGAAAGCTTTTCATCCACATTTGATTTTATTTCATGTCCGATTCTTTAAGTATTTAATATAGGATTTAACCCATTCATTATGGGTTTAATGAACAATCACTCTATGCAATATTCATAATCCTCATTTGCTTTCAGTTATGGTGAGTCCTAAATCAATTTGATTTTCTTTCCTTTTATTTATCTTTTTGTTTGTTTGTTTGTCTTTTGTGTTTTAGAGAGTTCTTTTTTTAAATGGGTGTTTTTTGGTGGTTGATTTATTGTAATCATATGAATTTGAGCATTATTCATGATACTGTTAAGGTACTAAGTTTTTGCTTTTTGATTTGATGGCTTGGTTTTGGCAGGGGTTAGAAGTTGCTTGGGAATAGATGATTTTGAATTATGGTTGGAGGCTGGGTTAGTGGGTGGGTGAGTTTGGTAATGGGTTGGGTTTAGAAATTAAGTTGGCTATTGATTTGGACGAAAGCATTAAATCTGAAATCACGAAGGCTATTGACTTTGATTAACGCACTAAACTGAAAAACTTATACAACCTTTTCCACGAAGTATATTCTCTGGGAGAGAATAATTGCAACTTGTAAGTGACCGACCTGCCCATTTCACGTCTCGTCTGCCCGAGATTTCCTCAGAATGTAATCTCTTTATTCTTCCCAATTGAAACATGCAAAGATATAAAAAAGTAAATAGATATTATAAGAATAGAGTATTAGTGGGGGAAGAATATTTTACGGCACTATCCTTTATATCAGAAGAATTTATATGGGACGGAGATAGATAGGAAGAAGGGGTTTATACGTTGAACATGATTATCCATGCATGCATGCCTCGGTTCAATCCATTGGAAAGTCTTATCTCCGGACAGTCAACCACTCAACCTCCCAAATGGGAGCTTGTCATGTTCACGAGATAATTAAGTCCATTTAATGTCAAGGCTGCTGATTAAGAGGTCGCTTTGCATGTAGCAAGCAGCCCCTGCTGCTGCTGGCCTCTATAAATAATCAAATCCATTCATGGCCTCCGCATTCCTCTCTTTACATCTACTAACTAGATAACTACGTTCAAAGAATCTTGAAAATGAGCGGAAAGGAAAGCAAAAGTGATGCCAAAGTCGGCGGTGCAAACACTGGCAAGGGAAGTGCAACTCTCTCCGGCAGCGGCGACGGGATGATGGCTGCCCCTGGTCAAAAGGTATCACATCTCGAGGAGGCATTCGAGACCCCAAGGATACTTTTACTGATCTCCATGCTCAGGGAAAGCCCACCTCTAAGCCCAACAAATAGAAGCATCCTGTAATTGCAAACTGCCATCCATTATTATGTCTTAATGTGATGCCCCCTTATCTTAATTATTATAATAAAACTTATGGTGTACTATACTCTTTTCTTTCCCCTAGTCCTTCTTTTAAGTTTTTTTTTTTTTAATTTTTCAGAAATTAAATTATATCTAATGGCTTTTTTTAAATGAGAATAATTTTATTGATTCAAATTAGCAATACATTCGATAAAAACACATAATTAAATTTGCTAAAAACTTTAAAAGGTGATGCAACATATAAGTTAATAGCAAATAAATTGGCTCAAAGCCTACACATTTGATAATTCTATGATGACTATAATATATATGATTCCAAAATATTTTGACAATCATGATTTCACTTAATGTCTCTACTGGATCAGATTTGTTTTACCGTTCAAATCATCCATGCACAATAACATGAAAAAAACAAATTTAAAACCTTGTTAAAAAAAAAAATTTATTGAAAAAGAAAATTGTAGAAATAGATGTAGAAAGGTAATTTCAAATTTTAAAAATCAAATTTTATTGATTCAAATTAGCAATATATTCAATTAAAACACATAATCAAATTTGCTAAAAACTTTAGAGGGTGATGTAATATACAAGTTAATAGCAAATGAATTGGCTCAAAGCCTACATATTTCATAATTCTATGATAACTATAATACATATGACTCCAAAATATATAGATAATCATGATTTGATTTGATGTCGCTATTTGATCGGATTTGTTTTACTGTTCAAATCACCCACGCACAATAACACGAAAAAAAAAATTAAAATCTAGTTTAAAAAAAAAACCATTTTATTTAATAAGAAAAAGGTAGAAATAAATGTAGAGGGGTGATTTCAAATTTTAAAAAACAAATTTTATTGATTCAAATTAGCAATACATTCGATAGAAACACATAATCAAATTTGTTAAAGACTTTAGAGGGTGATGTATCATACAAGTTAATAGCAAACGAATTGACTTAAAGCCTACATATTTGATAATTTCATGATAAATAAAATACATATAACTCCAAAATATATTAACAATCATGATTTGTCTTGATGTCTCTACTTGATCGGATTTGTTTTACTGCCTGTCACCCACGCACAATAACAAAAAAAAAAAAAAAAAAAAAAAAAAAAAAAAAAAAATATATATATATATATATATATATATATATATATATATATATATATATATATATATATATATATATATATATATATATATATATATATATATATATATATATATAGTTTAAAAATAACTATTTTATTGGAAAAAAAAGGGTAGAAATAGATATAGAGTGATGATTTCAAGCCAAAAATAGCAAAAAATTACTCCCTTAGTCAAGAAAAAGGGTGTAAAACAGAAAATATGAGAGAAAATGAGAAGCAACTAGGGATTTTAAAGGAGAGAGTTATATCTAATGGCTTAAAAATTAATAAATATAATAACCAAGGTTTTCAGATTCTACCGCATTGACCCGAGAGTGGAGAGGGTCAAAGGGTCAGGTTCAACCGGTCGAACTTGGTTCAACTTGACAGACAGATCTGCCCATATACAAAATAAAAAATATATTTTTCTTATATATAAAACTTAATTTCTATCGAACAATAAAATTAAAGAAATACATCCAATACATATTAAAGTAGATACATACAATACATAATCAAGTTCATACTTCATATAATAATAAAATTACGCTTAGTGCGGTTGGCAGATGGAATTAGACATCGCCATCTCCATCTTGAAGCACTAAAGGCGGATCACTTGAACATCCACTGCGAATATCACTAGCTCCGAATATATCCACTCCTAAATCGTTGTCATAAATTTTTTTAAAAAATAACTCATTTAACTTAAAATAAATAAATACATATAACAAAATAAAATAACACAAAATTTGAAAATTACCTTAAGCCAACAATATTGAAAGTCTCGCAGAAGCATAGGAACTCGGATTATTCTGATTAATAATATTATTCACTCTACCAAAATCAGAATTTCTTCTTCTCGATAATCCAAAAGTCAAGAGTATCGCAATCAATATCCACAGGATCATAACTTTGTTTTAGTGAGTCCTTCAAAATAAAAATAAAAAGATAAAACATATTTAAATTTATAAAACAAGAAATAACAAGTGTCATTTAAGATGTAGTTTTTAATTTACCTATACTTGAGTCGAGGTTATAATTGACATAAACAAGATCATTTTAGTCTTTGTGCCCAGCTATTCCTTCTCTTGTGTGAATACATCAAATAAACTCCAATTTTTTCACATCCAGATGATGAAGTTTGGCTAAGAAGCCGTATGGCCACTTTGTAAAATACGAGCATCGTTGCCAAATAATCTCCACCATTCATCTACATGTAAATAATTCCATAAACAAGCATAATTGTCATATAAAATCAAATTTAAATTAATTAGTAATATAAGCATAAAATTACTGTGTTGAAGTGTTTTGCGGCAAGCACGTCGATCGCTTCGCTTAAACTCCCTGGCGCCTCGATATATCCTAAGTTCTTTCATTGCTTGGATGCTATCACTACAAATACTTTCTGTGTCAAGCAAATCAAGTAGGCTAGTTGTAGCTTCCGTTGTGTCAACAAAATTATCCGCATATCGAAATGCTGGATTGAGAAAAATAAGCAAATACTCGGATTGCGACGAAATGCTTATCCCATCGATCAATAATAATAATTTTAATGTATGGTAGATAAAGATCCTTCTTATTCAGAAGGTCTCTTGTATAGCCAATCTTGTTCACATACCTTAAAATATAAACATAATAAAAAAAATATAAGAAATTCAATAATGAACATTAGTAATAAGTTTAATAACCAAATTAATTAAACTAAAAATTAATCAAGTATTTAACTATTTATAATAAAATAAATAATACCTTCATAAACGTAACCCAAAGAAGGTTTTTCATCAGAGTCTACAATATGCAAGAACTTCACAATTGGAGTAACAACCTTCACTATCATCAAGCACTCATCCCAAAACTTGCGATCTAAAACAATTGTAAAAAGTCCCTTGTGTAGCTCTCGCATAATTTATGCTCCATAAAAACTTCACACTACACTGGGGTTAGATGTTAGATTATATCTATGTTCACGTAATCTCAAAGGGTGATGTGTTGTGGCAAAACGAGTTACACCGACGCGACACCCCATCCATCGACTTCCTCAACTATGATAATATGACACCATGATTGTACACAAACTTGGTTACATGAGAAGCTTCTAGAAGCAAGTGAACTCACATGTGACATGCTGGGCAGATATCCTTCAAAATTAAATTCAAACAATGAGCGTTAGAGACCAATAAATATTACTATACTTCATGTAGCTACTTCAAATTAATTTATAAGCAATGCATTGTCAAGAACTATGTGCACCATACATTAGATGGCCCAACCCATTCAACCACTTCAGAACATATGAAATAAAGTGTTTGTATCTTTCACAAAGATCGGTTATCAACGATTTTTTACAATAACCACTGACAATACACAAGAAAATTAATCAAAGTCCGCTCTTGATCGGCCCAATCCATTATATAATTGTGCATCCATTATCCCTCAAATTAATTCCATAACTATTTATAAGAAAATCCAATTCTTTTTGCATTCTTCTAACAAATTGACCTCATATCATGATACAAGGATGGTCCTCAAAAATCAGCACCAATACCAGCAATTGCTTTTACAACAGGTTTAAAGTACGGAGAATTAATGGCATTAAAAGGAATGCATGCATCATAAAACCATTTAGCAAGAGCTATATTAGCTCTATGCTTTGCACTCCCCATTAGAAAATGCAGACTGATGATGGTCGAGAAGTGGTACTTTCTATCGTCTTTCTTTCTCTTTCCCTCCTTCTCTTTTCTTTTCTTTTTCTTTATTTTGTTCTCTTGCCCTTGACTCCGTGTTCATATGTTCTCTTCTTCATCTTCAAAACACCTCTTGCTCTTGTATTTGCACTTCCTCTTTCAACATCATCAATGCATCATTATGTCTCCCATGCCTTCTTCTACCTCTTTAAGATAATCACGTAATTTCAATCCGCACCTCATTTGGAACACTTCTACAGATGATATCGCCTGAATGCAAGCCGATGATATTTCTCATTCTATTGATCCTCCACCTTTAAAGGATTTTGCACAATACATGCAAGTGTAGGTAGTTCTTCTATTTGGACCTCGAGTTCCCGTAGAAGACCCCACGTACCGGATCACTCTCGCCATGAATGTTTGGTGTAGAAGCTACAGACGGTATCTCGAAGATTGAGAATCATATTGGCCATTCCTATAACAATGCAAGCCTTCACAATGTCCAAATTAGGGACCAAATAAAGTCTGACATGTGAATTGTTTCATAATTCATGCCGAGAAAAAATAATGGGAAAATGATGTTTTGAATCTTGAATATTTTCTCCCGTAGCTTCGTTGATTTGAATTTTTGTTTTATTTAGTGTTATGAAACGAAGTGAGAAGGATAATTCGAGATGGTTTTCTTTTTATTTTTCATCACTGACGCTTATAATTTAGAAATGCTATTAATGGGAAGTTTTGATTCTGTGTTATTGAAAATAGTCGAGGTCGATGATGATGCACAAAATGTGGAAGAAGTTACAACCATTTATTGAAAACAAACTTACAACTAAGTCCCATTTGGAGGTCGATGATGCTCGGGGGTCCTATTCTTAAGGTCGAAGATGTCATGTGTCACCTAAGCCTTATGTGGAGAAATAATAAATATCATATGCCACATTTATTATCAAAGAATGGAACAAAAACACAATTTATTGTTTAATCAGAATAATCATAAAAAAACTAACTTTAAGATCATAATATATTCAATCAAATGGTTTTTTGATACTACAATAATGCATATATTGTTTAATGATAGTTAATTATAAAATTTATAGTTGGCCATCCAAAACGAAAACTTAGAGTTCAAAATGAAGTTAAAAGGATTCAAAGACATCATTTACCACTATTTCTGTTTCCAGAAAATATAGCAAAAACATTAAACAGCATATTACCCCGTACCTAAATGAAATAATTACTCCTAAAAGTAAAACAAACAACGTTTAATCAAACAAAATTTCAGTCCGAGCTGTAATAGAATCGAAAATGGCTCCGGTGGAGGTAAAGAGCAACCCCAGAATCAAAACTTCCAAAGAATAGCATTTCTAAATTATAGCACAGAGTGTGATGAAAATAAAGAAAACCATATTCGACATTCTTCTCACTTTCAAGCTCGCCAACACTTGAAATAAAACAAAAATTCAAATCAACGAAGCTACGGGATAAAATATTCAAGATTTAAAACATCATTTTCGGATTTTCCCATTATTTTTCTCTCGCATCCACTTCACAACATTTTCACCCCCACTGTAAATTTCGCCTCGCACCGAAACCAAACAGCACACTGAAGCCCTAAATGACACAAAGAAATGAAACCAAAACTCACCGACGGTGGAATAGACGGAGGAGAGGCGCGTAGTGGTGGAACAGACGAAGGCGAGGCGTAGAGGAGAGGAGCAGAGGTGGAATAGAGGAGAGGAGCAGCGGTGGAACAGAGGAGACTGCAGCGGCCACAGCACGGTGGGCTCGATCGACGCCAATAGTGGATCTGCGGGCGTGATCGGGCGACGATGGTGGACGGTGACGCGGATCGGTGTTACGTTAGGGCTATGCACAAACTTGCCGCCGCCGGCCCAAAGGGGGAACCGGAAACCAAAGGCAAAGCGGCCGCGCCCGCTTTCTCATCATGTTTTTTATTTTTATTTTTAATTAAAAATATCAATTAAAAGCAAAGTGAGAACCGGCTAACCCGAACCGGTCATCCGTTGACGGTTAGACCGGGCGGGCAGGGCGTGCTTTATCCCGGTTTTTCATTTACCGGTTTTCCGGTTGACCGGCCGGCCCTTTACCCCGGCATTCTAAGCTCGATTGACCTACGTCGGTCCTAGCTTTAACAATAACCTGATAATAACATTATTATCTTCTCTTTTTTCTTTTTTTTCATTCTTTGTCCCAATACTGAAACTTGATCCTGATCCCTATGCCCACCCCCAACCTTGAACCGTCCAGTGGTTACGATTTCCTTATAATCATTCTACAAATAAATAAATGAAATTCCTCAAAAATTAAAAATAAAAAAATAAATGAAATCATTTACTGCTAGTTTACTTCACCTCCTACATCATAAGGACTTTTGTAGAATAAAAATGAAACTATTAATTCTTAAACTTATTTTAGAAGGTCAAACAAAGGCAATTAATAAAATAAATATGGAATTTTATTCTAAAAACATTAAAAATTATTAAATTAAAAAATACTAAAAAGTAAATATTTATTTTTTTATTTTTTTATATTTATAAAATTGAATTATATATAAAATATAGATTATTAATATTTTAATTTTTAATTCTAATTATATTATATAAATATAATACAATTATTATAAATATTAATATTATATATTTATTAAAATTTAAATACACATGGTAGAGAACATGTGTTGGTCCATGAAGACATTATGAGAGATGAAAAGCTAATAGTGTTATCCTTGAAGACAAGGAATAATGAGCATGTGAAGCATGATATTCAAAATAAACTCAAATACTACAAGTTTGAGCTTTTTGAATAGTTGGTCGTTTAACATAGTATCAGAGTTCAGTTTGACAAAAGGTCATGTGTTTGAACCCTCTCATTTCAAATTTGAATATTTGATCCCCATTTTTTTATTTGAAAGTTCAAAGCAGACTTTGACTCTTCAAGCGCTTGGGGTAGGTATGGGACCGTAGTGAAGCATAATATTCATATTAAACCAAAATCTTACAAGTTTGAGCTTTAAGAACATTCATCGTTTAACAAAGTCACAGGCACTTGCGTCAGAAATGTTAGACACTGTATGGAATTGAATATCTAATCTCAGCGTTTAGGTTATTATGCCAACTACACCCGCATGGCCAAAAGAAAACAAATAATATAAAAAATTCACAATATCAACAAGCTTTTAAACCTCGTGAAACCGAAGGATGGTCTTGCTCTGGCAAATCAAAGATGATCGCCCTTTCACCCGCATATACCCACCATAAAACTCGTCTGGCTCAAGCTTCCGCTTTTGCTAGCGATTATCACGATAGCTGGCTCATTTCATTCAATCTTCCAGGCACGTAGTAAAGGCTGGAATCTCGTACGTAGCTCTACCATTGTAATACCGCTACGCTCTCGTTTCGGGTGTGTCATCACACTCCACGGCCGTTGTCCCCTGCCGGTTTACTTCAATTTCTCCCATACATATATGGGGCCATATCTACGCATAAAGGCTTCAAACCCAGGATCTCCTGCTAAACCAAACTCTGATATCATGTTAAACGACCAACTCTGTTAACAGCTAAAGCTTGTAGGATTTGAGTTTAATATGAATATCAAGCTTCACATGCTCAATATTCATTGTTTTCGAGGATCAAAATTTAAATATTTCTTTTCCTCATTCTCAATCACTTCAAAGGTAGAGAACATCTTCTTATCAAAACACACATGGCGGGTAGCTAGCACCCCGCATTTAATCCACCATTCTTCGGGCTCGATCCCACTGCCTGTAGAGTTTACTATCGCGAGGGCACGACACCATCCTTCCCGATGTCAAGCCAATCACATTAGCGTCCTTAGGTTTCTTCATTTTTGACAGTCTACATTAAATAGATTTATGACATTGCTTCCCACGGTTGAAGCATTTTTCTTAAAACTTCAGCTTCTTAGATATCCCTCCCAGTCCCACCTCTCAGTCTTTTCCTGAAGTTGTCGTTTTTCGCCTTGGAACTTTGTCCATGTTCCATAAAATTAGACTTCTTTCAAAGTATGAGCCCCTTTCAATAATAGCTACCACTTTGAAGGTTTCACTTGATACCATTCCCTCGACATGTATCTCATGTATGATTACCTGAAGTTTTTGGACTTGACTAGCTATAGTCTTGGAGTCTACCATCTTATAATTGAGGAAACAGACCATGACAAATTTCTTAGACCCAACATCTTTGGTTTTATATTTTCGATCTAGAGATTCTCATACTCATTTGTTGTTTTCTTTGTTAGAATAAATATTGTACAAAGAATCAATTCATCCATTTATGACATAAATTTTACATAGAAAGTCAGAATGTTTCCACGTATCTACAACACTGATGACTTGGATATTGCACCCATCTTCTTTGAGCTTAGGAGCATCCTTGGTTAAGAATCTCGCAACATTTAGATTGGTCTGGTCGAATGACACTTTTTGTTGTCACCTTTTGAAGTTTAGTTCATTGAGCTTCTCTAATTTTTCTCTAGGTGAGAACGAGATATGTATTACTGTAGGTATCACAATAGGGTTGGCACTTGCAACAACATTGTTTGATTTAGATTCCATTTTTCTACAAGATTGTAGAAAATGTATAAATTTTATTCCAAATATTCCCCCAAAAATTGATATACATATAACATAGTATTATAGGAAAAACTAGTGGAGTATAGGAACTCAAATCAAGACCAACCTTCTTAGATATAATATTCAATTCCCATGAATATGGAGAGGTCACAAACGATTCCACTTTAGATCCAAATTCCTTCGATAAAACTTCTCTATATCGTAATTTTCAATTTTCTTAGACGAAAAGAAATTGACACAAATTCTCAAAAGAAGTATAGAGGTCAGCCTAGTAGGCTTACCTCCTGATCATTTATTCCTCACAAGAAAAAACACAATTAATAGTCATAACTTAATGATATATGTAGTATAGTGGTTTGAGTAGAATACTCATGGTCATGGGTTCAAACTTTTTCCTTGTATTTTGCAACCAAGATTTTCTATAAAACCAACAAACCACTTGTTTGTTTGGTTCTCAAAAAAAATGGAATTTTTTTTTTAGATTTTTTTCTTAAAATTTTTCCCAATTTGTTTTTTTTATACGTTTGCAAAAAAAAAAAAAAAAAAAATTCTTATAGAAGAAAAACCTCATATAAATTTCTCGATAAAACATTTTTTTTCAAAAAAAAGGTATGTTAGCTAGGTTATTTGTTACTAATGGTTAACATTGAGTAGAGTGATAGGTTGAAATTGATTAAGCATCAAATGAAGATATTACAAGCTAAAGATGAAAATGATGTCTTTGATCAAGCACATGGAAATGAAGTTCACTCAAATCAAAGAGCCAAGATTCCAAAATGACAAGTAACCAAAACTCCAAGCTAAGCATCAAGTGAAGATTTTGTAAGCTTAGGAATCCTTGTAAGGTGAATGCATTGGTTCACTTTAGGATATTATCATTTATCGTACATCACTCACAACTTGGTTTTCAAATCCAAAAATTACATATCCTTTGAAAACTTGAGTTCGAGTATAAAACCTTAGGCTTTATAATCCTAAAATGTGCTTCAATGAAACGCCTAAGGTTTAGAAGTGTTTTAAATTGAAAACACATGAATTTGAGTATTTAGAAAGTTAACCGATTGAGATAGAGCCTCAGCCGGTTGACCTATTGGGGTCGACCAGTTGAGGTCAACCGGATGAACTGGTCGACTGGTTGGGAATCGGATGAGGTGTGAGTCTCAATCGGTTGAATATAGTAGCTCATCCAAATACTAGAGGAAATAGTCGACCAAATGAGTGAAAAGGTCAACCTGTTGGGCAAACGGTTAAATTCAAATGGCTATAAAACAGTGACCTAAAGTGCACCGAAGGAAACGGTCGATTAGTTGAGTGAAACGTTCAACCAGTTCGTTTAATGGTCGAATTCGAATGGCTATAAAACGGTAACATACAATGCATAACGACTAGTTTTAAAGGAAACGGTCGAGCGGTTGGTAGCTTATTTTGCTACCGAGTTCCCACTCTAAAAATAGAGTGTTGGGGATCACTTAATAAACAAGAGACTTATTATATATTCTATCAATCATCATTTCTTTTGATAATCAATTCCCAATTTGAGATTCTTGGTGCATTTATTTCATTTGCATTCTCTATCCTTATCTCTGTATATATTGTTATTAAATTAAATTGAAGATTTTTCATTGTTTTGAAAAATGTTTTTGAGAAAACCAATTTACCCTCTCTTGGTTAGATTGCTAAGTCATATTTAACTTTCAATTGGTATCAGAGCTTGGCCTCTTGTTTTCAAGATTTAATCGTCTAAAAGAAAAATGACTAGCACAAAAACTAAAACTAGCTTAAGTCAAAAGTTTTCCCATCAACAAACCACCTTTCTTTGCCAGATCCATTTATCAATTTTGAAAAAACAAAATGACTTGGTATTTATAATCTCTTGATTTGGAAGCTTTGAAAACAATCCTATTTGGTTACACCTTCCCTACAAAAGATGTTGATGGAAATAAAATCAAAAAATCTCTTGAAGAATATGATGAAGAAGAAAATAGAGAATTTCAATTAAACTGTAGAGATATTTGTATTCTTGTATGTGTTATGGATATAACTGAATATTTATCAATGGAAAACGGCTAAGGAGGTTTAGAGAATACTAGAAATTACCCATAAAGGAACTAACCAAGTCAAAGATTCTAAAGTTAGAATTCTTGTTAATGATTATGAAATGTTCAAAATGAAACCTAATGAATCTATTGTTGAGATGTTTACTAGGTTTACAAATGTTGTAAATGGACTTGAAGGCTTAGGAAATAGGGTAAGTGAAGAAGACAAGGTATCTAAAATTCTAAGATGCCTACCTCCCTAATGGAATTCCAAAATGGAAGCTACTGAGAAAGCAAAGAATTTGAAAGAGCTACATCTTGAGGAACTTATCTGTTCCTTGATGACATGTGAAATGAAGATTGCAAGTACAAGAAAAGGTTAATGACATGGAAGATGATATCGCCTTCATCACAAAGAGGGTGCAAAAGCTAATGATGAAGGATAATATTGGTAGAAGGACCTACAATAAAAGAAGTAACTATAAGAAAGAAGGTCTTTCAAGAGAAGAAAAAGAAAAGAGAGAATGAGCTAGGGAAGTAATTTTCTACAAGAGTAAGAAGCCAAGTCATATAAAATATGATTGTCCTCTCTACAAAGCTAAGAGAGAAAAGAGAAGAGCCATGATGGCAACATGGAGTCAAAGTGAAGATTCATCCGACGATGAAAATGAGGAAGAAGTTGCCAACATGTGCTTCATGGCCTTTGAGGATCAAGATGAGGTAAATTCTGACTTTGATGATAGTGAAATTATTATTGAATATGAGGAATTGCTTAAAGACATCAACAAGCTAGATGAAAAGAACACCTCACTTAATAGGAAAGTTTTTGCTTCAAAAAGAACTTGATGAAATCAAAGAAATTTTTTCAAAAGTTGAAGCTTCAAAAAGAACTTGATGAAATGAAAGAAATTTTTTCAAAAGTTGAAGCTTCAAAAATTTCTCTTGAGAATGTAAATGAGGAACCACTCAAAAAGAATGAATGGTTGATCTCCTCTTTCCAAAATTCTCTAGTGGACAAAAAGCTTTTGACATGATCCTAACTTGCCAAAAAGCCGTCCATGAATGGTTAGTTTTTTATGAATCTAACGATGCTCTTGAAAGAAAAGAAAGTGTTGATGATGATGTAGGTTTGGACTTCTCCATGGGAAGATTGTAGATTGAAGATGAAGTTCATCAACAAGAAAGGGAGATTGATTCAAAGAAAGAAGAGGAATCACCTTTAGCCCTTCCTCCACCTCCTCAACTTGAGTAAGGAGAATCTAGTCAAAGACTTCAAAGAGAGTTGAAATTATTCACAAATCATCCACAAGATCAAATTATGTGACGCCCCAAAATCTGGGGGTCCGTTGATCATCCATCAACCCGCGGAATACCTGTGGACATCGCATGATTCGACACCACGTCATTGTGTCCCATTAATTGGGATCCACAACTAAGCAGAACAGATAGTGTCCCCTTATGCTCTGGAGCTTGATGATTCGAAACTCACTAACTTCTAAGTCCCGGGTTCCCCTAGACGAAAGAGAGCTCACCTAGGTGAAGAAACTCAACAAAAAACAAAAGAGTCGGAAGCAACAAAGTGTGATGTCACAACATCTTACCTGGATGTCATGACATCAAGCACTCTTCGCCCAGTTGTTATGATGGATGTCGCTGAAGATTAGCTTTGAGTCAATGTCAGCGACGATGTCGTAACATCGTAAAAGACTTTTTCCCGCTCGATCGTTGTGACTTAGATGTCGCACAAATGTCGCGGACATCGTGCACTCTTCTCATTCAATGTCGCCGACAATGTTACGACGCCGACTCTTAATCGCATAATGTCATGACGATGTCACACATCGTTACCATCGCTCGCTACGATGTCGCGACATCGACTACTTAATGTTGTGACATCAGTTGAGACCAGTTGAGGGTCTTCCATTTCCTTATCTTTTGGTTCTAGCCCTTTGCCTTGGCATGGGCCCCTACCTAGACCCTGACCTACACGATGTACAAGAGCTTGGCTCCTCCAAGGCCCAATATACTACATAAAACACGTAAGACTATAGTGAAAACAATTTATAGGAGTTCGATTACAACTCTTTTACGTAAAAGCACTAGCCAAAGCTAGTGTGCTCCAATAGTTTTACAGAATAATTTCTAAAAGCCACGAATTAGCTTTCTTCACTCTTGCGGTTCGAACAGCACACCCACCCTGCGGTATCTCCCTGGTGACTTCGAAATGTTCTTACGGAAAAGTGGTGAGCCACGCCTGCAGAAAAACGCCCCACGCAGGCTACTTCTAAGTGCATGCAATGCTTACACTTCATGTCAACATTCCAAAACAAGAAAATGTCAATTCTAATTTCGAACCTACATGCCATTCTATGAAATGAGATGAGATGACACGCACCCATGCATCATGCCTTGAGTCCTTACCGACTCCTATCATACCATGCGGATGCTAATGTGTGATAAACTGGCATTGATGAATTGCATCCAATGAACACTTGGAAATAAAAGTCGTTTGTTTATAAACCAAAAATTTAATAGATGTCATCATTTCCAATGATCTTTTTATAATCAAAACTGTGTGTTTCATGGGCAGCGAATTTTCGGGGTCTCATCACAGGACTCCTCACGCCTTCCTACACTTTTTGGACTTTCATAGTTGGAGTGTATAAACTAGTCCGAGCCTTTCACCCGAGGGGATGCCTAACCCTTTTTGCTATTACCCACCACACATTTTTCCATGTTATGCAACTGTGCGACTCTGTTGGACATCGCCCAACGGTACCGAGCCCACCTATCAATCACCAAGTATGGTGATTAATCATAATCATGCACTCACACCCATTCAATGCTATGTTCCCATGCATATTCAATGTAATGCGCTATTGCATGTCATATCATGCCACAAGTATCATGGATGCTACATGGACAATTCAAACCATACAATTCACCATGTATTATGGACAATTATATTATGAGCATATAATTTCCAAACCAAACAATCACCTTAATGTCAATATATTTAAACACATACATTAACATTCAATCAATTACCACTAAGCATGTCATCCAAAACTTAAGCAATGATAACCTGAACTGGGACTCAATCACTCTGATTAATAGGGAAGGCGTAGCCACTAGACTCCCCAACGTATCCTGAACCTGACCCCTGTAGTGTAGTCCGAACTATCCCACAATCTCGAGCATCTACCACTCTCGGGAAGCTACACCAAACCCAACAACTGACTCTCCGGACAGTGCATCAGCTACCACGCTTGCCTTACTAGGGTGGTGGTAATGCAAAGTGAACTCATAATCCCGTATACTCCATCCACCCGCGTTGCCCCATGCTGAAGTCCTGCTGTGTGAAATGTACTTCGACTCTGTGGTCCGAAAGACCAACTATCAATCGAATAGATAAAGGACGCAAAATCTTTAAGGCAAAGACAATGGCTACCAACTTCATATCATGTGTGGGGTAACTTTGCTCGTGGTTCTTCAACCCCCGAGAACCATAGGCCACAACCTTTCCTAGGATCGTGATCAAAACACATCCAAGTCTTATCCTAGAGATCAAACACATCAGGTAAATTCTCCGTCCCTTTCGACTATCGATGAGCTCGGCGCTCTTCACCCCGGGAATGCCTTCTCACACAAGTCATTCAACTCAAACTTAACCTTATTTTGGGTCAATCTCGTCATAGGTGTAGCTAATCGGGAGAAGTCCTAAATGAATCTCTTGTAATACCCTGCCAATCCCAAGAAACTGCGTATCTCAAAGATTGACTTCGGCCTCTCCCAACTCATAATTGGCTCAACCTTCTCTGGGTCCACAGATACACTCGAAGCCGACACCACATGCCCCAAGAATCTCACCTCAATAAGCCAAAATTCACACTTATTGAATTTGACATAAGAACCAACATGGTCTTTAAGGCCCGACAACCCCCAAGTGATCCTCATGTTCCTCGACTGAGTGTATCAAGATGTCAGAATGGAATACCATAACAGTCTAAGTAGGGTTAGAACACCCTATGCATGAGATCCATGAATGCCGTTGGAGCATTCGACAATCCGAATGGCATCATTATGAACTCAAAATGCCCATACCGCGTCCTAAACGCCGTTTTAGGGATATCTGCCTTCATAGCACTCAATTGATGGTAACCGGTGCAGAGATCTTGGAGTAGACCCGCACCCCTCTCAACTAATCAAACAAATCATCAATCATTGGAAAAGGGTACCTATTCTTGATAGTAACCCTGTTCAACTGTCGATAGTCTATGCAAAGCCTAAGGGTCTTGTCTTTCTTCTTGGCAAACAACACTAGAGTGCCCCAAGGTGAAGTGCTCGGTCTAATAAAACTTTGGCCCAACAACCCCTGTGACCGGACCTGAGTTCCCGCAACCCGCAGGGCGCCTATTCCATGGAGTCAAAGAAACAGGGCGATAAAATTCGTGGTGCAACTCAATAGTGAAGTCTACATCCCCACGAGGAGGCAACCCAGTAGTTCATCCGAAAAACGTCCCTATACTCACAAACCACCCGAGGTAGACTCAACTCTTGTATCGCCTCGTTCTCCAAGGTAAGGCTTGCTAGCCAACCCTTCAACTGCCTGTGCCATCTAGAATCATACACAGCTTGGGGCATAACATTGTGCTTATCCCCTTGAAACATAACACAAATATCATCCGATTTGTAGGCAGTAACCCTTCTATGATCACAATCAATGACTACTCGGTGTGCCGTCAACCAGTCCATCCTAACACAAATATCATCCGATTTGTAGGCAGTAACCCTTCTATGATCACAATCAATGACGACTCGGTGTGCCGTCAACCAGTCCATCCTAAATGTTTCAACCTCTATGCCCAAATGTTTCACACATGATGCAGCAATGAATGAATGAGATGCACCAGAATCATATAGTACTCTTGCCCATAAGAAAAATAGCATAAATGTACCCTAAATAACTGACTGATCTGCAAGATCAGTCTGAGGTGTGATGGTGTAGACACGCCCCTGGGTCCTTGAAGACTCGGCTTATGAGCCCTATCCTCGACCTCGACCCATGCCTTGGCCTGTCTGGCTTGATCGTGAAGTGGTAGGGGCTAGTGCAAAGACTCGACTGACATCGGGTTCCCAGCCCATGGTGGGGTGTTATAACAAACTAAGTCCGCGGAACGTCCCACTAATAATCGGGACTTAAAACCTATAACCTGTGATTCGCTCCGAGGGTAATCTCTGCCCCATGTGTCAAGGCTAGTGATAATGGAAACTTGTTCCCTACATCGTCGGATATACCCCGAAATGTCTCCCACCTCGATGATCGCCCCGCCTCGCCTTGTTAGCCGAGGCCCCGTCCCTCAAACCCTTAATGGGCGTAAACTCCTTTGTTTATTTCCCTCGAGCAAATGGAAGAAGGTCAGTTCTCCCTCCTCTTATCTTTAACACTTACATCCTTGCGTCATCCACTTCTCTCTTAATGGCTATAGCTGTCCTGACCATCAAGTCCATGTCTTGTAGGAGAAATCCTAAAATTTTGCCTCAGATGGACCATTTAAGACCATCCTCAAATTCCGCACTTTGGCCATGTTTGTGGCCACATAATCATTAACGAAAGGGGTTAATTCAGTAAACTTAGCCATAATTCAAGCTCTGTCATCGTCCTTTGTTTCAATTCCAGAAAATCTAGAGCTTTTGCATGTCGAACAGATGCTGGGAAAAACTTGCCCATGAAGAGCTCACGAAACTCTTCCCATGTCATTACCTCTAAGCCCCTTGAGGCTTTGACCCAATCCCACCACACTTAGGATTCGCCCTCTAGCTGGAATGCGGCTAGCTTTATCTTAATGGCATCGGAGGTGATCTCCATAGATTCCATAATCTTTTCGACTTTGTGGAACCAATGATTAGCTACCATTGGTCCCCTCCTCCCCTGAAGGTTGGAGGATGGTGTGCCTTGAAGCTCTGGAGGTTACTTGACCCCCTCCCCGGGCCCCCGCTGCACTAGCCTGCAATGGTGGTAGCCACATCGCCGGCCTGCGGCCAGTAGCACCGCAACACCCCAATAGCCTCTATGAATTAGCTGTCAAAGGCTAGTTGGTCGTGGTTATTTGTTCGCCACGCCTCGACGCCCTCTTCTAGCTAGCCATCTACATATGTCAGATAGCAATAGAGTATACATGGTATCCAAGAATGGTACTCAAGTTTAAACTTCAAGATTTCTCTCCTCATCTAACTAGTAGTGCTGTGTCAACCACTAATAGACCCCTCAATATCTCGAACTATCATGTTCGTTCTTTTTCCGAACCCCCAAGGTTATGTTTTCTAACCCTAGTGTTCCTTTTTTTCCATATACTTTTTACCATGTATATAATTCACACAACACATAACACACAATCATGTAGCATATTAGGGCACAAAACATGAAATGCACAATGAATGTAATGGTCTAGACCCATGCCCATCAAGCCCTAGGTAATTGTATACCTAAGCTATAATACCAAGCTATGACACCCCAAAATCTTTGGGTCTATTGATCATCCATCAACTTACGGAATACCAGTGGACATCGCATGATTTGACACCACGTCATTGTGTCCCATTAACTAGGATCCACGACTAAGCAGAACGGACAGTTTCCCCTTTTGCTCTAGAGCTTGATGAGTCGAAATTCACCAACTTCCAAGTCCAGGGTTCCCCTAGATGAAAAAGAGCTCGCTTGGGTGAAGAAACTCAACAAAAATAGTAGTCGGAAGTAACAAAGGTAATGTCGGTGACGATGTCGCTAATATTAGAACTCTTCCTATCCAATGTCGCGGACAATGTACGACATCGCGCTGCTCTCATCAAGCACTCTTCCGCCCGTCGCGCGACGATCGCGGACATCGGTTACTCACCCCCGCGAAATCGCACTCTTCTTGTCAACTACATCAGGCACTCTTCCTATCCATCGTCAGCACGGCGTCGCGGATATCGTTACTCATCGTGTCGCAACTTTGTCGCGGACATCGCATTAGCCTTCCTCGCCTAATGTCTCGACAATGTCGCTGCATTGGTTACTCAATGTTACGACGATGTCGCGACATTGACTACTCATTGTCGTGATAATGTCGCGACATCAATTGAGACCAATTGAGGGTCTTCCATTTTCTTCTCTTTTGGTTCTAGGCCCTTTTCCTTAGCATGGGGCCCTACCTTGACCCCGATTTGCATGATGTACAAGAGCTTGGCCCCTCCGAGGCCCAATATATTACATAAAACACATAAGACTATAGTGAAAACAGTCTATAGGAGTTCGATTACAACTCTTTTACGTAAACACACTAGCCAAAGCTATTGAGCTCCAATATTTTGATAGAATAATTTCTAAAAGCCACAAATCAGCATTCTTCACTCTTGCGGCCTCGAATGAGTGCCATCCATCGGTGTATCTCCTACACCTGAAATGTTCCCATAAAGGGTGAGCCACACCTAGTAGAAAAACGTCTTACAAAGGCTACTTCCCACCTAAGTGCACATGCAATGCTTACACTTCATGTCAACATTCCAAAACAAGAACATGCTAATTCTAATTTGGAATCCTACATGCCATTCTATGAAATGAGACGACACTCATCCATGCATCATGCCCTGAGTTCTTATCGACTCCTATCACACCATGTGGATGAAAATGTGTGATAAACCGTCATTGATGAATCACATTTAATGAACACATGGAAATAAAAGTCATTTGTTTATAAACCAAAACTTTTATGGATGTCATCATTTTCAATGATTTTTTTATAATCAAAACTGTATGTTTCGTGAGCAGCGGATTTTCAGGGTCTCACTGCAGGACTCCTCATACCTTCCTACACTTTTTGGACTATCACCGTTGAAGTGTTTGAACCAGTCCGGGCCTTTCACTTGAGGGGATGTCTAACCCTTCTTACTATTACCCACCACAAGTTTTTCCATGTTATGCAATCGTGAGACTTTGTTGGACATCGTCTAATGGTATCGAGCTCACCCATCAATCACCAAGTATGGTGATTGATCAAATTCATGCACTCACACCCATTCAAGGTGATGTCCTTGTGCATATGCAATGTAATGCACCATTTCATGTTATATCATGCCACATGTATCATGGATGCTACATGGACAATTCAAACCATACAATTCACCATGTATTATGGACATTTATATTATGAACATATAATTTCCAAACCAAACAATCACCTTAATGTCAATATATTCAAACACATATGCACTAACATTCAATCAATTACCACTAAGCATGTCATCCAAAACTCAAGCAATGATAGCCTGGATCCACAAGACCAACTGTGGCATAGACATGCCCATAAAACAGTTTACACAATGGCCTCAAGGCAATCCATAAACAGGAAGGAACTAGACCACAACACCAGCCATAACCGGTAACAAACTAGCCATAATTATGTCCCATTAACTGTTAAACAACCTAAACTATGGCAGTCCCGGGAAATAGACCATAACTCGGGCTGTAGAGGTCCAATTTGGGTGATTCAAAAGCCTAACATCAATTTCACAGATGCAGGGATAACTTTTGTGCAGTACACAAGTCCAAATTCCCTCCATTTCCTAACCAAAAACTAGTCCCAAGGTCTAGACAATGTGTAGGGTTAAAACTGGGCAACATTCCCAACAATCCCAAAACACGGTCAAACAGCCCTTAGGGTGGAGATAAACCAAAGTAGGAAGAATCCCTACTTCTTAGAGTGTAGCCCTCGTCTTGTAGACGGACTTTAACTCCTGGTCTGACAAACTCTGACCGTTGAAAAGCCGAAAATTAAAGGAAGAAGCTCGCCAACCTTCTTTCATTTTCCTCATCTCTTTCTTTCTTTCTTTCTTTCTTTCTCTCCTTCCTTCCCTCTTTGTTTCTTTCCTTTTTTTGGCTAGATTTCTCCATCGATTCTCTCCCTTTCTCTTTGTTTCTCTTCTCGAGGCTTGACACATGGCTCTCATCATGCCATGTGTCACCCACATGTCCTTTACCATGTCTTCCACCTCACCCCCTCATGCATGTCTCTAGCCAGGACACTTGGCCCTCATTATGCCAAGTGTCACCTTGTTATGTGTCACATGGCATGTGTCATCATGCCTTGTGTCATCCGACCCTCGTTGTCTCGAAAAATGAAAAAATTCGTCTCTTCGAAATTTGACGAATTTTGGCTAGACAGCTAGGTTTCACGAGAAAAACCATACGGTGCGGTCCGTTTCATCGTCTTAAAGTTCAAATTTACCCGATTTTTAAAAATTATAGGTAATCCATAAATTAGGGTAAGGACTAGATCCTCTCTTAGAAATATTTGCAATAACCTTTCTTTCATCCCTCAAATTGAACCTAATAATTTAAATGATGCTACAGTAGATGAGAATTGGGTAATAGCTATGCAAGAAGAACTCAATCAATTTGAAAGAAATTAAGTTAGGCCTAATGATCAAATTGTTAATGGTACTAAATGGGTGTTTAGGAACAAAATGGATAAAAATGGCATAATTGTTAGAAACAAAGCAATATTAGTGGCCTAAGGATATAATTAACAAGAGGGAATTGACAATGAAGAGACCTTTTCTCTCGTAGCTAGATTAGAAGCCATAAGAATGATGCTTGCCACAAAAACTTCATTTTATATCAAATGGATGTGAAAAGTGTTGTTTTAAGCGGTTTCATAAATGAGGAAGTATATGTTGAACAACCACCCGGGTTTGAAAGTTTTAATTTCTCTAATCATGTTTTCAAACTCAAAAAGGCACTTTATATTTGAAATGTTCTAGAGCTTGGTATGAAAGGCTAAGCAAATTTCTTATTTCTAGTGACCTCAAAATGGGCAAAATTGATACAACTCTCTTCATTAAGCCAAAGGATAATGACATGCTTATTGTTCAAATCTATGTTGATGATATTATATTTGGTGCTACTAATGTTTCACTTTGTGAAGAGTTTGCCAAGTCTATGCATGGTGAATTTGAGAGCATGATGGGAGAGCTCAACTTCTTTCTTGGTCTTCAAATCAAACAACTTAAGGACGACACCTTCATAAATCAAGCAAAGTACAAACGAGACCTCCTCAAGAAATACAATTTGGAAAAAGTAAAGGCTAAGAGCACACCTATGAGCTCATCCATCAAGCTTGACATGGATGAGAAAGGTAAGCCCGTTGACCAAACTAAATATAGAGGCATGATTGGTTTTTTGTTGTACTTAATGACTAGTAACCCGATATCATGTATAATGTATGCTTATATGCTAGATTTGAAGCATGTCCTAAAGAATCCCATTTGAATGCAATTAAAAGAATATTTAGATATTTGAAAGGTACTATTGATATTGGCCTTTGGTATCCAAAATGTGATAATTTTGAATTGATATGCTATTCGGATGTGGATTTTGGTGGTTGCAAAATTGATAGAAAAAGCACTCGTGGAACATGTCAATTTTTAGGTCACTCATTTGTGTCTTAGCATAGCAAGAAACAAAATTCGTAACCTTATCAATCGCGGAAGTCAAATACATAGCCTCCGGGTTAGGATGTGCATAAGTACTTTGGATGAAAGAAACACTTAGTGACTTTGGTTTGAAATTTTCAAATGTGACAACACAAGTGCCATTAGCATATCAAAGAATTCAACACTCTCTAGTACTGCTATAGAGATTAGACATCATTTCCTTAGAGATCATACATAAAAAGGGGATATTACACTTGATTTTGTTAGAACCGAGGACCAACTTGTAGATATTTTCACAAAACCCCTTAATGAGAATAAATTTTTTAATATTAGAAGACAATTAGGGGTCATCTCTTTGTGAAAAATTGTTTGAATTACTTGAGTGTCAATATCGCTTGAAAAATGTTGAGCTCAAACACTAACTCCTTAACCCTTACCTAAATGTACTTTCAAAGGGGGAGATACCTTTATGTCTAAAGCCCCATGTTCCTTTTTGATGTTGCCAAAGGGGGAGAAAGATATAAATCTAGGAGTTATGTGCTAAATATTCATCTAGGAGTTATGTACTAAAAGAGAATGACACATCTATAATTTTTCCATCATTCCTTGATGCTTGTCTTATGTGTTGAATTCTAGTTGCATATGTTTGAATTGGTTAAATTTTTTATTACGTAATTATAAGATTATTTGTTTGAGGGGGAGATTTACTACTTCTAGATAACCAAGGTTTGTCATCATCAAAAAGAGGGAGATTGTTAGCCCAAGGGTATCTCTAATTGAGGTTTTGATGATAACAAACAAAGTTATTGGTTACTAATGGTTAACATTGAGTTGAGTGATATGTTGAAATTGATCAAGCATCAAATGATGATATTACAAGCTAAATATGACAATGATGTATTTGATCAAGCACTTGGAAGTAAAGTTCACTCAAATCAAAGAACCAATATTCCAAAATGACAAGTAACCAAGACTCGAAGCTCAAGCATCAAGTAAATATTTTCTAAGCTTAGGAATCCTTGTAAGGTGAATGCATTGGTGCACTTTAGGATATGATCATCCATCATGAATCACTCATAACTCGGTTTTCAAATCCAAAAATTGTATATCCCTTGAAAACTTGAGTTTGAGCATAAAACCTTAGGCTTTATAATCCTAAAATGCGCTTCAATCAAACACCTAAGGTTTAGAAGTGTTTTAAATCGAAAACACATGAATTTGAGCATTTAAAAAGTCAATCGGTTAGGGTCGATCGATTGGGGTTGTAATGGTCTACCAGTTGTAGCATATCGAATGAACCGGTTGACTGGTTGGGAATCGGATGAGGCGTGAGACCCGACTGATTGGATCCAGTAGCTCATCCAAAGACCAGAAGAGGAAATGGTCGACCGATTGAGTGAAATGGTCAATCGACTGGGCAAACGATCAAATTCCAATGGGAATAAAATAGTGACTTGAAATGCACTAATGGAAACGGTTGCCCGGTTCGTCTAACGGTCGAATTCCAATGGTATAAAACGGTAACATACAGTGCACAAACGCTAGTTTTAAGGGAAACGGTTGACAGATTGGTAGGTTATTATGCTACCGAGTTCCCACTCTATAAATAGAGTGTTGGAGATCACTTAATAAATAAGAGACTTATTATATATTCTCTCAATCATCATTTCTCTTGATAATTAATTCTCAAATTGAGATTCTTGGTGCATTCATTTCATTTGCATTCTCTATCCTTATCACTTTATTTATTGTTATTGAATTAAATTGAAGATTTCTCATTGTTTTGAAAAATGTTTTTGAGAAAACCAATTCAAACTCTCACCCCCATAACCACCCCCCCCACCCCCCTCTCATAGGTTAGATTGCTAAGTCATATTCAACTTTGTAGGTATAAATCACTATTATAAAAAATTGTTTTTTCCTTAAAAAAAATGCTTTGATCTCAGATTAAAACTTTGTAGGTATAAATCACTATTATAAAAAATTGTTTTTTCCTTAAAAAAAATGCTTTGATCTCAGATTAAAAGCCCTTTTTTCAATCTCTTTTATCTAAAAAAAAATTATTTACCAAATAAACCTATCATATTTGTATCTTTTCATAAGACCATTTAAAAAAAAAAAGTTTTCACCTTTTTTTAGAAAGATTTTTACCTTTTAAAACAAGTTGGACAGATTTTCCAATAAAACTAGATTTTTTCCAATGATTTTTTTTTTTCTTAAATAGAGACAAAATTACCCTTTGTTCATAAACAAGATTTTTTTCTACTTTTTCTAGTACTTACGTTTTTTTCGGTCTTCTTTGTTAGAGGAAAAGATCCAAAAAACAAAATTTCCTTTCGAATAACACCAATTTTCTCAAATTTTTTTTTGTTTCTTCTTTCCCAATCAACATTTTTTTTCCGATGTCTTATACTTTTTTGACCAATTTGTTTTTTTTTTTCCTTCCCCTTGTGATTCGCTTTAAGATTGTTAGTACCTAGAAAATAAAATGAAACAAAAACGAAGAAGAAGACATAATCATCTTAAAACATATTCACCTTTTGACAATGCCTCGAGACTTTTATAGTGTATTTTCACAAACTTACTCTTTCCACTAATCTCTCCTGCGACACTTAGCCACTCACTCGCTCAAGTTGCTAAGTTAGCCTCCCCACTTGCCTAGCTAGCATTGCTAAGCTCAACCCACAACTTAGATGCTAAGTGAACACAAGAAAACTTGAGAGAACTCTTAAAGAGTGGAAGAAAGCTTTTATTGATGATGGAGCTCTTGCAATACCTTGGAAGCTCTCAAATCTTTGTGGTTTGCCAAGTGAGACCTCACCCTTAATTATAGGGCACCTAGGAACTCTCTAGAACCTTGGAGGGTTCCTTACACTATAAGAGAATGCTAGGGAAACCTTGAGAAACCTATGTATAAGGCTATTTTCAAGAGAACTCTGGAAGTTTCTAAGTTA
The DNA here is from genome assembly GCA_016808115.1 of Tetrastigma voinierianum. Classification (NCBI taxonomy): domain Eukaryota; kingdom Viridiplantae; phylum Streptophyta; class Magnoliopsida; order Vitales; family Vitaceae; genus Tetrastigma; species Tetrastigma voinierianum. The sequence continues at coordinate 526,723 of JAEQBH010001641.1, forward strand.
GTCTTCTTTCCCCCAAACTCTTCCACACATGTGTGGACATCTACAGGGTCTTCTAGAATCTTGATGTTGTTTAATATAATAGAAATTTAAATTTATTGTTGTACATTTTAGGTATTATATACTATATAGAAGTATTCATATGTATAATAATTATTGAAAATCCAAACTAGAAGTAGTAAGTCCCTTATATATATATATATATATATATATATATATATATATATAGTATATATATATATATATATATATATATATATATATAGTTTGATATAAATAAATTTTTATTTTTTGAAATTTAAATATAAAAGTAATATATTTTAAAAATCGACCAAGAATTGACCAAATGTAAATCGTAAAACTATTCCACACATGTGTGGACATCTACAAGGTCTTCTAGAATCTTGATGTTTTTTAATATAATAGAACTTTAAGTTTATTATTGTACATTTTAGGTATTATATACTATATAAAAGTATTCATATGTATAATAATTATTGAAAATCCAAACTAGAAGTAGTAAGTCCCTTTATATATATATATATATATATATATATATATATATATATATATATATATATATATATTGGATAGCAGTCAGCCCATTTTTGAAATTCTAAATATAAAAATAATATGTTTTAAAAATTGGACCGGTAATTGAATTGGAAATGTAAACGGTTCATGATTCATTGGTCGAACCGATGGTCAAACCGTGGTCAAACTGGTGATGTTATAAATAGATAATTTATATATTATAAAATATTTATAATAATTTTGATAGAATCTCCTATGTTTCTTAAATATTTTTATAAATTTTTTTTACCTATAAAAATCTATAATTATAGTATGGTGAAAACTTTTTATCTTTTGTTGGATTTCTATCCGTTTTGAACGAAATAAAATTTTTGTTTTAATTTGGAAACGTTCACATAATGGGTTTTTAATACCTTTTATAATCAAATTGATTCCCCTTTCGTTGAAACTAAAACTGTTGAAGACTTAAATTCCTCCATTTCATCTATTCCGTTCATCCCCTACTTGAAGTCTATAGATAGAGTGTTTGGACTTAAGGGGAAGAGACTAAAGTAAAGAGATTCAAAAGTTGTCCTTCTTCCTCTTTCAGTTCGTCAATGATAGAGAAAACTTTTCCAATTCGTTAGAGTAACTGTAGGTGCTTTACTAACCGTTTGTTATGCCATTTCATCATGGGAGACAGACGTCGACGTGATCTTCTCCAAGCACTAAGGACACGTCGAATCTTTTTTAAGGAGATCGTGACTACTCACAAGACTCGGCATCTTCAATATATGACAAAGACTCGCTCTTATTTTTTGTTTTGTAATTTTTCCTTTTCTTTCCTTTGTAATTTTTCTCTCCCTCTTCATGTTGTTTCTATGTATTTGCAACCACATGTAATAGTCTTAAAATAGATTTAGGTCATATTTTAACCTTTTTAGGTGGAGGAACCACCACTTTGGCTAGACATTCCCAAACTTGCAAGTATTTATAGGATGACTATCGTCCTCTCCATAACCCATATGGAGTCTTCTTTGCTTTCTTTTTAGGTACCTTATTCAAAAGGTAATTAGCAGACAAAATGACTTATCCCCACATGTTTTGTGGTAGACCAGAACTTATCAACATTGTATCCATCATTTCTTTTAAAGTGCATTTCTTTCGCTCGAACTCCATTGGATTGAGGTGAATAAGGTTTTGTGGTTTCATATATAATCCCATGTTGAGCACAACCATCAACAAATGGTGATTCATACTCACAACCTCGATCCCTTCTTAGAACTTTAATTTTCTTGTTGAGTTGATTCTCAACCTCATTTTTGTAGAGAACAAATTTCTCAATCGCCTCATTCTTACTTTTGAGTAAGTACACATAATATTACTTGGTGTTATCATCAACAAAGGAAATAAAATATTTATTACCACCTCTTGTTTGTACAAATTTCAAATCACATATATCACTATGGTTTAAGTCAAGAGGTTCAGTGTCTCTTTCTACACTTTGAAAAGATGACATGGTTAGTTTTACCTAAACAAAATTTTCACACTTATGTTTTGCATCAATTTGGATAGTTGGTATATGATTTAAGTTAATTAATCTACACAATACATCATAACTAACATGTCCTAATCTACAATGCCATAGATTAGAAGACTAAAGACTGTAAGCAGAAGTACTAGCTTTATTCATATCTAACTTAATGATAGTCATTACATTAAGTTTCCAACATACATTCCATTCTTTGAAAAAACAAATTTATATGCCTCAAACACCAACTGAAACCCATGACTATCCAGCAATGAACTAGACACCAAATTCTTATGGAGTTCAGGTACATATAAAACATTGGTCACAGTCAATTCCTTCTTAGATGTCATCTTCAAGACCACTATTCCTTAGCCTTTGATTTCTAAAGTGGAAAAGTTCACCATGAACACCTTTTCCCCAGTCTCAATTGATTCAAAGGTGGAGAACACCTTCTTGTCTGAGCACACATGGCGAGTAGCACTAGTGTCAATTCATCGTTCCATGGGATTGGATCCCACAAAGTTCACCTCAGAGATTAGTGTTGTGAGGTCAATGTCAGGCACATCCTTGGTGTATGTCAAACACATCCTTGGTTCAATGTGATGCCATCAACCACATTGGCTTCCTTGGGTTTTTTCCTTTTACAGCTCTCAACCAAGATTTGCGACTCAAGCCCCAAAAGTTAAAGCATTTCTCAAACTATGTTTAGAGATTCCCTCTTTAGATCCCAGCTTATTGCCTTTCCCTTTGTTGTTAGCTTTCTTGAACTAGGAACTTTGACCATGTTCCACAAAGTTAGCCTTAGCCTCACCCAGATTATGTGCCCCTTTCTTCTCAAATCCCCTATTGTCTTCTTCGATGCGAAGTCTAATAATCAAATCTTCGATACTCATCTCCTTTCTCTATGCTTGAAGTAATTCCTGAAGTCTTTCCAAGTAAGAGGTAGGTTCTCAAGAATAGTTGCAACTTGAAAAGTTTCCCTCAACATCATTCCCTCAACATGTATCTCATGGAGGATTACCTGAAGTTCTTGGACTTGACTGACCACAGTCTTGGAATGTACCGTTTTGTAATTGAGGAAACGACCCATGAAAAAGTTCTTGGCTCCAATATCCTCTGTTTTAAATTTCTAGTCTAATGATTTCCATAGCTCATTGGTTGTTTTCTTATTTGAATACACATTGTATAAAGAATCAATCAAAGGATTCATGACATAGTTCCTGCTTAGAAAGTCCGAATATTTCCAAGAATCCACAACACTAATATCTTGGATGTTGTGCTCATCCTCTTTGAGCTTAGGAGCATTTTCAGTCAAGAATCTTGCAAGATTTAAGGTGGTCAGGTAGAATAACATCTTATGTTGACACCTTTTGAAGTTAAGTCCATTGAATTTCTTTGGTTTTTCTCCCGGTGAGACGAAGTTAGGCATAGTAGTAGGCATCACTAGCGCTTGTGCCACAGTAGGGCACTTGGGCAAATACAAATGGAAAAACATTATGTGAATTAGAGTCCATTTCTCTACAAAATTGTAGAAAATTTGTCAAAGTTTCTTTTAGCAAAAAAATTCTCAGATTAGTTGAAAATAACGTGTTATAGACTATTTTAACACATATTCTTCAGTGACGAGAATAAATTCCATAAGGATGGTGCTTGCAATTTTTTCCTTGAGAAACCTTGAAGTACATCAAATGGATGTGAAGACAACCTTTCTTAATGGAGATTTAGATGAAGAAATTTACATAGAGAAACTTGAGCGGCTTTCTACTCCAGGATAAGAAAAGAAAGTCTGTAAGTTACTGAAATCCTTGTATGGGCTAAAACAAACACCGAAACAATAGCATGAGAAATTTGACAATGTTATGATTTCATAAGGATTCAAAATCAATGAATGTGACAAGTGTGTGTATGTCAAGGATACAAAACATGGATATGTCATTGTATGTCTGTATGTAGATGACATGCTTATTGTTAGCAATGATGATAAGATGATCATATCTACTAAGAATATGTTGAATTCAAGGTTTGACATGAAAGAATTGGGACTTATTGATGTTATATTGGGAATATAACTCATTAGAACATCTTTCTAAGTTCGTCACATTATGTTGATAATATTCTTAGAACGTTTGATGAAGACAATTCTGGAATTGCCAAAACACCAGTTGATGTAACACTACATCTATCTAAGAATAAATGAGAGAGTGTTTCTCAAGTAGAATACTCCAAAGTAATAGGCTGTCTGATGTACCTAATGAGTTGTACAAGACAAGACATAGCCTATTCAGTTAGTAAATTGAGTAGTTATACGAGTAATCCTAGAGCCAAGCATTGGTAAGGAATCATGAGAGTACTTAAGTACTTATGTTTTACTCGTGACCATGGGCTACACTATACAAGATGTCCTACTGTACTTGAAGGTTACAGTGATGCAAATTGGATATCAAGTATTAAAGACTCAAAATCCTATAGTGGTTATGTGTTTACACTAGGGGGAGCAGCAGTCTCATGGAAATTCTCAAAACAAACGTTTATTGCCTGATAAAAGATGTAATATGAGTTTATAACATTAGATAAATGTGGGGAAGAGGCTGAATGGCTACGCTACTTATTAGAGGATATTCCAAGGTGGCCAAAACCCGTGCCTCCAATATGCATACATTGTGATAGTCAATCTGTTCTTGGTAAAGCATAAAACAGTATATACAATGGTAAGTCTAGACATATTTGTCCTAGACACAACACCATTAGACAACTACTCTCAACTGGGGTTATCTCTCTAGATTATGTAAAATCTAAAGATAGCATCGTGAATCCCCTAACCAAAGGGTTAAATAGAGAGTTAGTTTAGAAATCATCGAGGGGAATGAGATTAAAGCCTATAAAGGAATAAGTTAATAAAATGGATACCCAACCTAGCTGACTTGAGATCCCAAGATCTAGGTTCAAAAGGGACAACTAAATTTTCAAGGCTTTGATTTGATCACTGTGGGGATCTTCCCATTGTCCATTCCTATGATGAAATAGTGATGCTCATAAGAAGAAGGTTAAGCTATGCTTTTAATGATCTCTATGCCTTGGAAAAGAGTAACATGAGTTACTCTTAATTTAGGAGATCACCTATGGAAGGGTGAAGTGGGGCCGTTTGATGAGTCCTAAACTCATCTATTTTTAGTCCATTTTTCTTGCATATTTTTTAGAAGTTTATGATTCATTTTAACGCTGAATTATGGAAAATTCACCAACTTTGTGTTTTGTAGGTTTTGAATGAAAAAGATATAATTCCAGTAAGAAAAGCAGAAAAATTGGCCACAACATAAATGTCTCAACATTATTTCAGAATGTTGCAACATAATTTCAAGGCAACCAAGAAAGCTATGTTGCAACAAAAAATGGTATGTCGCAATAAAGAAGAAGTTGAACTTAAGTTAGAAGTGAAGATTGTCGCGACATAGTATGAGAAGAACTGAATGATAAATGTTGTAATAAAGAAAGTGAATGTTGCGACATAGTGGGAATCATAATACATAACTTTGTCGCGACATTGATGAGTCCAAAAACTGATTTGATTTTTAATCCATTTTTATGAGAATATTACAAGATATTTGTTGATTCATGCGTAAACTGATAATTTACTCAAATTTAATTTGCGTAAAAATACAACAGGTTTAAAATCTCAAAGAAAACTAGAAGCAATCAATGAGAACTAAAAGGAGGTCTAACTTCTTGAAAATCGGGGTCGCGACAAGGAGTTCGCTTGTTCGCTTATTTTCGTGCTCACAACATAACCAAGACTGGAATGAGGTCATACTCAAGAAAATGTGGTTGAGACGAAGAAACTTATTCATGTAGAAACCGAGACAACGCAATGCCAATCTGAGGTCGCGACTTTGAGCTGTTGATGAAGCCACAAAGGAAGTTGTTGTAGAGAAATGAGGTTGCAACTAGTGCTTCAATGAAAACCTTATTCTAGGTCGCAACATGTATTTCAGGTCACGACATGGACTTGAATTGGGAGTCACAACAAGGAGATTTGAGGTTGCAACTACAAGAGAGTTGAAGAATCGTAAACAGGTCAACTAATATTGAGGTCGCGCCAGAAACCAGCCTGTTCTCGCGGTCCAAGTTAGGAAATTGAAGCTGCAACCACTTTCATATTCGAGAACCTCAAAGCGAGGTCGTGACAAACTATTTGAGGTCGCGACCCGAACGCACATCGGCATCAACATCCGTGTCATAATTATGTTTACAAAGAACGAGACAACCCGCAACCGTGAAAGGAGTAACGGGAGGTCGCGACGTCATATTGAGGTCACGACCTGTTTAAAGGCAAGGGACTATCAAGAGCAGTCGCGACCAATTATTGAGGACGCGACATAAATTCTGACTGTATCAAAGCAAAAGACCAAAAAGGAGGTTGCAACCTGAAGAAGAAAGTCACGACTTGAGGTAAGGGAGTAGAAACAGAAATGTGGTCGCAACCTAAAACTGAGGTTGCGACATACAGTGCAGCAAGGAATGGAAGTCCTGACTTAGAACTAAAGTGGTGACAACTAAAAGGAGGTTGCAACCTTAAAACCTAAGTCGTGGACTTAGAGTCAGAATGTAGTAATCACAACGAGGTTTTCTGCGACGCGGAGACCAAGGTCACACATCAATTCTCGCGACAATCGAGAGGTCGCGACCACAATTGAGGTCGCGACCACTAATCAACAAAGTTGCAAGAAACTTGGTCGCAACTAAAGAAACCTGGTCGCAACTGAACTGGAACAGATAAAGGGAATCTAGGTCGCGACATCAACCCGAGGTCGCGACCTAAGACAGTGATTTGGGCTTTTCTTTTGAGAATTCCACCTTGAGTTTTTTTTGGGGATTCGGCCCAATTTCTTTTGACATTTATAAAATACGCGTTAGAATAGTAAAGTAGCTTCCCGCTTCACTACCGTAAAAGGGGAAAGAGGAGGAACTCGTTGTATAGTTTAGAGTAGAATTTTCTTTTCTTATTTTCTTTATTTTTATTTTCTTTCTTCTAAATTCTTTTCGGATTTGAATCGCGAATCGTAAGGTAAACGTATAGGAGATGGATTTTGGCTTATGTTATTTTCTTCAAATTACTGTCAAAATCTCTATAGAAATTCCAGGACAAATTTCTGAATTCATTTTTCACTCTAATACATTACAAGGATGTACGTGATCGGTGCTCTCATTTCTTCTAATCGTAATGCGCACTGAACACAAATTCATGCTAGATTCATATATAGTTAGTTGCGCCTTTTCCGCAAAAATACGGAGGAAAATTATTCGGGTCGATTTACTTACTGCGGTCGTTTTGAATCGATAAGTCTTGGCCGGTAGCATGTAATTACCAAATTTTTAAGGAGTGTATCTGCTTCTGATTTCAGATTTCTGACATAGAGATGGAGATTCGAGAGCCGAGCATTCACTTATGGGTAAGGTTAGATCACCATTGATGAACTCACGAGCCTCCAAAGTTCATTTTGATAAATCCTCATTTGCTCATAATTGAAGTTGGAGGGGAGTATTTAGCAATATAAATAATCGCAGAGTCTACCTCTGAATCTAAAGGGAAGATCTCTAATCAAGAATGAGATCTAACTGGCTGGCGGAAGACCACAGATCTCGAGGATGAGCCACCAATTAAGTGGTAGGAATTGCGAAAATCCTTAGAAGGAAAGCAAAAGATCCGCAGTCATCAAAATGGGTAAGTGACGGTAGTTAAAAACGCCCGTGGATCTCGTAAAGAGAATCAGAAATACATAAGAAATTTGGCTTATCTTGTCTTCGAGAGAAGCAAGGGCTTCCAATCAGTGAATATGGAGAAATCCAATTGCAACATTTAGGCAACTGGATAAACTTATCCATAAGATACAATAGAGAAATGCATTTTAATGTAGAAATTGACAGTCATCAGATTTCTTCACATAGTTGCTTCACAAGAAACCGATTCAATCCAAAGAGATTTCCGCTACTACTTAATTCTTTTATTTTTTTGGGTCGCTTTACTTTTTTTTTTTCGTTTTAATGTCAGCTTAAATAATAGTCTAGATCTTTTATTTTTCTAGATAAACTTTCTACTATCATTTAATTCAAATATATAGAATTTTAGCTGGGTAGTTGATTCTAATTTCACAATCTCTATGAGAATGATACCTGACTTACATTCGCATTTTACTACTAGATGACTGCAGACTTGCAATGTCATGCATCAGACTCCAATTTTAAAATCCCTAACATCAAGAGCATTTTATTTAATCAAGCAATTTTATCCAAAGTGACAATATTGCAAAGAAGTGTAAGGCTCTTGTAACTATGTGAATTTGAGGGGTTTTTAGTCTATATGGAAAAAGGCAAACAAACATTCCTTACTCTGTCATGACATTGATCCAAGCAAATGGCAATAGAGAATTATCTCCACATTTTACAACTATATCGTGACATAAAGAGCTGAAGAAGGAAGAAAGAATGTCTCGACAAAAGAAAATTATGTCGTGACAAAAAATGGAAGAGCAATGAGACGAGTCAAGACAAGTTGGTCGCAAAAGTTTTTATGATTGCGACAAACAGTTCAGCGAATGACAAAGATTAAGGCAACAAGAGTATGTCACGATAGAGAAGTTGTATGTTGCGACAATAACATCATGCGTCTATGAGAAACTCTATCGAGACATGGGAAATTATTGTCATGACAAAAGTTGAGAAGAACCACAAAAAGAATGTCACAACACAACAATTTATGTCGCAACAAAGATGAAGTTCTGAAGGCAAAAATATTTGTCACAACAACGGAAGGCTATGTTGCAACATAAGTTGAAGAAAAGAGCCTATAAGAGAACATAAGACTGTCGCGACACAGTATGAGCAAAAGAGTAATTTATGTTGTGATATTTCAAAATTATGTCGCGACATAAAACAAACCTAGCGGTGAGAAGTCCTATCATGACAAAGAATTTTATATCACACACAATCAAGAGCAAATAAGAAGGAAATGTCAGAATAAAGCTTTTATGTCGCACATACCATTCAAGTATCTGGCCGTAAGTACTAAAGAAAATGTCACTGGCACAAGTCACTCATATCGCAACAATTACAAGACAACTTCAGCAGAACTTTGTCGTGACATTTTCTAAGTCTATCGCGACATAATTCAAGAAGAAGGCATAAAACAATGTCACGACAGAAAACTACAAGCCACGACAAAGCTGGAGAACAAAGATAACAACTATGTTGCGACAAAGCCACTTACTAGGCCAGTTTTTTGGGATCCACAATTTCCACTAGAAGGCCCGATGAGCTTAAAAGTCATCTATTTTCAGTCCATTTTTCTCTCGATTGATTTTATATAAAAAGACTGGATGAGTATGAATATGGAATATTTTTACCAAATCGTCAAAGAGGGAATTCAAAAGAAAGTAAATTGCAAAGAAAAGGAGTGCATTATGATCAATAAAGATCGTCTAATCGTCAAGGAAGTTGCAAAGTAGAGAGTGCAAAAAGGATTAAAAGATTTGATGTCGTGAAGCTTTTTTCTGCCAATCAAAATACATATTAAGGTTGCAACTACCAAGCTCCAACGCAAATGAAGCGACCAAAGACAAACAGCCGTTGAAAAAGCAAACTCCGTCACAACCAGAATTGATGAAGAAGAAGATGATGTCGCCACATCATTCAGAGGTCGCGGCGACTAAACCCAAAGATGTTGATAAATGAGGTCGCCACACCAAAAAGAAGTCATGGCTGTAAGAGAAATAATCGATCACATTTATGTCGCTGACATTCGATGCGCCGCAACATCGCGACTCGAATCGGGAAGGGCCATGATACGTTTGCAAGCAAAACTAAGGTCGCGAGCATCTGGGCCAGACAAAAAGGAGGTCGTGACAAGATCAAGCTGTCGCGATATCAACTACACAGAAAGGAGGTTATGACATCACCACGGTCACGCGATAACAGTCAGAAGAAGAAGGTCGCGATAACACCGCTGTCGCCAGACATCAACTGAAAAGACTCGAGGTCGCTGGCGTCATTAAACGCCGCGGCGTATAAAGGAACAGAGGTCGCGACATCATAAGGAGGTCGCGACATCCGCTGCAAAGACCAGAAGGTCGCGACAATATTGTGATGTCGCGACATAAAATACAAAGAGGTGAGGTCGCGACAACAAGAGCCGCCGCGATATCGCTTCACTTCAAAGACATGTCGCGACCAAACAAGGGCTTCTCGCGATAAAGATCGAGATAAATGGTCGCGATAATGAATCGATAAGCCACATCAACAACCAATCGGGCGCACCAAAGTCCAAAAAGAGGTATTATGGAAATTAGGCCCAACTTAACCTTATAAATATGTAGCTACTAATTTAAGGAACGCAACTTCCGGGCTAATTTTTGAAAGAGAGATCCGGTTGTCACCCCCGATTTTAAATTTTTCTTTTCTTTAATTTTTAGATTATAGTTTGTATTTTCGCTTTTTTAATTTGGATTTGAACGTTAGTCAGAAAGTTGTAGCTGAATGCAGAGTATTTATATTTCTTCAAATTACTGGTCCCGTTGTTTGAATTCCGCATAAATTTTGGATTTCGAACTACTACTGATTTACAAAGGGTTTTCTTTGATCAAGAAGTCAATGTATGGTAATCCAGTTGATTTGTAAAACCCACCCTATCAATTGACGCCATTGTCGTAAATTATCTTTCCCCGCACTTTATTCATTATTGCCTAACTTCTGGCTTATAACCGACTTGCCGGTTTTATGTTTTCTGAATTGATCCCCAATGTCGGGATTTCCTATACCCATAACGGGTCGTTTCAAAGCTCCGATTTCTCAGGAGGCTCCTCTCAAAGGACAAGGCAGAAGACATTCCCGAGAGGATGAATAATTTCCGGAGGGCATGAGAACCTCGATATCATGATCTAATGTGCTCCGTGTAATTAAATTGATACATCCTCTTCTCACTTGAAACCTAGAATGAGTTGAGTGAGTTAATAATTTAAGTACAAGAGAGTTTGCCTCAATTCGAACAGTAAATTCAATCCTGTGTTAGCAAGGATCTAATCAAGGAAAGAATGAGTCGCTCTAATTTTGAGGAAGAGGAATCCGTAGTATAGTAAACCCATGCAATGAATATACAAAGTAGCTAAGGTTTACATTCATGTTATGGGTATGAAGTATGAGAAAGAAAATACCTGCCAAGGCTACCCAGATTAAAAGTAGTTATCGTCACCACCATTCAGAGAAACTAAGAAGGTGAGATGATGAACGGTGGGGTTTGGAGAGATCCAGCTGCACTATCATATTCCTCAGACTAGTTTTAAAATCTGTGGTTCAAAGCAAAATTATCATACAAGTCAGAGGGAATCGATTCTTCACAATAGCTTTTATTTCCAATGTTCTCTTTATGTATAACTGCTCAATCTAAATTGTCATTTTTACTATTTTTAGTCATTCATCGTTATTCATTCATATTATTTTTTGGTTTTCATTATTTCCAAGGTTTTTACAGCCGATTCAAATTGTCTATTATAGTCCAAATAGTATGAGTTTTATATTCTGGGGTAGCTTGATTGAAAAATTCTTTGAGATCTCTGTGGGATCGATATCTGACTTAAATCCAATTTACTACTTGTTAGACTCGTAAGACTTGCAGCATGATGGATCAAAACAAATCACACAATGATTTACTTCTTAATAAAAATGCTCTTAATGAATACAAGAAGTTATAGAACAAAAATACGTTGTCGCATTATCACGGGATTGTATTACCAGCCCTTTGGTATTAAGCAATAAATTTGTATATGTCTTCGTCCAAACTTAATAAGTTTTATGGCACCGCTGTCGGGATCGAAAGAATTAGTAGATCAATATTCATAATAAAGAAGAAATGCTAATTCGGGACATTTAAAAGAGAAAAGAACAAAAACAGTTTTCAAAGCAAAGGTTATTTTAGCCACTAACTTTTAACAAGCCATATTGAAAATATTTATCGCCCGATCATCCTAATAATGTAAGTGTGTTTTGATTTGTGGAAAACTTTAATGCATAGGAAATGTAATCGATCCGAGTCCCAAAGCAGATACCGACTAGGAAAGAACACTGTGAGCCGAAAACGGTATGGGCAGAAAACTCAAATGGCGGCGTATGAAAGGCAAGAACATATCAAGGATGAGAATGTTAAACATAAGACTCCCAATCATCGATACAACGGAGGATTTTCGAGACCTATTATTCGTGATGAATACTCGCAATCGGACAAATTGCCATCGATGTATAATTTTGAACCGGGCTACTGGACATAAATGGTTCAAAGAATAATAAGCCATCAAGGTCATCCTATTGTAAGACTCAAATGAGCACTGGAAGTGTTTCTCGTGATGGCAAATACTTGAAGTTGATCGGGTGAGACTTGAGGTCATAAAATTGCATTATTCCATTTTCTAAGAGAGATGATAAAGAAATTACATGGTATGAATTCTACCATATGGTTCGTGATACTGGGAGGAGCTTGTAGTTTACTTGCAGATTCTTTCCTCTCACTCACTCCTCGCAGAGAAGGAGGAGATAATCGTGGTTCCACAGGGAAGATATGTTCTTTATGTGGTACGGAGACATTCAAAAGGTTGCCAAAAGATGCCCGGCGCATGGAATAGACTAAGACTCAGATGGACATAGTGTATCATGCCTTGAATGATACATCTATGGCATTACTGGAGCAAGCCTATGCTATGGAGCATTCAAACGTAAGAGTCATCAAGAGGCAAGATCCGATTGAGACTCAAGAATAATATGAAAGCTCACCAGTTTTCAAGAGTACTGGCAGAGGAAGAGGAGTTATGAGCTGAGAAAGTAAGATGAGCCATGGAGGCTGCGATGCCATCATGCATAGAATGGACAAGCAAGAGAAGATGACACCGCCTACGAACAGAGCAATGAGAGGGAACTATTGAGAGGAAGTGCCGATGTATCCATCGAGAATCGCTTTTATGATGTCAAGAGGTTAAGTACTGGGGAGCTAAGAAGCTTATCATCAAACCAATCCTAACCCGCCAAAGACACTATCATCCAAGCAAAGACTCGAGGAACCATGAAAATTTTCATACGCTGGGATCACAAGGCCCAAGGCATGGACAACATCCTCAACAGTGGATATCAAGAATTCACTAAGGTTCCCGCAAAGAAGAAGAAGGAGGTGAAAATAGAAACGAGTATCGCAGTCGAGGAGAGCTCAAATCCATCTGAAGATCAATGTCGTAATTCACGGGGGACAACAAGAAACTCCAGAACCTCCATGAACAAAGTTCACGCAGTAATTGGAAGCCTCAAATACTAATTCTCAAATTTTTCGTGAAGACTACAAATTGCCTCTCAAGAACCTGAGACACAAATAGGCACCGGCCCCAACCCCGCAGAAACTGTATGAAAGATGCCTTCTGGGCTGACACAAAGAAGAATCCTGAAGACTGTGATGGTCAGGCAAATGCAAGAAGCCGGAAAGACTGAGAAGAAGACAGAAAAAGATGAAAGCAACAAGGGAGGAAGGCCAGACAATGTGGAAACACCGAGAAGGAGTGCCGAGGAAACAATGTCGAGAAGAAGGAAGCAAGAAGAAAACCTGTAATGGGCCACGTCATAGTGATCATTTCCATGTAGACTAAATCAAAGATAAGAACGCTTGCGGGTTTTGAAACCTTCGTGTTGGATCGCAGATGCCTTTCATGTATAGTGACTCAGATGCCACTTTATGCAAAATTTTGAAAGACATAATCGAGCAAAAAGAGGAAGATTGTCAAGAAGGATCAGGAACTCGATCGCAACTTGCAAAGGTCAGATCAAGAGAGGCTTAATAAAAGACGAAGGATCCAGTGAGTTTCACTCATTCCCGCACTATCGAGAGTTTGAGTTCGTAAAGCCTCTCGTGACTGTGCTAGTATCAATTTAATGCCCCATTCTGCTGCCAAGAAGCAGCTCGGGGGAGCCATTCTACTCATCACATTTCCAAATGGCAAGACACTGCAAACCTCAATAATCATAGAAGATGTGCTAGTAAAGGTGGGAAATTCTATTTTCCAAAAAGAGACTTCATTGTACTGGATATGGAGGAAGATTCACAAGTTCCTCCGTTGTCGAAGGCCATTCTCTAATCGAGCAATTTAATCGAGACATGCGTATGAATTTCACCAGAGTCGAGGAAGAGACAGCTAATTTCAATTTAATTGCAGTTTGAAGAATTTAGACAGAAAGGGAAGATATCAAGTCAATAGAAGATGTATATGTCAACAACTCCTTCGAAGCTTTTACTATGATTGTAATGCCTAATTTTCAATCAATGAAAAGAGATGAATTCACAAAGATTCAGAAGATGTTGATTCAGATTTTCTCGCATATCGCTTACAATTCATCGTGAGACAAAGTGATGAGTCTTGAACAAAATGAGATGAAAAAAAGAGACCAAAATGAAGAAAAGGAATTTCATCAAGAAACCAGTGAAGAAGGGCTAGTTTTAAAGAGTTGCCAAGTCATTTAAAGTATGCTTACCTAGATGCCAAAGAGTAAACCAAGACACTTCGCCAGACTTAGTGATGCCGAGGAAATGTAGGTTGGTCGAAATTTCCATGAATCATATGAGTCTATAGCTTCTGGTCTATCAAGAGTTAAAAGGTATCAGTCCATCAATATGCATGCACAAAATACTTCTAGAAGAAAATGCAAGGCCGACTGTTGAACATCAAAGGAGACTGAATCCAGTAATGAAAGAAGTAGTCATGAAGGAGGTGCTCAAAACGGTTAAATGGTCGGGTTTTATCTATGCAATTCGATACCCTCAGTTAGCCTACCATGTGGTTCCAAAGAAGGGTGGATTTATCGTAATCCGCAATGAAAGAAATGAATTAATTCTAACAAGAATAAGTGATGTGATGAGAGTATGCATTGATTACAGAAGCCGAATACAAGAAATCAGAAAGATCATTTCTTTGCCTTCATTGATCGGGATGTCGGGATGTACTAGCAGATACACCCTCATTTTTGTTTCGACGGGCATTCGTGCTACAAACTGCATTACAATTCGTACCAGAGGACCAAGAAAAGACTACATCTACATGCTCCCATGGTACCTTTGCTCAAAAGGATGCCATTCCTCGGGGCTATGCAATGCTCCCGGCGCATTTCCAGGTGTATGATGTCGATGTTCTCAGATTCGGGTCGAGGAAGTCATGAAATTTTTATGGATGATTTCACGTTGTATGGGTCCAGCTTTGAACAATGTCCGAACAACCCGGAAATCAGCATTTCAAAGATGCAAGGACAAGCAATAGTACTAAATCGGGAAAATGTCATTTCACAGAATAAGGTATTGTTCTTGGTCACAAAATTTATGCTACAGTATTAGAAGTGGACCAACTAAGATTCCATAATCAAAACTCTAGCACCTCCTACAATAAAGAAAAGTGATATGAGTTTCCTCGTACGTCGGATTTTGATAGAGATTCATCAAAAACTTTTAAATAATGCACTACTATGCCGACATCGAGAAAGACACAAAGTTTAATTTCGATGATCTCGCAAGGCCGCCAAGAAATCAAGATCGATTGGTTCAAGCACCTATCATGGCTGCACCACGATCAAGAACGCAATGCAAGATGATTTCGCACGGGGGCCGTGACGGGCAAAGAAAAGAGAAAATATCTGTGAGCTACATACTATGCCAGCGCACATTCAATGAAGCACAAGAAAACTATTCCACAATCGGGAAAAGGATGTCAGCCAGTGTTTTCGTGGAGAAATTCAAAGCATACATTCGGGATCCTATGTTATAGTTCACATTGTACCATGCGTACCATCAAATATCTCGATGTCAAAAAAGAGGCTAAGCCAAGATCGAGCAAGGTGGGAGCTTACTACCGCAAGAGTTTGATCCGGAAATTAGAGATAAAAAGGGTGTGATAATGTGATAAGAATATCACTTGTCCGTAATAGAAAGAAATCAAAGAGAGAGATAAGACTAAAAGAGAACTCCCTGATGAGCAACTATTTCAATTAAGGTCCAAATGCCATGGTATGCTGATATTGTGAATCATTTAGCTTACAGGAGAAGTCTATCTGAATTCAAATTTACCAAATTAAAAGGGCAAGAAAGCTCAGGATCGATAAAATAGTATTATATCCTGGATGACCCACTATTTAAGAGGGGCGCTGATATGATTATAAGAAGATGTGCGAGGGTAAACAAAGGCACTATGAATGAATGCCATGCATCACTACATGGGGTATTTTTCCGAGGAAAGAACAACTCACTCCAATCGATTTTATCGCTCCACTCGCTTTCAAGGACTGCATCAATGGGTCAATTATGTGATAGATGCCAAAATTGGAAATATCGCCATTAGAATGAAATGCCCCTACGAGGCATATTGGTGGTGCAAGATTTTTGATGTAATGGGGATAGATTTACGGGACCCTTTCCACAAGCATTCAAAAACCTCAGAGAGCATCGAGCAAGAAGTGGATTATGTTTCTCCTCTCAATGGGTAGCTAAACAGCTTGCCCAAGGAATGATGTTAATACGCTTGTGAGTTTTTGCAAAAGAACATATTGAGTGCATTTGGAACACCCAGACTATCATCGCGATGGGGAAACAATTTCAGAAACAAAATCTTCGCAAAGCTACGAGCAGAGCATGGATCAAACATATAATGAGCCTAGCTTATCATCCCTGCACTAATGGGCAAGCGTAAATTTCCAAATGTGGAGATTAAAAGGATCCCGAAAGACCGTGAAGTTCAAGTGAAGGATTGGTCTTCCAAACTTGACGATGCACTTTGAGCCTACAAGACTGCATTCAAAACTCCCATTGTGATGTCTCCATAGCGTGATTGCTTCGCAAGCCATGTCACCTCCCTCTTGAATCGGAATACAAGCTATGTGGGCCATCAAGAAACTGAATTTGACTTCAAAATGGCAAAGGAAGAGAGATTTCTTCAACTGAATGAACTGGAAGAACTGAGAAATGAAGCCTATGATAATGCTAGGATATACAAAGATAAGACAAAGAAATGACATGATCAAAGGATTATGAGGAAAGAGTTTAGAGAGGGGGATCAAGTTCTTCTATTTAACTCCAGATTAAGATCGTTTTTCCGTGAAATCTGAAATCAAAGTGGAGTGGACCATATACAGTGATGTCAAGCACTACATTTGAACAAAGAATATTGAAGACTGATGTTTGAAGAATTTAAAGTCAATGGACAAAGACTGAAACACTATCAAAGCAGGAGGAAAGAAAGGAAGAGCTACAGCTGGTTCATTGAGAGAGAGAAAGAATCAAAACAAAGTAAGTCCAAATGCATGACTCAAACTCGAAAGCAAACATGGGAGGCAACCCATGTAGACTTTTTAGCTTCGATTTTCGACTTTAATTTTTTTTTTTTTTTTTTTAGAATCTACTTTGGAGTTTGTTTTTTAGTTCTTATAATGATTAGTTAGTACCTGAGAAGTTAATTTTTGTTTAATTAAACTTTTCTAGGAATGCTGCAGAAAGTGCTTATGCGTAAATGGCCTGTGTAAGAAGGAACAAACCCAAGATAACTCAAAGAATCTTGCGAAGAGAACGACATGAAAAAGGGGAGCATTCCTTTCCCTATAGAAATTCTGTGACAATTGAATAGAATACATGCTTGAATTTCTGTTTGTGAATGATTTAATTGAATGCTGAGAATATGCGAATTAATAAATAGCTAAAAGTCAATTGCTCATTAGATTTGAGGTAATCGTTGCATTAGGTCGCGATAAAACCGATGTTGCGATAGAATCCCAAGCTCCAACAAAGTCGATGTCGTGACGCCAAGATCAAGATTAAAAATAGAGGTCGCATAGTACACTGGTCACGATAAAGAGTAAGTCCTTCAAGAGAGTGTGAGGATGTCGCGACAACTTAAAAAGCCCGATGTCGCAAACTGAGGTGATAACTTGTCTCCAAGTAAGTATGTCGCGACAAAACAACTGGCGTCGTGGACATAAGAGGAAGTTGGCTGCAATGCGCCTTTAATTTTGTCTCAATTAATGTAGACACCAATAATTTCGTGATATCGAGTCGCTGATGCGACAAATAAATGAAATAATAAATAGCCCACAATCATAATTGAATTGCAATCGCTGAGAAACTCCTTCCCATTATCGATTCTTTCTCTGTCAAACAACTTTCACCTTCGCATAGTCCTCGAACTCCAATTCTCACAAACCCTAGATCCAAATGTCTTCCTCCAAACCTTCAAATTTCTCTAATGGCCGAACCTGAAACCCTAATCCCGAACTTGAGCGAAATGATGGAGGAGTATGCTCCACCTGCAGGAGAGGTTCATCTGGAACCTACAGGGGAAGACAAAGCAACAACAACGAGAAGTTCAACCGCTTGCAAGACAAGAAGAGAAAGGAGCGAGACATAAAGAAGGTTAAGAGAACGACTTTCAGATCGTAAGAAGACACTCTATATGGAAGAAGCACTATGCAGGAAAGGGGTTTATAGGAGAAAGGGGATTCAGTCAACTCATCTCTCCATTCAAAGAATTGATAGAGAAAAAAGGGTGGGAGAAATTCGCGAACACTAAAACCGGTATGCAAAGAAATGCTAGAGAATTTTAATTCGACCTTGTCAAGTGCAGCGAGAAGGGGTTTGGGTGCCATATGGAGCAAATGCCATTAACGAGGTATACGGGATAGCGGGGGGCAGGCACGCTCCAATTTAGAAGCTATTAATAGTAAACCCCGAGCGAAGTGAGAAGATTGTCGGGAGATTGATAGACGGTGAGTCACGAGTGGGATCAAGAGAAAGGAGCACGAGACAATGAGGAGACCTTACAGAGGAGGCTAAAGGGGTATGGTTTTATTTCACAGCCTGTTATGGTCCCAAATAGCGCATGTATGCCTGATCGAGAACGAGGAAGCCATCATTACATACCGTCACGAAAGGAATTTACAAACTGTCACGAGGCGAGTGATTGAAAATTCAATAATGAGATAATGGAAATGCTCATTTCTGTATCGAGAGAAAAGTATGGAAAGAGAGGAGAAATGGAGAATCGGCGACAATTTAGAAAGAAGGTGTATGAGGCGAATTGAAGAAGAGATCAACATTGGGAAGAGGAATTCATAGAAAGGAAGAAATGTGTAGACGAGTTGAAGAGAGAAAGAATGAAATGGGAAGAGGAGTTGAAGCGAGAAAGGAGGAGGCGACTTAAAGATCCCTAGACCATCAGCAAGAAGAATTTCAAAGAGAAATTGAAGGAAGAGACCCGAAGCTCTCTTAAGAAAAAGCGAAGCAACATGGATCATTTCTGATATCAGTCTGATCGAGGACTCGACTCACGACATATCAAAGGGATGCGAACAAGAAGCAAGAAGACAAGAGGGCATATCAAGGGTTTAAGTTCCTTTATATGTCATTGATGAGACTTTGAGAAGAAGATGATGGATAGAGATAAAGTGCTTGATAGCCAGTGATGCGCATATAGAAAGAAAAATATGATTTGGAAAAATCTGGATTTGATTATGACATTTATCCAAAATTTTTGGAGGTCCATGGTAGGCTGGAGCAAACATGAACACACTTGGAATGAGACGGGATGAGCTTGAACAATAAGGTGGATCTCACAAATGAATTGGTCCTGGAACGGTTATAAAAGAGAATGCCAAGGAAGAGGAGAATGAAATGAGTTTCAGGAATTCCATTGACTGGCTACCCTTGATCTGGATCCCCAAACATCTTTACTTCTAAACGAAGAAAAAAATAGACCTTTCCATTGATTTGTCAATCCCTCCTCATTCCTATCATATTTGTTCTCCAGCATTTGCACATTCTTATGAATAAAACCCCGAGAATTTGTTTGATGTGTTTAGTGGAGTGTGTGTTTACTTTACGCCTTAATTGTTAGAGGAATAAAAAGTAAAAATTTAGCTGGGAACAAAAATGTTGACATATCATAATATGAGCTAGTTGGGAGTAATTGATTAGATGATAGGATGAAATAAAAGAGCTAAAATGCGAGAATAAGGGCGAATGACATCTGATTGGTGAAACACAAATTGTAGAATTAGTTTGAATTTGGCGATGGAGTCCAGGATAAGGATGGTTATACAATTGAAGGAACAAAACATCTTTTTTTTGTTTTGAGTTTGTGGTATGAGTGAGTTAAGGAACCTATTGAGTTATAACATCATTTAAATCCTCATCGAGCTGATATAGTCGAGAAAATCCTCGGCGTTAATTAGGTTAAGTAACCAATTCTAGAACTTGTTAGATTATTACGATCAAGGCGAAATCTAGGTGATGCAACCAACAAGAAATGATGCAGGCCATCCTTGGAGAGTTTGAGCCATTCTAGCCACCCTCAAAATATGCTTCAGCATATTCCTAGTTCCTGATTTGAGCCAATTAAGCCTTTAATTTTTCAATAGCGGCAATTGAAAGCGAGATCCCTTCACCATGATAAACACGCGAGTAAAGAACCCAGGAATTATCCGGTTTCTAGTTCGGGAAAGTTTAGTATAAAGAGTTTGGGGGAATATTATCCCCAAATTTGACAAAAAAAGAAGCTAGCAAGAAGTCAAAGAGCGGAAATTTAGTGAATGGAATAAGTTTTGTCTTGTGGCCTGTACTCTTGAATAATTAAGCTCGTAGGGGTGTTTAAACACCTAGTACCCTAATGCCAACCGGTATGGGAGTTGCTAGCCCAAAGTTCTCTAAGGTAATAGAAAGCCTAAGAAAGACAAAACATTGCACTATTCAAATCTCGGGAAAAGTAAGAAGCAAAGAGTTGAAGAACAAAGGAATCTGCTGAAATAAAGTAAATATGGAAGTAGAAATTCCATAAAAAGAATTCAAAAAGAAGAAAAAGAAATAAAGTTGAAGGAAACGATGTAGAGACAAGATGGAAACTGGGTAATTTACAACCTAAATTCCCCATTTATCTACCCAATTACCCAAGCCTAACATTACAAGCCCAAAAGACCTGATTGATCTTGAAGGTTGGAACTACCTACATTAGTGGAGATCAATATGAACGAAAATCATATGGAATTTGGAAAATCAGGAAAAGATCAAAACTGTGAACATCTTCTAAGGGTTAATTAACTCATTAAGGAAATGAGAAAGGAGACCAACTAACTCTTCAGCAGGATCAATTGACTTCTTGTTTGTAAAACAAATTCAAACAATTTAGTTAATATTACCACGATTGAGTGAAACTAACCTTTATCGGACTTGAAGCTAAATATACAATAAGCGAATGCAATTTTAGTTTCAATTAAATTGGTTACAGCGCAAAAAACGAGACAGAAAAATGTCACCTTTTGTTTGAGGACAAACAAAATCTTTCTTTTCTTTGCTTGAGACAGAAGCAAATTTTAGGATTTAGGGGAGTTTGATGAGCTTAAAAGTCATCTATTTTCGATCCATTTTACGATTGATTTTTTTTTATATAAAGGCGATTTATATGCGGGAATATGGGCCACTTCCTGGCTAACGTGCGACGGGGAATTCAAAAGCGAGTGCGATGAATGAAGCGAGAATATGGTGAGCGATCTTGGTCTAATTGGTGAAGGAAGTTCTGCGGGAGGCACAAAAGGATTAAAGATTTGATGTCGTGAGCTTTTTCAGCAATCAAAATACATATTAAGGTTGCAACTTCTAAAGCTCCGATCGCAAATGAAGCGTGTCAACAGACAAAAGCGAGATTTGGGCGTGAAAGGAACTCAAGTCGAGCAACCCGAAGGGAATTGATGAAGAGAAGACATGATGTGTGACATCATTCGGAGAATCATGACGAAATTAAATCGTCTGATGGATAATGGTCGCTACACCAAAAGAAGTCGCGACAGGAAGAAATAATTGACTGAACATTTATGTGCGACATCACGGATGCGATTACTGGCTGTCAAGCCAGCGAATCGAAGCGAGTCGCGACCACGTTTGCAAAGGAAACTGGAGTCCGCGACATCAGTTGCACTAAAAAGGAGGTCGTGACAAGATCAAGCTGTCGCGACATCAACTACACAGAAAGGAGGTCGCGACATCACTCAGCGGTCGCGACAACAGTTGTAAGAAAAGAAGGTCGCGACAACACCTGGTTTGTAGCGACATCTGGCTCACAAAGACTTGAGGTGTGATGTCATTAAGCGATCGCGACAATAGAAATGAGCGAGAGAATTCGGCGACATCGCAAGAAGGTCGCGACATCCGCTGCAAAGACCAGAAGGTCGCGACAACATTGTGATGTTGCGACATCAAATACAAAGAGGTGAGGTCGTGACGTGATGGTTGTCAGCGACATCGGTTTCTGAAAACATGTCAGCGGCCGAAACGAAGCCTGCGACGCCAAAGCGAGACAACGAAGTCGCGACAATGAATTGATGTCGCGACATCAGCAACCAGATGGGCGATTAACTTCAGTCGAAAAGAGGTACATCGAAATTGGGAATGACTTGAGAACCACTGTAAATGTGGCCCGCTCTTGAGCAATTTCTTGGCGACTTGAAAGAGATGAGTTCTTTGAAAGGCTCCACGTATTTAATTTTCTTTCTTTTCTTTTAATTTTTTTAGATTGGTTGTATTTCGTTTTTAATTTGGATTTGAGCAGGTGCATTGTAAAGGTTGTGGCTGAATGCGATTTATATTTCTTGAGTGCATGCAGTTGTTTGAATTCAGACTGGAATTTGTATTTGAACTACCGAGTTTCGATTTACAGTGGTTTTCTTGATCAGTAAGCCAATGTATGGTGTAATCCAGTGATTTAGAAACCCAGCTCCCATTGAATTGACGCTATTGTCAAAAATTAACTTTCCTACAGAATTTTATTCATTATTGTTGAACTTCGGTTTATAAATCGACTTGCTGGTTTTGTGTGTTTCCTGGAATTGATCCCAATGTCAGTCTCCTATACCCATAACGGGGTTGTTCAAAGCTCTGATTTCGGGAGGCCCTGCGGGTGACCTGAGAGGCATTCTTGAGAGTGATGAACAATTTACGAAGTATAAGGAACTGATATTGATGATCTAATGTGTGTTAAGTAATAATTAAATCGATACATCCTCTTCTCGCGAAGCGAGAATGAGTTGAGTGAGTTATCAATTTAAGCATGCGGAGAGTTCGCCTCCAATTCGAATTGTAATTCAAACCCGTGTTAGCAACGATCTAATCAAAGGAAAAAATGAAATTGTTCTAATTTTGAGGAAGAGAACCGATTATAGTGTAAACCCATCTGATAGTTATCTGAAAAGGAGCTAAGGTTTACAGTCCATATTATGGGTATGAAGTATTGAAAAAAAATACCCAAGAACAAGGCTACCCAGTTAAAAGTAGTTATCAAGCCTTTGTATTCGAGAGAAGCGGTGAAGGTGAGATGATGAGCGGTGTGGGTTTGGAGATCCGAATTTGCACTATCATATTCCTTGGACTAGTTTTAAAATGCGTGGTTCGAGAGAAAACAAAGAATTATCATACAATTTGTGAATTGATTATTCACAATAACTATTTCCAATGTTCTCTTTATAGATAAGCTGTTCAATCTAAATTTGTCATTTCATTATTTATTAGTCATTCATTTATTTATTCATTCATATTATTTTTTGGTTTCATTATTTCAAGGCTTTTCTGGTGAGGATTCAAATTGTCTATTATAGTCGAATAGTATAGAGCTTGAGTAGTTGGGGTAGTTGATTGAAAATTCTTGAGATCTCTGTGGGATCGATATCTGGATAAATTGAATTTACTACTTATTGGACACATTGCCCCAGAGCATGATGGATCAAAACAACGAGAACACGATGATTTACTCTTAATAAAAATGCTCTTAATAGATCTGATAGTTATAGAACACAAAATACAAGTTGGCATTATTCTTTGGGGATTAGACAATAGTCCTTTGGTAGTGCAATAGAATTTGTATATGTCTTTGGTCCACGACCAACGGGCCATCATTTGAAATCTATAAATAGAAACCACTGGGTTGAGTGTGTGCGACACGCGAGCAGAAACTTCTTGGTAGCTGGAGACTCATTTGTATATTATTTTATTTTTCTTTTATTTTTCTGTCAATTTAGTTTTAGTTAGTTTATTTTTGGGTTGAGCAGTGATTTGGTGCTGGGTTTATTATAAAATTTTAGTTTTCATTACTGTCTAATTTCAACGGAATTTGGAGAATTTATGGAGTTCATTTATTTTAGTTCGCTTGCAATTTCAATGAATTTTCTTGATCAGTTAGTCATTGTTATTTGTAATCTAGTTTTGAAAGACTGAGCTCCCTCTAAGAATGGATCGATGTTAATTATTGTTTTCTGCACAACTTTAAAGAACGTCATAGTTTAAAATCTTGAATTTATTTAATTGGTGTTGTTTTCGAATTTAATTAGTCCGAATATTAGTAGCGTGTACCCAGAAAAGGACTATATCTTACTCTGATTTCCAGGAGGCCCTCTAAGTGACACAAAGATGAAGATTCTTAAGAGTATGAAGTAGTTACTTGGGGGTATGTTATACTATTATTATGGCACTGATGAACTCTGAAAGATTACTTCGATAGATCACTGATTTACTCATGCTGTGAGGATAGTTGGATGATGTATCAATTTAGTTGATCAGAGGTTTCTCCTCAATCTAATGAAAGGATCTTGATCCCGTGTTAGCAGAGATCTAATCAAGGAGATAGAGAATTTTATCAGATTCGAAGGATGAGATACCAATTAGATTAGAGAAGGCTTGCATAATCCTGTTTATAGGGGTAAGAATTCTTCAGTCCTAAGATTTGGGTGTGAAGTATTGAAAAGGAAAAGTACTCGGATCTTAGAAAGAGGATTATATTCTACAAGCAACTGATTAAACTCATGTATCTGAAAGGAACATGGATCTCTAATTAGTGACATGTATGGTGTATGGAGAAATCCAAACTATACTACCTTGCATCTTTGACAAGTTCAGATTTCAAACTAATGACTAAACTATGTTATAAAATGATATAGCGATTAATAATTGTACACTGATTTATTTCCTAGTGTTAACTTACCTAGTGAACTTTCCAATCCAAATATTTGAATTCTTTATATATAGTTATAGGATTTTAATTGGTCTTACTTTCTTTTAATTTAAACCAAACACTTTTAACTTTGGAGTTCAAATAGTGAGGATCTATAGTAGATGGGGTAATTTATCTTTAGATTTTTCATCAATCCTCATGGGAACAATATCTGGACTTAAATCCTCTTTTATTACTTGTATGACCTGTGCACTTGCAGTGCTAGACCAAAACAAATTTTTAAATAAAGTCTTCTCTTATAAGACAGATAACATATTGCATACCTTCAGTTAATTAACAAGTTTTTATGCCATTGCTAGGGACTGAATAGTCTTAGGTTGCAGTGACAGAAATTTGGTTGATTACATATTTTGGTCGCAATAACAAGTTTGTTACACCGTTGTAAGGGACTGAATAGTCTTTGAAGGTAGTGCCAGAAATTTACCACACACACACACACACACACATTGATATAACCATATTCTAGTCTATTAACAAGTTTTTGGTGTCGCTGCCAAGGACTTTAGTCAGTCTTTGGTGGCAGTGCTAATTACTTGGTCAAATTTGGTCTTAACAAGTTTTTAGCGCCGTTGCCGGGGACAAATTTAGTTAGTCTTTGGAAGCTATGTTAGAAATTTGTCCTAACAATAGTATCAAGAATCAGTTGTTTTTAGTCTATGTGAAAAAATAGACAACAAGTTTTTTGTGCTGTTACTGGGGATCTGAAAGGAGAATTTGAAGATCAATATTCTAACCAAAGAGAGAATTGCTAATTTAGACATTTTTCTCCGTTCTATCAAAAATTTCAGAAAATTACAAAAATAGTTTTAACTGCAGTAGCTGAGAAGCTACTGAAAATGTTTTATGAGCTTAAATTGATATAACTGTTTTCCATAGATTTCATTTAATCTTAGTGCGTTCCTATTTCAGGAAGATTTTACATGCATAGAAAACCAGAACCAAAACTACTGCCTTTGGACATAGAATTGGAAGAACGAGAAATAAGAAAGTGAAAGTGGCAATCGCGACTATGGCAAGCGGAGAATCGACAACCTATTCTGGAAAATGGAGTGAAAGAGCCTCGGGACAAATGACTATGGAGGATTTTTGGAGGCCAGTTATTCAAGATAAATATTCTACTATGAGTCAACTTGCTATAGAGGCCAACAATTTTGAGATAAAGCCAGCTTTGATCACAATGGTGCAACAACATCAATACACAAGGCATCCAAGTGAAGATCCCAATGAGCATATGGGAAGATTTTTGCGGATGGAAAATACAGTGAAGTTGAATGGGGTGAGACCTGAGGTGATCAAACTGTTCCCTTTTCATTGAGATGTGCGACCACTTGGTTTGAATCATTTCCATATGGATCAGTGAATAATTGGGAAGAGTTGGTGGAGGCCTACATGAGCAGATTTTTCCCTCCTGCCCTCACTTCAGAAAGGAGAGGGGAAATCATAGTGTTCAAACAAGGAGAGGATGCAAGTCTCTATACTACATGGGAAAGATTCAAGAGATTGCTGAAAAGATGCCCAAT
Organism: Tetrastigma voinierianum; assembly: GCA_016808115.1. Taxonomy (NCBI): domain Eukaryota; kingdom Viridiplantae; phylum Streptophyta; class Magnoliopsida; order Vitales; family Vitaceae; genus Tetrastigma; species Tetrastigma voinierianum. The sequence continues at coordinate 553,374 of JAEQBH010001641.1, forward strand.
GCATGACATTGATCTAAATAGATGGACATCTTTTATCACTCTATGAACTACACCTCCAAAGGTATAATAGATGCAGCCTGTTGCGAAGCATTCAAGAGGAAGAGTGCAAATAAGGCAAGACAACTGATTGAAGATCTTTCCAAATGCAACTATAGAGCTCCAATTGAGACTTCAAGGAGTAATAGTAGACTGAAAGGAAGTGGGGGTGATAGAGCTAAACAAAATGACTGACATAGAAGCAAAATTTGATGCATTGATAAACAAGATGGGAAACTAAGATAGAAGAATGCACTCAGCACATGAAGTGGGAACAGTTGATGCAAATGACTAGAAGAGTGGTGCTGATGAGGGACTAGCCCATGAGGGTCCCTATCAAGTTGAGGAGGCACAGTTTCTCAATGGTAATAAAAGCTACAACTTTAAGTCTATCCTCAACTTGCTAACTCACTACACACCAGCACTCAGGAACCATGAGAATTTATAATATGGAGGAGGAGCACAACAAGGTCCAAGACTAGTTCAGAATTTTCAACAACAGTATGCTCCGTGGGTTCAGCATCAGTTAAAGTTTTGGAAATCAAGACAGGTTCTATCAGGGCATCGGATAGTGTTAATGTGGATAGAGAAAGGGAGGAAGACAAGGAGGACAACAAATCTTATGATTGGGACAAAGCATTCAACATTCAAATATGTTCTGACATGACTCATGAAATGGGGTTCCGTTTGTGAGTGGACTAGATGGAGATGACCTGGATGAGTAAGGGGTCATGAGTGTGGGACAAGGATGGGGAGGAGTGAAGGAAAAGAAAGAAGGAAAAGAAGAAGACCGAGGAAGAAAAACATATAGACATTGGAGAAGAAATAAAGCAGTATAGTTTTGAAGTAACTGAAGAAGAGAGAATATTAAAGGTGCAGCAAAAGCAGCCACTTGAAGAGAGGATGATCAGAAGAAGAATCGGTTCAAACATAAGCCTCACAGTCATTCCTTCAAAGGTTGCAGAAAGCTAAGCTAGAAGAGAAATTCTCTAAATTCTTGAACATGTTCAAGAAATTAGAGATTAATATCCCTTTTTCAAATGCCTTATTATGCTAAATTCATGAAAGATATACTGAGCAGAAAAAGGAAAATTGCTGAAGAAGGAGTAGTGAGCATGACAGAAACCCACATTGTAGTTATTTAGATGACTTTACCTATGAAAATGAAGATCCGATGACTTCACTATTCAACACTGCAAGTGAAATGGGAAAACGTGTGTGATTCTAGAGCTAGCATCAATAAGTCACATAATCTGCAAGTCAAAGATTAAGTTTGGGAGGCCTCACAGCCAGACTGCGGTGGCGGGAGCCGGAACCTTAGCTCGGCGGGGTATTCTTGAGGTGTGCTTATCAAAGTGGGGAGCTGTTTTTGTTGGACTTTATGGTCATTGATGTTGAAGAAATGAAACAAGTCTCCCGCTAGTACATTTAGGAAGGCCTTTCCTTACTACGGGAGGCGGCTTTATTAGAATGTGAGAAAGGGAGAGCTTACTAAGGAGTTAGAGATGGCGATTTTTAATCTAATGAGGTTAAAAACAATTTAGAATTTGATAGTCTTGATTATAGATTGGCAAAACAAAAGTTCCCATCAGTTCTAAACTAATAAAAGATTATAAGATTCAGAGTTCAATGAATGAAAATGAGATGAATTTCTAGTATCTTGAGTATCTTGATGTTGAATTTCTAAACTCAAATTTTGAATTAAAAGAAGTAGTACGCAGTCTTAATGACAATAGTGCAGAAAAATCAAGTAGTTATGAAGATAAGGTTTCAAAAGTAAACACGAGCTTAGATGGTTTAATTCTAAAAGAATTGACGGAACATTTGAAGCATGCCTTTCTTGAAGCAGAAAAATCTAAACCAGTAATTATGTCAACTAACTTGACAGAGCACAAAGAATAGAAACTACTAGAAATTCTCAGGAAATATAAAGGAGCAATCAGTAGAAGATTTGAAAGGAATTAGTCCTTCTAATTGCATGCATAAAATTCTCTTTGAGGAGAATGCAAAGACTTCCATTGAACATTAAGGAAGACTGAATCCGATCAATGAAAAGTTGTTAGAAAATGTGAAGTATTTAAATGCGGAGTTTCATATGCAATCTCAAAACGACCCTTGAGTGATTTGGGGTTCATGCAGTTCCTAAGAAGGGTGGATTCATTGTGATCAGAAATGAGAAGAATGAATTGATTCCTACAAGAACCATGACAGGATGGAGGGTGTGTATATACTACAGAAAACTGAATACTACTACAAGAAAGGATCATTATCCTCTACCTTTCATTGATCAAATGCTAGACAGGTTAGAAGGACACCCCGATTTATGTTTTCTTGATGGATATTCTGGATATAACTAGATTGCCATAGCTCGTGAGGATCAGGAGAAGACTACATTTACATGTCCTTATGGCACCTTTGCTTTTAGAAGGATGCCATTTGGATTATGTAATGCTCTTGCCACCTTTTAAAGATGTATAATGTCTATGTTTTCAGATTTGGTGGAAGAGGCTATGGTAATTTTCATGGATGACTTTTCAGTATATGGATCCAGTTTTGAGAAATGCTTAGAAAATTTGGAAACAGTACTTTAAAGGTGCCAAGACAAGAATCTATATTTGAATTGAGAAAAATGCCATTTCATGGTAACAAAGGGCATTGTCTTGGGGCACAAGATTTATACAGCTGGGTTAGAAGTAGACCAAGCAAAAGTTTCTATCATAAAAACTCTCTTGCCACCAACAATTGTTAAAGGGATAAGAAGTTTCTCAGAACATTTTGGGTTTTATAGGAGATTCATAAGGGACTTCTCAAAAATCTCTAGGTAGATTGTTGGAAAAAGATGCAAAATTTGAATTTGATGAATCATGCAAAGCTGCATTTGAAGAAATTAAAACCATATTGATTACAGCTCCCATCATGGCAACACTTAACTGGAACAAGGAATTTGAAATTATGTGTGATGCTAATGACTATGCAATGAGAGCAGTATTGGGACAAAGAACTGAGAAGATATTTAGTGCCAGCAAAACCTTCAATGAGGCACAAGAGAACTACTCTCCTATAGAAAAGGAGATGCTAGCAATGGTGTTTAGCAGCAGAAAAATTCCAGGTATATTTTATTGGGGTCCCACATGTAATAGCCACATGATCATGCTGCAATTAAATATTTGATGGCAAAGAAAGATGCCAAACCAAGACTAATCAGATGGGTATTACTACTACAGGAGTTTGATTTAGAAATCAAAGACAAAAAGGGTAGTGACAATGTGATAGCTGATCACTTGTCTAGATTGGAAAAAACTATTGAAGATGAAAAAGAAATTGAAATAGCAGAAAACTTTCCTGATGAGTAGCTGTTTTTGTTATCAATCCAAGTACCTTGGTATGCTGATATTGTGAATTACTTAGCCTGTGGAATTATGCCACCTGAGTTCAACCACTAGCAGAAAAGAAAGTTGAGACGATGTGATTTTATATTTGGGATGACTATGCACCCGGAAAGAGGAGTAGATATGATTATCAGGAGATGTGTACCAGAAACAGAACAAGGTGGAATTCTTGATAAATGTCATGCATCACAATATGGAGAAAACTTTTTAGGAGAGAGAACAACCCATAAAATTCTTCAATAAGGTTTTTATTGGCCTACTCTATTCAATGACTGTTTTGAATGGGTAAAACATTGTGATAAATGTCAAAGAATGGGCAATATAAGTAGAAGAAATGAGAGGCCCCTACAAGGAATCCAGGTGGTACAGATTTTTGATGTATGGGGTATAGACTTCATGAGACCTTTCCTATCATCATTTGGAAATTTATACATTAGAAGCAATAGCTTGTTCTAGAAATGATGCAAGTATAGTGTTTGGGTTTATACAAAGATATATCTTGAGCAGATTTGGAGCACCTAAAACAATCATTAGTAATGAGGGAAGCCATTTTGCAAACAAGGTTTTTGCAAAACTGATGGGCAGATATGGAATCAGACATGTAATGGGATTGGCTTATTACCCTTAGTCAAATGGGAAAAATGAGATTTCCAATAGGGAGATTAAGAAGATTCTAGAGAAAATAGTGAACTCAAGTAGAAAAACTTGTCTATAAGGCTAGATGATGTATTGTGGGCTTATAGAACTGCTTACAAAACTCCTATTGGAATGTCTCCATACAAAACTATATTTGAAAACCTTGACATCTCCCTCTTGAACTTGAATACAAAGCTATGTGGGCCATCAAGAAACTGAACTGTGATTTCCAAGTTGCCAAGGAAAAGATATTACTCCAAATGAATGAACTGGAAGAGTTGAGAAATTAAGCTTATGATAATGCTAGAATCTACAAAGATAAGACAAAAAAGTGGCATGATCAGAAACTTCTAAGGAGAGAATTCAAAGTAGGAGAGCTAGTCCTGTTATACAATTCCAAGCTCAAGCCGTTTCCAGGAAAACTGAAGTCAAGATGGAGTGGGCCTTACATAGTAGTAGCAAGTACACCCTTTGGAGCAGTAACATTGAAAACTGATTATGGAGATGAGTTTAAAGTGAATGGTTAGAGAGTGAAGCATTACCTTGGAAGGAATATAAATGAAGATTAGTTCCAGATTTTGAAGAGAGAAGAACTTTGCTGAAAGGAAAACATTTTGCAGCAAATGTCTAGCTAAAGACATTAAACTGAGCAGCTTCTTGGGAGGCAACCCAAGCAAATTATAATTTTTGTAGTTAACTTAATTTTGTTAAATTTTGTGTGTTTGAAGTTTAGTTTTAATTTAGTTTGAAAATTTATTTTGTGATTTTGTTGATTTTTCAAGACAATGAAGCTGTATTAGAGATGAAATTTATTTGGAAACATTCTTTCTCAGAATCACTATGTAGAATGTGCTACAAGGGGGAGTTTTTCTTTTTTCGTAACTTGTTCTTTAATGATAATGCATAGTTGAAGTTTAGGGGAGTGCATTTTTATAAAGCAGAAATGAATAGCAGCTTTGTTGTACCAATTCCTTGAATATTTTTATCATCATCATGTTGAATGATATTAAGTGAAGAAAAGAGATGTGTTGTTCATACTTGAATTGAGACGCTTTGATGTTATATGTGTCTTCACAAGTATGTGTTGAGTGGTATGAATGTATTGCATACAATTTTATGTGTTGATTGGTTGAAAGGATGTTAATTGTGCAATTTTGAGGAAAAATCATTGGGTTGTCGCGACATACCTTCCTTTGTCACGACATTAATTCTACTTTGTTGCAACATTATTGCTCGTTGTCGCGAAAAAGATTGGTTTAGCTTTTTAGATTATTGCAGGAAATTATGTTGTACATACTTTTTATGTCGTGACATTATTCTTTTAGAAGCTGCAGAAAATTATGTCGCAACATTATTTTACTTGAGTAGAATGAACTATGTCGCGACATTATTCTTCTTTGTCGCAACATAAGTTCTAAAAAAACCCTAAGTGAACTGTTTGTCGAAACAATTATTTTTATGTCACAACTATCATTAAATAAAACCTCAGATTGATAAAATTGTTCTGTTGAGATATAGTGATAAATCGGTTGATGCATAGAATTACGATGAGATGCTGATAATAAATGTCATACCTTGGGATATATAAATGCTGTATGAACCTCGGATGTAGTCATCTCTGGACGTGAATATCATGTTCAACCGTGATAATGGGAATACCGCGAGTTAAATCGTGTCGAAGACCTCCGGTTGGGCCGATGGGAGATCGCGTAAGATAACGTGCGCGAAATCGTCGAAGTCGGGAGTCAAGCAAAGGGAAATGATTTTGTTGTTGCGGGAACAGTGGGCGTAAGTTCTAATGAGTTGTGATCAATCTGTCATCAAATGTACCTAACCCACATAAATATAAAAACTCAGAATTTGTGGGTGTGTAAAAATTTTACTCGCTTATAGGTGATAGAAGAGATATCTTCATGTAGATCGATGATATCTGCATTCTGTAGAAAGTCAGTCATTTGTCTGATAATGGTTCAGTTTAAGAGACTAGTGAAAGAACTAGATTTCTAGAAGATAGTTCATCTACTGACAGACGAGAAGGGGAAATGGAATTCCACAAGGAAGAATCCCCATGAGTCTATTGCAAGAGGCTCATTGACAGAAGAAGCCAAGGTTTGGTTCTATTTTATTTGCTAAGTCCTTTTACCATCTAAACACCTCAGTATAGTCAGAGAGAAGGAGGCAGTACTTTTGTATGCCATCTTAAAGGGATTCAAATTCAGTGTGGGGAAAATAATAGAGAACTCAATTTTGAGTTATTATGAGGAGTGGCCTTCTGAGGATTAGTACCCCATCCGACACTAATCCGCAGATGTGCATTTTAGGAGGTGTGGAAGGAGATTGGGAAGAAGAAGAAACATGTCCTAGAGTTTTTCCTCTGACATTGACAGGAATAACAAAGGGGCTAAATAACAGAGGCAAGGAAAAAGAAGCAGAAGCTAAAAAGAGGAAGGGGATAATAGAGAAATGGAATAAGTACAGTTTGAGAGCCCAGCTCAAGAGCATCAAGAGAGGCAGAGAAGTTTGAGCCCCATCTTGATTGTATCCCCATAAGTAAGAGAAATCCATTAGGAGCCAGCTGAGAGCTCAGGGCAACAAGGCAACAATGTAGAAGTGATGGAAATTCTTAGAGTCATGAGGCAAGAGATGCTGGAGAGAAACAGACAATTAAAGATTCAACTACAATTGAGAGATGAGTATATGGATGCAGAGCTGAGAAGAAGAGATCAAAATTTAGAGGATGCACTCAAATAGAGGGATGAAGAATGGAAGAGTAAACTGGAACAAAAAGAAAAAGAATTAAGAGGAGAACTCAGGGCAAGGGAGAAAGGTTTCATTTAAGACCAACTGAAAAGGGTCAGTGAGTTGCTAAAGATAATGAAAGAGTGGGAGGATGCAATAGAGCAGAATCTGATGCAAAAGGTAGATGCTTTAGGATATCTATATAAGGAGAATTAGAAGGACATCAAACTATTGATAAAAAAGAGGGACAAAGATATAAAGGCAACCCTTAACTACAGGGAAAAGTTATGGACTGAGAGTTTAGATATGATTAACAATAATTTGATCAAAATGAATTATGCCCAAGGTGAGTTTGAGGGAACCCTAAACTCCATTGGGCAGAGACAAGATGATCTTAGTAAGAAAATGGCACTTTCTATGGAGTGGTTTGTATTCAACAAAGAAGAAGGTAGCAAGGCTAGAAGACCACCAGACCAATTCCTTGAATTCTCTCCTTCATCTACTGGTTATAAGTTTGAACCAATAAATATGAACTATCCCAATAAGTATGATAGAAGAAATAAATGACTTACCTTATTGTTCCTCCCTTATTTCTATCTTTGTAACTAAATCCCCTATACATGAAATCTTAAATGAAAAATCATTTGCAAACATTTGTGTACATTTTCCTCTTACATTTTCTTCTGTTTATTTTATTTTTCATTTATTTATTTTTAAATAAATAAAGATTGATGAATTTTTAGTTGTATAACCTTGTTGAAAAAGGGAGAAACCAATTTTCTTGGGTTTATTTGCTGAGTAGCTGTGATTTGTTTGGTGGAAGTTGAATGATGAATTGAATTGAGTTGTTTGCTATGTTGAAATTCTTTTGAATTGAATGGTTTGATTTGTGTATGCCTTAGTGTTGTAAAACAGCATAGCAACATATCCAGAAACCAAACAATACATAGTTCTAAAACAAATTGGGGAAGGATGAAATGAATTGAAAAAGGAAGTTGTAAAATGATCATTGAAAATGTTAAACTTCAAGACTAAGGAATATTTAAACAAATGATGGAACAAATAAGACTTATAATTATGTTTTTGTAAACAGTTTAGTTATTATAAATCCTGATAAACAATGCACATGGTTAAAAGGACCTCGAAAACAAAATGTCCTAAGATTAGTGACATCTTCTGGGATCCATCACAGTTTAATCTCCCAACAGTCCTAGAACTTATTAGATTATTAGTCAAGGCGAAATCCTAGGCAATACCATTAACAAGAAATGATATAGGTCATTCTTGGAAGTTTAAACCTTTCAAAGCCTACGTACCCCTGTGATATGCATATGCATATACTTTAGTTCCTTGTTTGAACCTTTAGCCAATTTCATCATCAACCAGCAAATGAAAAGCCTAAATCCTCCCTTAAATCTAATCCTATAGTAAAGAACCCTTATTTGCCTAGATTGTATCATGGCCAAATACATCGATATGAAAGGACAAGTTTGGGGGGGAGTATTATTTTCGGTGTAGAGGATAAGAAGGGTTGAAAAAGGACAACCAATTGAGATGAGGAAAGATGCAAAGAATGAAGAAAAGAAGTTATGAAAAGATAAAGTATCAATGTGGAATGAGTTTTGTCTTGTAGCCTTTCTCCCTTGAACAATTAAGTTCTTAGGGGTGTTTCAACACCTAGTACCCTAATGCCAATTGGTATGGGAGTTACTAACCCAAAGTTCGTTAAGGGTGGTAGAAAGCTTAAAAAGACAAAACATTGCACTATTCCATAAGCCTTGATAAGAAATGAAAAGTGAAAAAGCTTCTAATATGAGGAACTGAATTTACAATTTGAAAGTGGTCACGAAGAATACCACAATAGAGAGTATGCAAAAAGATGCACCAAACCAAGTTTGTGTCTGTTTGAAAGTTGACATCAATGGAAAAAGTTAAGGATGCAGAATGAAGGTAATAGGCTTGAGTTGTAAATGGAATCTGGGTCAAATTGAGCTTAAATTGTCTATTCATCTACCCAATTACCTAAGCCAAACATTAAAAGACTAAAAGACCTAATTGATCTTGAAGTTGGTATATGCCTACATTAGTGGAGATTGATATGAAAAACAAGCATATGAGACTTAGAAAAATCAAAGAGGAGTTTATTATATGAGTATTGTCTCAGAAGATTAACTAATCTGCTAATGAAAAAGAGAGAAGACCATCACACACTCACAGATCAAGGTTAAATAATTGAACTGTTTATCCTATAGGAATTATTTGTATGTTTAGTGAACTTACTTGAAAATATTCCTTGTTTGGATGTTGTTCAAACAGTTTACTTCTTATCTTTCTATTTAAATCGTGGATTCAAGAGAAAAGATATATAGGGCAGAACAGAAAAATGTCCTTAAAAATAAAAGATGAAATGTTTGAGGATAGACAAATTTTATTTTCTTTGCTTAGGGACAAGAAAAAATTTAAGTTTGACGGAATTTGATGAGTCCTAAACTCATCTATTTTTAGTCCATTTTTCTGGCATATTTTTAGAAGTTTATGATTAATTTTAATGTTGAATTATGGAAAATTCACCTACTTTGTGTTTTGCAGGTTTTGAATGAAAAAGAAACAATTATAGCAAGAAAAGCAGAAAAATTGGCTAAGGTAGAAATGTCGCGACATAATTTCAGAATGTCATGGCATAATTTCAAGGCAACCAGGAAAGCTCTGTCACAACAAGAAATGATATATCCAACAAAGAAGCTGAACTCAAGTTAGAAGTGAAGATTGTCTCGACATTTCACAATTTTGTCGTGACAATATGAGAAGAATTGAATGATAAATGTTGCAACAAAGAAAGTGAATGTTGCAACATAGTGAGATTCAGAAAACAGAACTTTGTCGCGACATTCCTTACTTTGTCGCGACATTGATCCAAGCAAATGGTAGTAGAGAATTGTCGCGACATTTTACAACTATATCACGACATAAAGAGCTAAAGAGGGAAGAAAGAATGTCGCGACAAAAGAAAATTATGTTGCGATTGAAAATGGAAGAGCAATGAGATGAGTTAAGACAAGTTGGTAGCGACAAAAGTTTTTATGATTGCAACAAACAGTTCAGCGAATGACAAAGATCAAGGCAACAAGAGTATGTCGCGACAGAGAAGTTTTATGTCGCGACAACAACAACATGTAGCTATGAGAAACTCTATCGCGACATGGGAAATTATTGTCATGACAAAGGTTGAGAAGAACCATAGAAAGAATGTCATAACACAGTAATTTATGTCGCAACAAAGATGAAGAGCTGAAGGCCAAAATATGTCACAACAAAGGAAAGCTATGTTGCGACATAAGTTGAAGAGAAGAGCCTAGAAGAGAACAGAAGATTGTCATGACACAGTATGAGAAAAATAGTAATTTATGTCACGACATTTCAAAATTATGTCGAGACATAAAACAAAACTAAAGGGTGAGAAGCTTTGTTGGGACAAAGAAATTTTATGTTACGACACAATCAAGAGCAGCAAGAAGGAAACGTTGTTGCAACAAAGCTTTTATGTCGTGACATACCATTCGAGTATTCAAGCTGCAAGGCACTAAAGAAATGTCACGACACAAGACACTCATGTCGCAACAATTACAAGACAACTTCAGCAAAACTCTATCACAACATTTTCTAAGTTTGTCACGACATCATTCAAGAAGAAGGCACGAAACTATGTTGCGACAGAAAACTGCAAGCCACGACAAAGATGGAGAACAAAGATGACAACTATGCCGCGACATAATTTTCAATGTCGTGACAAAGCCACTTACTGGGCCAATTTTTGGGGATCCACAATTTCAACCTGAAAGTGCGGCCCATCATTTGAAAATCTACCAATAGAACCACCTAGGGCAGTGTGCATAGCTTTCGCCAAACCAGGAACTTTTGGGTAGTTGGAGACTCCTTTGTATATTATTTTATTTTTCTTTTATTTTTTTCCCGTCAATTTAGTTTTAGTTTAGCTTTTAGTTAGTTTATTTTGGGATTGAGCAGTGATCTTGTGTTGGGTTTATTGTAAAATTTTAGTTTTCATTACAGTCTGATTTCAATGGAATTTGGAGAATTTCTGGAGTTCATTTATTTCAGTTCGCTTGCAATTTCAGTAAATTTTCTTGATCAGTTAGTTAATGTTATTTGTAATCTAGTTTTGAAAGACTGAGCTCCATCTGGGAATGAATTGATGTTAATTATTGTTTTCTCCGCAACTTGAAAGAACGTCATAGTTTGAAATCTTGAATTTATTTAATTGGTGTTGTTCTCGAATTTAATTGTTCCGAATATTAGTAGCATGTACCCAGAAAAGGACTATATCTTACTCTGATTTACAGGAGCACAAAGATGGAGAATCCTGAGAGTATGGAGTAGTTACTTGGGGGTATGTTAGACTAATATTATGGGACTGATGACCTCTAAAAGATTACTTCAATAGATCACCGATTTACTCATGGTGTGAAGATAGTTGGATGATGTATCAATTTAGTTGATCAAAGGTTTCTCCTCATTCCGATGAAAGGATCTTGATCCCGTGTTAGCAGAGATCTAATCAAGGAGATATAGAATTTTATCAGATTCGAAGGATGAGATACCAATTAGATTGGAGGAAGGCACGCCAATCCTCTTGTCATAGAGGCAAAATTAGTCGATCCAGATTTGGAGTGTGAAGTGCGAAAGGAAAAATACTTGGATCTTAGAAAGAGGATTATATTCTACAAGTAATTGATTAAACTCATGTCTTTGAAAGGAACATGGATCTTTAATTAGTGAAATGTATGGTGTATGGAGAAATCCAAACTATACTATCTTGCATCTTTGACATGTTCAGATTTCAAACTAATGACTGAACTATGCTTTAAAATGATGTAGAAATTAATAATTGTACACTGATCTATTTCCTAGTGTTAACTTACCTAGTGAACTTTCCAATCCAAATATTTGAATTCTTTATATATAGTTATAGGATTTTAATTGGCCTTACTTTCTTTTAGTTTAAACCAAATCACTTTTAACTTTGGAGTTCAAATAGTGAGGATCTTTAGTAGATAGGGTACTTGATCTTGAGATTTTTCATCAATCATCATGGGAATGATATCTGTACTTAAATACACTTTTATTACTTGTATGACCTATGCACTTGCAGTGATCTAGACCAAAACAAAATTTTAAATAAAGTCTTCTCTTATAAGGCAGATAACATATTGCATACCTTTAGTCAATTAACAAGTTTTTGGCACCGTTGTAAGGGACTGAATAGTCTTTGAAGGTAGTGCCAGAAATTTACCACACACACACACATTGATATAACCATATTCTGGTCTATTAACAAGTTTATGGCATCGTTGCTCTTTGGTGGCAGTGCTAATTACTTGGTCAAATTTGGTCTTAACAAGTTTTTAGCACCGGTGCTGGGGATTGATTTAGTTAGTCTTTGGAAGCAACGTTAGAAATTTGTCCTAACAATAGTATCAAGAATCAGTTTTTTTTGGTCTATGTGAAAAAATATTCAACACCTCTTCAAAGGGAATTGAATAAGGCACAAATCCTACTAACTCTTGCAGAATCAAGTGCATGTTCATGGTCAAAACGAACATAAGAGTGAGAACTAGAAAAAGTTAGAAATATTGCTGTGTGAGGTATGCCATCATCTACACAAATGACAAACGGTTCAAGGGCATCATGTCTACTGTTTAGTTAGTAGAGTAAACATACTTCTACAAGGGAAGGTTCAAAGGGTAATACATAATATAACAATATTTGATCTTTATCTTAATATATATATTTTAAAAACAACTAGCAGCGGGATTCTCTCCAATAATTTTGATAACTTAACATTTTAAAAAAATAAAGAAAAATTTAAAACTAATAAACCTAGCCGTCTGCAGTTTGGTGTGAAGGACCTTGGATATCCATCCATTTGGAATGAATTTAAAATTTTGATTTTAATTTGGAAACGTTCGCATAATCGTTTAATATCATTATGGGTGTATTCATTCCTTTCTCCCGTTAGCTTGAAACCGTCGGAAGATATTCTCTTCCTCGCTTGTCCATTCATCACTTGAAGTCCTTTTAAAGAGAGCTATGACTCTCTTTGGATATTAAACTATTATTACCTTTGTTGATGATAACACCAAGTACTGTTATATGCACTTACTCAAAAGTAGATGAAGTGATGGAGAAATTTTTTCTTTATAAAAATGAGGTCGAGAATCAGCTCAACAAGTAAATTAATGTGCTAAGAAGTGATCGAGGTTCTGAGTATGAATCACCATTTGTTGATGTGTGTGCTCAACATGTGATTACACATTCAACCACAACACCTTATTCATCTAAATCAAATGGAGTGGTTGAGGGAAAGAATCGCACACTAAAGGAAATGATGAATACAATGTTGATAAGTTCTTGTCTACTATAAAACATATGGGGGGAAGCCATTTTGTATGCTAATTACCTCTTGAATAAGGTAGCTAAAAATAAAGCAGCGAAGACTCCATATATGTTATGGAGATGACAACAACGATCTTATAAATACTTGTGAGTGTGGAGATGTCTAGCCAAAATGACAATTTCCCCAATTAAAAAGGTGAAAATAGGACCTAAAACTAGTGATTGCATTTTCATGGTTATGCACATAATAGTATTGCTTATTGATTTTTTGCCCATGAGTTGAATATTCCAGATATTCACAAGAACATGATAATGGAATCAAGGAACACATCATTCTTTGAAGATGTATTTCTATGTAAATCCAAAGATGAGTCGAGTTCATCCAAACGAATGCTTGAGACTATTAATGAAAATAGTCAGGATCAAGATAAAGATGATTAGGTAGAACCCAGACGCAACAAAATAGCAAGGATAGAAAAAACTTTTAGTTCAGATTTTTTGACATATGTGATTGAAGGGGAACCTCAAACATTCAAAGAGGTTGTGAACTCCACAGAGAGTCTCATGTGGAAAGAGGCTATTATGAGTGAAACTAATTCCATACTGCATAACCATACTTGGGAACTAGTGAATCTTCCACTAGATTGTAAACCTTTAAGTTCCAAGTGGGTTTTCAAAAGGAAAAGGAAAGTAGATGGATCAATTGACAAGTACAAAGCAAGACTTGTTATCAAAGGATACAAACAGATTGAAGGCCTTGATTATTTTGACACAAATTTTCCTGTAATGAGAATAAATCCCATAAGGATGATGCTTGCAATTACTACACTAAGAAATCTTGAAGTACATCAAATGGATGTAAAAACAACCTTTCTAAATGGAGATTTAGATGAAGAAAACTAGATGGAGAAACTAGAGGGGTTTTCTGCTCTAGGACAAGAAAGAAAGGTTTGTAAATTGGTGAAATCACTATATGTACTAAAACAAGCACCAAAACAATGGCATGATAAATTTGACAATGTCATGATGTCACATGACTTTAACATTAATGAATGTGACAAGTATGTGTATGTCAAAGATATAGAACATAGATATGACATTGTATGTCCGTACGTAGATGACATGCTTATCATCGGTAGTAATGATAAGATGATTACATACACGAAGAACATGTTGAATTCAAGGTTTGACTTGAAAGACTTAGGATTTGCTGATGTTATATTAGGGATAAAAATCAAAAGAACATCAAATGGACTCATTCTAAGTTAGTCACACTATGTTGACAATATTCTTGGAAAGTTTGACAAAGATAAGTCTGGCATAGCTAAAACACCCGTAGATGTAACTCTACATTTCTCCAAGAATAAAGCAGAAAGCGTTTCTCAAGTAGAATACTCTAAGGTAATAGGTATTCTAATGTACTTAATGAGTTGTACATAACCAAACATAGCCTATGCAGTTAACAAATTGAGCAGATACATGAGTAATCCACGAGCCAAGCATTGGCAAAGAATTATGAGAGTACTAAAATACTTACGATTTACTCGTGATTATGGGTTGTATTATACAAGATATCCTACTGTACTTGAAGGATATCGTGATGCTAATTGGATATCTAATGTTCAAGACTCAAAATCCAAAGTGGTTATGTGTTTACATTAGGAGGAGCAGCAGTCTCATGGAAATCCTCAAAACAATCGGTAATTGCCAAATCCACTATGGAATATGAGTTTATAGCACTAAAAAATGCGGGGAAGAGGTTGAATGGCTACACCACTTCCTAGAGGATATTCCAAGGTGGCCAAAACCTATGCCTCCAAAATGCATACATTGTTATAGTCAATTTGCTATTGGTAAAGCACAAAACGGTATGTATAATGGTAAGTCTAGACATATTCGTCGTAGACACAATACTATTAGACAACCACTCTCAACTAGGGTTATCTCTCTAAATTATGTAAGATCTAAGGATAACATCGCAAATTCGCTAAGCAAGGGGTTAAACAGAGAGTTAGTAGAAAAGTCATCAAGGGGAATGGGTTTAAAGCCCATAAAGGAATAAGTTAATACAATGGATACCCAGCCTAACTAACTGGAGATTCCAAGATCTAAGTTCAAAAGGGACAACTAAATTGTAAAGACTTTGATTTGATCATTGTGGGGATCTTCCCTTGTCTATTCCTATGATGAAACAGTAATGCTCATAAGAAAAAGGTTAAGCTATGCTTTTAATGATCTCTATGCTGTTGGAAAGAGTAACATGAGCTACTCTTAATTTAGGGGATCACTTGTGTAAGGGTGAAGTGGGGCTGCTTCAAAGGGAATTGAATTGGGCGCAATTCCTATTGAACTCTTGCAGAACTAGGCGCATGTTCATGGCCAAAACGAACATAAAAGTGAAAATTGGAAAATATTAGGAAGATTCTTGTGTGAGGTATGTTATCATCAACACAAATGATAGCCGATTCAAGGACATCATGTCTATTGTTTAGTTAGTAAAGTAAACATACTTATACAAGGAAAGGTTCAAAGGGTAACACCTACCTCTCCTATCCAGGTTTCAACCGTTGTACTCTATTACTCATGAGGGATCATGGTTGTGTGTCTTTAAGTGTCAATTTCATTCATGTGGGGAATTGTTGGATATCTATCCGTTTTTAATAAAATTAAAATTTTGGTTTTAATATGGAAACGTTCACATAATGGTTTTAATACCTTTAGGGGTGTATTAATTCCTTTCTCCCATTAGCTTGAAATCGTCGAAAAATATTCTCTTCCTCACTCGTCCGTTCATCACTTGAAGTCCTTTTAATGAGAGCTCTAACTCTCTTTTGAAACAAGATAAAACTTTAGCAAGTTTGTTAGATTCCTTCTGTGATAGAGATATGAACATAGTCAGTTCGTCAGGAGTGGTTGCAGAGTGTTATTGTAGACCATTCATCCAGACTGTTGTATCCTAGGAGTGGAAGCAGACGTTATCAAAGTCTCAAGGCACCCTCGGAGAAGGCGTGATTATGCTTTAAGGAGATTATGGCTGCACAAGACTCGGTTTGAATCTCAATTTTATGTATTGTTTTCTTCTTCACGTGTTTCAGTTTGTGTACTATTGTATAACAGGACTAGGGTTGAACGCTAATAAAAATTGTTGTGGAAGATACAGACATTACCAGAGCCACAATCGAAGGAAAGACATCGTGTAAAAGATGGGAATTGCTGGAGCAGGAATCGAAAGAATGACATCATGTATTAGAGGGGAAGCCACGACATGAGTAGAGGGATAGAAATGACTAAGAATAGGAAATCTACAGGCGCCAAAAACATCAAAATGACATCGTTTCATCTTTCAAATAAAGGGAAAAAAAAGATGAGCGAATGGTCTAGTTGGTTAAGAACTGCCCGATTAAGGTTGTTCACTAGTTCAACCGTCGCATTGCATTCAAATTGAAGTAAAAACGTTTTTTTCATTAAATCAAACCGATTTTGTTGCTGATTGATGATTCGATTGACCTATCCAATTCAATTTTTAAAATATTATATATAGTTATATATCAACTTATAAAAATGTAAGTTGTTTTACCCTTTTCAATTTTTAAAACTATCCTTCATTTCACTTTTTAATTTTTAAAACTACCCTTAGGAATACCAATGGTTAACTTAAATAAAAAATAATAGCTTTTCATCCACATTTGATTTTATTTCATGCCTGATTATTTAAGGATTTACCGTAGGATTCAACCCATGATTATCCATGATTATCCATTGAAGGGGTTTATACGTTGAAGAGGTGTTAAAATGATCACGATTATCCATGCATGCATGCCTCGGTTTAATCCATTCGAAAGCCTTAACTCCGGACGGTCAACCTCCCAAGATATCCATGCTCGGGAAAGATAACATTACCTTTTAATTACCATATTAGAAGCCCAAATGGGAGCTTGTCATGTTCTTGAGATAATTAAGTCCATTTAATGTCAAGGCTGGTGATTAAGAGGTCGCTTTGCATGTAACAAGCGGCCTGCTGCTGCTGTATTTAGCAACCTCTATAAATAATCAAATCCATTCATGGCCTCCTCATTCCTCTCTTTACATCTACTAACCAGATAACTACGTTCAAAGAATCTTGAAAATGAGCGGAAAGGAAAGCAAAAGTGATGCCAAAGTCGGTGGTGCAAACACTGGCAATGGAAGTGCAACTCCTTGCAGCGGCGGCGGCGCTATGATGGTTGCCCCTGGTCAGAAAGGTGAATACATCTCGAGGGAGGCATTCGAGAGCAACCCCAAGGGATACTTTACTGATCTCCATGCTCAGGGAAAGGCCACCTCTAAGCCCAATAAATAGAAGCATCCTGTAATTGCAAACTGCCATCCATTATGTCTTAATGTGATGCCCCCTTATCTTAATTATTATAATAAAACTTATGGTGCACTCTGTACTCTTTTCTTTCCCTAATCTTTCTTTTAATTTTATTTTAAAATTTTTCAAAAATTAAATTATATCTAATGACTTTTTTTAAAAGAGAAAATTTTATTGATTCAAATTAGCAATACATTTGATGAAAACACATAATTAAATTTGCTAAAAACTTTAGAGGGTGATGCAACATACAAGTTAATAGCAAATGAATTGGCTAAAAGCCTATATATTTGATAATTCTATGATTACTAGAATACATATGACTCCGAAATATATTGATAATCATAATTTGACTTGGATGTCTCTACTTGATCGGATTTGTTTTACCGTTCAAATCACCTACGCACAATAACATGAAAAAAACAAATTTAAAACCTAGTTTTAAGAAAAAAATAATTTTATTGAAAAATAAAATTGTAGAAATAGATGTAGAAGGGTGATTTCAAATTTTAAAAACAAATTTTATTGATTCAAATTAGCAATACATTCAAGAAAAACATATAATCAAATTTGCTAAAAACTTTAGAAGGTGATGCAGCATACAAGTTAATAACAAATGAATTGGCTCAAAGCCTACAATTGATTATTCTATGATAATCGATTAAAATACATGACTCCAAAATATAGTGACAATCATGATTTGACTTAATGTCTCTACTTGATCGGATTTGTTTTACCGTTCAAATCATCCATGCACAATAATGCGAAAAAATAAATAAATTAAAATATAGTTTTTTTTTTTGTTAAAAAAGAACTATTTTATTGAAAAATAAAATGATAGAAATATACGTAGAGGGGTGATTTAAAGCCAAGGATGGGAAAAAAAAATCATCCCATTAGTTAAGGAAAAAGGAGTAAAACGAAAAATATAAGAGAAAATGAGAAGCAACTAGGGTTTTTAGACGAGAGAAAGTTATATCTAATGGCTTAAAAATTAATAAATATAATAACATTATTATCTTTCTTTTTTTTTTTTTTTTCATTTGTCCCATCTTTGGAACTTGATCCTCTTGTACCCACCCCAACCTTTAACCGTGTAGTGGTTACGATTTCCTTATAATCATTCTACAAATAAATAAATGAAATTCCTCAAAAAAAAAAAAAATGAAATCATTTACTGCCAGTTTACTTCACCTCCTACATCATAAGGACTTTTGTTGAATAAAAATAAAACTACTAATTCTTAAACTTATTTTAGTCAAACAAAGAAAATTAATAAAAATAAATATGGAATTTTATTTTAAAAAACTTTAAAAATTATTAAATTAAAAATACAAAAAATAGTAAAATATTTATTTTTTATTTATGAAATTGAATTATATATAAAATAAAATATAGATTATTAATATTTTAATTTTTAATTCTAATTATATTATAAAACTATAATACAATTATTGTAAATATTTATAATATATATAATATATATTTATTAAAATTTAAATTCACATGGTAGAGACACATGTGTTGATCCTTGAAGAAAAGGAATATTGAGCATGTGAAGCATGATATTCAAAATAAATTCAAATACTTTAAGTTTGAGCTTTTAGAAGAGTTGGTCGTTTAACATAGTATTAGAGTTCAGTTTGACAGGAGGTCATGTGTTTGAACCTCTCGTTTCAAATTTGAATATTAGATCCCTATTTTTTTATTTGAAAGTTCCAAAACGGACTCTGACTCTTTACGCGCGTGGGGTGGGTATGAGACCGCAGTGAAACATAATATTCATATGAAACCAAATCTTACAAGTTTGAACTTTTAAAACATTTATTGTTTAACAAAACGGTTATGCACATGCAGTTCTGAACGTTAGACATTTGTATGAAATTGAATATCTAATCTCAGCGTTTAGGTTATTATGCCGACTACACCCGCATGGCCGAAAGAAAGAAATA
Source organism: Tetrastigma voinierianum (assembly GCA_016808115.1). Lineage (NCBI taxonomy): Eukaryota > Viridiplantae > Streptophyta > Magnoliopsida > Vitales > Vitaceae > Tetrastigma > Tetrastigma voinierianum. The sequence goes on from JAEQBH010001641.1 coordinate 572,891, forward strand.
ATATAAAAAAATTTACAATATCAACAAGCTTTTAAACCTGGTGAAGCAATGTCTGTTCAAGCTTCTGCCTTTCCTAGCGATTATCAATGAGATAGCTGGCTCATTTCGCAGTCAATCTTCTAGGCACAAAGTAAAAGGCTGAATTCTGGTGCTGCAGCTCGGCCAATGTAATACGTGCGCGCTGCTCCCTATGCTGGTGTCACTGTCGCCTCCATGGCTGCTATTGTCCTTGTCGCTGTCTACTTCACTCCCTCCCTTACATGTATGCGGTCATATCCATTCATGTGGAGAGTTAGAGTCCACTTTAAACTATCAAATCAACAATTGGAGATCAAATATTCAGATTTGAAAGAAAAGGGTTCGAACCCAAGATCTCCGGCCAAACCAAGCTCTGATATCAAATTAAACGACCAACTCTCCTAAAAGGTAAAGCTTGTAGAATTTGAGTTTAATATGAATATCATGTTCCACATGCTCAATATTCCTTGTCTTCAAGGATCAAAATTTAAATATTCCTTTTCCTCATTCTCAATCAGTTCAAAGGTAGAGAACCTCTTCTTATCAAAACACACATGGCGGGTAGCTAGCACCAGTATCAATCCTGTGATGCCTCAAAACCAGGGGATCCCGTTGATCATCCATCAACCGCAGAATACCAGTGGATATCGTATAACCCGATACCACACCCTTGTGTCCCATATACCGGGCCCACAATTGCACGAAATCACCAACTTCCAAGTCTCGGGTTTCCCTAAATGAAGGAGAGCTCACCTGGGGAAGGAAACCCAATGAAAAACAATAGCCAAGAAGTTGCAGTGTAATGTTGTGACATTGACTGCTCTACCTGATCAGTATCGCGACATCAGGTACCCTGCCTATTCGATGTCGCGACAATGTCGCGACATCAGGCTCTCTGCCTACCTAATGTCGCGACATCAGAAACCCTTCCGATCCTATCCGATGTCATGACATCAGGCACTTTGCCCATCCGATGTCGTGACTATGTCATGACATCAGGCACCCTACCTGTCTGATGTCACGACATCAGGCACTCTGCCTATTCGATGTCATCAAGCACCCTTCTTGTTTGATGTCGCGACAATGTTGCAACATCAGGCACTCTACCTATCTGATGTCACAATTATGTTAAGACATCAGGCACCCTGCCTGTCTGATGCCGCGACATCAGCTAGTATAGCCTATGGTCTTCCATTTTTCTTCTCCTTTTGATCCAGCCTTTTTGCCCTGGTATAGGGCTCTATCCAAAACCCGACCTGCATAATATACAAGAGCTCGGCCCCTTCGAGGACCAATATAATATATACAACATGTAAGATTTTATAAAAAAAAAATGTATAGGAGTTCGATTTACAACTCTTTAGCACTAATTACACATTAGAACATTTTGTTCCAAAACTTTACAAAAAGATTATGAAGCCACAAATCGACTTTCTTCACTCTCTTGGCCTCAGATGAGAGCCGCCCACTGGTGCTTGTCCCGCACCTAAAATGTTTTCCCATAAAAGGTGAGCCACCCTCAGTAGATAATATTTTCTACAGAGGCTACTCCCCGCCTAAGTACACATGTAATAGTCATGTTCCACACATTCCAAGTAAAAACATGCAATTTCTACTATGGAATCCTACATGCCATGAAATGAGATGAGACTCAATCATGTACCTTGCACCCAAGTCCTTATCGACTCACATCTTACCAGAGTCCTTAATGACTCTTACCACACAATGCGATGTCAAAGTGTGATAAAACCCATCATTTGTGGATTACATCCAATGATCATTTTACAACAAAATTCATTTGTTTTCAAACCAAAGATTTTGGATAATTACACCTCAATGATCATTTATATTCAAAACCATGTGTCTTTTTGTAGGTAGCGAATTTAGGTCTCACCGCAGGCTTCACAAGCCTTCCTACACTTTCACGGGCTTTAGGTGTTGGACAGTAGCATAACCAAAATATCAAGGCTTTAGCTGAGTATCTATCCCTACTTGCTATTCCCGGACACATATTTTCATTTTCATGTATACAACCGTGCGACTCTGTTGGATGTTGTCCCAGCATACCGAGCCTACCATCAAACACCAAACGCAGTGTTGATCATAACCATGTACTCATACCCATTCAATGCGATGTCCCCATGCATATGCAATGCAATATGCCATTGAATGTTATATCATGTCACATGTATAATGAATGCTACATGGACAATTATATCTAACGCACATAATTTCCACAAAACCACACATTTCATGTCAATATATTTAAACACTCATATCAACATCAACCTTTATCAACCAACTACTAACAAGAACATCATTCAAAATCAAGCAATGACACCTTGAAATAGTTCACAATTTCAGACCTCAAAGGCCGGCCATAACAGACCACTAAACAAGGCACAATCAGTCTCAAAACCGTTATGAACAAGTCTCAGTTCAAGCCACCAAACGGCCATGAAAAACGATCTAACTAGCTCCTTAAACAGGTCATAGCGAGCCCTTGAGCAGTCACTTATTTAGGCCATCGCATCCCAAAAACACGGACACACAACTAGCCAGGATCGGTAGTTCGGGAGACAAAAACGAGACTAGGAAACCGGTCTTAAGGCTTGTCAAAAAAGCTCCATAAATCAATATATAGAGTTAGAATTTGAGGAAACCAAAAGCGACCACTACGACTCTTAGTATAAATTAACTAAAGTAGGTAAAACCCCTACCTCTTAGAGCATAGAAGAACCGCTGGAGCCCTGAGAAGGTCTCCTAACCCACAACCCTTGATTTCCCCCAAATTCCCTCTTTTGGATTTTTGGTGAAATCCCGCGATTTTGGTACGTATGTGTAGCCCTCGTCGAGTAGGTAAACTTTCAACTCTTATTTCAGCCAATTCGAAAATGGATCTCAGAAACAGATGCGAGAAGAAGTCTTGGATCTATTTCTTTCTCTTCCCTCTCTCTCTCCCATGGTCAACTTGCAGAAAATCTGATTTTCTCCCCAAACCTTATCCCTTTAGCACTATTTATAGTTCTAGAGGTGTGGCTCACATATTGCCACTTGTCCCCAATTGGTCTTAGTTTCGTTTGGGTCCGTTTTTGTCCCGAAACAACTTTATTTCACCCCGGTTTGAGTTCAGATTATTTCATATGAGCTTTATTTAAATTATTTCCTCACTTTCAAGATTTTCCCAAAATCTCGATTTCAGGGTTCACTCGGTACCCTTCACCTCGAAATTCATGAAAATCCGACTATGTCGGAATTCAACGAAATTCGCTAGGTTAATTAGATTTCGCGAGATGAATTGAACGGTGAGGTCCATTTAGTCATCCGAGATCTAGAAAATTTCAGGTTTATAGCCTGCATTGTTGCGGCAATTTACCGTTTTACAAAAAGTTCAAATTTACTTGGGTTTTACAAATCCACCATTCTTTAGGGTTAGATCCCATCAAGTTCACCTTAGAGATTACTAAAGTGAGGGAAATGTTAGACACATCCTTCATGATGTCGTCAATCACATTAGAGTCCTTAGGTTTTTCATTTTCGACAGTCTACAATCAATAGATTTGTGACATTGCTTCCCACGGTTGAAGCATTTTCCTTAAAACTTCAGCTTCTTAAATATCCCTCCCCTAGGTCCCAACTTAGAGTCTTTCCCTTAGTTGTTGTTCTTCTTTGCCTTGGAACTTTGACCATGCTCCATAAAATTAGACTTCTTTCAAAGTGCGAGCCCCTTTCAATAATAGCTACCACTTTGAAGTTTCACTTGATACCATTCCCTCGACATGTATCTCATGTATGATTGCCTGAAGTTTTTGGACTTGACTAGCCATAGTCTTGGAGTCTACCATCTTATAATTGAGGAAACATACCATGACAAATTTCTTAGCCCCAACATCTTTTGTTTTATATTTTCGATCTAGAGATTCTCGTAACTCGTTTGTTGTTTTCTTGTTAGAATAAATATTGTACAAAGAATCAATTTATCCATTTATGACATAATTTTTACATAGAAGGTCAGAATGTTTCCACGCATCTACGACACCGATGACTTGGCTATTGCGCCCATCTTCTTTGAGCCTAGGAGCATCCTCGGTTAAGAATCTCTCAACATTTAGATTGGTCAGGTCGAATAACACTTTTTGTTGTCACCTTTTGAGCTTTAGTTCATTGAGCTTCTCTAATTTTTATCCAGGTAAGACAGAGATAGGTATTGCTGTAGGTATCACTTGTACTTGTGTGTCACAATAGGGTTGTCACTTACAACAACATTGTTTGATTCAGATTCCATTTTTCTACAAGATTGTAGAAAATATATCAATTTTCTTTCAAATATTCCCCAAAAATTGAAATACGTATAACATAGTATTACAGGAAAGACTAGTGGGGTATAGAAACCCAAACCAGGACCAACCTTCTTAGATATAATATTCAATTCCCATGAATATGGAGAGGTCACAAACGACTCCACTTCAAATCCAAATTCCTTGAATAAAACTTCTCTATATCGTAATTTCCAATTTTCTTAGATGAAAAGAAATTGACACAAGCTCTCAAAAGAAGTATACTAGGCTAACCTCCTTATCATTTATTCCTCACTAAGAAAAAACACAACAAATAGTCATAGCCTAATGATATATGTAGTATAGTGGTTTGACTAGAATACTCATGGTCATGGATTCAAACTTTTTTCTTGTATTTTGCAACCAAGATTTTCTATAAAACCAACAAACCACTTTTTTGTTTGGTTCCCGAAAAAAAATTTCTTAAAACTTTTCCCTTTTTTTTTTTTTTTAAATTTTCAAAAAAAATTAAATTTACTATAGAAGAAAAACCTCATATAAATTTCTCCATAAAACTTTTTTTTTCAAAAAGAAAATGTATGTTAGCTTAAGGGTACCTCTAATTGAGGTTTTTATGATAACAAACCAAGGTTATTTGTTACTAATAGTTAACATTGAGTTGAGTGATAGGTTGAAATAGATTAAGCATCAAATGAAGAAATTACAAACTAAAGATGACAATGATGTATTTCATCAAGCACTTGGACATGAAGTCCACTCAAATCAAAGAGCCAAGATTCCAGAATGACAAGTAACCAAATCTCCAAACTCAAGCATCAAGTGAAGATTTTGTAAGCTTAGGAATCCTTGTAAGGTGAATCCATTGGTGAACTTTGGAAATCGGATGAGGCTTGAGACTCAACCGGTTGAATGCAGTAGCTCATCCAAATACTAGAGGAAATGGTTGACCAAATGAGTGAAAAGGTCAACCTGTTGGGCAAACAGTTAAATTCCAAAGGCTATAAAACAGTGACCTGAAGTGCAATGAAGGAATCGGTTGAGTGAACGGGTCGACCAGTTCATCTAATGGTCAAATTCAAACAGCTATAAAATGGTAACATACAGTGCTTAACGACTAGTTTTAAAGGAAACGGTCGAGCGGTTGGTAGCTTATTTTGCTACCGAGTTCCCACTCTATAAATAGAGTGTTGGGGGATCACTTAATAAATAAGAGACTTATTATATATTCTACCAATCATCATTTCTTTTGATAATAAATTCCCAAATTGAGATTCTTGGTGCATTCATTTCATTTGCATTCTGTATCCTTATCTTTGTAATTATTGTTATTCAATTAAATTAAAGATTTTTCATTGTTTTGCAAAATGTTTTTGAGAAAACCAATTCACCCCCCTCTTGGTTAGATTGCTAAGTAATATTCAACTTTCAATTGGTATCAGAGTTTGGCCTCTTGTTTTCAAGATTTAATCATCTAAGAGGAAAATGACTAGCACAAAAACTAAAACTAGCTCAAGTCAAAAGTTTTCCCATCAACAAACCACCTTTTTTTGCCAAATCTGATTATCAATTTTGGAAAAACAAATGACTTGGTATTTATAATATCTTGATTTGGAAGCTTGGAAAACAATCCTATTTGGTTACACCTTCCCTACAAAAGATGTTGATGGAAATAAAATCAAAAAATCTCTTGAAGAATATGATGAGGAAGAAAATAGAGAATTTAAATTAAACTCTAGAGCTATTTATATTCTTGTATGTGCTATGGATAGAACTAAGTATAATAGAATTTGTTAATGCAAAATGGCTAAGGAGGCTTGGAGAATACTAGAAATTACCTATAAAGGAACTAACAAAGTCAAAGATTCTAAAGTTAGGATTCTTGTTAATGATTATGAAATGTTTGAAATGAAACCTAATGAATCAATTGTTGAGATGTTTACTACGTTTACAAATGTTGTAAATGGACTTGAAGAGAAAAACAGGAAATAGGGTAAGTGAAGAAGACATATCTAAAATTCTAAGATGCCTACCTCCCAAATGGAATTCCAAAATGGAAGCTATTGAGAAAACAAAGAATTTGAAAGAGCTACCTCTTGAGGACCTTATCGGTTCCTTGATGACATATGAAATGAACATTGCAAGTACAAGAAAAGGAAATGAAAGAGAAAAGAAAAAAGAAAAGTATTGCACTCAAAGCTCAAGAAGAGAAAGTCGTTGAGGAAACAAAGGTGAACGACATGGAAGATGATATTGCCTTCATCACAAAGAGAGTGCAAAATCTAATGATGAAGGATAAAAATGGTGGAAGGACCTACAATAGAAGAAGTAACTACAAGAAAGAAGGTCTTTCAAGAGAAGAAAAAGAAAATAGAGAATGAGCTAGAGAAGTAATTTGCTACAAGAGCAAGAAGCCGGAACATATAAAATATGATTGTCCTCCCTACAAAGCTAAGAGAGAAAAGAAAATAGCCATGATGGCCACATGGAGTCAAAGTGAAGATTCATTTGACGATGAAAATGAGGAAGAAGTTGCCAACATCTACTTCATGGCCTTTGAGGATCAAGATAAGGTAAATTCCGACTTTGATGATGATGAATTTATTATTGAATATGAGGAATTGCTTAAAGACATCAACAAGCTTGATGAAAAGAACACCTCAATAGGAAAGTTTTTGAGCTTCAAAAAGAACTTGATGAAATTAAAGAAAACTTTTCAAAAGTTGAAGCTTCAAAATTTTTCTTGAGAATGTAAATGAGGAACTACTAAAAAAGAATGAATGGTTGGTCTCCTATTTTCAAAATTCTCTTATGGACAAAAAGCTTTTGACAAGATCCTAGCTTGCCAAAAATGCATTTTTGATCAAAAGGGGCTAGGATACAAGTCTTCAAAAAATGAAAAATATTTCAAAAACCACTTTGTCATGGATTCCACAAGTGAAAGTCCCTCAACCATTTCCAATTTTTGTGGTAAAGGAGGACACATTAGTAGTACTTGTCCTCTTAGGAATGGATCTCAAAAGGTCTCAACCTTTATGTCAAAGAAGACTCGGGTTGAAAAATCAAAGGTCAATAACCAAGCAAGGACCCAAAAAGATTTGGTTATCTAAAGCATCTTGATTTTCTCTTGTATGAATCAAAGAAGGAGAAATGGTTCTTGGATAGTGGTTGCTCAAGACACATGGCCGAAGATGAGTCAAAGTTTGCATTCCTCACAAGGAGAATAAGAGGGTACGTGACTTTCAAAGACAATGGGAAAGGTAGAATCATTGGACATAGTTCTATAGGTAACAATTCTTCATCTCTTATTGAAAACGTTTTGCTTGATGGTTTGAAACATAATCTTTTAAGCATTAGTCAACTTTAGGTTTTAAAGTGATTTTTGAGTTTTCTCATTGCATCATCAAGGATTCTCAAAATGACAAAATCATCTTCATGGCCATAGAAATGAAAATGTTTATACAATTGATAATATTTAAAAATGTGAAGGCCATAATAGATGTTTTTCTAACATGCATGATGAGAGTTGGTTGTGGCATAGGAGATTGGGACATGTGAACATGAATATCATTACATAACTCAACAAAAATGAACTTGTTAGAGATGTTCCCAAAATATCTTTTGGAAAATAAAAAGTTTGTGAAGCATGCCAAATGGGAAAGCAAAAAAAAAACATTTTTTAAAAACAAAAATTTCATTTTTACATCAAGATCTCTTGAGCTTCTTCACATGGATTTGTTTGGACCCTCAAGGACTACTAGTCTTAGAGGTAAACCATATGCATTTATGCTTGTGGATGACTTCTCTAGATATACATGGGTCTTGTTCTTAGCTCACAAAAATAATGCCTTCCATGAGTTTTCAAAGCTTTGTATAAAAATTCAAAATGAAAAGGTTTTCACCATCTTTTGTATAAGAAGTGACCATGCAAGATAATTTGACAATGTTGATTTTGAAAGCTTTTGTGATGAGCAAGGAATTGAACATAAATTTTTAGCTCCTAGAACTCCCTAACAAAATGGGGTTGTTGAAAGGAAAAATAGAACCTTGCAAGAAATGGCAAGAACCATGTTTCATGAGAATTGATTGTAGACTTATTTTTAGGCCGAAGGGGTAAATACTTCATGTTATATATTGAATAGAGTTTTTATAAGGCACTCTATGGAACAAACCCCATGTGAACTTTGGAAAAATAAGAAACCTAACATTAGTTATTTCAAACTATTTTGAAGTAAATGTTTTATTTTAAACACCAAGGACAATCTTGGAAATTTTGATGCAAAATCTAATGTTGGGATATTTCTTGGGTATTCTTCATTAAGTAAAGCTTATAGTTTTGAACAAAAAGACCTTGGTAGTAGAGGACTCCATCCATGTAGTTTTTTTTTATGAATCTAACGATTCTCTTGAAAGAAGAGAAAGTGTTGATGATGTACGAGGCTCGAATTTTCCAGGCTGAAGATTTCAAATTGAAGATGGAGTTCATCAACAAGAAAGGGAGATTGATTCAAAGAAGGAAGAGGAATCACCTTTGGCCCCTCTTCCGCCTCCTCATCTTGAGTAAGGAGAATCTAGTCAAGGACTTCCAAGAGAGTTGAAATTTGTCACAAATCATCCACAAGATCAAATTATAGGTAATCCATCAATTGGGGTAAGGACTAGATCCTCTCTTAGAAGTATTTGCAATAACCTTTCTTTAATCTCTCAAATTGAACCCAATAATTTAAACGGTGCTATAGTAGATGAGAATTGGGTAATAGCTATGCAAGAAGAATTCAATCAATTTGAAAGAAATGATGTTTGGGAGTTAGTACTTAGGCCTGATGATCAAAGTGTTATTGGTACTAAATGGGTGTTTAGGAACAAAATGGATGAAAATGGCATAATGGTTGGAAACAAAGAAAGATTAGCAGCCCAAGGATATAATCAACAAGAGGGAATTGACTATGAAGCCATAAGAATGCTGCTTGCCACAAAAACTTCATTTTATATCAAATTGATCTGAAAAACGCTTTTTTAAATGGTTTCATAAATGTGGAAGTATATGTTGAACAACAACCCGGGTTTGAAATTTTTAATTTCTCTAATCATGTTTTCAAACTCAAAAGGCACTTTATAGCTTGAAACAAGCTCCTAGAGCTTGGTATGAAAGGCTAAGCAAATTTCTTATTTCTAGTGGCTTCAAAATGGGCAAAATTGATACAAATATCTTCATTAAGCCAAAGGATAATGACGTGCTTATTGTTCAAATCTATGTTGATGATATTATATTTGTTGCAACTAATGTTTCCTTTGTGAAGAGTTTGCCAAGTCTATGCATAGCGAATTTGAGATGAGCATGATGGGAGAGCTCAACTTCTTCAAATCAAACAACTTAAGGAGGGCACCTTCATAAATCAAGCAAAGAACATAAGAGATCTCCTCAAGAAATACAATTTTGAAAAAGTAAAGGCTAAGAGCACACCTATGGGCTCATCCATCAAGCTTGACATGGATGAGAAAGGTAAGCCCGTTGACCAAACTAAATATAGAGGCATGATTGGTTCTTTGTTGTACTTAACGACTCGTAGACCCGATATCATGTATAGTGTATGCTTATGTGCTAGATTTCAAGCATGTCCTAAAGAATCCCATTTGAATGCGGTTACAAGAATATTTAGATATTTGAAAGGTACTATTGATATTGGTCAGATCCAAAATGTGATAATTTTGAATTGGATATTATTCTGATGTGGATTTTGGTGGTCAGAAATTGATAGCAAAAGCACTCGTGGAACACGTCAATTTTTAAGTCACTCATTTGTGTCTTAGCATAGCAAGAAATAAAATTCTATAGCCTTATCAATTGCGGAAGTCGAATACATAGCCGTCGGGTTAGGATGTGCACAAGTACTTTGGATGAAAGAAACAATTAGTGACTTTGGTTTGTAATTTTCAAATGTTCCCATTAAATGTGACAACACAAGTGCCATTAGAATATCAAAGAATCCTGTGCAACACTCTAGTGCCAAGCATATAGAGATTAGATATCATTTCCTTAGAGATCATGCACAAAAAAGGGATATTAAACTTGATTTTGTTATAACTGAGGACCAACTTGCAGATATTTTCATAAAACCCCTTAATGAGAATCGATTTGTTAATATTAGAAAACAATTAGGGGTCATCTCTTTGTGAAATTTTTTTTGAATTACTTAAGTGTTAATATTGCTTGAAAAATGTTGAGCTCAAACACTAACTCCTTAACCCTTACCTAAATGTACTTTCAAAGGGGGAGATACCTTTATGTCTAAAGCCCCATGTTCCTTTTTTATGTTGCCAAAGGGGGAGAAAGATATAAATCTAGGAGTTATGTACTAAAAGAGAATGACACATCTATAATTTTCGCACCATTCCTTGATGCTTGTCTTATGTGTTGAATGCTAGTTTCATATATTTGAATTGGTTACATTTTTTATTATGCAATTATTTTAAGACTATTGGTTTGAGGGGTAGATTTACTCCTAGATAACCAAGGTTTGTCATCATAAAAAAAATGGAGATTGTTAGCCCAAGGGTAGCCCTAATTGAGGTTTTGATGATAACAAACCAAGGTTATTGGTTACTAATGGTTAACATTGAATGATGATATTACAAGCTAAAGATGACAATGATGTGTTTGATCAAGCACTTGGAAGTAAAGTTCACTCAAACCAAAGAACTAAGATTAAAAAATGACAAGTAACTAAGACTCCAAGCTCAAGCATCAAGTGAAGATTTTGTAAGCTTAGGAATCCTTGTAAGGTGAATGCATTGGTGCACTTTAAGATATTATCATGTATCATGCGTCACTCACAACTCGGTTTTCAAATCCAAAAATTGCATATCCTTTTAAACTTGAGTTCGAGCATAAAACCTTAGGCTTTATAATCCTAAAATGTGCTTCAATGAAATACCTAAGGTTTAGAAGTGTTTTAAATCGAAACAGCGAATTTGGGTGATGAAAGTCAATCGGGTTAGGGGTCAACCGTTATGGATGTAATGGTCTTCCTATTGCGGGCATACCGATGAAATCTACCGACCGTTGAACCGGATGAGGTTTGAGACTTAACATCGGGATGCGTGAGTCATCTAAAGATCAAAAGAGGAAACGGTTGACCGATTTAGTGAAATGGTAAATTGGTTGGGGGGCAAATTGTCAAATTGCAATGCAAAGAATAAAACGCACGATCGTTCATCTCATGGTTGAATCTAACGGTTATAAACGTGATACAAGGTACAACGGCTAGTTTTAAGGGAAACGGTCGTAATCGACGTAGGTTATTTTGCTACCAGTTCTAATTTTATAAATAGAGTGTCGAGATCATTGATAATCAATTCTCAAATCGAGATTTTCAGGTATTCATCAGATTTCCGCTTTCTCTATGGTTATCACTTTATTTATTATTATTGAATTAAATTGAAGATTTCATTGTTTTCAAAACTTTTTGGAAAATATAGAATCTAAAAACTGTTAGACAATATCAACTTTCAAGGTATAAATCACTATTCTGAAATTTGTTTTCCTTAAAAATGCTTTCTGATCTCTTCTGATTTGAAGCCTTTTTTCAATCTCTTTGATTCAAAATAAAAATTATTTAGCAACAAAACTATCATATTTGTATCTTTTCATAAGACTAGCTTTTTTCAAAAGTTTTCACCTTTTTTTTAGAAAGATATTTACCTTTAAAACAAGTTGGACAGATTTTCCAATGAAACTAGATTTTTTTCAATGATTTTTTTTTTTTAAATAGAGACGAAATTACCCTTTTTTTCATAGACGAGATTTTTTCTACATTTTCAAGTACATAAGGCTTTTTCGGTCTTCTTTGTTTGAGGAAAAGATCCAAAAAAACAAAATTTCCTTTCAAATAATGCCAATTTTCTTTTTTTTTTTCTTGCTTCTTCTTTCCCAATCAACATTTTTTTCCGATGTCTTATATTTTTTTGACCAATTTGTTTTTTTTCCTTCATCTTGTGATTCACTTTAAGATTGTTAGTACCTAGAAAATAAAATGAAACAAAAACGAAGAAGAAGACATATTCACCTTCTGACGATGTTGCGAGACTTTTATAGCATCTTTTCACAAACTTACTCTTTCTACTAAGCTCTCATGCTACACTTAGCCACTCACTCGCTCAAGTTGCTAAGTTAGCCTCCCCACTTTCCTAGCTAGCGTTGCTAATTAAGCTCAACCCATAACTTAGATGCTAAGTGAACACAAGAAAACTCAAGAGAATTCTTAAAGAATGGAAGAAAGCTTTTATTGATGAAGGAACTCTTACAATACTTTGGAAGCTCTCAAATCTTATGGTTTTCCAAATGAGACCTCATCCTTAATTATAGGGCTCCTAGTAACTCTGTAGAACCTTGGAGGGTTCCTTACAATATAAGAGAATTCTAGGGAAACCTAGAGAAACCTATGTATAAGGCTATTTACAAGAGAAATCTGGAAGTTTCTAAGCTAGTCTCATATCCCCCAAACTCTTCCACACATGTGCGAACATCTACAAGGTCTTCTAGAATCTTCCATACTCCTCTAGTCAAGGAGAGTTTCAAAGTCTCCAAAACGTTCCATCCTCCTATGTAAGGCTTTGAGAGGCATAAAGCGATCCTTCTCAAGTGAGGGAGTGTCCTAGAGAATGAGGGTGTGACACTCTACCTTAACCATGCCATCAATGACCTCGTCTGTGAATAAGTTAGAAACCATATAAACCATCACTTGACTTAGCATGTAGTGTAATTGATATAGTATATTTACTAGTCAAGCATTTAATACAATATCATGTGATCATTGTGAGCTTGACTCGAACCCTTTAATCCTTTACAATTCATATTTATAATACACAAATTGATCGATTATAGAGCTACCATTATATATAATATTAATGTTGTTTAATATAATAGAACGGAATTTATTGTTAAAATATTTTAGGTATTACGTAATTATATATAGAAGTATCTATATATATAATAATTATTGAAAATCCAAATCGAAAGCAAATACCCTTATATATATATATATATATATATATATATATATATATAGAGAAGATATATATATATATATATATATATATATATATAGTTCGATAACAATACCTCCCATTTTTGAAATTCTAAACATAAAAATAATATGTTTTAAAAATCAGACTGATAATTGAATTGGAAATGTAACCGGTTTATGATTCATTGGTCGAACCGATGGTCAAACGGTGGTCAAATCAAAACTGGTGCCGTTATAAATAGATAATTTATATATTATTAAAATTAGAAATAATTATAAAAATTATAAAATATTTATAATAATTTTGATAGCATATCCTTAGTTTCTTAAATATTTTTATAAAGTTTTTTTACCTAAAAAAAATCTATAATTATCATATGGTGATTTTTTATTTTTTTTGGATTTATATCCGTTTTGAATGAAATAAAATTTTTGTTTTAATTTGGAAAAGTTCACATAATGGGTTTTTAATACCTTTTATAATCAAATTGATTCACCTTCCATTGAAACTGAAACTGTCGAAGACTTGAATTCCTTCATTTCATCTCTTCCGTTCATTCCCTACCTGAACGGCAAGAGTAAAGTGTTTGACCCTTAGGAAGAGATCAAGTAGAGATTCAAAAGTTGTCCTTCCTCTTCTCGATTACCAATGGATAGAGGAAACCTTTCCAGCCGTTAGAGTGGTCAGAAATACTAACCATTTGTTAAGCCATTTCATCATAGGTGACAAACGTCGATGTGATCTTCTACAATCACCAGGGAGAAGTCGAATCTGTTTTAAGGAGATCGTGACTACTCATGTGACCCAGCATCTTCAATATATGATAATGACTTGCTCTTATTTTTTGTTCTATAAGTTTTTCTTTTCTTTCCTCCCTTTGTAACTTTTCTCTGTCCCTCTTCATGTTGTTTTTGTGTATTTGCAACCACGTGTAATAGTCTTAAAACAAATTTAGGTCCTATTTTAACCTTTTTAGGTGGAGGAACTACCACTTTGGATAGACATTCCAAAACTCACAAGTATTTATAAGAATGACTATCGTCCTCTCCATAGCTCATATGGAGTCTTCTCTGCTTTCTTTTTAGGTACCTTATTCAAAAGGCAATTAGCAGACAAAATGGCTTCTCCCCATATGTTTTGTGGTAGACCAGAACTTATCAACATTCCTTCCATCATTTCCTTTAGAATGTGTTTTTTTTTTCACTCGGAACTCCATTAGATCGAGGTGAATAAGGTGTTGTGGTTTCATTTATAATCCCAGGTTGAGCACAAAGATCAACAAATGGCGATTCATACTCACCACCTCGATCACTTCTTAGCACTTTAATTTTCTTGGTGAGCTGATTCTCAACCTCAAGTTTGTAGAGAACAAATTTCTTAATCGCCTCATCCTCACTTTTGAGTAAGTACACATAACAGTACTTGGTGTTATCATCAACAAAGGTAATAAAATATTTATTGCCACCTCTTGTTTGTACAAATTTCAAATCATACATATCACTATGGATTAAGTCAAGAGGCTCAATGCGTCTTTCAACACTTTGAAAAGATGACATGGTCAGTTTTGCCTCAACAAAAGTTTCACACTTATGTTTTGCATCAATTTGGATAGTTGGTATAAGGTTTAAGTTAATTAATCTATGCAATACATCAAAATTAACATGTCCTAATCTACAATGCCATAGATTAGAAGACTAAAAAATGTAAGTAGAAGTACTAGCTTTATTCATATATGACTTAATGATAGTCATTACATTAAGTTTTCGACATTCATTCCACTCTTTGAAAAAATAAATTTATCTGCCTCAAACACCAATCGAAACCCATCACTATTTAGCAATGAACTAAACACCAAATTCTTATGGAGTTCAAGTACATATAAAACATTGGTCAAAGTCAATTCCTTCTTAGATGTCATATTCAAGACCACTTTTCCTTTGCCTTTGATTTCTAAAGTGGAAAAATTCCCCATGAACACCTTTTCCCCAATCTCAATTGGTTTAAAGGTGGAGAACACCTTCTTGTCCGAGCACACATGCATGAGTATAACTACAGCATCCACCGTTTCCTGTGATTGATCCCACCAAGTCTACCTTTAAAGATTATCACAGGCTCGGCCGTTAGTACATCCTGGCAGTCAATGTCAGACACATCCTTAGTTCAATGTGATGCCATCAACCACATTGGCTTCCTTGGGTTTGTTCCTCTTTAGTAGTCTGCAATTCGAAGATTTGTGACCTTGCTTCCTAAAGTTGAAGCATTTCCATTGGAACTTATGCTTCTTAGAGATTCCCTCTTTAGGTCCCAGCTTACTACCTTTCCCTTTGTTGTTGGCTTTCTTGAACTTGGAACTTTGATCATGTTCCATAAAGTTAGCCTTAGCCTAGCCCAAATTATGTGCCCCTTTCTTCTCAAATCCCCTATTGTCTTCTTCGATGCGAAGTCTAATAATCAAATCTTCGGTGCTCATCTCTTTTCTCTTATGCTTAAAGTAATTCTTGAAGTCTTTCCAAGTAAGAGATATGTTCTCAGTAGTCGTTGCAACTTGAAAAGTTTCCCTCAACATGTATCTAATGGAGGATTACTTGAAGTTCTTGGACTTGATTAACCACAGTCTTGGAATCTACCATTTTGTAATTGAGGAAATGACCCATGAAAAGCTTCTTAGCCCCAACATCCTCTGTTTTATATTTTCGGTCTAGTGATTTCCATAACTCATTGGTTGTTTTCTTATCTGAATACACATTGTATAAAGAATAAGTCAAAGCATTAATGACATAGTTCCTGCATAGAAAGTCGGAATGTTTCCAAGAATCCACAACACTGATGACTTAGATGTTGTGCTCATCTTCTTTAAGCTTAGGAGAATTTTCAGTCAAGAATCTTACAAGATTCAAGGTGGTCAGGTAGAATAACATCTTACATTGCCACTTTTTAAAGTTAAGTCCATTGCACTTCTTTGGTTTTTCTCCCAATGAGACGAAGATAGGCATGGTAGTAGGCATCACTAGCGCTTATGCCACAGTAGGGCACTTGGGCAGATACAAATGGAACAACATTGTGTGAATTAGAGTCCATTTATTTGCAAAATTGTAGAAAATTTGTCAAATTTTCTTTTCGCAAAACCAATTGTCAGATTAACTAATAATAACATGTTATAGACTATTTTGACACATATTCTCTAGTGACGAGAATAAATTTATAATTATGGTGCTTATAATTTTTGCCTTGAGAAACCTTGAAGTACATCAAATGGATGTGAAGACAACCTTTCTTAATGGAGAGTTAGATGAAGAAATCTACATGGAGCAACCTGAGGGACTTTCTACTTTGGGATAAGAAAAGAAAGTATGTAAGTTAGTGAAATCCTTGTATGGGCGAAAACAAACACCAAAACAATGGCATGAGAAATTTGACAACGTTATGATGTCACAGGATTCAAAATTAATGAATGTGACAAGTGTGTATATGTCAAGGATACAAAACATGGATATGCCAATGTGACAAATGTGTGTATGTAGATGACATGCTTATTGTTAGCAGTGATGAAAAGATAATCATATCTACTAAGAATATGTTGAATCTAAGGTTCGGCTACTTTGTTATAAGGACCTATTGATGCGTTGGTATCGGGAATATTACTCATTAGAACATCATATGGACTCATTCTAAGTCCGTCACATTATGTTGATAATATTCTTAGAAAGTTTGATGAAGACAATTATGGAATTTCCAAAACACCAGTTGATGTAACACTACATCTATCCAAAGGATAAATGAGAGAGTGTTTCTCAAGTAGAATACTCCAAAGTAATAAGCAGTCTAATGTATCTAATGAGTTGTACAAGACCAAAAATAACCTATCAGTTAGTAAATTGAGTAGTTATACAAGTAATCCTAGAGCCAAGCATTAGTAAGGAATCATGAGAGTACTTAAGTACTTATGTTTTACTCTTGATTGTGGGCTACACTATACAAGATGTCCTGCTATACTTGAAGGTTACAACGATGCAAATTGGTTATCAAATGCTAAAGACTCAAAATCTCATAGTGGTTATGTGTTTACACTAGGGGGAACATCAGTCTCATGGAAATCGTCAAAACAAACGGTTATTGCCTAATCCAAGATGGAATATGAGTTTATAGCACTAGATAAATGTGGGGAAGAGGTTGAATGGCTACGCCAATTCTTAGAGGATATTCTAAAGTGGCCAAAACTTGTGCCTCTAATATGCATAAATTGTGATATTCAATCTGTTCTTGGTAGAGCACCAAACAATATATATAATGGTAAGTCTAGACATATTCATCCCAAACACAACACCATTAGACAACTACTCTTAACTGGGGTTATCTCTCTAGATTATGTAAAATCTAAGGATAACATCGTGAATCCACTAACCAAAGAGTTAAATAGAGAGTTAGTTGAGAAATCATCGAGGGGAATGGACTAAAGCCTATAAAGGAATAAGTTAATACAATGGATAGCCAACCTAGCTGACTGACTTGAGATCCCAAGATCTAGGTTCAAAAGGGACAACTAAATTGTCAAGACATTGATTTGATCACTATGGGGATCTTCCCATTATCCATTCCTATGATAAAATAGTGATGCTCATAGGAAGAAGGTTAAGCTATGTTTTTAATGATCTCTATGCCTTGGAAAAGAGTAATATGAGTCACTTTTAATTTAGGAGATCACCTATGAAAGGGTGAAGTGGGGCCGCTTCAAAGGGAATTAAATAGGGCACAATTCCTACTAAACTCTTGTAGAATGAGGCACATGTTCATGGTCAAAACGAACATAAAAGTGAGAACTGGAAAATTTTAGGAAGATTCCTGTGTGAGGTATGCCATCATCTACACAAATGATAGACGGTTCAAGGACATCATGCCTATTGTTTAGTTAGTAGAGTAAACATACTTCTACAAGGGATGGTTCAAAGGGTAACACATACCTCTCCTATTCAGGTTTCAACCATTGTACTCTATCACTCATGAGGGATCATTAGTCTTTTGTCTTTAGGTGTCAATTTCATTCATGTGGGGAATACTTGGATTTCTATCCATTTTGAATTTTATTTTAATTTGGAAACGTTCACATAATGGGTTTTTAGTACCTCTCATAATAAAATTGATTTTCCCTTCCATTGAAACTGAAACTATCGAAGACTTCAATTCCTTCCATTCATCTATTCTATTCATCCCTGCCTGAAGTCTATATATAGAGTGCTAGGACTTCAGGGGAAGAGACCGAAGTACAAAGATTCAAAAGTTTTCCTTCTTCCTCTTTTGGTTTGTCAATGATAGAGCAAACTTTTCCAGTTCGTTGGAGTGTTTGTAGGTACTTTACTGACCATTTGTTAATCTGTTTCATCCTGATAGAAAAATGTTGACATTATCTTCGCCAAGCACCAAGAAGACAACAAATATGTTTTAAGGAGATCATGACTACTCACGAGACTCGGCGTCTTCAATTTATGACAAAGACTCGCTCTTATTTTATGTTCTATAATTTTTCTTTTTCTTTCATTTGTAATCACGTGTAATATTTTTTTGCAAAATACTTTGGGCTTTGTTTAGTAATTGGTCTCTAGAAAAAAATTATGTTCCATGTAAAAAAGGAAAAAACATTTAATAATCAGTAATCCTGAAAATAAAAAGCAAGAAATGTTTTTAAAATATATGTTTGAGTGTTTTTAGTTGTTTTGGCTCAAATAAATGACTAAAAAGAAATAAAATATTCCATATAAAAATTATAGTTAGAAGATATCTGAAGAATATTAAAAAATTAAGAATCTTTCGTGTTTTAAATGGACTTTTATTCTACATGACATTAAATAAAGTTTTCAATTCTAATGATCAAAAACTGCTTTTATGATTGCTTGGAGAAACAACTATCAAATGGAACCTCAATCTCGCATTTCAAAAAACATAAATTTAAAAAACAGGAAGTAATTTTCATGTAATTTGAAACAAATTATTTGGAAAGCTAGCAATAGCTGTTTCAAAAACAGGAGGTAATTTCCATGTAACTGGAAACAAATGATTTGGGAAGCTAGCAGTAGCGGATTTGGTGGCTACCTTCCATATCGATTTTTATATTTTTAATTTTTTATCATATAATATATTTATTTTTTATCGCTATATTTTTTTTTTATCAAAATTATATAATATATAATATAACAATATTTGATGTTTATCTTAATATATATATTTTTAAAAAACATAGTGTGGGATTTTCCAATACCTTGATAACTTAACATTTTTAAAAATAAAGAAAAGTTAAAAACTTATAAACCCCAGCTGCCTACAGTTCGGTGTGAAGGACATGTTGGATATCTATCCATTTTGAATGAATTTAAAATTTTGATTTTAATTTGGAAACGTTAGCATAATGGTTTAATATCATTATGGGTGTATTCATTCCTTTCTCCCATTAGCTTGAAATCGTCGGAAGATATTCTCTTCCTCGCTCATCCGTTCATCACCTAAAGTCCTTTTAAAGAGAGCTTTGGCTCTCTTTGGATATTAAGCCGTTATTACCATTGTTGATGATAACACCAAGTACTGTTATGTGTACATACTCAAAAGTAGATGGGGCGATAGAGAAATTTGTTCTCTATAAAAACGAGGTTGAGAATTAGCTCAACGAGAAAATTAATGTGCTAAGAAGTGATCGAGGTGGTGAGTATGAATCGCCATTTGTTGATGTGTGTGCTCAACATGTGACTACACATGAAACCACAACACCTTATTCATCTCAATCAAATGGATCGAGTGGTTGAAGGAAAGAATCGCACTCTAAAGGAAATGATGAATGCGATGTTGATAAGTTTTGGTCTACAATAAAACATGTAGGGGGAAGCCATTTCGTATGCTAATTACCTTTTGAAGAAGGTACCTAAAAATAAAGCAGAGAAGACTCCATATGAGTTATGGAGATGATGACAACCATCCTATAAATACTTGTGAGTGTGGGGATGTCTAGCCAAAATGACAGTTTCCCTAACTAAAAAGGTGAAAATAGGACCTAAAACTATTGATTGCATTTTCTTGGTTATGCACATAACAGTATTGCTTATCGATTTCTTTCCCATGAGTTGAATATCCCAGATATTCACAAGAACGTGATAATGGAATCAAGGAGCACATCATCCTTTGAAGATGTATTTCCATGTAAATCCAAAGGTGAGCCGAGTTCATCCAAATGAGTGCTTGAGACTATTAATGAAAATAGTCAAGATCAAGATAAAGATGGTGAGGTAGAACCTAGACGTAGCAAAATAGCAATGATAGAACAATCTTTTAGTTTGGATTTTATGACATATGTGCTTGAAGGGGAACCTCAGACATTGAAAGAGGTTGTGAACTCCACATAGAGTCTTATGTGGAAAGAGGCTATTAGGAGTTAAATTGATTCCATACTACATAACCATACTTGGGAACTAGTGGATCTTCCACTAGGTTGTAAACTTTTAAGTTCCAAGTGGGTTTTCCAAAGGAAAAGGAAAGTAGATGGATCAATTGACAAGTACAAAGCAAGACTTGTTATCAAAGGCTACAAACAAACTGAAGGCCTTGATGATTTTGACACAAATTCTCCTATGACGAGAATAAATTCCATAAAGATGATGCTTGCAATTACTACACTAAGAAATCTTGAAGTACATCAAATAGTTGTAAAAACAACCTTTCTAAATGAAGATTTAGATGAAGAAAACAACATGGAGAAACCATAGGGGTTTTCTGGTCTAGGACAAGAAAGAAAGGTTTGTAAATTTGTGAAATCACTGTATGTACTAAAAACCACCAAACACACTGCATGATAATTTGACAATGCATTGTCAAGACTTAAGATTAATGAATGTGACAAGTATGTGTATGTCAAAGACATAGAACATAGATATGTCATTGTATGTCTGTAAGTAGATGACATGCTTATCGTCCGTAGTAATAATGATAAGATGATTACATATACGAAGAACATGTTGATTTCAAGGTTTGACTTGAAAGACTTAGGACTTGCTGATGTTATATTGGCGATAAAAATCAAAAGAACATCATATGGAGTCATTCTAAGTTAGTCACACTATGTTGACAATATTCTTGGAAAGTTTGACAAAGATAAGTCCGGCATATCCAAAACACTTGTAGATGTAACTCTACATTTCTTCAAGAATAAAGTAGAGAGTGTTTCTCAAGTAGAATACTCTAAGGTAATAGGTAGTCTAATGTACTTAATGAGTTGTACAAGACCAAACATAGCCTATGTAGTTAACAAACTGAGCAGATACACGAGTAATCCACGAGCCAAGCATTGTCAAAGAATTATGAGAGTACTAAAATACTTACGATTTAATAGTGATTATGGGTTGTATTATACAAGATATCCTACTGTACTTTAAGGATATTGTGATGCTAATTGGATATCTAATGTTCAAGACTCAAAATCCAAAGTGGTTATGTGTTTACATTGGGAGGAGCTTTAGTCTTATGGAAATCCTTAAAACAAATGGTTATTGCCAAATCCACTATGGAATATGAGATTATAGCACTAATAAATGTGGGGAAGAGGTTGACCGTTAGGCCATTTTCGTAGGATATCTGCTGCGGCCAAAACCTATGCCCTCAAAATGCATACACGATAATAACTGCTATCGGGTAGAGCACAAAACAGTGATGTACATGGTGTAAGTCTAGACATATTCGTCAGACACAATACCTTTCATTAGACAACTACTATCAACTAGGTTATCTCTAAATTATGTGATCTAAGGATAACGTATAGACCGCGAACTAACTAAGTTAAACAGAGTTAGTAGAAAAGTAATGGTGGAATGGCTAAAGCCCATAAAGGAATAAGTTAATGTAGTGATTCAAATTTCTAGCTTAACCTGAGATTCCAAGATCTAAGTTCAAAAGGGACAACAAAATTGTAAAGACTTTGTGGGGATCTTCCCTTGTCTATTCCTATGATGAAACGGTGAAACTCACATAAGGTTAGCTGCTGCCATGCTTTAATGATCCTGCATTGTGAGAAAGAGTAACATGATCTACTCTTAATTTAGGGGATCACGTGTGTGGGGAGTGGTGAAGTAGTCGTTTAAAGTGGAATTGAATAGTGGCACCTCAGCTAAACTCTTGCATAACCAGACGCATGTTCATGGCTAAAACAACATAAAAGTGAGAACTGGAAAATGTTAGGAAGATTCCTATGTGAGGTATGTTATCATCTACACAAATGACAGGCGATCCAAGGTCATCATGTCTATTGTTTAGTTAGTAAAGTAAACATACTTCTACAAGGGAAGGTTCAAAAGGTACACCACTTCCATCCGTGTTTCAACCTTGTACTCTATCACCATGAGGGATCATGGTCGTAGGTCTTTTGGGTGCTTGTACTTATCTATGTGGGGAATTGTTGGATATCTATCCATTTTCAATGAAATTAAAAATTCGGTTTTAATTTTGAAACGTTTACATAATGGTTTTAATACCTTTAAAGGTGTATTCATTCCTTTCTCCTGTTAGCTTGAAATCTTTGAAAAATATTCTCTTCCTCACTTGTCCGTTCATCACTTGAAGTCATTTTAATGAGAGCTTTGACTCTCTTTAGAAAAGAGAGAAAACTTCAGCAAAGTTGGCGGATTCCTTCATGATAGAGAGATACTGAAGAGACATCACTGTTAGGAGTGGTTGCAGTGCTATTGTAGACCACATCCGCACAGTTGTATCTCTAGGAAGGCACATTATTGAAGTCTCATGTTCCTGAGAAGCGCTGATTCTACTTTATGAGATTTATGGGTCGACAAGACTAGGTCCTAATCTCTTTTTTTCCTTAAATGTATCGTTTTCTTCTTCATGTGTTTCAGTTTATGTACTATTGTATAATATGACTAGGGTTGAACGCCGATAAAATTTTTTATGGAAGATAAAGACATTACTGGAGCCACAATCGAAGGAATGACATCTTGTAAGAGATGGGAATTGCTGGAGGTGGAATCGAAGGAATGACATCATGTATTAGAGGGGAAGCCACAACATGAGTAGAGGGATAGAAAGGACATGGAAGAGGAAATCTACAATGAAACGATATTGTTGTGGTGCAAAAAGCATCAAAATGAAGTCGCCATCTTTTCAAAAGGAAAAAAATGGTTGGGGCTGGTTTAAGGTTAAGAACCATTCGATTCAGATCATTCAAGACTGATCACACATCAGATTCAATTTGAATTAAAAATGGTTTTTTTTTATTAAATCAAACTGATTTTGTTGCATCCAATTCAATTTTTAAAACATTATATATAGTTATATATCAACTTATAAAAATGTAAGGTGTTTTAGCCTTTTCAATTTTCCAAACTATCCTTCATTTCACTTTTTAATTTTTAAAGCCGCCTTTAGTAATACTAATAGTTAACTTAAAAAAAAAAAGAAAGCTTTTCATCCACATTTGATTTTATTTCATGCCTGATTCTTTAAGGATTTACTGTAGGATTCAACCCATTCATTATGGGTTTAATCTACAATCACAATATGCAATATTCATAATCCTCATTTGCTTTTCCTAAATCAATTTCATTTTCTTTCCTTTTATTTTTCTTTTTGTTTGTTTGTTTGTCTTTCGTGTTTTAGAGAGTTCTTTTGTTAATGGGCTGTTTTTTGGTGGTTGATTTATTGTAATCATATGAATTTGAGCAATTCATGATGCTGTTAAGGGACTAAGTTTTTGCTATTTGATTTGATGGCTTGGTATTGGCAGGTTTAGAAGTTGCTTGGGGATAGATGATTTTGAATTATGGTTGGAGGCTGGGTTAGTGGGTGGGTGAGTTTGGTAATGGGTTGGGTTTAGAAATTAAGTTGGCTATTGATTTGGATGAACACATTAAATCTAAAATCACCAAGGCTATTGACTTTGACTAACGCACTAAATCTGAAAAACTTATGCAACCTTTTCCACGAAGTATATTCTCTGGGAGAGAATAATTGCAACTTGTAAGTGACCGACCTGCCCATTTCATGTCTCATCTGCCCGAGATTTCCTCATAATGTAATCTCTTTATTCTTCCCAATTGTAACATCCAAAGATATAAAAAAAGTGAATAGATATTATAAGAATAGAGTATTTAAGGGAATAGATATAAAAACAACTATAGATAGTTAACATTAGTTGGGGAAGAATATTTTACGGCACTATCCTTTATATCAGAAGAATTTACATGGGACGTGAGATGATAAAGAAGGGTTTATACGTTGGAAGAGGTGTAAAATGAACATGATTATCCTTGCATGCATTGCCTCTGGTTCAACCCATTGAAAGTCTTACTTCTTGACGGTCAACTCCTCCCAATGGGAGCTTGTCATGTTCGAGATAATTAAGCCCATTTAATGTCAAGTTTGCATTAAGAGGTCGTTTTTTCATGTAGCAAGGCACGCCCCCGCGGCTCCTAGCCTCTAAATAATCAAATTCATTCATGGCCTGCATTCCTCTCTTTACATCTACTAACCAGATATCACGTTGCGAATCTTGAAAATGAGCGGAAAGGAAAGCAAAGTATGCCAAAGTCGGCGGGAAAACACTGCGCGGCGCGAACTCTTCCGGCAGCGACGACGGGATGATGGCTGCCCTGGTAAAAAGGTGGAAACATCTCGAGGAGTGCATCACTGGAGAGCAACCCCAAGGGATACTTTACCGATTCTATGTCATAGGAAAGGCCACCTCTGGGCTCCAACAATGTGAAGCATCCTGTAATTGCAAACTGCATCCATTATGTCTTGTAATGTGATGCCCCTTTATCTTAATTAGCTGGCAATAAACTATGGTGCACTATACTTCTTTCTTTCCTAGTCTTCTTTAAGTTTTTTTTTTTATTACAATACGTATGACTCCAAAATATATTGACAATCATAATTTGACTTGATGTCTCCACTTGATCGGATTTGTTTTACCGTTCAAATCACTCATGCACAATAACATTAAAAAAACAAATTTAAAATCTAATTTAAAAAAAAAATCATTTTATTGAAAAAGAAAATTGTAGAAATAGATGTAGAAAGATGATTTCAAATTTTAAAAATCAAAATTTATTGATTGAAATTAGCAATACATTCAATAAAAACACATAATCAAATTTGCTAAAAACTTTAGAGAGTGATGAGTATATGGAAGTTGTGGCAAGAACAATTTGGCCAGTTCTCACACACTGGATACAATTCTATAATGATCGACTAAAATACATATTACTCCAAAATATATTGATAATTATGATTTGACTTGATGTCTTTACTTTTTCGGATTTGTTTTACTGTTCAAATCATTCATGCACAATACGCGAAAAATAATTTAAAAATTCAGTTTAAAAAACTAATATTGAAAAGAAATGATAAAGAGATAGATAGGTGATTTCAAGCCAATACAGTAAAATAAAAATAAAAAATCAAATTCCATTAGTTAAGGAAAAGGAGTAAAACGAAAAATAAGGAGAGAAATGACAAGCACCAGGCAAGTTAGACGGTGAGAAAGTTATATATAATGGCTTCCAAAATGACAACAGAATAACATTTATTATCTTTTTCTTTTTTTTTTCATTCTTTGTCCCAATACTGGAACTTGATCTTGATCCTATGCCCACCCCCAACCTTTAACCGTGCAGTGGTTACGATTTCCTTATAATCATTCTACAAATAAATAAATGAAATTCCTCAAAAATAAAAAAAAAAATAAAAAAGGAAATCATTTACGGCTAGTTTACTTCACCTCCTATATCATAAGGACTTTTGTTGAATAAAAATAAAACTACTAATTCTTAAACTTATTTTAGTCAAACAAAGAAAATTAATAAAAATAAATATGGAATTTTATTTTAAAAAAACTTTAAAATTTTATTAAATTAAAAATACAAAAAATAGTAAAATATTTATAAAATTGAATTATATATAAAATAAAATATAGATTATTAATAT
The DNA here is from genome assembly GCA_016808115.1 of Tetrastigma voinierianum. Classification (NCBI taxonomy): domain Eukaryota; kingdom Viridiplantae; phylum Streptophyta; class Magnoliopsida; order Vitales; family Vitaceae; genus Tetrastigma; species Tetrastigma voinierianum. The sequence goes on from JAEQBH010001641.1 coordinate 599,194, forward strand.
TTTAATATTTAATTCTAATTATATTATATAACTATAATACAATTATTATAATTACTTATAATATATATTTATTAAAATTTAAATACACATGGTAGAGAACATGTGTTGATCCTTGAAGACATTATAAGAGTTGAAAAGCTAATAGTGTTGATCCTTGAAGACAAGGAATATTGAGCATGTGAAGCATGATATTCAAAATAAACTCAAATACTACAAGTTTACTTTATAAGAGTTGGTCGCTACTTCCAAAGTATCAGAAAGTCTCGCTTTTTATAGCCATTGCTCGAACCCTCTCATTTCAAATTTGAATTATTAGATCCTCATTTTTTTTATTTTGAAAGCTGAGAACAGACTTCCCGACTCCACTCATGGGTGAGTATGGATCCAGTTGGGAGCATAAAATTCATACGAAACTCCAAATTTTACAAGTCTCAACTTTGAACATCGGGACGTTTAACAAAACCACAATATGGAATACGCAGTTCAGAACGTAGACACTTGTAGAATTGAATATCTAATCTCAAATATTAGTTACGCTAACTACATCAGCATGGCCCAAAGAAATAAATAATATAAAAAAAATTTACAATATCAACAAGCTTTTAAACCTGGTAAACCTGACTTGATGGTCTTTCTCCTGCAGCTAGCATGATTGTCCTTTCACCCAGATATACCCACCATAAAAGTGTCTGTTCAAGCTTCTGCCCTTGCTAGCAATTATCAATGAGATAGCGCGCTGCTCCCTGTGCTGGTGTCACTTTCGCCTCCATGGCTGCTGTTGTCCCTATCGTTGTCTACTTCACTCCC